>VCII01000591.1:370749-1086466 GCA_006030095.1 Triplophysa siluroides | reverse complement strand
AACTTAATAGTCTTTTTACGTCTGCCCCCATTCTGGTCAATCCTGACCCGTCTCGTCAGTTATTGTGGAGGTCGATGCATCTGAGGCAGGGGTAGGAGCGATCTTGTCCCAACGTTCCTCCCCGGACGACAAGATACATCCCTGTGCGTTCTTCTCCCGCCGGCTCAATTCCTCGGAGCAGAATTACGACATCGGTAATAAGGAGTTGTTAGCCGTGAAGCTTGCTTTGGAGGAGTGGCGCCACTGGTTGGAGGGGGCTAAGGTTCCTTTCTTGGTTTGGACCGACCATAAAAATCTTGAATATATCCGTTCAGTGAAGCGACTGAACTCTCGGCAGGCTCGCTGGGCTCTTTTTTTGGGGCGTTTTGATTTTGTCATCGCCTACCGGCCGGGGAGTAAGAATGGTAAGCCGGACGCCCTTTCGCGTCAGGTCGAGGTCGGGACCACTTCCACCCCCTCGGTGTCCGTTGTTTCCCCCGCTCGTTTTGGTGGCCTTCCATGGCGCAGGACGCTCACAAGTTCGTCTCGGCTTGCCCAGTTTGTGCGACTAACAAGTCTTCTAACCGTCCACCGGCGGGACTACTGCGTCCGTTACCCACCCCTTCGAGACCATGGTCCCACATCGCCATGGACTTCGTCACGGGACTTCCTCCGTCCTGTGGCAATTCCGTGGCCCTCACTGTGGTTGACAGGTTCTCGAAGGCGGTACATTTTATTCCCCTCCCTAAGCTTCCGTATGCTAAGGAGACTGCTAAAATTATCCTTGACAACGTTTTCCGTGTCCATGGCCTCCCCGTGGATGTGGTCTCTGACAGGGGTCCCCAGTTCGTTTCTAAATTTTGGGCTGAGTTTTGTCGGCTCCTGGGGGCCACTGCCAGTTTATCCTCTGGTTACGTTTATCCTCTGGTTACCATCCACAGTCTAATGGGCAGGCCGAGCGGGCTAATCAAGATCTCGAGAGGGTCCTGCGTTGCGTTGCTTTGTCTGAGCCATTGTCTTGGAGTTCTGGGTTGACTATGGTAGAGTATGCTCACAACTCCCTTCCGGTGTCGTCTACGGGTTTGTCGCCCTTCCAGTGCTGCCTAGGTTACCAACCCCCGTTGTTTCCCTCCCAAGAGGCGGACGCTTCTGTTCCTTCTGCTCAGGGCTTTGTTAACCGGTGTATTCGCACCTGGAGGGTTGCTAGACGGGCCCTCATTCTCGCACGTAGACGCTACCAAACGTCAGCGAATCGCCATCGCTCCAAGGCTCCCCCTTTCGTGTGTGGTCAAAGGGTTTGGTTGTCCACGTCTGACCTTCCCCTTCATGTCCCTGCACGTAAGCTGGGTCCTAAGTTTATCGGTCCCTTCCCGATCACCAAGATCATTAATCCAGTGACCGTTCGCCTCAAATTACCCCCCTTCCTTAAGCGAGTTCACCCTACGTTTTATGTGGCCAAGACCAAACCCGTGGTTCGCTCCCCCTTCAACCCTCGACCTCTGCCCCCCCGCCTCCTAGACTCATCGAGGGGTCGCCGACCTATACGGTACGTCGACTTCTCGATGTGAGACGGCGGGGTAGAGGTCACCAATACCTGGTAGACTGGGAGGGCTACGGTCCGGAGGAGAGATGCTGGATCCCCGCTCGTGACATTTTGGACCGCTCTCTTATTGATCAGTTCCTCCGCTCTCGTGGGTAGGTCTTGGATGCCGTGAGGCATCTTTGAGGGGGGTTTCTGTCAGGCTTTGCCTTTTGTTTTATGTTATTTTTTGGTTGGTGTTTTATTTTTCTGCTGTATTTTGTCCCTGTAGATTTATCTCGTCTGGTACCCTGTTTAGCCTCCTTGTTTTGCTCATTTCCCTCACCTGTTCCTCATCACTGTTTCCCTCTATTTTAGCTTGGCTGTGCCAGCTCTCTTTGTGGTAATGTAATATTTGTTACTGTGTTGCTCTCGCTGTGCTTTATGCTTAACCTTTTCATAATTCGTAGGAACGTGGCAATCCGTTTGCCGGTTTGGATTATTTTCTCCCATACGGTTTTTTTTGGTTCCCGTTTACCTTTCCCGGATTTTTGTGATTTTTGGTTTTCTCAGCCAGCTGTGTACCTGAGTGTTTGGACAGGAGTTCCCTGCCTTACTTTTGTTTCTCTCTGTGGAGTCCTGTCTAATAAACTGTGTTAACCTTACCTGCATCTGAGTCCCTTTGTGCACCGTGACAACTATAACATAGATTCCCTTTCTGTCGGTCTCTCGACGTTGTGTCGAGAACGACAGATGGGGTTCGCCCTTGAGAACCAATCAACTCTGACTACTATAGAAAAGGCCAATGAAATTTGGCGAATTAAATTTGCATGCCGGTCTCCGCCCCGGATGTCCGGTATATAAGGAAGCCGGCGTGCAGCATTCATTTACCTTTGTTCTTCAGAGCCTTCGCTCATGACTACGAACAGAACGAATTCAATGAATTCTTCTTCTTCTACATTGCCGGATCTACGACGTAGAGCAGCGGATCGTGCCTACCTGCAGCGAACTTCCCCTGGGCGTCTCGGCGGTTCCGGAGGTGTTAGAGATTTTTTCTAAAAAGGTCCTTTTCAGGACTGAGCATTCTCCAGCGCGGCATGTCCCGCTGTTCTCTTGGGTGCGGGCACCCTCATCGAGGAGGGGGGGACACGATTGCTGCATTAGGTGTCTGGGCGTCCAGCACGCTGAAGCAGCGTTCGTTGACACATCTTGCCCACACTGCGGGCAGATTGTCATTCAGAAGTTGCGGTCACGGGTGGCTGTCTTCCTACGGGAACCAGCCACCATTTCGTCTGCTACCCGGGCTGTGGCATCTGTGGCTATGGCCCCGATGACCACCCACGTTAGCAGCGTTAGTGATATGGGGAACTCTGCGAACGAAAACCCGCCAGCCAAGTGCTCACGGGCTGATCGCACCCCGATTCGCTCTTCTGAACGTTCCCCAACCGGCGGTGGCATACGGTCCGGATCCTCAGGCACACACTCGGAAACGATGTGTGACGAAGATGAGATGTCGCTCGCAGCATCGGAGGGAGACTGCCATCCGACTCTGACGAATCCGAGCTCCACCCCCAGCGGTCGAGTTCAGGAGGAAGCAGAAGTGATGTCATCCGTGCTAACCCGGGGATACGTGGTTCCTGAGGTCGGAGCGCGGTGCAAACCGCGCCCACCCCGGGTGCCATGTTTTTCCCGGAGGTGCATGAGGAGCTGTGTAAAACTTGGAGCGCTCCACTCACGGACCGGCCAACCCGGGTATAATGAAGGATCTCCGTGCCGCCGCTGACAGCGCTCTACGGGCGACCAAGGCAGCGGCACGGGCCCTGGGTCGGACGATGTCCACGGTAGTGGTCCAGGAGAGACACCCCCGGCTCTACCTTGCGCAGAAGAGTGACACCAAGGAAGTCCGCTTTCTTGATGCACCAATCTCGCAGGGTGGGTTGTTGGTAACACCGTCGAGGACTGCGCTCAGCAGTTTTTGACGGTGAAGCAGACAGTGGCAATTGGCCACATTTTTTTCACGCCGCGACTCGGCCGCCTAGAGGCCTCCGAGATCCCGCGTGACGTCTGCTTCCCGGCAACCCAGGACCCCTTCGACATCGGCTCCGGTTCCTGTGCCCCCACAGGCGGCACCCCGGAAGCGGTGGTCGAGGGGGAAACCTCCACCCCGTCAGCAACCTTCTCGCGAGAAGGGACTGATGGGAAGACCCAGGGAGAACAACATCGGGCCCGACCTTCACAGCCACGGCTCTGATTGGTCGGTACGGGACGACTTCTGCCTCGTCACCAAAGCCGGGCCCTTTTCAGGGCCTGGCGCCCACTTACTCGCAGAGTTTTTCCGTTCTCCCTGGGTGTACTTGCAGCCGATCGCACACTCCACTGGACTGTGCCTGGCAACCCGACCTCACGCCCTGGTGAGGCGTTGGGTCGTACACACACGACAGCTGCCACCACTCTCAAACCGACAGTGCGTGCAGCGGTCCCGCCAGGCAGGTAAAAAGGCGGAGCCAACCTTCCCTCCGGGGACCCCCTGCGACAGACGGTTAGCTCCGCCAGCCGACGAACCACCCACCGTGGGAATGATGAAGCAGACCGTCCCCTTGGTCACCCTGTCATAGGCCCTGGGAGCTCGAGAGCTGCCCACACGGTCTCGCTGGCTAATGAGGGTGGTCCGTCTTGGTTACTCGATCCAGTTTGCCAGAGACTCTCCCAAGTTTCGGGGCATCATCTCTCCCTCGGTCAGAGGCAGGGACGCCTCCGTACTTTGGGTAGAGGTCACCACCCTTCTGGCAAAACAGGCATCGAGTTCGTCCCTCAAAACCAAGATGTTCAGTGGGTCACGACCCGCACTTCATCGTTCCCAAGAAAGACAGCGGGTTGCGCCCCATAGGTCTGCGTACCCTGAACAAAGCACCTTCACAAAGCTGCCGTTCAGGGTGCTCACGCAGAGGCGCATCCTGACATCTATCAGGTGTCAGGATTGGTTCGTGGCAATCGACCTGAAGGACGCTTAATTTCATGTCTCGATTCCCCTTCTCCCCTTCGGGAAAAAGGTGTGCGGGTACTAAACTATCTCGACGACTGGCTTATCTTGGCACACTCACGAGATCTGTTGTGTACACAGAGGGACCTGGTGCTCCGGCATCTAGATCGATTGGGATTTCAGGTCAACCGAGAAAAGTGCAAACTCTCCCCAGTGCAGAGCATCCTCTTTCTCGGTATGGAACTAAACTCTGTCACCATGACGGCGCAGCTGTCCGCAGCACGCGCCCAGTCAGTGTTGAACTGCCTGGAACACTTCAGGCAGTCGGCGGTCCCCCTGAAACAATTTCAGAGGCTCCTGGGCACATGGCGTCCTCCGCGGGGGTAATACCCCTCGGATTGATGCACATGAGACCGCCCCAACACTGGCTACAGGGTCGAGTTCCGAGGACAGCGTGGCACACCACCAGAAGGCGCATGATGATGACGCCCTGCTGCCGACGCACCATATCCCCTTGGTCTTCCATGACCTTCCTCCGAGCGGGGGTTCCCCTCGGGCAGGTTACGAGGCACGTCGTGGTGACGACGGACGCCTCGCTGCAGGGGTGGGGCGCAGTGTGCAGCGGGCACGCAGTAGCGGGGCGCTGGACGGGCCCCCGTCTGCGCTGGCATATCAATTGCCTAGAGTTGTGGACTGTGCTGCTTGTGCTGAGAAGGCTACGGCCTCTAGTGCAGGGCCAGCACGTGCTGGTCCGCCTGGACAGCACGACAGCCGTAGCGTACATCAATCGTCAGGGTGGCGTACGCTCACGGCAGCTAACATGACTTGCTCGACGCCTCCTCCTGTGGAGTTAGCAGGTGATCCGCTCCCTGCGGGCCACACACATCCCAGGCGAACTGAACCAGACAGCCGACGCGCTCTCTCGTCAGTATACGCCTTGCGGAGAGTGACGACTCCACCCCCGGTCCAGCTCATTTGGGTGCTGTTCGGACAGGCACAGATAGACCTCTTTGCCTCCCGCGACACCACCCATTGTCCGCTTTGGTACTCCCTGACCGAGGCCCCCCTCGGCACAGATGCCCTGGCACACAGACACTGTGCAAGGTCAGGGAAGAGGAGCACCAAGTGTTATTGGTTACACAGCACTGGTCTAACCACACTTGGCTTCAGAGTTGATGCTCTGGACAGCGACTCCCCCTGAACTATTCCCCTGACAGAGGACCTGCTCTCTCAGGGGAAGGACATGTTCTGGCATCCCAGATCAGACCTCTGGAACACCCATGTCTGGTCTCTAGACGGGACGAGAAGATCCTGAGACTAACATCTCCCCTCCACACTGAAAGTGTACGTAGTCACTATCGCCACTCATCACGACTCATTCCTAAGGGGCGCGAGAGGGCGGAATCCGCCTCATCTCTGCTCCATACCCTCTTGGGACCCTAACGTGGGTCCAAGAGCCCTCGGAGGTTCCGATCTTCCTAACCTGAGTAAGACGGCCCCCCTGTTGGCGCTCGCTTCCTTCAAGAGGGTAGGGGACCTCCAAGCAGTTGTGGCCTTTCGGCCCTGGTAACTCTCACGTTATCCTGAGACCCAGGCCCGGATACGTGCCCAAAGTTCCCACTACTCCCTTTCGGGACCAAGTGGTGAACTTGCAGGCGCTCCCCATCGGGGTGTGTCCTGGACCGCACGCAGAGCTTCAGTAGCTCTGACCAGCTCCTTGTCTGTATTGGAGGACAGCAGAAGGGGAAGGCTGTCTCCAAGCAGAGGCTGGCGCACTGGGTCGTGGATGACGTTACGATGGCATTCCGATCTCAGAATCTCCCATGCCCACTAAGGGCTTACTCCACACGGGGTATAGCCATCTCCTGGGCACTGGCCAGAAGCGCCTCTCTAGCAGACATCTGTAGAGCTGCGGGTTGGGCTACGCCCAAACACCTTCGCAAGGGTTAACAACCTTCGCGTAAACCCGGTGTCAGCCCACGTCCTGCGTGGCGACATGTAGGACTGGCATCCGGGGGGGCGTAATCTGCGAAAGCACCTTCCCACCCTCTAAGAGGTTGGGTCAGTGTGCTATCTACCTTTCTTCTTACCCAAACACATGGCTAAGAAACTGGTACCTCACCAACCTTCCTTCTTACCCAGACACTGGTTAAGAATAGGCATTCCATCCATCACTAAGCAAGCACCCCCTGCGGGTTGGCTGGGCAGAGCAGCCTTCCCCCTTAGGCCGGGACACCATATGACCTATCACAGATAGCTCTAACCGGACCTAGTGCTATCGACGCACCCCCCCCGTGGGTTGTTCCGTCTGAAATACCCTCATGGCAACGGTTCCCACACATGGTAACCCATGAGCTTCCCCAGGTGGGCCTCCACCTCGCGGTTAACTACCCAATCCGCACGTTCCATGCGTTCTCCTCCAAGGACAAGACCATTTCCTCCCCGCGGGTAGGAGGTGGCCTCTGCAGCGCTTCTCTGATTAAGAGTTGCGCTCACCCGGTGTAAACCCGAGCCGGACGGCCTCTCACCAGTATAGAGCTAAGGCCCCGTCCGTGAAAGGTTACCGGTCAGGGCTGTACCCATCTTTCTCCAAGAAAGCTCTGGGACCCCCCGACCACAACACTGGAAGGTTACAGTTTCACGAAAGCTTTGAGCTGACACGCCCAGGCTTGTTACCGTCGCTTCGCTGAGAGTGTGACGCGATACAGCGTTGTGGCGTTTTCCATCGGCAACCCCATCTGTCGTTCTCGACACAACGTCGAGAGACCGACAGAAAGGGAACGTCTTGGTTACGTATGTAACCTCAGTTCCCTGATGGAGGGAACGAGACGTTGTGTCCCTTATGCCACAAACACGTATCGTATTCTGCTGCAGTCGTGAGAGGCTCTCAGGCTCTTCAGAACAAGAGGTAAATGAATGCTGCACGCCGGCTTCCTTATATACCGGACATCCGGGGGCGGAGACCGGCATGCTAATTTCATTCGCCAAATTTCATCGGCCTTTTCTATAGTAGTCAGAGTTGATTGGTTCTCAAGGGCGAACCCCATCTGTCGTTCTCGACACAACGTCTCGTTCCCTTCATCAGGGAACTGAGGTTACATACGTAACCAAGACGTTTATTTGACTAAAATCTTTTTCATATTTTGTCGATTAAAACTAGACTAAAACAAAAACAATGCAGATGACTAATATATGACTAAAAAGAAACTACATTTTATGACTAAAATTAAATCAAAACTTGCTGTCAAAACTTTCTATATATGCATCTACTTTCGTGGTTTACCAGCTACAGAATTTCATTCTACATTTGCTGCCTTAAAAAGTGTGACTGAATTGAAATCTGCTGAGGAGAAAAACTAATAGATGAAGTAGTGCTTATGCCGCTGAAAAGTAAACATATTTTATCTCATTTTACATTAAAACAAGTAAATTACTGGTTAGGCATGACTATTTATCTGACTAGATTCTACTCTGTTTCATTTTCTTTTAACACTGAAGAACTTACGTATCCTGGAAAAGAAGGAGCACTTCTTTTTCTCCTTTTCTGTGCCGTGTGGCTGTCGGGCTGTGTTCTCTGTTTCAGTGCTTGGGCTGAACACCTTCTCAGACTTTGGAGTGGCAGGCTCCGATGAACTTCTTTCTGAAAGTTCTTTATCAATCTCCTTTGAGCAGGACTCCACATCAGCATCTTGACTAACTGATATCCGGTCTAAAGCAAAAACATCAATTAAAAACGATTACAAAGACAACCATCTATAAAAGGTGAATGAAATCTACTGTATGTGTGCTGTACCTTGTCTGATTATGTCAGCAATCCAGAATGGATGTTCGGTGGCTTTCCTGATCATATCAGTAACGATGTCTGTCAATGTTTTGGTAAGGACATTCAAAGCAGTCCTCTCCGCTTTCGTCATAGAATCATCTTGAATCGTGTGTGGCAACCCCAGGAATGACTCCATGTGATGCCACGATGCCCGCTGACAGAAGTAATGGAGCACCGCCATGTCGAATTCACAGGATAATGTGAAAGATTGTGGCAGTATGTTGTTTTCGATATCGATGACATCAAATTTCTTGTCCATGCCATAAGCGAGAAGTTCCAGGTAGACGCAGTTGATCAAATCCTTCTTAAACATAAGAATTGTCTCTAGGCTGAATTCCGAAGTCATCATGTCGTCTAGAGTGCATTTGGCTTCCGGTATGTTGGAGGATATTCTGTTTTGCAAGCATCGCATCATGGAGACAAAAATGCTCTCTCCAATCAGGCTTGCTTCCCTAGTGGACTTGTAGAAGATCTGTCCTCCTTTGGTCTTCTTAGTCGTGCGCTCGTGTTTCGGGCAGACGAAGAGAGCAGGTAGGACGACATTGATGCAGACCGTTTTTAGCCACTCGATCGTCCACTGAACCCTATCACACATTTCGGTCTTGGAAATGTGTTTTTCTTTAAGTAAACTTTTGATTCTATTGCGAGCCCTGAAAAGAAGGAAAACATATTTTGAATGCTGTTGGTGGGTGAACTTTTGACTGCTTGACTACACATTTTATGCAAAGGAATAACATACTTTTTGGGGACCGCAGAGCAGATGTCATGTATGGTCACCGGTCGCTGAGGCGCTGTTAATGTACTTTGTTGCAAGAATGACTGGGCAATGGATGCTCCACGAGGAGGACATGGTACCTGAGCAGACGAGCACAAAGTGTAAATGACCATATATGAACATACTATAGTGATAGTTACTGTATGTGCTGTATACATATATGAACATTTGCTAACATAAATAAAAAAGTGCTTTCTTTGTTTCGTGTCTTCATAAATGTGCTGCCATATACACATAGTACAGTGTCACATACTCATTACATATATACAAACTGCAAATTTGTTATTATTTTTAAATCGATTGAAGTGATAATTATGTATGTACAGTATGTACACAAAAAATAAATATTTTACAGAAACGAATTAAGTAAACATACCGGTCCACCTGTTGCCTCGGTTTTAGTACTTGGGCTGAACACCTCAGAATCTGAAGTCTCCTCAGAGCAACTGGACTCAACATCAGCATTATTAGTAACTGATGTCCAACCTAAAGCAAAAAGATAAATTAACACTATTTCAACAACCGGCTATAAAAATTGATGCCAGGCGAGTCATTTTGTGTGTTGTACCTTGTTTCATCATCTCAGCAATCCAAAATGGATGTTCGGTGGCTTTGCCTATCATGTCCGTAATGACGTTTGTCAATTTTTTGGTGAGGACATTCAAAGTAATCCTCTCCGCTTTCTTCATAAAGCCTCCTAAATCATCTTGAAGGGTGTGTGGCAACCCCAGGAATGACTCCATGTGATGCCACGATGCCCGCTGACAGAAGTAATGAAGCACAGGCATGAGGAATTCCCAGCGTAATTTGAAAGGTCGGGCCTGCGAGCTGTTTTCAATTTCGTCGACAGGAAATTTCTTGCCAATTCCATTAGCGTGAAGTTCCAGGTAGACGCAGTTGATCAAATCCTTCTTAAACATAAGAATCATCTCTATGCTGTGTTCTGAAGTCATCAAGTTTTCCAGAGAGCAGTTGGCTTCTGACATGAAGTAGGACATTTTGTCACGCAGGCATTGCATCAGGGTGACAAAAATGACCTCTCCAATCAGGCTTGCCAGCTTAGTGGACTTCTGCCGTAGGTCGTTGTTCAATTCAGTTGATATTATCTTAGACAACTGCTCCTCTTTCAGGCAGACGAAGAGAGCAGGAAGGACCACGTTGATGGAGACCATTTTCAACCACTCGATCGTCCACTGAACCCGATCACACATTTCAGTCTGGGAAATGTGCTTTTCCGTAAGGGTTTTCTTGACTGTTTTGCAAGCCCTGAACAGAAGTAAAACGGTTTTTTGATGATGTTGGTGGCTAAACTTTGGACTGCTTGTCTGTATTTTATGCAAAGGAATTCAACATACTGTAGTGAAAATGGGTACTGTCCCTTTAAGCTATCCTCTGTGTTCATCTTGTCTCTATTCCTATTGGCTGTGTAATGTGTCAGTCATAGAGTATGTGCGTAGTTACGGAAATAGAGGAGTTTCTAGTCAGTCTAATGGTTGTTTTAATGCTCATCGCACGGTCGGAAAAGCTGCCGTTCTGTGCCGGAGCGAGACAACCGAACAGTGTGAGATTTGACATGTGATATGTGTTTATCGACTACTGTACTGTTGGTGAATGTATCCGTGTACCCATACTGTTTAAGAAGTAAAGGAATTGCTCAGAGAACGGAATCTTTGTCGTGGCTCGTTACTTCCACGCACCCACACAGGCCAACGCTCGACGAGGATAATTAATAACGAACGCGAAACACGACAAGTGGTGTCAGAAGTGGGATTTCATCTGGAAATTACAACGAAATTGCAACGGAAGGATCGTTGGACGCTGGCGAGACAACAGCTGATGAACAGTAAGCTAATTTGTTTGTAATCTTTCCGAGAGAGAGGCAAGCGGGCGGACGCCATTACGCCGATGAGAACCGCATGGACGAAACTGCAAGTGAGTCACAGAGATAAGAGACTAAATCATTAATCAAGTGCATTGTAAAGTTGATTGAAAAAAAAGAGAAATAAACAAGTAACAGATGTCTCAAGAAGAATTGTGTCAGGGAGCCATGGCGGCAGTTTCTGATGACAGCCAACCCCCGGACTGGTTGAAAGAAATGCTTGAACATCAAAATAGGAATAATGAGCAACTGCAGATGATGATGGCTCCAATATTGACTCATATTACAAGTTGTACTCAAGACCCACAAACGTCAATGTTTACCGCGCAGAAGGGTAATACACGTGAGAACTCTATGCCGGCGGTCAGAGAAAGGAGAGCGCTTTATACAGATTCAACCTTCCTTCAGAAACTACTGAAAGGTCACGAAATGTCACTGGTGGGCCATTTGCTGCCGAGCTGGAAGTAAATAGCAGAGAGCACGTACTTCGGGTCCCTCCAGGGCTACACTCTCGATGGAAGCTGGAGAGAAAGACAACGTAACACTGAGCGTGGTTTCCAACCTGTGCCACAGACTTCTAGCGTCGAACAACGGTCTAATACTCCTCACTATCAAGGCCAGCCGGTTGCTACGGAAGGTCTCAGGACAAAGCTCGCTGTTTTTGATGGTAGTGGGGACTGGGAAGCATTTCTGGTACCATTCGAGAGACAGGCCAGAAAGCATAGTTGGAGTGGGGGCTACAGAGTGGACTGTTTGTACGAATGCCTAAAGGGGCCAGCTATTAAGTATGTCTGTTCGCTGCCTGAACATATCCGAGAGGACTACACCCTTCTTAAAGAGCAGTTAACTCACCGCTTTGGGTTGCGCGACCCCCCGACCACAATCAGAAGGAAACTAGGAGAGATCCGTCAGCTAAAGGAGTCGACAGCCGAGTTTGTAGAAGAGGTGCAACGCTTAGTCACTTTGGCCTACCCTGGCGTGGAGCTCGATCTGCAGGAGCAACTTGCTACAGATTTTTTCCTCAAGGGACTTCACAATCAGAAAGTAGCTTATGAGGTAATGAACAAGGATCCCCGTTCATTGGTGGAGGCTCAAAGATTGGTAGAGGCCATGAGCACAATTATCGAGCTACTGTGGGCCGTGATACTGATGTGAAGGGCAGAGCTAGACGTATTTCCTGGGCGGATGATGAGGACCAGTCCATCGATTCCCCGGCGGTGTCACGCAGAGTTCAAAGCCCGAGCTACGCTACTACAGACCAGGTGGCTGTTCTCTCACAGAAGACGGCATTCCTAACACAGCAAATGGAGAAGATGAGTAGAGCTATGTGTCTGCTGATCAGTTTAACATCCTAATGCAAAAGATGGAGCAGCTACAAGTGAAGCTGGATAACCTGGCAGCCAGGGAGCTGAGAAAGCCAGGAGAAGTAAGTCAGGACAGGAGGCGAGGGCGATCTCCGACACAAGATGGCAGGCTACGAGCAGGAACAAATTCGCCAAGCCCCAACCGCACTGGAGTAGGGATGTGTTATAACTGTGGGGAAGAAGGGCATTTCCGCAGGGAGTGTGTCAGGCAATTAACCCCGCTACAAAACTTGAGGCAAGGAAGCAGCGACCAGAACCACAGTATCACTTCAAAAGGGCTAGAACGCTGGAGGAGCCAGTCCCCTACACCACAAGTGGGACGTGCAAGAAGCAGAGGCCCGAGTTTGCTTATGGATGTGACCATAAAGTGAAGTGGACAACCCAAAGCCTGGTGTCTGCGCAGTTCTAGAGCCCTACCTGATCACCGAAACTGTGGCCTCCGGCAGTGTCGTCATCACCATGGAGCGCAGAGTGATTGTGAGGCTTTGCAATCTTTCCAGAAATAAAACAATCTTACCAAAAGGAGCCTGTCTCGGTCTCTTGGTAGAGACATATCCAGAGGAGGACCTAATGGAAAAGGAAGGTACCAACACCCAAGAACAAAAGATGACACGCATCACTCAGAGCTGAGACGACTGACAACAGCAACAGATCTACCTGAGCATCTGCAAGCCCTTTATGCCGCCGCAAGCGAAACATTAAGTGATGCTCAGCAACAACGCCTTATTGAACTCTTGCTCTCCTACAAATTCCTCTTTGCTGTTTCCGATATAGACCTTGGCCTTTTAACAGCTGTCACTCACAAGGTAAATACTGGAGCTGCTGGACCTGTACGCCAACCAGTCAGACGGACTCCCCTTGGATTTCAAGCGGAGGAGGAGGGGCACCTTAAGGCTATGCTGGAGGCGGGAGTCGTCACACCCTCTGCCTCGGAGTGGGCGTCACCCGTAGTGTTAGTTCGCAAAAAGGATGGAGGTGTTCGCTGGTGTGTCGATTATCGTCGCCTCAACAGTTTGACAGCCAAAGATGCTTATCCTCTTCCCAAAATTGAGGAATGCCTGGATGTCCTTGGGGGAGCTTGTGTCTTCTCTACTTTAGACCTCCAGTCTGGCTACTGGCAAATTGCGGTGGACGAGATGGACAGAGCAAAGACCGCTTTCATTACTCGCTATGGGCTCTACGAGTATACCCGTATGCTCTTCGGGCTGTGCAACGCCCCCAGCACTTTCCAGAGGGCGATGGAGCTTGTTCTTCGAGGACTTCAGTGGGAAACGCTCTTAATCTACTTGGACGACATCATCATCTTGGGAAAAGGGGTTGATGAGAGCCTGGATCGACTTGAAGCTGTATTCCAACGCCTTTTCAGCTATGGACTAAAGCTAAAGCCATCCAAATGTCACCTGCTTAAAGAGGAAGTCCTGTTCCTGGGCCATGTGGTTAGCGGTGAAGGCATACGGCCCAATCCATCTCTGATTAGTGACGTTAATGCTTGGAACCCCCCCACAACTGTACATGAGTTGAGAGTTTTTCTTGGACTGTGTAACTACTACAGGAAGTTTGTGCCGTCATTCTCTGAGCTGGCCAGTCCTCTTAATGAACTCCTAAGGAAGGAAGCAACGTTCTCGTGGACTGAGGAGCACCAGAATGCTTTCACACAGCTCAAGGTAAAGTTAACTTCTGCACCTGTGCTTGGATATCCTCTAGTGGAAGGAAAGTACGTTTTGGACACGGATGCCTCAAATCACAGTATCGGTGCAGTGTTGTCACAACTTCAGTGGGGAGAGGAGAGAGTCATCACTTATGCAAGCGCTCACCTTACACAAGCTCAGAGGAGATACTGTGTAACGAGACGAGAATTGCTGGCTGTTGTTTTCTACACCCGCCAATTTCGACACTACCTGCTGGGCAAGAGTTTTCTTCTACGCACTGATCACAACAGTCTTACCTGGTTGTTCCGGTTCAAACATCCCGAGGGACAGCTGGCCCGCTGGCTGGAAGAGCTGTGTCAGTATGACTTTGACATCAAACACAGAGCTGGAAAACTTCACTCAAACGCTGATGCGATGTCAAGACGTGCTGGCGAGGCCCCAAATATGTGCAACTGCTATCAAGCAGAGAACAATGTTGCAAATCTGCCATGTGGAGGCTGTAAACAATGCCAAAAGTTGCATGACCACTGGGAGAGGTTTGAAGAGGATGTTGATGATGTGGTCCCACTCACAGTAAGGAGCATTGAGTATGCCACAGGGGAACAAGTTGTTGAAGACCCTGGCAGGAGTGAGGAGAGAGGGCAGCTGTAGACTTATTGGGAGCACCGCGAGTGAACTGGCTGGAAGTTTTCCCAAAAGAAAAGCTAGCACAAGAGCAGAGAGCTGATCCTGATTTAGCCATCCTGCATGAGTGGAAACAGGCAGGAGTTCTTCCAACAAAGGATGACGTTGCATTGAGAAGTCCAGCAGTAAGAAAATTCTGGCTGTGTTGGCCGCAAGTTGAACTTCATCAGGGAGTCCTCTATTATCGTTGGGAAAGGCCTGGAGGACTGCGTCCCTCTCTACTGTTGCTAGTACCGGCCTCAATACAACCAGAAGTGATACAAGCCTGTCATAATCCCCCACAGTCTGGTCATTTGGGAGAAGGAAAGAAACCTTAGAGCGACTCCGTCAAAGTTTCCACTGGTATGGCATGGGTGGAGATGTACGTTTGCACATACGGAGGTGTGGGCACTGCAATGCTTGCAAAGCTGCTGGACCAACTAAGAGGGCCCAACTTCAGAATTACCAAGCAGGGGCACCAATGGATCGGATCCACATCGATATACTGGGCCCATTTCCTGTGTCTAGCTCAGGAAACAAGTACGTCTTAATCATTATTGACCAGTTCACTCGATGGGTGGAAGCTTTTCCTGTGCCGGACCAAGGGGCAGAAACTACGGCTAAGACACTTGTGTACGAGTTCATCTCCAGGTTTGGGGCCCCGCTGGAGCTACACACAGACCAGGGGCGAAATTTTGAAAGTTCGCTATTCAGAGATGTTTGTAGTCTCATGCAGATCACGAAAACGCGGACAACACCTTACCATCCGTCCTCGAACGGACAAGTAGAGAGGTTCAATCGAAACGCTCGTTCAGATGATTCGGTGCTACGTGAACCAGGATCAGAAGAACTGGGATGAGCATCTTCCGCTCCTTACAGCCGCGTACCGCAGCTCTCAGCATGCAGTCACTGGATTCACACCGAATAGGCTCATGTTTGGAAGGGAAGTTTACCAACCCCAGGATCTATGGTCCGGTGTCGCAGAGCAAAGGTCGGACAGTGTGGGAGTGCCAAACTTTCTGTATAACCTGGAAAAAGGGCTGAGAGACGCACATGATGTTGCCAGGGAACACCTCCATGTAGCCAACAACGACAAAAGAAGATATATGATCTCAGGGCTCAGGAGAGGAAGTACATTGTTGGAGATTTGGTGTATATGCGGGACAGTACTAAGAGAAAGGGACAGAGCCCAAAACTCCAGCCACCGTGGAAAGGACCTTTCGTGATATGCCTGCTGCGGCCCAGTACTGTATGAGGTCCAGGGTTTAAAACAAAGAGAGTCATGCATCATGATCGCCTCAAGCCCTATGACTGCGACGTAATTCCAGCGAGGGTCCGCGCCAGAGGAGTGAGATCCTGCGAAAGATTAAGGATACCCCTGACAACCCTGTTCCGTTAGAAACCCTGCAGGAGCCGGAACCGGCTGCACCCCCGGGGGACAGTGAAACGGAATCCATGTCCTCTGACCCTGAAGCCCAGGAGAACCAAGGTACGGAGAAGAAGCGGCAGCTGGCAGCTCGGCGACGTAGGAAGAACAGAAGTGGACCTGGACTAATGATGGACATAGGAGCAAAGAGACAATTAAGAGAACGGTTAAGGGAAGGGAAATACGGAAGCCCGTGAGATACGACAGTTAATGTTTTATCATTGCCGTATATTGTTCATTACAGTTTTTGCAGTTAGAAGTTGTTGGTTATTACTGTTTTCGTTTTACTGAAGGGACTCAGTATTGTTAAAGGAGGGGATAGTGTAGTGAAAATGGGTACTGTCCCTTTAAGCTATCCTCTGTGTTCATCTTGTCTCTATTCCTATTGGCTGTGTAATGTGTCAGTCATAGAGTATGTGCGTAGTTACGGAAATAGAGGAGTTTCTAGTCAGTCTAATGGTTGTTTTAATGCTCATCGCACGGTCGGAAAAGCTGCCGTTCTGTGCCGGAGCGAGACAACCGAACAGTGTGAGATTTGACATGTGATATGTGTTTATCGACTACTGTACTGTTGGTGAATGTATCCGTGTACCCATACTGTTTAAGAAGTAAAGGAATTGCTCAGAGAACGGAATCTTTGTCGTGGCTCGTTACTTCCACGCACCCACACAGGCCAACGCTCGACGGGGATAATTAATAACGAACGCGAAACACGACAATACTTTTTGGTAACCACAGAGCAGATGTCATGCATGGTCACCGGTGGTTGAGTCTTCTCAAATTGAGTGTGTTGCAGGAATGACTGAGCAGAGGATGCTCCAGGATGAGTACTTGGTACCTGAGCAGACCAGCACAGAAAAGTAAATAACAATATCGTTGCTGTCATTCTGAAACCTTGTATGTCCAAAAAAACATTGTACTTTTAAATGAATAAAACCGCTGTATTGACAAAGTTGACAAACAATTTTGAATACTTTTATTGGTTATATATTTGCAAAACCCAGTGACAAGCAAAGGGTGACTAATAATAATGATTTATGGCCAAAAAACCCCCACAAAATATGGAGATACAAGCTTTCAGCAGGACAGCAGCGATATATATAAACATACTAGACCTATAATGATAGTTACTGTAGGCATACGTACATTTACAAACATGAATCAAAGAAAATCGTTTCCCTTTCTGTCGGTCTCTCGACGTTGTGTCGAAGACGACAGATGGGACACAACGTCTCGTTCCCTCCATCAGGGAACCGAGGTTACATACGTAACCAAGACGTTTTTATCGGTGTAACATCATACACACACACCGTGTCACATATTCATTACATGTCGAAAAACATCCAATTTATTATTTGTTGTTACTTCGAAAGAAATCATCCTCGATGCTTTGCGGTTTAGCAAACGTGTCGCGCTAATATTGAACTCGAAGAAATCCCTCCGGAAATCGTGAGTTTGAGAAAACTGCAAGACGCTAATAAACACGTCTGTCTTCGAGTTGTTTTGACTCCAAACGCAGTGACAGACGCGGGTCTCATTATGACGTCAGTGATGTTATCTACCGTATAAAGGCGTGGCTTGCGAAGAATGCAAGACTTTATTCACTCATCAACATTGAACATGTAGAGATGGTTTCATCGGACGCGCGCGCTGGCCCAAAGTTAACAGTCGGTTTCCGGTTGTAATATAAACTCCCAACTCACTCTTTTCTCACGCCACACATCTATTTCCTCACTTAGGGTCGCAGCCGCCATTTTGTCTGTGGTGTGTGATCAAATAAAAATCTTTGTTTTGGTGCTGCAGACTTTCTTTTACATCTCAGAGGTCGATAGTATGTGAAACTAGCAGTGGACGTCAATGTCAAAATAAGGTGGCCAATTAAACGCAAGAAGGAGGAGCTACTGTTTTAAGAACCGAGCGGTTACCAATCAAATCAAAGAAGACATTTTAGATACCGAGTGCAACGCTCGACGTAAGTGGCTAAACATCCATCATTTACAAATGTTGTTGACCGACAGTATCCACTGATGCAAACTACAAAACGCCGTTTAGATGAAAAATATGTCATTTATGTGATTGATGTAAAATTCGCAATTATTTGACAAGACAAGAGACAGTAACAGAGCCATTTTCAGCGTTTTTTTTTAGATACGACTAGGAATAAATGTGTGCATATTGTGAATTAATGAAATGGTTACTAAGTTTAGGTTACCTAATTATTCACAGACCTTCACTAAAACATGGGGAACTCTGTTTATAGATTGTGATAAGTCTATATAAAGAAAAAACTTATTTGCAAATGCAATATTTATCAATAAATTCGAATACACAAATACATTTCCTCTATTGATTAGTGTCTTTATTGGTTAGTTTCCTAAATTCACCTAAAATGACTGAAAGTAGTCCAGTGTTCATTTTTGGCCCATCTAGTCATTTTTTAAAGGCTTTGCTGCGATCTGGTGGTCATTTTGTGATATTGCCACAAAGATTTTCTGAATCCTGTTATAATTTAAAGGATGATAATAATAGGTTATTCAACTAAAGAATTGAATTAAAGAATTGAATTAATTAAAAAAAGATTACAATTCTTGTATGTGCATGGATTGTATTGTTGTGATTGTACAAGTGGGTTACAGATAGTAGAGTTGACCTCACTCTCACCATCTGGTTCGTGTGGTTTCACAGTGTAATCCACAGTAGCTCTTCAACACAAACACATGTTTACTTGGCTATTTAAATGGGGAGATTGCATAGACTTTAAAGGGATAAGGGATACTCACCCTCTAGGAGGGCTGTACAATTCATCGACAATTCATCGCCGCATTGCGTTTTTCAAGGATCCTCTCTTTTCTTGTGGTATAAATCCACAGCGCACCCCTTTCCTTTAAAGTGGTTCAGCTGTGCTATTTCTTTACATTTATTTTTCAGTTGAATTCACAGTTTTAAAGCCGAGTCGTGTTTTCAAGTAATCGTGTGAAATAATCCACATCTCAATATTGGCCAAAAAAATCCTGATTATGATCTATGTCATAATCGAGCAGCCCTACCCTCAAGTTGCTCCAAACTTTTATCGATTTATTTGTTCTCATGAACACAAAGAAAGATTTTTGGAAAAATGTTATCAACTGGCATTTTTGGGATATCAATGAGAGTTCAAAGCCCGAGCTACGCTACTACAGACCAGGTGGCTGTTCTCTCACAGAAGACGGCATTCCTAACACAGCAAATGGAGAAGATGAGTAAGAGCTATGTGTCTGCTGATCAGTTTAACATCCTAATGCAAAAGATGGAGCAGCTACAAGTGAAGCTGGATAACCTGGCAGCCAGGGAGCTGAGAAAGCCAGGAGAAGTAAGTCAGGACAGGAGGCGAGGGCGATCTCCGACACAAGATGGCAGGCTACGAGCAGGAACAAATTCGCCAAGCCCCAACCGCACTGGAGTAGGGATGTGTTATAACTGTGGGGAAGAAGGGCATTTCCGCAGGGAGTGTGTCAGGCAATTAACCCCGCTACAAAACTTGAGGCAAGGAAGCAGCGACCAGAACCACAGTATCACTTCAAAAGGGCTAGAACGCTGGAGGAGCCAGTCCCCTACACCACAAGTGGGACGTGCAAGAAGCAGAGGCCCGAGTTTGCTTATGGATGTGACCATAAAGTGAAGTGGACAACCCCAAAGCCTGGTGTCTGCGCAGTTCTAGAGCCCTACCTGATCACCGAAACTGTGGCCTCCGGCAGTGTCGTCATCACCATGGAGCGCAGAGTGATTGTGAGGCTTTGCAATCTTTCCAGAAATAAAACAATCTTACCAAAAGGAGCCTGTCTCGGTCTCTTGGTAGAGACATATCCAGAGGAGGACCTAATGGAAAAGGAAGGTACCAACACCCAAGAACAAAGAGATGACACGCATCACTCAGAGCTGAGACGACTGACAACAGCAACAGATCTACCTGAGCATCTGCAAGCCCTTTATGCCGCCGCAAGCGAAACATTAAGTGATGCTCAGCAACAACGCCTTATTGAACTCTTGCTCTCCTACAAATTCCTCTTTGCTGTTTCCGATATAGACCTTGGCCTTTTAACAGCTGTCACTCACAAGGTAAATACTGGAGCTGCTGGACCTGTACGCCAACCAGTCAGACGGACTCCCCTTGGATTTCAAGCGGAGGAGGAGGGGCACCTTAAGGCTATGCTGGAGGCGGGAGTCGTCACACCCTCTGCCTCGGAGTGGGCGTCACCCGTAGTGTTAGTTCGCAAAAAGGATGGAGGTGTTCGCTGGTGTGTCGATTATCGTCGCCTCAACAGTTTGACAGCCAAAGATGCTTATCCTCTTCCCAAAATTGAGGAATGCCTGGATGTCCTTGGGGGAGCTTGTGTCTTCTCTACTTTAGACCTCCAGTCTGGCTACTGGCAAATTGCGGTGGACGAGATGGACAGAGCAAAGACCGCTTTCATTACTCGCTATGGGCTCTACGAGTATACCCGTATGCTCTTCGGGCTGTGCAACGCCCCCAGCACTTTCCAGAGGGCGATGGAGCTTGTTCTTCGAGGACTTCAGTGGGAAACGCTCTTAATCTACTTGGACGACATCATCATCTTGGGAAAAGGGGTTGATGAGAGCCTGGATCGACTTGAAGCTGTATTCCAACGCCTTTTCAGCTATGGACTAAAGCTAAAGCCATCCAAATGTCACCTGCTTAAAGAGGAAGTCCTGTTCCTGGGCCATGTGGTTAGCGGTGAAGGCATACGGCCCAATCCATCTCTGATTAGTGACGTTAATGCTTGGAAACCCCCCACAACTGTACATGAGTTGAGAGTTTTTCTTGGACTGTGTAACTACTACAGGAAGTTTGTGCCGTCATTCTCTGAGCTGGCCAGTCCTCTTAATGAACTCCTAAGGAAGGAAGCAACGTTCTCGTGGACTGAGGAGCACCAGAATGCTTTCACACAGCTCAAGGTAAAGTTAACTTCTGCACCTGTGCTTGGATATCCTCTAGTGGAAGGAAAGTACGTTTTGGACACGGATGCCTCAAATCACAGTATCGGTGCAGTGTTGTCACAACTTCAGTGGGGAGAGGAGAGAGTCATCACTTATGCAAGCGCTCACCTTACACAAGCTCAGAGGAGATACTGTGTAACGAGACGAGAATTGCTGGCTGTTGTTTTCTACACCCGCCAATTTCGACACTACCTGCTGGGCAAGAGTTTTCTTCTACGCACTGATCACACAACAGTTACCTGGTTGTTCCGGTTCAAACATCCCGAGGGACAGCTGGCCCGCTGGCTGGAAGAGCTGTGTCAGTATGACTTTGACATCAAACACAGAGCTGGAAAACTTCACTCAAACGCTGATGCGATGTCAAGACGTGCTGGCGAGGCCCCAAATATGTGCAACTGCTATCAAGCAGAGAACAATGTTGCAAATCTGCCATGTGGAGGCTGTAAACAATGCCAAAAGTTGCATGACCACTGGGAGAGGTTTGAAGAGGATGTTGATGATGTGGTCCCACTCACAGTAAGGAGCATTGAGTATGCCACAGGGGAACAAGTTGTTGAAGACCCTGGCAGGAGTGAGGAAGAGAGGGCAGCTGTAGACTTATTGGGAGCACCGCGAGTGAACTGGCTGGAAGTTTTCCCAAAAGAAAAGCTAGCACAAGAGCAGAGAGCTGATCCTGATTTAGCCATCCTGCATGAGTGGAAACAGGCAGGAGTTCTTCCAACAAAGGATGACGTTGCATTGAGAAGTCCAGCAGTAAGAAAATTCTGGCTGTGTTGGCCGCAAGTTGAACTTCATCAGGGAGTCCTCTATTATCGTTGGGAAAGGCCTGGAGGACTGCGTCCCTCTCTACTGTTGCTAGTACCGGCCTCAATACAACCAGAAGTGATACAAGCCTGTCATAATCCCCCACAGTCTGGTCATTTGGGAGAAGGAAAGACTTAGAGCGACTCCGTCAAAGTTTCCACTGGTATGGCATGGGTGGAGATGTACGTTTGCACATACGGAGGTGTGGGCACTGCAATGCTTGCAAAGCTGCTGGACCAACTAAGAGGGCCCAACTTCAGAATTACCAAGCAGGGGCACCAATGGATCGGATCCACATCGATATACTGGGCCCATTTCCTGTGTCTAGCTCAGGAAACAAGTACGTCTTAATCATTATTGACCAGTTCACTCGATGGGTGGAAGCTTTTCCTGTGCCGGACCAAGGGGCAGAAACTACGGCTAAGACACTTGTGTACGAGTTCATCTCCAGGTTTGGGGCCCCGCTGGAGCTACACACAGACCAGGGGCGAAATTTTGAAAGTTCGCTATTCAGAGATGTTTGTAGTCTCATGCAGATCACGAAAACGCGGACAACACCTTACCATCCGTCCTCGAACGGACAAGTAGAGAGGTTCAATCGAAACGCTCGTTCAGATGATTCGGTGCTACGTGAACCAGGATCAGAAGAACTGGGATGAGCATCTTCCGCTCCTTACAGCCGCGTACCGCAGCTCTCAGCATGCAGTCACTGGATTCACACCGAATAGGCTCATGTTTGGAAGGGAAGTTTACCAACCCCAGGATCTATGGTCCGGTGTCGCAGAGCAAAGGTCGGACAGTGTGGGAGTGCCAAACTTTCTGTATAACCTGGAAAAAGGGCTGAGAGACGCACATGATGTTGCCAGGGAACACCTCCATGTAGCCCAACAACGACAAAAGAAGATATATGATCTCAGGGCTCAGGAGAGGAAGTACATTGTTGGAGATTTGGTGTATATGCGGGACAGTACTAAGAGAAAGGGACAGAGCCCAAAACTCCAGCCACCGTGGAAAGGACCTTTCGTGATATCTGCCTGCTGCGGCCCAGTACTGTATGAGGTCCAGGGTTTAAAACAAAAGAGAGTCATGCATCATGATCGCCTCAAGCCCTATGACTGCGACGTAATTCCAGCGAGGGTCCGCGCCAGAGGAGTGAGATCCTGCGAAAGATTAAGGATACCCCTGACAACCCTGTTCCGTTAGAAACCCTGCAGGAGCCGGAACCGGCTGCACCCCCGGGGGACAGTGAAACGGAATCCATGTCCTCTGACCCTGAAGCCCAGGAGAACCAAGGTACGGAGAAGAAGCGGCAGCTGGCAGCTCGGCGACGTAGGAAGAACAGAAGTGGACCTGGACTAATGATGGACATAGGAGCAAAAGAGACAATTAAGAGAACGGTTAAGGGAAGGGAAATACGGAAGCCCGTGAGATACGACAGTTAATGTTTTATCATTGCCGTATATTGTTCATTACAGTTTTTGCAGTTAGAAGTTGTTGGTTATTACTGTTTTCGTTTTACTGAAGGGACTCAGTATTGTTAAAGGAGGGGATAGTGTAGTGAAAATGGGTACTGTCCCTTTAAGCTATCCTCTGTGTTCATCTTGTCTCTATTCCTATTGGCTGTGTAATGTGTCAGTCATAGAGTATGTGCGTAGTTACGGAAATAGAGGAGTTTCTAGTCAGTCTAATGGTTGTTTTAATGTCATCGGGTCGGAAAAAGCCGTTCTGTGCCGGAGCGAGACAACCGAACAGTGTGAGATTTGACATGTGATATGTGTTTATCGACTACTGTACTGTTGGTGAATGTATCCGTGTACCCATACTGTTTAAGAAGTAAAGGAATTGCTCAGAGAACGGAATCTTTGTCGTGGCTCGTTTTCCACGCACCCACACAGGCCAACGCTCGACGGGGATAATTAATAACGAACGCGAAACACGACAATACTTTTTGGTAACCACAGAGCAGATGTCATGCATGGTCACCGGTGGTTGAGTCTTCTCAAATTGAGTGTGTGCAGGAATGACTGAGCAGAGGATGCTCCAGGATGAGTACTTGGTACCTGAGCAGACCAGCAGAAAAGTAAATAACAATATCGTTGCTGTCATTCTGAAACCTTGTATGTCCAAAAAAACATTGTACTTTAAATTGTATTGACAAAGTTGACAAACAATTTTGAATACTTTTATTGGTTATATATTTGCAAAACCCAGTCTAATAATAATGATTTATGGCCAAAAAACCCCCACAAATATGGAGATACAAGCTTTCAGCAGGACAGCAGCGATATATATAAACATACTAGACCTATAATGATAGTTACTGTAGGCATACGTACATTTACAAACATGAATCAAAGAAAAGTTTCCCTTTCTGTCGGTCTCTCGACGTTGTGTCGAAGACGACAGATGGGACACAACGTCTCGTTCCCTCCATCAGGGAACCGAGGTTACATACGTAACCAAGACGTTTTTATCGGTGTAACATCATACACACACACCGTGTCACATAACATGTCGAAAAACATCCAATTTATTATTTGTTGTTACTTCGAAAGAAATCATCCTCGATGCTTGTTTAGCAAACGTGTCGCGCTAATATTGAACTCGAAGAAATCCCTCCGGAAATCGTGAGTTTGAGAAAACTGCAAGACGCTAATAAACACGTCTGTCTTCGAGTTGTTTTGACTCCAAACGCAGTGACAGACGCGGGTCTCATTATGACGTCAGTGATGTTATCTACCGTATAAAGGCGTGGCTTGCGAAGAATGCAAGACTTTATTCACTCATCAACATTGAACATGTAGAGATGGTTTCATCGGACGCGCGCGCTGGCCCAAAGTTAACAGTCGGTTTCCGGTTGTAATATAAACTCCCAACTCACTCTTTTCTCACGCCACACATCTATTTCCTCACTTAGGGTCGCAGCCGCCATTTTGTCTGTGGTGTGTGATCAAATAAAAATCTTTGTTTTGGTGCTGCAGACTTTTTTACATCTCAGAGGTCGATAGTATGTGAAACTAGCAGTGGACGTCAATGTCAAAATAAGGTGGCCAATTAAACGCAAGAAGGAGGAGCTACTTTTAAGAACCGAGCGGTTACCAATCAAATCAAAGAAGACATTTTAGATACCGAGTGCAACGCTCGACGTAAGTGGCTAAACATCCAATCATTTACAAATGTTGTTGACCGACAGTATCCACTGATGCAAACTACAAAACGCCGTGTTAGATGAAAAATATGTCATTTATGTGATTGATGTAAAATTCGCAATTATTTGACAAGACAAGAGACAGTAACAGAGCCATTTTCAGCGTTTTATTAGAGATACGACTAGGAATAAATGTGTGCATATTGTGAATTAATGAAATGGTTACTAAGTTTAGGTTACCTCATTATTCACAGACCTTCACTAAAACATGGGGAACTCTGTTTATAGATTGTGATAAGTCTATATAAAGAAAAAACTTATTTGCAAATGCAATATTTATCAATAAATTCGAATACACAAATACATTTCCTCTATTGATTAGTGTCTTTATTGGTTAGTTTCCTAAATTCACCTAAAATGACTGAAAGTAGTCCAGTGTTCATTTTTGGCCCATCTAGTCATTTTTTAAAGGCTTTGCTGCGATCTGGTGGTCATTTTGTGATATTGCCACAAAGATTTTCTGAATCCTGTTATAATTTAAAGGATGATAATAATAGGTTATTCAACTAAAGAATTGAATTAAAATTGAATTAATTAAAAAAGATTACAATTCTTGTATGTGCATGGATTGTATTGTTGTGATTGTACAAGTGGGTTACAGATAGTAGAGTTGACCTCACTCTCACCATCTGGTTCGTGTGAGGTTTCACAGTGTAATCCACAGTAGCTCTTCAACACAAACACATGTTTACTTGGCTATTTAAATGGGGAGATTGCATAGACTTTAAAGGGATAAGGGATACTCACCCTCTAGGAGGGCTGTACAATTCATCGACAATTCATCGCCGCATTGCGTTTTTCAAGGATCCTCTCTTTTCTTGTGGTATAAATCCACAGCGCACCCCTTTCCTTTAAAGTGGTTCAGCTGTGCTATTTCTTTACATTTATTTTTCAGTTGAATTCACAGTTTTAAAGCCGAGTCGTGTTTTCAAGTAATCGTGTGAAATAATCCACATCTCAATATTGGCCAAAAAAATCCTGATTATGATCTATGTCATAATCGAGCAGCCCTACCCTCAAGTTGCTCCAAACTTTTATCGATTTATTTGTTCTCATGAACACAAAGAAAGATTTTTGGAAAAATGTTATCAACTGGCATTTTTGGGATATCAATGACTACCATAGTATGACAAATTGTTGGATTTTTTTGTTCTGTTGAACACAAAATGAGATATTTTGAAGAATTTAGGAAAGCAAAGTTCTGGGGCACTTTTGACTACCAATTACATTTTTTTTCCTACTATGGTAGTCAATGGTGTCCCAGAAATGTCAGTTTCTGACATTTTTCTAAATATCTTTCTTTGTGTTTCAGAGGGGAAAGAAATGTGGTTTGAAACAACTTGGGCGGGGGAAGTAATTCATGACAGAATTGTCATTTTGGGGTTGGAGCATCCCTTTAAAAATGGTTTTAAAAATCTTTTGATCTGAAGGTATATGAATGTTTTGATCTGAAGTCATATTAATAATATTAATATTTTAAGAAGAATTTAAAAAGGTTTTTGATTTGTATTATTTTATGTGATCTTTTTACTTTTAGCCACGGAAAAACACTTAATTTATGTCGTAAATGTTGAATTTAATTAAAGTCACAAAATGTTTAATTCTTTGTTTGTTTGTGTATAAATCACTTCAGATGCACTCTCATGAATCAAAATTCCTATCTTTTGAATTCTGTCCGACCCTGATGAGAAGACAGGAAGAAAGAACAAGACCACACATGTTGTTGACCAGACCTGACATGAATTTAATCAAAGATTTCTTTTTCATCATTAGGCAGGAAAATAAAATCTTGTGTAACATCATAGTTCACCTAATGTGGCATCAACAGGAGCTTGGCACATACAGATAAACGGCAGAGTCACATGACCTGTGCTGTCTATCACTCAATCGCAGATGCACCCATACCATCACACTGCACGCAGTCTTACTGCACACTAAAGCATTAAGAATACTCTATCCTTGTTTTTGTTCTTGTTATATGTGACCAAGTGTTTATGCAGGTACTGTAAGTGTATGTGTGTGAAACTGGACGTAGGGCCGACTTCAGGTCAGTCTGTAAGATTTTTTTTAACATAAAGTTTCAAGTTCTTTAAACTTAATATCAAATAAAATATAATAATAATTTCAGAAACAAAACAAAAAACAGCAACAATTATCTACAGAAACATCATCATGTGCAAGAATGTACATTTTGGTTCTAAGGCAATAATTGTTCCTCCACAACACTAGTGCTGTCAATGCTGTGTTTTTTCAACGTTCTCTCTGTATGGTGAGCAACATTATTTCACCGTTGCCTCTCCATTAGAGCAACACATTCACTGAACGGTTGGAGCACTGCCTCATGGGACGTCGCTTTTTTGAGACACTGAATAGCACCATAGAAATTCCCTTCAACAGCGATTGCTTTGCTATCTACGTCGTTTCCCCGAAGCGGGGAAAGGTTCCGGATCAGTGAAAACGCAGATCGTCATTTGGGAATATTGCATCGGAGAGCGTTCCCTTGCAAGAATTGAGTGAGCATTCTTATTGCTCAAACACAGTTTCATTGGTACTGCCCATGAGTTCATTTGTAGCAAAGCGCACGTTTCCATCCAGTCTTGTTTTCGTCTGTGTTAAGTGCATATAAAGCGCACTGCGTTATGTCAAGTTGTGACAGCTGTAACAGACATATTTCACAAGGCTTTACGACATCATTCCCTCTTTCTCTGACACGATTTCTTTAACAGAGTGTCCATTTTGATCAAACGAAAAAATGATATTCGTCGTAACACCTTGGCTCATGCAGAGGCCTAGATGGACGGATTTTCTGCGTAAATACTGTATATTTCTGTCGAGTTCCATCGAAGGGTTTGCTCACGAGTAGAGCATATGATACTGGTATACAGTGAAAATGCAGTCATAGTCACTCACTTTAGCTTATGTGTCCATTGCAGACATAAACAATAAGCTACATATATGTAAGGAAGCTTATTGTGAAATGGAGCTACACATTAACATACATAACTAATGCTAGTTCAGTGAAAAGAAGGGTTTCGCCATTAAAGCTAACATAATTGTTCTTATGTTTGAATGAGTTCTGATCAACAGGCTGGTTATTTGAAGGCCTCTCACGCTCCCTCTCTCTCATTCACACACGTTTAAGTTGAGGTACAGTGCAGTGTGGCGTCAGCGCCCCATCCATGCTGTCCAGAACATCATGAGACATGCAAACACACACATACGCACGCTAGTTATAGCAGTCTGAAAACTGAGAACCAAAAAACTGTTTTCGTGTGTGAGGGTGGGTTGACCATTTAATGCCTATTTAAGTCCATTTTAGACACTATTCTGTGGTCCAGTGGGCGGAGCTACCCCACACATAAGAGCAGCTGATTGGTGTTTAGGAACACTGACAGCACTTCCATACTGAACACAAGTTACAATGAAGTAAACACGTCACGGCAGGGTCCTCGATTGAGATAACTCAATCGATAGTTTGAACAGTTTTCTGGAGTCCTTTTCTCTCCTTGTGTGTCTTTGTAACATTTCATCCACGTCCTCTGTATCTTTGGAGTCTCTCATCTGTTGTTACTTGCGCGTGTGTAACGCCTCCTGAAACTTCGTGCTGGTGTAGCGGATATGGAAGCCTTTCTTACTGATCGTGTCATCGGTGTGGAAATTAATCAACACGGCGTCTCCGGCGGTGTAAAGCTCCTCACGGGGCTAAACATCAAGAGATGGATTGATCAGAAGGTGAACAGCCTACTTCATATGCATTTAACATTTGGTTCATTGTGGGCTCATAAGTACTGTATATATACGTACCCCAGATCCACAAAAGCGTCCTAGTTTGTGCGTTCCGGTGTCGTAGCCATCGTAAAGTTCGATGTAGTCGTACCCGCAGTCGGCTTCTTCCTCCACTTCAAAAGTGGTGAAGGTGAGCTCGATGCTGTAACCGGACTCTGCAGTGATGAGCCACTCGCAGTCCGTGTGTCCAGGGTAGTTATTATCTCCGAACTGAGCGTGAGAGTATAGATTCTTCTGCCGTGCTTCTGCTTTCAGTCGACCTCCGCATTCTACAAAACACACAGTTTCCTTATTTATTCATTCATGTTATATAAAATATTCTCAATTGATTGATGTTGTCATCAGGTTTAAAAGTAAATACTGTTGTTTACATTAAACAAGTGTAGTAATATATTAAAGTATACTACAGGTTATTACAGTAAATATACTAGAGTATTTTTATGTGTATTCAGGCCCGGTATGAGGCTGGCTCGACTGGGGGAATCAAATATTATGGTGGGACAGATATTTAATCATAGTTCATTGTATGCACATTGTTCTGTGATTAAATTGACTGATCATTATTTAATAGATAATATTAAGAGTATTCAATAATTTCTTTTTAATTATTTTAAATGTCAGCTGGATATTTTTCGAGGGGCCCAAGAAAAATCTGGGGGAAAAGGCACCCCTAGCCCCCCCAGACCCATCCCTGTTTACATTTCTTTAGGCCATATGATTAGTCTTGAGTTTTTCATATAGCCAGTTATTCATTCTAATGAATAAAGTGTTCAAAATGTAGACGGTCAAAACCGAACCGAACTGAACCGAACTGAACCGAACCAAACCAAACCAAACCAAACCAAACTAAACTAAACTAAACTAAACTAAAGGGCTAACAGAATCATAGGCAGTATTATATGGACATGCTAGGAAAGGTTTTGTTCACTTATACTGTTGTCATTAGTAATAAAATTGCACATTAATGCAATATTTTATGAAAATAAAATCAGCATTAAAGAAATCATATGTCACAGCCCAAATCATAATAATCTAATTTTAATATTTATATTTTTATATGAACGTACATTTTGCTGTTTGTGGTCATTTCCAGTTTCCAGTTTAAGTGCAAAACAAGGTGGGTGGAGCTTAGGGTAAGGTCAATTGAGGATAAACACAAATACACTTATCAAGATGTAATTGCGCAACGTTCCACTAGAGGGCTCTGTTAAACTGTGATCATGTTATTTTAATCACTTCTGTACCCCATATCACATGTAATCTTAGTGTTTATATGTCCGAATAACAACATAGCAAAATATCCCGCACAATAATTACCAGTGGAGTGAGTGGCCTGGAAGCCTTTCCTTTGTACTGAGGCATCAGAGATGAAGCGCAGGTACATCTTGTTGGCTGTGGAGATGAGCGGGTCTGGAATCTTGCTGCCACACAGTCGGCTCAGGATGGGTGCCTTGTCCGAGTCTCCGTCGAAGGCCTCCAGGTGATCGTACGCACACTCCTGGTGCTGCTCGATCTCAAACTCAATAAATGACTGTGAACAAAGAGCGAGACTGGAAATATGAACAAGAGGAAAGAATGTCTCATGGATATCAGCTCCACAACACATCAAAATGACAAACATCTGGCAGTCCCAACTTTAAGTTAAAAGAGTTGACTTGAGTTCTGGAAATATCTGTCTTTCACCATTCATGCAGATAAGAGCAGTACTTGGATGCCTAGAAAACAGCTGCCCTGGGGCATTGCCAGGATGGCCGCCAAGTGATCTGACTCGTCTTGACTTTGGCAGTGCTGAGCAGATCTTCATTGTTCTTTAGAATGGGTCGTGATGGACCGTGTCTCTGAACCGTTTTGTGAGTTTAAATGACACTTTATAATTAAGTAATTAAGTACTTAAAACAATAGCATTATTTAACAATCCAGGTGTTTCACAGCTGCACACAGAGAGCAATGAAAGTTAGATGATATACGGGTCTTCTCCAGGTTTGCTGTGATGTGCTTTTAACTCTAATCTACTCTGAAACAATCCCTCCTCTATGATCAAAACAAACAATAAAAATCTCCTTTTTGCGACTTCACTTATATCCTCCCTAAGATCTCAATGCAGACAGATGAGAGGCAGTTAAAGTAGAATCACTTTGAGCACAAACAGACCTCAGATCCAGAGAGCAGTGGGAGTCTGTTAACATGCTTGCTTTGACATGCTAATATATTAAAATCATAACTATGAACTAGAGGAAACAGCTGCTTAGGTATTTTGAACGTGATTTATTAAGTACGTTGGTTGACTTTTAACGTGTGTGGACATACAGTACAGTATGTTTATGTGTTATAGAGGAAGAACAGTCGCGCATATGGATGTGTTTGTGTGGGCACGTGCTAGACTGAGAGATTATGTGTGTGTGTGAAGAAATGTGTCGGATTATTTGTGTGAACGTGAGATGGACACAATAGGATTACAGTACAGTTGTGTATCTGTCGTGTCTTTATCGTGGGTTTTTGTCATTGCTGGGGGTCACTGACTGCAGCTGGATTCCAGTGGGCTTGAGTGTAAAGGTTTATCGGGTTTCATGTTAAGGCAGTTAAACAGAGGTAGCATATACTGTAGTATACCAGGGGTTGGCAACATACATAAAAGATAAGAAGTTTTTACGTGTATTAGTTTATTCAGCTATTTATTTATAGTAGTGTGGGTTATTCAATTGCGCTATTAGTATCCTTTTTTTAAACTATTACTTTACATTACATGTAGGTATATTTGCCTTATAATTAGGCTACAGAAAAGTCTAAGTACACTATATTTGGCCTTTACTTTTATTAAGGGCGTTTATGTGTTAATAAATAAAAAATAAATATGCACAGTGCAGAGGCATATATTATGTAAACACAAACTTTTATTCTTGATGCTTTTAATGCGAATAAAATTTTGATTAAGGAAAAAGTATACCTGGCTTGTTTGTATTTACTCATTTAAGTATTAACCTATTATAAACTATTAAAAACTTCTTTTCACTTTTTAGTTCCTTCAAAAAGTATGTGTAATATTTGAGTAGTTTACTTGAAGTATTTTCATAAAAAATGTGCTGCCAGTATTGAGCTACTAAACTACCAGTAAAGTTCACTTGTACCTAAACTTGTGTGCTATTGTGTTTACACTTCAAGTATACTGTACATAAAAATACTAAACTAAAATGTGGGCCTAGTTAAGTCCAAAGCAGTATTGAAATAGTATACTTCCACTACATTGATATTAGTATACCTACTACATAAAGTACATTTAAAATATGCTTGAACTTTAGCTTAAGTGTATACTACAATGAAGTTGAAAGTACATTTTTTGTAAGAGTCCCGCTTTTATCTTTTCTTATCATTACACAGCCATTTTTTTGTTATGAGCAGTGGCGTAACTTTGTTTTGAAAATTTGTGGGGACAGAGATGACAAAAACTGTACTTTAATGAATTATAACTTATATTAACTCATTGGGAATATTTATCATATAAAGTGGGCGGTCCGTCCATTGGCTACTCCACTTTTCGACTCCAGCTCTCACAGTATGTGGTTCCCAAACTGTCATTAGGGGAAGGTCACTTGGCTGTTGCGGTGCATTACACTTAAAAACAGTTTATTCCTATGACAAAAAATTGTCACTTGTTGATTGGTTTACATGTTTTTGTGCTTGTACACTAGATGTACAAGCAAGCACCGCTAGTGCTGATGATGCACGCATTTTAATACTGGCCGTGTTTCTGAAGTCGCGGCTCTCTGTCTTCAGCGAATATACCTTACGAGTGTGAGTAACGTGAGATGGTGAGAAAGCGGCGCATCCTGCTTTTTCCACAACTTTTAGATGTTAATGACCCCTAAACAATACACACCTTCCGCACGCATTTCTTAATTTCTTCCAAAATGTGGTGGGGACAAGTCCCACCCACAAATTACGCCTATGGTTATGAGCTGTATGGAAGCAAAACGCTGAACTTTTCATATAAACTACTGTATATAAACTCTGCAGCACACATATAAACCCATTGGACCGGTCAAGTAAACTGTGCATTCAGCGAATCGCATAGTGATACTCATCCAAACACTTGTGATAGAGTTTGGTCTATTTTTGTATAAATGAGGAGATGTTTAAAAAAAGGACCTCTGCAGAATAAAGAGAGGTCATCCTGGGACATGTTTATCAAAATCAACCAGCATTTTCACCACACCATACTGTACATTCCACTCAATACACACACATACAATAATAACAGAGAAGAAAAACTATCGTAAACACTGACGATTTTGACACGGTGCCCAGGGGTGGCGGTGATGTCCCAGGTGCACTCCTTCCTGCTGGGGTACTTGTCAGGCCAGTTGGGGCTGCTGAAGGTTCCGCTGGCACTGTGGATCTTGTGCTCACACTCAGCTGGAGAGAGAGAGAGAAGAAAAGGGGACAATAAGAGATCAAAATCAGGCTTGCAAAGCTATTTACAGTACAGTTAACCTACATTTGTCTTTTTAGTGTCAAAACGTTTAATCCTCTGGCAAGAACCGAATGCAAGTCAAAACAACATTAACATTTTTCATATGCCTTTGGCCCAATGGCAACTTTACATGAACTGTGTGCTGGTTGATATATGTGAACACTTCGCCAAAAAGTATTACAGTAAAGTATTAACCTTTGGTATGTTTACCTGAGCTCATTCCTTTACCTGAGAGTCACCTGTATATGAAAGAGATCTTCTCAACAAGAGACTTTTTCTCAAAAGAAAGTATTCAAGATATTCCGCAGGAATTTTTGGCAAAACATTTTTCATTGTGCTCGCACACTACACTACAAGAGACGAAGATAGAGGCAAACTGACCTTGAGGAATCAGGCCAAATAAACCTTTTCAACAAACCCTGCAGAGTGTTGGTGTGTGTGTGTGTGTCAGCCAGTGTGCACCTCTCTTTCTAAGTGTTATCTATTATGAATGGCTTCACTAATATAACGTGACAACAATACTCTAGAGCTCGAACTGTACTGCAGGGTCTGGAACTACATAGAAAATGAGGGATTTTTTAATTGGACAAAAGAAAGGACAAAGAGATTTATGACGTGAAATAAATACGTATTTCTATGATACTCATCTAATGACCATTAACCATAATATATATAGACTATTTGCACACAAGGTCACACTTTTGGTTGCACTGAAGCAAGCAAGATACTCTTTGAAACATTCTCAGGTCATGTTGGGATGGCATTCATGGACCATCAGGCTTTACACAAACGTTTCATACCCTTCCAGCTGTCTGAGAGCAATGGAACAGACGAAACACTAAGAAGTCAGGTACACTTTTAAATTCAACTTTTCAATTGACTTTCTACGATGATGATATATTTTGTAAGCAACATGTTTGCAAAACGAAGCATTTTTTTAGTGGTTTTAGACTTTTGGACCACACTGCCTCATCTATTGTGTGTATTGTGCCACACACACACACACACAGAAAGAGTACACAGACAGGAGCACTAAGTCTGGTTAAGCCTCTATTCTTCGCAGTTGGAATCAGGTCAGTGTGCATTAGTGAACAAAAGTATTTTCAGCCTTCTGCCTCTGGTCTTCATACAAACACATGCTTTCAAAACACTGATGTAGCGCCACAGTGTGTATGTTTATAAAGTGTTTATTTTAAACCGACTCGACAAAATATATTTTGTAGAAAGCTGGTAACCGAACAGCACTGGACCCCATTCACTTCTATTGTATGGACACAAAACCAATGCAAGTCAATTGGGGCCGGTTGACAACATTCTTCAAAATATTTTCTTTTGTGTTCTGCGGAAGAAAGTCATACAGGTTTGAAATGACAGGATGTTGCGTAAATGATGACAGAATTTTCATTTTCGGCTGAACTATCACTAACTAAAAGAAACTATTGAGTTATAAAACACAGGTCGTACTTTATCCTGTACTGTGTGTCAGCCTACTGTATGTGCTATCGGTGGTACTCTCTCTCTCGCTCTCTCTAATGTCACTAAATCATCAATATGTACAGAAAAATCTTTAGAGAGCAGCCAATCGGAACTCCTGACTGCTCCATATGTTCAAGTTAAAGACACCATATGGCTCTTTTGATTCTGTAACGCTATGTTCTTAGGCGTGATGTGAGAAGTTTCAGCGACAAGCAATTTGTCTATAAAGAACTGAAAACTGCGGCATGATGTGACATAATCACAGTAGTCAGAACATATTTGATGTTTAATGTACAGTTGTGCGTATCGTCCCTGGTTCACACAAAAGTTATTGTTGTTCACAGTCATTATATGATTTAATGTATGTATTCTACTTGTAAGTAACTCATAAAGCCAGTGTAATATAGTGCTGCTACTAAAAGGTTATTAAGAGATACACATATTCTTACACGCACCCACGCAAACAGGCACATATGGAGAGAAAAATCAAAACAGAAGCCAGATTGAAGCTTTGTGAAAATCCAGATGTTTAAAATCAGAATAAGGGAGCTAGCCTTGAGACAGTAACTTGTGTGATGTGATGTGTGAACATGCAAGTTGTGAGTATGTGTTTGTGTGTGTATTCCAGGTTGCCTCTGGTTTAACTTCTTGACCCTGACTCTAGAGCTTCAAGGGTAATATCTCTATCCTCCTCTCCTCAGGTCTAGCTGTTTTTCTTTTCAAACACACACACACTCACAGCTTTAAACTTTCCAGCACAACATCTTTTTGGTGCATAGTGGGAGACACCATAACAGACCATCTAAATGCTTCAACACGTGTGGGAATCTGGAGAAAGGTTGCCACTTTACGGCTAAACTACAGCACTCCCTTAAAAGTTTGAATAAATATGTCTCTCTCTATTATGAGATTGTGATAGTTATTGATGGATAAAAGACAAACTTAAGTCAGAAGACTGGCCGAAGATAACTTTACTCTGCATCTTAATGCTGAGATGAGAGTTGCAGGGTGAGAGCATTTTTCAAGGTTGTGGCTTTTCGCTCAACCTCAGCAGAATGTTGCATACATCAACGGAGTGTGTGCTTACACATGCTAGATGACTACCCTCACCCTTCTGCCGGCCACTATTTTCTTTAGTGTTCGTGAGAGCCTGTACTGTACGTACATACCTTCTTTGCAGTCGTGTTTGTTCTCGTGCACTATAAAACCGTTGCGACACTGACACATGTAGCTGCCGATAGTGTTGATGCACTCATGCTGGCATCCGCCGTTATCCTTTGAACATTCATCTTTATCTGGAATAAGAATAATAAACCGTCAGTTTGGTGGGAGCAGGAGAAGGATGTGGTGAATTTCAAATGAACAGTGTCATTTTTATAGGCTTTGTTATGTCTTAAATGATTTCTTGCTGTCTTTTCTTGATAAATGACTACTTTAGGATGGGCAAAATATGAGCAAATATGAATAATGAAGTATGCTGTCCAACTCAGTTGCAACATCCCCAATACACGTTACTCCCTTCAAAACCTGTCTGTCATTTCATAGGTCTAGTGCATCAGAGGAGATAAAGCGGTCAGAGATCAACGCTGGCATGTATTCACAGCCTGAAGCCACTAGCTTCAATATCGCCTTTTCACCATAGATAAATCCTTTTCAGTACTGCGCTCGTTCGGCTCGATCTCTCACACGCTTAGGTGTGTGTGGGAGAGCTCTGGGGAGCTTCCTAAGTCTGGGCCAGTAAAAATCCAACCCTCATGTCTTTCCGGACAATGAGAGCGATGATATTATAACTTATTAAGACTTATTCTCTCACTCATGCATGCCTCAGATACACAGGGAACCCGTTCACCATGTGTGCTGTAAATGTTCATTTGTGCATTCCAGTTATACAGTAGAAATACATCAAGAAGGCCCAAATACAAACAGATGACTAAAGAAAGTGGCAGTCTCTGTTTGTAGTTCAGCTAAACAAGTTCCCATTATGCTAAAGCTGTAAGTAATTGTGTTGAGCTGAACAAAGAAATGTATACCGGTTTGAAACCATCTAGGGGTGAGTGAATGATGACATTTTCATTTTTGGGTGAACTGTCCTGTTAAAGGGATGGTGGTGTTAATGGTGGCCTAAAATTATTGGGAAAACTTAAAGTTAATGAATAATTGAAATAAATTGAATGTTTAGGGCACAAAAAATATTATTATACTTAAATAAAACTCAAATACAAATAAATTAATCGTATATGGCAACATAAAAAAGTCAACTTAAATTACCTAAAAATCTAAAAATAAAAGCTAATTTAAAATATTAACTCCAATAAAACTAAAAACAAAACCACAATAACTCTGATCTCATAAACCAAAGTAAAGATTTTAAAATCTTTAAAAAGCTAATAAAATCACCTTTCTACTAAATTCCAGATTTTAGCCTTTGGATAAATGCTTTTGTACATGCCGTTCCTAAAACTTTCTAACCAAACCCTCAGAACTTCTCACGATACAGTCATATCCTGAAATGCTGTGACCTCAGAAAATGTTTGAATAGCTTTCTAAATTTACATTTATACAGTACAAGCAAGCTTTGATGGAGATGGAAAAACAGCCGCCCAAATCTCCACTACAAATAAAAATGTGCTGACATGGTGGTCTTACCAGAGAAGAAGTGAGCTTTGAAGCCTTTCTTGGATACAGTGTTGTCCGATTTAAACTCGATTCGCATGTTGTTGAACTGAGAGGTGATGACCTCAGGAACTTCTGTGCCGCAGTATTTCCCATGAAGCTTAGAGTCAGATGACAAGCCGCTCCGCACCTCAACGTTGTCATATTTGCACACCTGCACGGAAGAAATACATCCATAATAAACTTTCATCCATCCCTTCATGCTATGTTATCAATTACACACACTCCCACGCTGTGTTCTCACCTCATTTCCTTCCAGCTCAAAGGTTTCAAACTGCATGGATATGCGGTACTGAGCTGGGGCCACCACTTGCCACACACAGTTCTTGTTCGGGGGGTATTCCTTAGGCCAGCCGGGGGTGGTGATTGTGCCGTTCAGCTTAGTCAACAAACCCCCACATGCAGCTGATAGATAGAAAAACAAAGTTTTCAAAACACTTTCTGCACTGAAACTCCATGTGTGACTAATAAGCTTTCAATTAAAGATAAACTGAAAGCACGGGTCTTTGATGGTGATTGTGTTATTTTAGTGTGACTGCGATGCATTGTGCTTTATTAAGCGCAGCAATCGTGCGGTTTCTGACGAGAGCAAATATGGGCTGAGTGCTGTTTGTTCCTGTTGTGTTCCTGTTGACTGCAGATGTTTTCCTCAGCCCTTCGATTGGTCTTAGCATCCGCTGAGTGGGTCTGAACCGGGCAGACGGAAGCACCTGTGCACGATGCATGCATGAACACACACACTCTCTTACCTTCACAGCTCTTCTTGTCAGGAGCGAGTTCATATCCAGGATCGCAGGCACACTTGAAGCTTCCTAATGTGTTCACACATCTCTGCTCACAGCCTCCATTATCAGGCTTCAGACACTCGTCCTCCTCTGTTTTAGGCCACAGAGAGTAAAGTCAGTTATTTAAGTAGCTAGGTCCAACAGCACAAACTAATTATATATACTTTATATAGGTTTAAATCAGTCAATTAAAAATATTAAGCAATTTAATATGTGTGTGTGCTGAATCAATAATGAATGAATACTAATAGTACCTGTTAAACTTTTAACAAATGGTCCCTAAATCTGAGGTACACTTGGAGGCCATTCGTTTGTGATATTTTAAAATGGTAAAACTTGCATTCTGTTTCAATTTTTTACGCAAGTTTGATCATTTTTCATGCTAATTGACTAAATGTCTCAGTCTAAAATTACTTGCATCGTTTTTTAAGTACAAATGTAAGTACAAGCTTTCGGATAAAGTTACAAATGTTTAAATTCAGACAAAGTTTTCCTAAGACAGTGAGCACAATCTCACAAACAAACATATCTACATTCCATATTATTTCTATCCTATATACATCCCATGAAATGTATTCTGTGTTTTTTTCTCTCTCTGCTTCTGTTCCTGCTATCTATATATATGTAAGGCTGCCTTGCAACACTGCAAAATCGTAAAAATCGCTATAGAAATAGAGAAATAAAATATTATATACATTCAAATTGAACTTACAGGTCATTTTTTATAAATGACTGCACTTACATTCATTGCCCCAGTTTTTATGTATGTTTCGTGTGTTTACCTTTGAAGAAGTTTGCGGCGAATCCTGCTTTATTTACAGTCCCGTCTGACACGAACTTCATCCACAGGGTGTTGGAGGTGGAGTGGATATCTTCGGGTTTATCGTAGCCGCAGAATCGACCGATCAGAGGGCTGATCTCGGACAGGCCGTCTCTAACCTCGAGGTAGTCGTACGCGCAGTTATCGTGCCTCTCGATCTGCACACATGCATGATTTGTGTTAATGGCGTTAGCATGTCAACGGCACCTTAGGTGTCAGTGTCTAGGAAACAATCCAATAAAAACAGGATCTCAGGCATCTCTGTGTGCGCTATATGGCAGGCTATGGGGTCTGGTGCACGTCCTGCTCTTTATAGACTTTATGCGTGCAAGAGAAAGTGTGAATGTGTGTATGCAAAGGGATAAAGTGTGTTTTCATTGCCCCCGAACAATTCCACACCTTTGACCTACTGATGCATACAATGGTGCACATGTATACTTACGGCTTGTAATAACATTCTGACGTTTTAGTGTAAATAATCAAACGTGTCTGTTGTTTGGCTGGCACATCTGAGGCCGTAGCGTAAAATCAAGGTGTTAATGATGTGTGTGTAACACGAACATGAGAGGGTCAAACTTTAAAGGGATAGTTCATCCAAAAATGAAAATTCTTTCATCTACCTTGACTTTCTTTCATCCGCAGAACATAAAAGAAGATATTTTGAAGAATGTTGTTGGCACCCATTCACTTACAGTGGTTTTGTATCTATACAACAGAAGTGAATGGGTACCGCGATTGTTGTTTTCAATTTCGGGTGTACTACCACTTTAAGTATTGCACAAAATGTTGCTTTTCTGTTTCTCTCCCTTTTTAAAAGATAAATGAGAGAGACACTATGACTAAAATAGAAACAGAAGATGGAAACAAACGGCAACACATAAAAGAGAAAAGCTTCACCTCAAAGACCTGAAAGCTCAAGCCGACACTATAACCCTCAGACACTGAGATCTTCCACACACACTCTTTAGATGGACGGTAGTCATCTGGATAATTTGGAGACTGAATCTGTCCTGAGTCCTTGCTGATCTCTCCTCCACATATCGCTACAGGACAGACAGAGATTCTCAAGGTTTAACCCCAGGGACTGCAAATTTGTATACTATCACTTCTATTAAAATTGGAACTTTTCAAGTTTCAGATTTCATGCAATACTTCAAAATTAAAGGTACATAAAATAACAGTTTCATAATAGTGTTCACTACACACACACCTTCATAGACAGCTGCGAATCCCTTTCCAACCCAGTTGCTGCTACTGCGAAACTCAATCCACATCCGACTGTCTGTAGAGACCAAAACGTCTGGAATTTTATCACCACAGAAGCGACCTGCGCATGAACACACAAATACACAATGACACATAGAATGGGAAGAAATTCATCAGTATGACTTCATTTCTTAAAATCAAAAATATTCTGGTATGTACCCAGCAGTGGCGCTTTCCTCCAGTATCCGTCCCGAACCTCGATGTAGTCATACCAGCACAGACTGCTCTTGTACAGGTCCATAGTGGTGAAGTTTAACACTATCTGAAACGGGCAACACACTGCCGTCATACACCGCAAACCTTATATAGCAGATGTATACGTTTGACATTTTATGCAAAGAACCTTTGCGAAGTCCAAAGCGGTGTCTTACCTTCTCCCCAGGTGTGACAGAGATTCTCCACACACAGTGTGTATATGAGGGGTATCCGTTCGGATATCCTGGAGATGAAAAATTCCCCACTGAGTCCTGCAGCGTTTCACCACATGCTGGAGAGAGACCAAAAAGACAACATGATTTGTTAAAAAAGATTTATTGAATTATTTGTTACTTTAAAGCTTCTCATTTGTTCGTGAACTACAGTGGACTACAGTTGCTTGACTGTCCCACAGGTTTTTGCCCGAATCCGGTAAACAGTTCACAGAAAGCTCACAACTTGGGTAAAAATATCATTTTAAACACACACAGACACACAAAACACAATGAAGTAACAAAGACCTATTGACTGTTTTAATGAGACCTCAGGAGCCAATCGGTGCAAGACTGGGAAGCAGATTCTCTGTACAAGAGAGGCCAAATCTGCTGCTAACATTTGCCAAACGTTCCTCCCAATTACCGATGTCACGGTCGGGCGAACATTTGAAAGGCCTCTGTTTTTCATCACAGCTAATTGGACTGTGGTTGCACGCGGTGGTGCGTTTGTGGGTGTCGATTTCAAAGGAAGACAAAGACACGTCACACAACCACCCGACCCGTTTGCTGATTTGAGATGCAGTCGTATTTTAGATAAGCTGTTACCTTTGGCTTGGGTGGAGATAGTGTGGGTGAACTTGCTGTGTTGGAAGTCGAACATCATTTTTTCAGTCTAAACTGAGTTTAACAGCAGAGCTATGAACTTTGGACCAAAAACGTTGAACTCCACAACATGAGACACAAAAGTGGAATGTCTCAAATATTCTTATCAAGGGAAGTTGATGATGATTTCTCCTGTCAAGCTTGACATGAGACCTAAGAGTAAATGATGAACTATTAAGTTGTAGGCTAATTGTCTTTGTGTGTGAAGTAGGTCATGCGTCATGCATTTACACACACAAACAACATCATCACTAGTGCGTGAACGCAAACAATACAGCAGGGAAGAATCACACACTCGTATGCCACACACACGCAATAGAGTCCCATCATGCTCTCCGTCCCCGAAATGTCAAAGTGGCCCTCTCCTCTCTCCTGAGCGAGATTCAAGTGCACATGCATCATAAAACTGACGAAAGCAAATCAATGATATCATCCAAGCAAACACACCTCCACGTACACGCACCGTATTATCAGGAGACGCTTTCTCTGCCCATGATATGAGATCATCTTCCTTCAGTTTACACCCCTGTGTGATCTTTGATTTCCATTTACACTCTCTCGCACACGCAAACACACAAATTGCAGACCTACCTGGGCATCTGTACAGCTTCTTGGCCTGTGATATGTCTCCTTTGCTGAGTCTAGTTCTCTGACCGATCGCAGGCCTGACACCGTTCTCGTCGCGAGAGGGAAGAATTGTGTCCAAAAACATTCCTCTGAGAAACATAAGTAGAACGATTACAAATATTTGCTTTGAAAGATCCGGATTCGATTACAGAGTGTGAAATTCCTGGTGAATGTTTTTGTCATCTGTGACATAGAGACGGAGCGACCGAGGGAGAGATAAAGAGAGAGATGTAATTCGCACCTGGAGAAAGTGTTTCTGGCATAATGCATGATGCTGTCAAAATCATACGGCTCCCCAAGAGAGTTTACATCCCCTGGCTCCATCTTGATGAAGTTATACTCCTGACCTGAGTGTTTACACATACAGATGTATTAAAACAGAGAAGTTCCAGATACAGACTGTGTCTGGGATTGACTTCAGTATTTACCAACAGGACTCTTAAAGGAACAGTTCACCTAAAAAGAACAATTCTGCCTTCATTAACTCGCCCTCGAGTTGTTCCAAATCTGTATACATTTCTTTGTTCTGATGAACACTGAGTAAGATATTAAGAAGAATGGTTATGACCAAACAATGCGTGGACCCTATTGACTTCCATAGTAGGAAAAATTACTTCTTGTGTTTTGAACACAAAAGAAGATACTTGAAGAATGTATTAAAGCAAACAGTTCTGGGGCACTTTTGACTACCACTGTCATTTTTCCTACTATGGTAGTCAATGGTGGCCAAGAACTGTTTGGTTACAAGAATTCTTCCTAATATCTTTCTCTGTGTTCATCACAACAAAGAAATGTATACAGATTTGGAAAAACTCAAGGGGGAGTAAGTAATGACAGAATTAAAATTTAAATTTAAAAAGGGAGTGTACTGTCCCTTTAAATTCCTTATAGGAGCTACTCAAATTCATTTAAACTAATAAAATGAAAATGCACTGACTTTAGTTATAAAATGCAGTTGTAACTCAAGTGCGCGTGAACTGCAGCGCAAACTTTATTTAGCACTATAAAAACAAGACTAACTGTATATCTGGTGAGGGCCAGATATATGTAGTCATATTGAACTAGCAGGCACCTGGTATGCTATGAAAACATAAGTAACGCATTACCTGGTTGGATGTTGTCTCTGATGATAGTCACGTGATCATCGCGGTCAGGTCGCGTGTGCTCGTGCCAAAAACCGATGACGTGGCCGAGTTCGTGAACAACGATGCCAAACTTGTCGCAGTTCTTCCCAATGGATATCGCCTGGGGGCCGTTGCCTCGACGACCGACGTAGGAGCAACACCTTCAGAACATAAAAGGACACTTTTAAACGTTTACAATCTGAATGAGATGTCCGCATTATGTTTGCTCGCCACACTCGCGAACAGTGATGATTGTAACTCACAGATTCTTGCTGTGTTGTTACCTTAACAACAAATATAAACACATTGTTCAATTCTGCCTGTGTGCCAAAAGTTTGGGTCGGATATTAACATGTCCACCTGTATTAAACGCATATTTTAATTACTAATATCATGCTGGAAAGAGATCTGTTTCGTGGAATGAGCCATCCAATCAGAGAGCAGTAAACCAGTGTAGTGATTGGCTAGAGTTTAATAATGCTGCATCTGCCCTTCATCTGTGCCATAATGTAAACGTTCACAAAGGTTGTGAAGTCCGAGTTTGTGTTGTCCAGATGGAATCTCAACAGTTTTCATTTAGGCATGTCTTAGACACTCAAACACAAAGCAGTAATCTCAATTCCAGTCGGTCTATTTATGGCGTGGATTAGAACCTTAATCCCTCATTTCATAGCCAATGATAGTGTGAAGTACACACAGATAAATAAATAGGGAAAAACAGACCCACAAGATAACTAATTTTACTAAAACCTAAATTACTAGTAACTTAAATGTAACCTATAAAGAAATATCTAGATAGATGTGCAACATCCAATATTGCTAAACCTTTAGATTAATGCAGATAAATGCAAAACAACCAGTCACCAGAGATTTCTAAACACCCTTACTTGCAAACAATACATTTTTGTCTGTTGGTCCATTGCTGAGTGACATCCACTGATTATAATAGATATGAGTGCAGTAAGATGGATAATATTATGTAACGTTCTCCTCCACCTCTGTCTGTTCTGCTTTAATCTACTCTTGCCCTTCTGTCAATGATGTTTCTCTCTGTAATCTCTGAATCTGATTCATTATTTCATCTCACCTCCTGTGCCCTTTCCACCAGCATCTCTCAACCCAACTGCTCATTAAAAGACACTTCACATCCTCAATTTCCATGCATAAGACTGAATGACATTCATAGACTGATAATACACAATGTTGACCGAATGATTAATCAAAAGCAAAGATTCCAACATAGCTGCCACCGTGTTTATCTAGACTTATGCGATTTCCTTCTTCCCTTCTCTCTTCCTTGTTAACACGCTGTTAGGATTCCATTCCTAAGAACAATAGGCGCTTTGCTCACCGTGGTTACAGGGCAGGAAGGAAAGCTAGGCCGACTGCAGTCGTCTCAGCCGACACTCACTCACTCGCTCTCGCAACACACACAAACACCTTACAGGATACACTCATAACAATGAGAGTCGAGTATTTGAGTGTGTTTCATATTGACCGGTGAGTTTTACTCAACCTTTTTTACACTGCATACGTGTTTACATGCGCAGAATAGTCAACATTTGATGTGAAATGCATGTGGTCACATATGACATTTCCTTAAGAAAAGGTGTAATATTATATGATCTCCTCCAGACTTTTAGAAGATCTCAACCATCTCAAATAGGCTATGTTTAGATATGACAAACATACCTCGTTACAATGAAAAGTCACTCAAAGAATCACATTTTTAAGATCGGATTATCAGAGCTATGCTTCAACCAGGGCTTGACATTAAGCATTGTCATGTGGTTGTCCTTTGGATAAGTAAATTTGTCATTCACTTGTCCAAGTACAAACATTACTTGTCCAAAGATAAAAATGATATTTTATTTGAATTCTCAATGTAATTGTTTTGGATTTAGATTGGTCAAGTTTGCTTCTACGCATTTAAACTAATCTACGCTTTGGCCGCCTGAATTTGATAATAGGCCTACTCTCCGTGACTGCTATAAAACAAAGGCAATCAGTATGTATTATTAGTATTAAGGCTGTAAGTTAACTTTTTTTGCACATAGCACTGGTGCAAGAGAGGTTTAAAGTTTGGTAGCACAGGCCAAACAGTAGGACCAAGAGCATAAATCGTCTGATGTCATTAAAAAACATATGCAAGTGCAGTTCATCATGAATAGACAGGTAACTGACAAAAGACATTAATGTTACATACGGAAGGGTAAATTAGGGCCATATCATTTTGTTTACCTAAATTTGTTTGAATTTTTCTTAGTTCTGTGTTTTTCATTTTTAACTATACAATAGTGGTATATTTGTCCACATAAATTACAGTAGTATTCAATAGTATAGTAAACTGCAGTAAAATTCTTAGATATTATAGTGTTTTCGAATTTCACTATAGTATACAATGTTTATCAATTTACTACAAGGGCACGACAATTTTCAATAGCAAATACTATAGTACACTACAGTGTTCAATTTAACAGGACTTTTATTTTGACGGGTCTTCGGGAAGGCGCTTGAGTTTTTGTGTGTTTGCCGATAGCTTCACTCAAACAGTAAAACATTTGTAAAATAAACTCTTGAGATGACGTTCATGTGTTCATATCCTCAAACAGTGCAGACGCAGATAAATCCTCGACCATCACTTGTGTTGTATGTTAAACTGTGCACATAATTCACTCACACACGGTGGACAGCCAGATGACATTTAAATAACAGGATTCCGCGTCCGGAAATAGTTAATGTACACGGACTCGATGCGGTGCGCCATTGATTATTGTCACACCAAACAACATTTTTTGTCTGCTTTTCACACATACATGCAGCTCTGTCTAATCCACATATTCTTATTATTCTACATGTATGTCGCACTGTTGTTATTTTCCTTTCCAAGTTACTTGTCCGGTCGGGCAAGAAAATTCTCTCTCACTTGCCCATACAAAACATTCACTTGTCCCGGACAAGCGTTAATGTCGAGCCCTGCTTCAACATTCATTTTATTGTCCTGTGAACTTTAACCGTTGCAAGTTTTTACTGTCATTTGTGTCCATTTTTATTTCTCTTGGAATTTTGATAAAAAACTCATGAAGTCTCCTGAGCAAGAAACACATTTTCCTCGGTTTTTCTTAGGACATGTGTGAACCTCATTTTCATTATTTCCTTGAGGGCAAAAATTGTAATGACACGCACCCGCATGGTCTGTATGTGAAGACGATGTAACTCTCCTCGTCGGTTTTCTCGATGAAGGTCACGCACGTCTGTTTCTCCCAGTGTCTCATGGCTTGTTTTAACATGGCCCTCTGGCTGCCTGAAAAACACAGAAATGTTCACATGTAGTCACAAGCATTCATAAGCCAACGGTGTACACGCATGCACACACCTCGGTCCCTTACCAGTGAAGTTGCCACCTATGACGTAAGGGATGACTCCCCCGGGCCAGATCTTCTCTGCTCGGGATGTGGCAGCACGCGGCACTCGAGACTTCACACCTTTAATGACGGTTCCACTCTTTCCTCCGGCTTTAGAGGTCGGTACATCTTCGCTGCTATTTACTGGCCATGATTCTGCACCACACAGAGAGAAACAATTATAATAAAACAAGATGCCAAGTAAAAAACAAACAAACTGAATGTGTTTTCAAAGTTCATTGCATTATCACAAGAAGTCTTTCATTTAATTTAAGTATTCTTCGTTTGGTCTCTACAAATAGTTATCTGTAAATATCAGACGTCTTAAGTTCCTTAAGTAATGAGAGATGGGATTAAAGATAATAAACTGGTGAAACATGTCACACTGTCAAAATCAGACAGGCTTTCTGGAAGGTTAAACATGCACATTACTCAAGCTTTGACTGCAATAAAATCCAACCTCCCGGCACATGACTTCACCATCCACATGATTCCAGTGTAATAAATTTGGAAAAGACACTCAAGATTTTTTTGCACGAGATAATATACAATGATAACAAAAAGTTTAACAACCTTTTGAGAAGTAGAGTAAGCATGCACTTTAAAAATGTTTATCTATGGAAAAAAAGGCACATAAAAATAAATAATTATATTTATATTTATATTATGATATTTGTTTTACTTTCAAGCAACATGTTGGCACGCAGTCCATTGGACCACCGGCACCGACATGAATCATACATTTTTAACTAACTACCCATATACGTATAATAAAGTACTTGTTAATAATATATGAAATGGTTTCATATATATTCATATATATATATATATATATATATAATCTAAACATACAAAACTATTACAAAAAACTTTTTGAAATGTGTGACAAAAGGCAAAGACCCTTTGTCAAAGACTTTGAAAATAGTAGTTTTCTTCATATCAGGTGCTCATTTACAGTTCTCAAGTATAAAAGTGAACTAACCAAAGCCCAGCCGCCGTATTCTGTCCAGCAACAGATATAATGAGCCTCTCTTCTTACTGGGATTATGTTCATCTAGACCACCTGAGAGTAAAAAACACACATATTAGTATTATGCAATAAAAGTTACTAAATAATACCTGCATAGTTTTCATTAGCTGTCTGTAATGCAGTTTATTCAGACACAAAATGTGCTAAATAGTAATTCTGGTTCTTTTCAGCACAAACACACATCGTTTCTTTCTAGATTTGACTTGTTATAGATTGTTCACAAAACCTAAATGCTACTTCCATTGTACATTTAGCAGTGTGCTATTTTTCAAAAAGGGCACAAAACAAAATTTAATTTAAAGTTCCCTGTATTGCATAATACAGTTGAAGGGGAGGAGTTAACGAAAGCTCCGCCCAAGCCATATAATTTACATCATTTGAGATGGATAGTCACTAGAGGCTGTAAGTGCATTTTTAGATTTTAACAGAAGATTATGAGGGCACATGAATTTTAAAAAGAGAATGACCCACACTGGTAAGCTATTTACAATAAACACTGAGATATTTGATAAAAATAGGAGTTTGCTAGTTGCACAAGATGGCGCCGGTGAGCTTTAGGGACGCCAGAGTCGGCAGACTAATTTCCTGTCGTATAACACTATATGGGGAAATGAGCATTTTTGGCCGGCAAATATTGGTGTTTTTTTAGATAAAAGAAAAGAAGACTGTACTATATCAGTGATATGACAGATCCTCGAGCACTTCGTTAAGCCAAAACAACTCGATTGTGTTATATGACCGGATATAAGTCTGCCGACCCTGGCGTCGCAAAGGCTCACGGCGCCATCTTGTGCAACTAGCCCATTGTAATTTTTTATTTCACTGGGAATTTAAGTTTTATTAAAAATGTAAAAAATCAGTACAAAACAAAACTTTGGCAAATACAATTTTTTTATCTGAAGCACTTTTCTTAAAGTCGTAACTTGAAAAAAAACCCAACGAGCCTTAACAACTGTTACTAATACATTCTAACTGTGAAAAGGAAAATGTTTTTTAATTTAGCATTGTAAACTTTACACAATATCGAGCGACTTAAAGTTAGTCAGACCTTTTTAATCTTCAGCAATATTAAAATATGTAGTGTTTATAGAAAAAAAATATATATTATTATTTCCCAAGAATCCCATTCGCACAGTGTTTTGTGTAATCCCTTAATTAGTACTGACTAGGGCCGAAACCTCGAGTAACTTGAGTATTCTGCGAGTGAAACTTGTTTTCCGGCTGCATTGAGTCCATAAAACTAGATTCGGACTAGTGGATGCCGAATCCTGTTATTTCACATGCCATCTGTCTGTTCTGCGTGTCTGAGTGAATGAACTGCACAGTTTAACGTGCTACATGCGTGATGCTCATTAGTTTGTCTGCGTCTGTGCTTTATGAGGCCATGAACACATGAACTTCATCTCCAGAGTTGCTCTGAGATTTTATTTCACGAACATTTTATTGTTTGAGTGAAGAAACAGACATACTAAAAAATAAGTCTTCCGACAACCTGCCAAAATAAAAGTCTGGTTAACTCAGTATTTCTATGTGGAAAAATATATTAATATTAATAGTAAAAGAAAGAAACTAAAACTAATTTAGATAAACCAAATGCATCATGCATAAGCTAAAGTTAGTTGTTTACCTTTGAATGTTTCTTATTTATACATTTGTATTATATTGCATTTTGAATGTAATATGGCAATGGAATGTACTTAATGGGTTTAGTTTTCACAGATATTAATGTATGCAATTTCAGCAATAAATATGTTAATTTTTCTAAAAAGCAATCAAATTAGTTGTTCATTTTAAGAGAACTGTCTGATTTTCTCTTGTATAATTAGTATTCCTCTTTAGTAAAGAAAAAGTACTTACTATCCGAATACCCAATTAATAGATGGAAAAATAGGTAGAATACTCGATTACCAAAATTATCGATAGCTGCAGCCCTAGTCCTGACCATAAAACCATTGTGTGTGCTTAAATTGTATTATTTTATTATATTATGCTTCACTGCTTCACTGTTCTACATTTTTCATTTTTCAAAGGCCATTATAGTTTTCTATGGATTTTTTATAGTTTATTAGTTTGTCTGCTTACTAAACTTAGTTCTGCTAACTGTGCTTATGTTGTAAATAACATAACATGAACATTGCCTGGTGCTATAGCCTGACCGAGCCCAGACAGATGTGTGAAATTCCTCTCACTGGCTCTGTACCTTTTTCTCACTTATTTTATTCCTCTGTCCTCACCTCTTGCCATCCCTACATTCACTATCCTCTTCTCCCTCCTTCAACTTCTCACCTACTCTTTTCATTCACTCCTCTATTCACACATCTATGTCCCTCCGCTCTCTTCCTTTTCCATTTACCCTCTCTTTCTCTCCCTCTGGAATTTCTCTGATGTGGACAGGAAAGTGAGGAACAAACAAAACTCTGAATCGAAGACGCAGGAAAAGGCTGAGCTCAGGCATTTATGCACACACACACACACAGGTATACAGTGTGACTGTTTGAACATGCATCAGTCTCCCGCTGTTCATGGTCCTGATGCAGTTTGCCCTTCTGCCCTGGTGGCACATCCTGTGACAACCCCGGTCAGAACGGAAACGCAAAGCTGAATCCTTATCACCACTTTTGGTCTCGCTTCCGTCTTGCTGCCAAAGATTTGGATGAGGATCAAGGTGATATTGCTGACGGTGGTGTCGCCCAGTTCTCATAGTTGAATATCTCCTAGTGTGTCTGTGAGAATCCGTACTAAATATATCCGGTTGTACACTTCACACTGAAGGACTCTGTCCTGACATCTTGGATTATGTATCAAGATTGTGCCAATGGGAAAGACATGCACACACATTTTGGCTTTGGTCTGTTTAGGCTGTTTAAATATCAGTGATTGAGTTAGCAAACTTTTCAGACAAAGAAATATAAACACTTTTGCACTATTACATAAGGAACAATAGGCCTTTCTAATGTATGTAAACACACACACACGTACACACACTCGGGTTGTTTGCTGATGGTGCAGTGGAGTTGAGACAGGAGCATTTATCAAGTCGAATCACCTGAAGCTACAGTATAAACTCCCAATATCCCACACACATTATTCAACTTCAATATGACTTTAATATCTTTAGATCACCCACAGCCTATGACAATTATAGATATTTATTCTATCTTTTTGACACCTCAGCATCTCGGACTGATAAATTCATAGATTTAAAGTGCGCACTCTACAGAAGCTGTTTCGAGTCTGTGTTTCTGTGTGTCACCCTACACAGGGTCTTGATCGCCTGGAGGAAGGTCTGACTATAAACATGACACCAGGACAATAAAACCACATGAGCGGCTTCAAGGACTGAGTCAAACAGAAGCTCAAACCTTGAACCTTGAACTGCAGAAAGAGTCATTGTTGTTGTTCTGCACCAGACACAACCCACAACCCTCAGCAGCTGCTGACTGCAGCTTTAACCTTGTCTCTACAGTACTGTATGTCTGCTACTGTACCCAGCTAAAAAAACATGTGCAACACAGATAAGGCAGATAATGTGTTAACCTTAAAGCTTTCAGTTTTGAAAGATGTTTTATGAGAAAAAGTTTGCCCAAAAATGAAAATTCTGCCATTATTTACCTACCCTCTTGTCAAATCCATTATGTCTTGATAGTTATCAAGACTGTTTATAATGGAAATACAATTCAATTAAAATTGACTGAATCGTTAAGAATGAAAAAGATAGAAAAGCAATAGTAAAGAAATGGTTTATTTGACTGCAGGTATTACATATATTTCAATATATACACTCTTAAAAAGGTGCTTCAAAAGGTTCTACACTTTTAAAAATAAAGGTGCTGAACCATTTTTGGTTCCACAAAGAACCAATCACTCAAATGTTCTTCAAAGAACCATCTCTTTCTTTCTTTTACTTCTTTACTTTTTTCTTCAGATTGCAAAAAAGAAAGAAAGAGATCTTCTTATGAGTGTAGACCACAGAGGTGCTTCACAATGCCATAGAAGAACCTTTTTTGTCTAAATGGTTCCATAAAGAAACTTTAACATCCGAAGAACCTTTCTGTTTCACAAAAGGTTCTTTGTGGGGAAAAGGTTCTTCAGACTACAAAAAGGTAAGAAAGAGATGGTTCTTTAAAGCAGGGGTTCCCAAACTTTTCAGCCCGCGACCCCCAAAACAATAGTGCCATTGACACGAGACCCCCACTATCCTCGGCGGTGGTTAAAGTACACAAACGTTGTGCGCAAATGCACCTATTCTACCCAAACACGCATAGTGACAACACAAAAGAGCACAGGCTTACATAATATTATTTTATAGATATTTACTCATTACTTTACTTGTTGTTATACATAAACTATGAACTTTTACTACAGATGGTCGAATTCCATCAAACTGATTGGAGTGCTGATAGATGTGCCTCTCTTCGTACCTGAGGACGATGGCCCCTCTGACTGTGGCGCTTCTCCGCCCTCCTCCGCTGGCCTCCCTGCGTTGTCTTTGGTCGATATTAATCAACGTTTCAGTTCGACAAATAAGAATACTCTAAACTTAAAGCCTGAAAAATAATCTGCCTGCACATGGGACTTTTTAACGTGGTGCTGTAAATGGACTTGCTGCACAAAACCCTAATGCGGTTGCTAATGTCGTTAATGTGACGTAATCACCTCAGGGGTCATGATCGAGGGGGAGGAAATTCATAAGGCTGATGGCTTTTTATTTGCATGATTTTATTAACTTAACATATATTTGTATATTTTGTTACACTTATTGATTACATACGCTATTTCTAATAATAAAAATTGATTTATGGAATTCATCTTGCGACTCCGCCCTCGAGGCCTGGCGACCCCTACTTTGGGAACCCCTGCTTTAAAGAACCTTTGACTAAATAGTTATTTGTGGAACCCAAAATGGTTCTTCTGTCGAATCGCCGTGAAGAACCTTTGAAGCACCTTTATTTTTACAGTGAATCACGTGATAATGCATCTTACCAGTCGTGTGCCCCTGTCTGCCATGTGACTGGTGTTTGAGCTCTATCGTCCCATCGATCTGGAACATTTTCAAGTCCTCCTCATCCAATGCAATATCTCCCCAAAATACAGCTGGAAAGAAACCAGAGAAGAACACTATTAGAGGACAAACAGACACTCATTGGCAGCATCACAGGCTGATGGCCTAAGCACTGGCCAGACACCTCTACCCTGAGATCAGCGTGTCCTAAACCACTGACTGATGCTAATTTAGGATTTGCATTGTTTTAAGATCTGATCTGATCTGATCTTCCCAGTGTCTCTCCCGTTCCAACATTAGTGACATGACATCATGCATCCCTAAATTAGCCTGTCGCCCACAGAGCATAAGGACGACCATGAATATTGGGATATGAAATTGGGAGCTCTGCCATGTGTGTGTGCAAGATTAGTTTCCTCAACCTTGACATAAAACAATAAACAATAAGAATTATGCTTAACGCTATCTTGATTGTTTCATATTGCACTCCGCCCTTGTGCATGTGCATCCATCCCTCTCCCATCAGTTCCTCGTACAATGTTCAGTCTGAATCTGTGATTGTATCACAATCAGAATATGGGTCCCCTGTGGATCACACCCTTTATAGAGAACTAATATTAGCACTGATCTAACCCCACTCCACGCATCTGTGGGAATCTCTGCTACCGGATGACACAAATAAGTCTAGAAAAAAATCTTCTAATAATTGTGAGCTCTACTTTAAAGCGCAGGGAAGCTTTTTCAGAAAACCTAACTTGTCCGCACGGCATCAATTGATATAAACGGATTAACAAATATGCCATAATAATATTTTAAAGTATTTTTTTCTAAATGTTTTGCCTGAAGCTGTCATACAGACTTAAATGGAAAGTTCACCCAAAAATAAAAATTCTGTCATCATTTACTCACCCTCGAGTTGTTCCATTTCTATATGAATTTCTTTGTTTCGGTGAACACAGAGAAAGATATTTGGAGGAATGCTTGTAAGCAAACAGTTCTTGGCCACCATTGAATACCATAGTAAGAAATATTACAATGGTAGTCAAAAGTGCCCCTGAACTGTTTGCTGTTCAACATTCTTCAAGATATCTTCTTTTGTGTTCAACAGAACAAAGAAACTTATACCGATTTGGAACAACTTGAGGGTAAGTAAATGATGACAGAATTGACATTTTCTTTAAATACAATGAACCTCAGTTAGTTAGTTATAGTAATATAAACACTAATTTATTCTAGAACAAATAGGCAGAGCGAAACTATAATGTACTGTGGTGGTAGATGTTTAACTTATTTCTAGAGTACTTGAAACGCAGTGCTTTTTGTTTTGCCAGAATTGATAGTAAAATACAAAAACAGTTTCAATGTGAATGCAACCTTAATAAGGGATCTTATTTATTGCATCATCTTGAAATTTGATCATTCTTTTCCCATTTAATCTTATCTAATCTTATAAATATCACAGAAACAGGAGTTCCTTAAATCAAAGTGTGATCACGAAATGCCACAGAAATGATAACCCAATTTAACCATCCCCTCTGAAGACCATCAATCCAGCCCCCACACGGCGATGCATTTTTCAATCCCTGCTGAATAATTCTACTCTTTCTAAAAGCTTAAATGAGGATGCTCTGCAGTTAACAGCCCCGACGGTCATACAAGACAATTTGAAATAACAGCGTGAACAAGGAAAGTAAGTGACTCAGGCCGCAATAGCCTGTCATTGTGTTGAATTTGTGCATTGATTCAGGAAGTCTGGCAATGAAGTCCAGCATCGCCACAGCAATCGCATATTCCCCTCACAACAGTGGGCCACTGACTGCACATCTTAATTTAGCACCAGTCAATAACTTCAGCCGGGATGATCAATAAACACAGAACAGAGGCTGTACTTAAGAATTGATTATGAACTGGAAGAATGGAATAAAGCTGGTTACAACGAATATGTGACCGTCACAGACACACCAGTCTAGAGATTGTGAGCCGGCAGTTTATGCAATTTTTGATGTTTAAATCAAATTATTGTTTTATAGCTTTATAACATCAAATGGCACGTTCAATAAAACATGACTGCTGTCATGGAACAAAGAGTTTCAGACTGTGACATCTGCAGGGTTTTGGCAAATATGAAATGTTAATCTCAGTTGCAAGGACAAAGTTGCACAGCGGGAGGTGTGTTTTAATCTGGGTGCGGTGATAACCATCTGCATGGTTGTGTATTAAAATGAGAGATTATGTTTGAGGAAATACTGCAGGTCCAGATGAGGTTATCCCTGACAGATTCAAGTCATCTCCATTGCCTCCTTTCTTGATTTAAGTGTTGCCATTAACAAATGAACAAATTGATCTAAATTGAATAACACAATGTGTTAATAGAAACTAACTTTTACGAAACAAATCTCACCTAATGTAACTTTGAAGTCATAATTGTGCCTAATTTACAATGAAGGGAAATGCGACCACCGCTATTTTGTACTATTTTGCATACTACTTGTATGTGTTATGTATATTTTATGTATATTAGAATAAAAGCATAATTGTGAGTTATACATGAACTGTATATGTGGCATGTGGAAGTGATGTCTGCTACTTTGCTCGTGTAGGACAGAGGGCATCCCACTAGATTTTGGAACACGGTCAAAGACTGAACAGTATGCTTGAATGTAGACCCACTTCTGATCACTTATTCTATCTTCTGAATTACTTTAGTTTCATTAACAGACTGTTTTCATCTACACAAGAGACAACAAATGTTGTAGAGAATCTTGGCCGTTATGAACACATGCTTTGAAAAACACACGCTAGAGGCTTAGCAACTCTGACCATATGTTGACGCTTCATTACCGTGATATCAGATTAATACCAAGAATCCCTCATAAAACCATAAAACCTCATAAAATCAGCTCACAAAACTCACAAAAACACACAGCTGAGTCTGATGAACGACTATGGGACCTAAGGGATGAGTGGGGTGTTTTGGTTTGTCAGTGACATCTGAGCCGCATGTCAGAGAGATATGACGCAAAGCATTCTGGGTGTCAGCCCAGCAAGCATTCCTGCGAGCTTGATCACAGGAAGATCCAGAACTGGCACATGCAACACATACATCTAAACAAAATTCCAATAACTGCTTGATGTCACACATTTGTATCCTGATGATATCAATAACTGACGTCTTGTGTCATTCTGGTTTGTTTTTCAGGCAGCATACATCATCTAAGTGGCCAAGCCAATGACATTTACTGTATTTTTCCATGCATGACAACTGAAAAAGTGAACAGACAATCAGGGCTCAACTATAACGATGAACCTGATGCTAGCAAGAGAGAGTTCAGGGCTAATTGACGGAACAGTTGATTCCTTATTGGGCCAGTACTTAAAATGATGTATAATTTTTGATCAGATTGTTGTTTATGTATGCATATGTTAACCTTTCAAATCAAAATGGTTTGAGGGTTTATCTAACACGTACTAACATGTTGTTAAAATACTTTACATTTTTATGTTAGGCGCCAAATAAATACCGGCAAAGCAAACAGCTCAGGAGAGTTAGACTGAGTTATAACTAGGGATGCACAATAAATTATATCGGTATCGGCCGATAAATGGTCATTTTGAGTGTTATCGGTATCGTCCGATAATACAATTTAAGCCGATAAATTATAGCGATAAATGATGAATCATTTTCTCTGGTTAAACCACTTCAGCTGCACGCTGCTCACAGTTAAAATCCAATACATTACTGTCCTTCTGTCATGATCATTCACTTACTATTATTTGCAAAACTTTGTTAATGTAGGTACAGTATGTACATATTTATGAATGTGTAAATTATAGGAACAAAAGCAAATTTTTTAAAGCAGATTACTGTCTGAATGCTTTCTCTCTTGACACCAGTTAGACATGTGGCTAATAAGAACACTTTTCTAGGTTGCTCTGGAAGAACATCTATAATTAGTTTATTAAATAGATATAAATATTTAAAGAATCTTTAACTAGTGTAAAGTAGGCTTGGTACAGGATTTTCAGGGAAAAAAGAGAACTGTGATCTGCAGTGGATGCTTTCAAATAAAAGCAGTTGTCCACCTTTTGCCTTTTGTTTCGGTCTCAGATTTTTTTTTATTAATATTTAGATACTATAAATATCGTCCAAAATATATTGATTATCGGCTTTCAGTGTTAACTAATTATCGGTTATTGTTCTCGGCGAAAATTTACATATTGGTGCATCCCTAGTTATAACCATCAGCGAGAGAAAGAGAGAGAGAGAGAGAGAGAGAGAGAGAGTGCGCTTTAACTACAGCAACATCACTGTCAGCACACTCTCTGTGAATGCTCACATGTGTGTGTTAGAGGACTTCAACCATTACCATTACACATCACGTCGGGATGTGTAAAGCTATAATTGTTTAATTAGTTAAATGCATTCTGGAGGAAGCGTGCGGATCGCTGACTCATGTTTTCCTGCTCCAAAACAAACAGCCCGTGGTGCTGACGATGGAATTTTGGGGAATTTTCGGAAGCTGGCTGTCAGACCTGAGTGCTCCTGGAAAACCTTTGTATTAAACATAACTATACTGACATCTCTTCATCCCATGTGCAAATGGAAAGAGAAGTGTTGATTTCTTGAAAATCTCGCACAAATGTGTTGATGTTAAACTAACTGCTTTACATTCAAGTAAAACTCAATTCTTTTCAGACTCAATACAGTACATTTCTCCACACACTCCACCTAAACATATCTACATAGTAGAGTATGGGCAAGCAAAAAATACAACTACGGTACAAATGAAAGTTTTTCCTTTTACTCACTGTCTCTGTTTTGCTGTGTGCACCTTTTTATGACAAAACCATCTTTTGTAAGGGTTATGAATGAGATTGTGTGTGTATGTGAGAGAGAGAGAAAGAGAGAGAGACTCTTCTCAAGCTAAGTGGCAGGATGCAGGCTACCAGGAAGAGATAAGTGCCTGAATGAAGTGGGCTCCCACACTCGTCACACACACACGCAGGGAGGGAAATCAGTGTACAAAGAGATGGAAATGTGTTTAGTGCACTCTAATGGCATGAGATAAGCACACGGCCAAATATTCACATTCTGTTTTCCCAAGAACAACACCAGCAAGATGACCAACCTAGGGCTGTGCAATTAATCGAAAATAATCGAAATCGTCAATTTTGGCCTTCAACAATTACAAAAACAAAAGAATCGAGGTAAAACGATTATTGTGGCATATCTTGTGGTATAATCTTGTGGTATAAATCCACAGCGCACCCCCTTCCTTTACAGTGGTTCAGCTGTGCTATATCTTTACATTTATTTTTCAGTTGAATTCACAGCTTAAAAGCCAAGTTTTTTTTATTTTCTATGTTGTTTTAAAAGTTAATGAGTAATCATGTTAAATAATCAGGATCTCAATATTGGCCAAAATAATCGTGATTAAGATTTTAGTCATAATCGAGCAGCCCTAGACCTACCACACAGAGTCCTTTCCGACGTCCATACACACATGCAGGGTCATAAGTAAACAGATGACCATTATATTATACACCAACAAATGTATGTTCCCATCTGAAGGTACACACATGCTTATGATATATATATGTATATCTAGTTTGTTTACATGGGCAGTAGTCAAATAAATATATATAAATATATATATAATATTATTAGCCATAGCAGGTTTTTGCTTTGTTGAGCTATAAGCCAAATCTCTCTGTCTCAGTATACATGACCCATCGGTAATCGAAAATATTTACACGGGCCAGCACACCTCGTGTCAGAGCAGGTGCATAATGCATAGACGCACGTCATTTGTCTCTCTTAGGATAAGCACCAAGCCAAGTCTAATTTACAGTAGTTCAATAAGCAATATCCACTCACATTGTGCAAAAATGGACTAGCATGACTCCAGATTCTGTGTATACATTACATTAATAAAAAAACTTTTAACGTGCATTCAAATGCATACAAGTAATTCCAACTGTCTTATGCCAGAAATCTTTAACAGATGTTAAACCACAGCACTGTAAAGCTTTTGACAGTAGCAGAACACACCCACTGACTGTGCTAATAAAAAATAAAGTATTTTTGTTCGCATTTGCCAAAGAGTATTGTCATTTTGTAATATAACTGTTAACAGCTGTCCAGGCGTTGGAGATCAGACGACTGTCAGCCTAACATTAGTTAAACCCTCACGCAAGTTCATTTGAGCAGCCGTTACTGAGTGTGTGTACATGTACAGGTCTAACCTCCATCATTGGGACCAATTGCTATCAGTGAAATTGTTTCATATAATATAAAATTATTCTTTTTTGAAACTCTCAAAAATGCAAAAAGGTTTCTATGAGGGTTAGGTTTAGTGGTAGAGGATAGAAAATACCATTAGTACCATACCAATCTGTGTAAATCTATACTAAAATATACAACAAAGTCCCCATGAAGATACCAAAAGATTCCAATGTGCATGTTTGTGTGTGTGCGTGCGTGCGTGCGTGCGCGTGTGATTGACAGAAAGAGAGAAAAGGGCACAAGCTCTCCTTTCTGTGCATTTGGCCCTTGAGGCTAAGCACTCCCTCGGGTTTGTTTATGTTTCTCTTGCCTAAACAAGGAGGCGTGGGCTGAATTTGCACAATCTGAAAAGATTGGTTATTCTGTGGCAACAGCGTCGTTAAGTGTACAATGTCTTAAGATAACAGAAACAGATAACATCACCTAATGACTGCATAGTGCCCTATTGAAACCAATAGAGCAACCGGTTTCTGTAAACAAAAGCAGAGGTCCTAAACAATGCATTCACATCATTAATGAACCTAATAGCCTTCTGTTATGTAAACCAAAACAAACCATTAATAGGAATTTATGAAAGTGATGCACACTGAACAGACAGAAGTAAATGTGAGAATGTTTCAGGTTTAGCAACTCTTGTTGGAAGAGATTTAACAAGATGATCAAAACAGTAATTCCAAAACCTGGTTCATTTCAACAAAATACTAAATCAAAGACGATAAATAATTTAGAGTTACAGTCAATGAAATGACATTGGGCTTAGGGCTGGGTATCGATTCTGATGTTCCGATTCGATTCGATTCAATAGGCTCTCGTTTCGATTCGATTCGATTCTCGATTTGAGTCAATGATCATAGATTTAATACAAATCCTATAGATATTTGCAAAAAGAGATCAGTAAACATCATATTACAATGGTGACTTAAAAAAAAGAAATGAAGAGCCACAAACATGTATATTAAACTTTATTTTTGGGTACACTTGGGTATTTTGAAACAGAACAGTCACATGCCTTGGTCAAACAGGGTCCGGTTATTTTACATTTAAGATATAACAAACAATATTTCACAAAGTTAGCTGTAAAGAGAGGCTGCAATTATATGAAGCGCTGCGTTTTACAGTATGTGAAGGTGATGTTAAATTCGACGACACACCCGCATCCACCATGTTAGTTAAGCAATGAATGAACGACACGCTCCTTGTTGTAACATCCACCCGTTGTAAAAAGAAAAGTGACATCTAGCGGATAGTACTAGCAATAACATCCACGTTAATGAATGTTCAGTGCTTGCGAAAATATGAAACAAAAAATCGATTCACGGCTTTTGAGTATCGATATCGAATCGACTGCATTTTAAAAGACGATCATCGATTTCTTTGCCCAGCCCTAATTTGAGTCTATTCATCTGACCAGCACAGTAGACCCCCCATTGACACCTTGTGTCTATTAAGCGTGGCTATTTCTATTAAAACATCAATATATATATAGTGCAACCCAATAGTCTCACGGCAGTTCGTGGCATTGACACGAAATATGGAATCTATTCATGGTTCATCGACACGAATATCCCAATTTTTTCGTGTCAGTGAGCACGACATTTATTCATGTCACTCAGCACGACTTTCAATACACAGACTGCGTGTGTATTTACATTTAACCTGATATCAAAAGAAGTCGTACATATTTTAGGATGTGGCTAACTAACACCTTACTTAACCCCAAACCCTGAAATCAAAGTCGCAAAGGCTAATTTTGCTAAAACTTGAGTTTCACGAAGTGGCAAAACAATGATAAATGGCTCCCCTAACCCAGCTCCTAAACCTAACGTCAAAGGGGAAAAGTCATTCCTTTTTTCATAGGAAATAGGAATTCACACGAATGAGCCACCTTGTAAAATAGGTATGAATTCCCGTCAGATTGCGTTGATATATATTTCTTTATACATATGAAATATACCGCGTTTTAAAATACATTAGATTGAAAGTCATGCTGGGTGACAAGAAAAAAGTCTTGCTGAAAAAAGGGGGAAATTCGTGTCAGTAAACACGAATTAATAGATTACAGTTCGTGACAATGTCACGAATTCCCATGAGACTGTGTTGAAGAAGTGATGATATGCTAATGCAAGGCTAAACTACGAACACGCTGGTAAAATGCTTCATCAGCTAAGAGAGTGGCAAACGTTAGCATTAGAGAGAAGCGGATCGAAGACGCTCAATGACCTGGACAGTTTTTAAATGGTCAGCATTTCATCTAGTATGATGCACAGCTTTTAACGCAAAATTTTCCTCTAAAGCGTATGATGAAGATTACAGCTGGTAACACTTAGACTTAAGTTCAGATAACAATGTTTAGAGCATTGTCTTAGAATAAGGCCATTGGCAAGAGTAACCTGTAATTGAATGGCAGTTGTGGATGGCTGTTGTTTAATCATATCTAAGATATTACCATGAGTAATGCATTCAGTCATCTTGGGTGTACATTGGTATTTATAAGGGAGCAGGGTACATGTTAATATTAACTGCAAATGCAATACAAAGCATAAGAATATATTTGTTAATGTGACGGATCTGAATGTGAGCAGCCTGTGTAACGGAAGTATTTGTTTTTTATTCATGCAATTGAGGGTTATGAAGAGTCATCCACCCTCTCCCTGTAGTCCTGCTATCAGCTGGCCTGTCAAATGTCTAGGCTAAATATTTTACAGTTTGGAAAAACAGAGGTCCTCCCTAAAACCGCATAAAAGTCGTAATCCTCCTACACATATAAACCCAGACATGCACACACAGCATGAGCTTGTGTGTGTGTCTCCTAAGAGATGGAAAACAATGACAACACATTCACTGACTAGAGAATCAAATTGTCAGATTTACAGCTCGCAAATATCATCACATATACAGAAAGGAAAATAAAATAAAAACGAGAATGGGGATAGTGAATTTATGTATTTCAATCTGAATATATCTGTCTGTGTCTGTGTGTGATGTGGGTGCGTGTGTGTGTGTGTACAAACCACATTTAGCTTTCCTGTAGCTCAGTGGTAAGAGCATTGCGCTAACGACGCAAGGTTGTGGGTTCGATCCCAGGGGATTGCAAATACCTATGTAAAATGTATAGGATAAAGCAATGCAAGTCGCTTTGGATAAAAGCGTCTGCCAAATGCCTAAATGTAAATGTACATGTTTTTATATCCCTGTGGGGACCTAAACCTGAATGCACACCAACACATGGGGACTCGTGTCACTGTGGGGACCAAAATTGAGGTCCTCATGGGCAAAAAAGCTTATAAATTGTACAGAACAATATTTGTTTTAAATGTAAAAATGCAAAAAGTTTTCTATGATCTTTAGGTTTAGGGGTTGGGTTAGGGGATAAAATATACAGTTTGTGCGGTATAAAAAACATTACGCCTATGGACTGTCCCCACAGAGATAGTAAGTGTGTGTGTGTGTGTGTGTGTGCGTGCGTGCGTGTGCCTGTGTGTGTGTGAGCGTGTGCGTTTGTGCATGCGTGTGTGTGTCTGTGTAAGAGAGAGAGGAACAGAGCAATTTTACAGAATGTAACTGCAGACGATGCATTTACACATCTGCTCTGCTTTAGATGGAGTTTACTTCACACACATCAAAGGTAAGACAGAAAGAGAAAAAAAATCATTAAACTGGTCTAGTGATCCTCTCTATTAAGCAGTGTTACTGGATACTTCAGCCAATAAACCACATTTACCCATGTTTCACTCAGGCTTGTATTTCCGGCAAATGACACGTGTCGTAAGATCCGGTGAACGCAGCATTTTTTTGTTTTGTTCCAATAGGATACCGTCTCCTCTTTGCGGGAGCTTTCGTCACCATCATTTGCCGGAAAAACAAGATTCTGGTTCACGCGCAGCCAGGGGCACTGCTAGGGTGTCTGGGCCCTCTGGCTAATTTGTACTCCGGCCCCCAAAGAGTTATTGCATATTGCTTTCAATAAGAGACAAACATTTTTTAAATTTGAACGGTTTTTAAATGAATTAATTAAAAATGAGTCTGTAAATCTTAGTCTAGAAATAAAAAAATATATATATATTAATTACATTACCAAGTTACAAATACTTTTCCACACATACAGTAAACTTTTGCTGTTACACACACCAATAAAATTGTAGCATTTAAACATGGCAAACAACAACTACATCTTTTCTAGAAGTTGACTTTCTCCCTTCAATAAGACTAGATCAAGAAATGCTTGACAAACGCTTGTTTAGCTTGTATTATTATTACATCATATTCATAACAGGTTTCACACACCAGCTTCAGTAAAAAAAAAATAAGGATCATTAAAACAGTGAACTGGAGAAAACAGCTATACTCTTAAATGATTTTTAGGACTGTTTTTATCAACAGGATTCTACAATGACTCAAATGAAACGAAGATGATAACTATAGCAGATTACAGCATTTTGATTGATTTCTTAAAGCTCTGCAGCGGATATTTTGTCATCCTGAGGTATGTTGCTTCTCCAAAAAATGACCCAAGGGAAGACGTACCTGCGGCTCGTCGGTTACGTTTACGTTTTTCCGTGCTGGCATGTCGGTCAATAACGACTTTCCCTTGACTACTAACCTCCACTTCACAGCGACAATCCATGAAAAGCGTCGCTACTGCATTTTGATATAAATTCGTGCTCTTTCGTCAATTCCGGATTAAATGAGGCATGACGTTTCGGCATGTTAACGTTATGATATGACGTAGCCAGCATGTGGACTCCACGTCGTGGAGGCTTGTTTACCTTTTTAACCAATGATATATCTGATATTTATTTGACACCGCTTTCAACCAATCATTTGTTTGACCCTTACGGCATTAGACGCTATGCTGCTGCGTCCCAATAAAGGTTCTAGAGCGGGGTTTTTTATGCCGATTCAGCGCAACTTCAAAAAGTGTCCGGAAGTGTCCAAATGAGTGTCCGGCTTGAGGCCGCTGAATGATCTGCTTTCGTCTTTTTAAGGGGACACGCACATAAACACGCGGGTTCTGCTGGGCCCCCGGTGAAACAAGGGCCCCTAGAATCGTCCTCACCTCTTCACCCCGCCATCCCCCCCCCGGTTACGGCGCCCCTCCGCGCAGCTGAGGGATAACGGTCGAAAGTTAGGAATTATCATTAATAGCGTTGTCAATATGGATATTTCTCTTAAACAAACGCACCGATTCGCATCAGAATACCTTTGTTAAGACCACATAGCCATGTTGAGCCGTTCTTTGATCAATGGATGTACTTTTTGGAGCTTCAAAAAAATGCCCCCCATTCACTTCCATTCTACCGCTTGGAAGAAAAAGCATAAGTGGTATTATAACTCCGACTGCATTATTCTTCAAGAAGAAAGACATATTCAGTTAGGAAGCCTTGAGGGTGAGTAAAGCATAGGGAAATTTTGTTTCTTGGCTGAAGTATCCCTTTAACATAAACACAAACCCTCATCAGTCTATATGCCTCTCCTGAACTGGACTACAGTGTATGTACACAGTCCCTTGAGAGCTTCTGTAATCTTTAGTCAGTTTAGCTCTCCATAGTACCCCAGAACAATGCCTATAATGCCTATACCACCTGGACACTATACACTGCAAACATAATTATGCACAACATAAATGTACATAACAGTTTTGCAGAACAGTAATACAGATATCAGTTTGCTTTTCAAACAGACACTGCACTTCTAACAGATTTATTTTACTATCCCAGACTTACAAAAACCTGTTGATATTACATGCTATAGATTATATGGTCGTTGTATTTTATTAAGTCGTTTATAGTAAATAAGGACCAGCTAAACTGTCATCTTCAGATTATCATTTATCACTTAAATTGTGAAAAAACGTTGGTCCATGTACAAGCGCATCTGAAAAATCCAAATGACATTATCAGAAAAACATAATGAAAAAAACACTACGTGTTTTTCTATAATAAATACAAGTGCTCATTAAAATAACAATACATCATGCTTGCCAGATGTCGGATGAATTTGGTGATTGATATAATGATTACATAAAAGAGTTTCGCGACTTTTAGCCGCAGCGCTCTACCTGCACAGACAAACGTGCGCGCGGTGGGGCGGGTGTGAGAGGCGCAGCGCGTGGGCTTATGACAGCGCTGCGCACGTGTCCCCAGGGAGAAACCGAGTTAAAGCGGGCTCAATCATTTTCAGGGAAGGAGGAGTCGCGCAAATGACCCATGTTCGGAAGAACGGGTGAAACGAGGTGACGTTTACGCTCGCGCACCAGAGCTCGTTTTGTGTGCCCAGAGAGTTCTATCAGCGTAAAGACCACAACCCCACTTTAGTAATATCACCCAGCAACAACAAACAACTTGTGCATACGTTTATCAACTGTTCATTGTCAGTTTGTCAGATGCTTTCTACCTTGATCACCTCAACACAAAAATAGAAATGGGACAAAATGCGTCTTACCAGCTTTGCACGGATCCTTGTAGTCTATTGACTCCGTTTTCTCCTCTTCGTAATAATCATAGTTGTCATCATAATCTAAGCAGCTGTGCACTGACACATTGCTCCAAAAAGTCAAGCCGGCCAGCAGAAGTGTGATCCAATTCATTTTACTGGTCAGTGTGGAGTGAATGTAGTCCATCTGAAGTTTGAATGAGCGCAGATCAGAATGAAGTGTCTCGTTAGATTCCAGTTGTGGTGGATTTTGTGGCCATCATCGTCACCACTGGTCCGTTTCGACAGCCGGGGCAGGACCGTCAGTGTCGCGGCATCTCAGCTGGATACCCAATAATTCATCCTCTACGAATATACCAGTTGACTTTTCCCTTGCGTTGAGATTATTTTCCTAAAGGCAGAGCTGCAATGGAAATCAGGCTTTAAATGAAAGAAGCATAGACACTTATGGCAGGGGTGAGGCACCGTGCACATTTAAATTAGGATGTTTAACATATTTAAATGAACCTGAATAGGGGGCTACACCATTACACCATCCCCTTAAAGGAGTTCAAACGCCCTTTATATAAATAGATAGATAGATTTTTTATCTAGACATTTTATTTAATTTACATTTTATAAAGAAGAGCAGATACTGGTCATTGTGATCTCGTTCACTTTAACACAGGAAACAGAACTACTATGTGGTTTATAATGACAACTTATTCTTCCTAAACGAGCCGGTAGCTGTAAAAGTCACACGTTCACTAAAATTTGAGCAATAATCCGGTAAAAGACAGTTTTCGCTGTTGTCTATACAAAACTTCAGGATGTCACGCAGGTTCCATGTAGGTGAGATCGTGTTTTGAAACTGTTATGAACACAATAGCTGCTTTATTACAAGGTGACAGTAAAAGCAGCCGTGGTGTGACATTTAACAAATCTGTTTAACTCCCCTCATAAAGTCTGTCTCGCTCCCTCTCTGTCTCTCACACACAAATCTGAACTAAAGTAGTTTCGAGTTCATTTAAAACTGCTTTAATTTGGTCAGTGTGGACGTCCGCCTGCTGAAACAGGGAATCCAAGGAAACATTTGGAAGAAAATATATGGGCAGATTTGTGACTCGTTAATATATTTACACTACACACCTTTAATATCGTATACAGAATGTATAAACTTATGTTGCACTTCTGTGTCTCCTAAGTGACTGTCAAAGCACCGTACGGAGCGGCAATCCCGCGGCCAGGTCTCTTTTAACGCGCATTTACTTCGGGACAGGTTCTTGGCGTGACTGTGTATGGCAAAGCCGTACGATTTAGGCGGTCACAACTGACAGAACAGAGACCTCTCTACCGCGCGCGGAGCGTCTAAGCGCACGGAGACTCGTGCCGTTTCGCGCGCTACTTCATAAAAAATAGATGCGCTGTAGAGAATAAACTGAGTTTAACACTGTGGCGTCAAAAATATGAGAGACGTCGCTTACCTCAGAGAATGCCCTCAGGGTCTAGTGTTTTACAGCCTCAAAGCGCAGGCTCATCCTGAGTACTGCCCTCATACTCTCTCCCCCCTCTCTCTCTTTCTCTCTCTCTGGATACAATTCTCTCCTACAGTCACTGGAATATTAGTGTGCGCTTGCTGACTGGTACCGCTTATTCCAAACGTTCCCATTTCCAGAGAGATTAGCGCGCTTCTCTCCTGACACACACATACACACACTCAGATTAATCCCCCCTCCCTCCCGGCAAGGTAACTGCGTGTTGACGTCACGCCACCAATTCAGCAGCCCGCACTTCACAAAAACTCAATGCATGCACACACTGCACGGCCAAAGTTGTTAACGGACATTGTCAGGGTGGTCAGGGTAAAATTATGAATGACCACATCATGCACGAATGACTGTTAATGGACCGCGAGTGCATCCAAGTGACAAAACGAGATGGTAAACAATGTTTTTAGATTTAAGGGAGTAAGATGTTTCTTTATAGGAGAAGGGTCTCTTGTAAGCAGCTAAATGTAGTATATGATGAGCTATTTTGCTTTGAACGTAATAACAATCAAAGATTAGGCATCGTGGCAAACTTGTGAAAAACATGGAAATACATGGACCGGGATAAAAGGATCAATTATAAGTTAAAATGTATATTTTTAAATATCTCAGATACACTGTGGATTGTATTTCTAAATTATTCAGAGGAAAGTTTACTGTGGTGTAAATGAAACGCAAAGAAAATAAAAAATGGCAGGCAAACTCTGATGAACAGAAACATGCGTATCTTGCAGTAAGACATTGTGTGTGTGTGTGTGTGTGTTGTGTGATTGTGTAAGTGGGTGTATGTGATCTGAGCATGTGTGAGTGTGCGAGTAGGAAGACATAGACATAAGGAACACACTGTACGCGTAAGTGGGGAGTGAGGGACCATGACCTTTGACCCTGTGTATGACCCTAGTTCTGGAGTGTTGCGGAGTCCTTCTGTGAGTAAACACACACTCAGCCAACGGGAAGAGAGGATTTCCTCTGTTTAAACACTCGGTGAGTGTGTGTTCCAACGAGAGGAGACAGAAGAGCCGTTGGTGTAAGGGATGTGCTGAGATCTGGACGGTTCTCTGGTATTTTGTTAGCATCCTAAGCCTCTCACAGGCTGAATGAATAACATATCCTATAACATCCATCAGGGATATTTTGTAATAGGCCTTTGAGAGTTTGTGGGGGGTATATCTGTAGACAATGGAGGAGAGTGAGAAAGACAGAGATCTAAATTGTGTTTGCACAGCAAGTTTTACACGTGAGGAAATGAATAGCATTTTAGAAAAATGTATTTTAAAACATTCCTTTGAATGCACTTGGAACAGCTTAAGACGACATTACCATTCAAATACCTCTCTCTTTTTATCTCAGATAGCCACATTTGGGAACTCAGTTACAGATCAAATGAATCGGGTGAATGAGATGTCATTTGATGACACCGATAACTGAAAGCTGTGATGCATCCATGCTGCTGGGTACCTGGGTAAGACACCTGTCATATTGGCGAGGGGCTCCAAAACAGTAGCCCCTGCATGCTCTGAATTTGCTTGAATTTTCTGTATTTCATTGCATTTCTGTCAATAGATCCTCCACAAATTTTCACACTGGGCCTTTATGGTAAGGGTTACAATAAAACAGAACTCAATTAAAGCAATGTAATAATATAAAGAGCATAAAGCAACACATTTGAAAGAAACTAAACACCTGCAGAAGGAGAGATAGACAATATTTACTTGCACAAAAATGTAATCTAGAAAATTATGTAAGGCACATAGTTGAGTCATTTCCGAAGGGAGCTGAGCTTTCAGCTCGCTTTGACACGGAAATCACCATGCCGTGATTTTCCTTGAGTAAAGAGTGTATGTGTGTGTCAGGAACTGGTGTCTCTTTGAGTCTGTGTCTCTGGCCGTGTGAGATATGTTTCCTCTCCAGAGTGGAAGTGCATTATGACCAGCTTTAGGGAGTGCAGGTGTGTGCGTGTGTGCGCGTGTCTATGTGTGTGTGGACATTTCTGCAAGCAAGCTTGGACTGAATAAGCTCTAAACCGAAGGATGAACTTAACATGACAATGGGAACTCTAAATTTGGTAAATAACTTGTATTAGACGTATACACACGCTTGCCAACATTTTGGCATTTTATGCAGCAAATTTGTCATTCATTTTAACCGATTTAGACACTAAATGCTGTTTGTATTGTTTAATTGTTGTTTCTATTATTAATAGGGTTGGGAATAGTTTGAATTTTATTTAATCCGATTCTGATTCTGCTTATCGATTTCGATTCTTATCGATTCCCAGTTTCGATTCCACAGGTGAACTAAAACATTTAAATATCAACCTGTACAGTCATTTAGTCTGCTTATTGACTGGTTTGCAAAAATATATCATTCTATTTATGAGCACTGTTTTGTGTATACTGTATGTACCCATAGCAACCATGTTTTGTCTGATTTGTTACAATTAAATGACCTACATCATGGTTAAATTGTAGTTACTCTAATGAAACTATGGTAAATCTCTGGTTCCTGTGCTTTATCACAGCTAACATGTGAAATATCCGATTTATAATGGATATTAGAAATTTGCATTTCATATGGTGTATGCATGTGTTTGGGTATAAGTGTAAGGGCATAATTAATGGAATAAAAAAAAATGAAATATAGTTTCACAAATATATTGAAACACATCAACAAAGCACGTTTGAAGCAGTTTTCAATATTCGAATCTTACGAAAACCTAGAATATGCATCTATTCTATATGTTGAAAACACAAATACAATATGTTTTCTACATATACTGTATAATCTTATAGTTGCTCAAGGTCTGTGTGTGTGCATTGCAACTCACAAGTTCATGTGCAGCCCCCCGCAACTTGCAACCCCTCCATCACCTCACTATCAAGGTGTGGACTGCTCCAGATAAGATAAGAGCTATGCGGACCAAACCACTCCGGCTTTGAGGAGAGGGGAAGATTGGACAGCTGAGGTGGCAGCGCCAACAGGAAACGGCCCCCTTTGAAACAGGAAGAGGATGTGAAGAGTGTTTGTCAAAGGATACTGCGAGGATTGTTACATCAACTAAAGGAGCTTCTGTGTGTTTGGGTATGTGTGGTTGTGTGTGTTTGTGTGTACTATACTTGTAAGTTGTGAGGGCCAAATGTTGATGTTCTTGGGTCATTGACGTATAAGGATTTTCAACAGTGCAGTTTTAAAATACAAAAATAATAATATCTATTGTAATTTCTCAAACATAAAGAATGTGGTGTACACATAAATGCAGATAAAATTGTTCCACTTATAATATAACAATTTATTTGATATTTTATTCATCTTAATATTTTATTGTATATTGATTGTTAAATTACATTAACACTACATTAATAGATTCTTTTCAGAGGTCTACCGGAAGTTATGTTTGGGCCACATAATGTTTGTTTGTGTTGCTGGCACTGAAACGTCTATAGTCAGTTATCAGAATTATTGAATTTAAAAGTAATTGTGAAATAAAACAAGAGAACGTGATGGAGTGTAGTGTATGCGCCTGGGGCAGTGACCTATCACAAGTTGTCTCTGATTGGCTGTGGCAGGTTCTGCTGAGGTCTGTGTGAGGTGTCTGTGGAGGTGACTGCCCATCCCTGTGATTGGGTGATTCCCTAAAGCAACTGTTCCAATACATAAAACTCAAACTCCAACAGCCCGCTTAACCCCCCCCCAGAGCATGTGTTTGTCAGACACCACAAAAGCCAACGGGGAAATACAGGGTCGGTGCTGGAGAACACACACACAGAGTTATATTTGTGTTTCATATGTGACTTTTGTTATAAAAGACAATGAACAAGAGGTTATACTGTTACAAAAGGGAGATACAAGTGACGACAAAGAAAAACTGTACATTTCTAACGCAAAGCATTTGGAGTTAGGCTGTAAAGTACTGCAAATGTCTCTCTCGCACACAGACACTTACACACACCCCTATTTGATTCCCTATTGCATTTCCCTCCAGTAACCCAGCAGGTATCATAATTAATAGACATACAGTTGTGCTTGAATTACTTACAAGAATATGTACATGGGTCAAAGAAATTGGTTTTACCATCACAATACACATACTGGACTCAATGACCCTTCCAGCATCTTCCTCTTTTTTCTCTCTTTTCAGAAAATATGCATACTCATCATAGCATACGCATAAAGATACCTGTTCATCCAGACAGACACAAACTCACAAACATCACATTACTTTTTTTATGTCCACACACAAATACTGTAGACACACACACACACACATAAATTAGGATGGCGTTCACAGCCCAGTGATAAAAGGATATTTGGAGTAAGAAGAGAAGGTTAGGCCACCCAGAAGAACAAAAGAGCACAAGGGAAATACTGAAACAGGGAAGAGGACATAAAGAAAGGGAGGATTTGAAACAGGTCTGGAATCACAGCCGTGCTGCCTCACTAGTGCTAACACACATTATGTTCACGCACGCACACATACTGGATTTCCATGTTTTAAGGGGATTTTCCACAGACATGATTTTTATAATGTACAAACTGTGTTTTCTATCCCCTAACCCTCACCCCCTAAAACTAACGCTCACACATACCTCTCTGCATTTTGACATTTTCAAGTAATCATCATTTAATTTCAATTGTCCCCACAAGGTCAAAAATGACTGGTATTACAGACTTGGGGACATTTGGTCCCCACACTATAGGGTTTACCAAGACCACACACGCACACACAAACACTTATATTTGGCTCTATACTTGCTCATACACACACACCCCGGAGTGCATATGTGGCATGTGACCACCTCTGTTTCTTGGCTATGTCTTCTCTGTCATGGTTCCTCCCCTTCCAACATTCGTCTCCCTGTGGGTGTATGTGGGTGTGTGCCTGTTATGCATTTGGCACTTGTTCTGTACTACAGCACAGAGACCCACAAGAGTGCTTTGTTAACATTCAGGAGATCCGAACACTGTATGTGCATTACATGAGCATCAGCCTTTATATATTTAAACCTATTTGTTGTTCTCCTCCCGTTTGTAAGTCACTTAGGATAAAAATCATGATGGTAAATGCTACAAACACTATTCAAGAGAACAGCAATACGCTGTGTTAGTTCATATGAGTCTCATTGACATATTGAATATGGAAAATCGATGGATTCTAATGAAATGTATCAGGCAGACACTGTTATCCAAGTGACTTAAAGTGCATTAAAACTGTTTTTATCAATAGGTTCATGCGTTCTTTGGGAATCAAATGCAAAACATTTGTGCTACTACCACAATTCTCTGCCAACTGAGTTACATAAACACATGTGGCCATGCTTCTGTACCTGAGAGCCGAGTAAAGAAATTGTATGTAGTTTTCCTCGAAAACATCTTTCATCCATTAAACATGTTTCAACAGCGCCCTCTGTTGTTATCATGGGAAATGTTCAGCTATATTATTACTTTCACATGTATAGCACTTCTGTATAGTATTTCACCTTTTTATGTTTTAAAAAGGTTTTTATAATGACAAACTACGGACGACCAGTAAATAAAGCGACCAACATATCCAAGCAACTTATAGTGTAACTAAACTAACTCGAGTGCAAGAGAAACCGGCCGTTTGAGAAACTTTCCGCTGCATTTCACTTCTCATTGGTGTCAGCTCTCGCGGGAGAGCGCGTGTGTATTTTTAGCTCTAATTAAACACATAGCAATGCTAGGCTCGGCCCCCTCGAGGTGAAGTAATGAGAGAAGCTTACCTTAGAGAAATAGTATTGCTGTTTTAGGCATTCTGAGATCCCACTGGGCCAACGGAGCCCTGCCATGCAGTACCTGTCTCCTCACTGATCAATATTATTGATCAGGTTTATGCTAATAGGTAAGGAATGAATAATGGGGAGACTGTTTGGATCTGCTATGCCAGCAACTATAGAGAATAGAGATGAATGAATGAATAACTTGTACACACAACTTTACATAACTGCAGAACTTTGCTAATAGCAATAACTTATAGCCTATGGAAACTTGAAACCACTAAACTTTTCTTTGCAAATCTGCTAAACAGGGAATCAAGATGATGTGATGGATAATGAGATCTCAGATGAGATGGCAAAAGGGTTCCAGACTAACTTTAGTTAAAACTAAAATGCAGTCTTGGGCTGTTCTTTAAAGAACCATGAAAACAAAATGCTGATCTGTAACTTCTAGAAATGCCAAAGAATTAAACAGCCTGTATATATACAGCAAAACAATTCTTGAAAAAGTATTAAAAAAGAAAGTGTGTTTTGTAAGGATCAGAAGAGTATGCTGACCTGGTTATTTTCATATGCAAGACGCTTTCATCGGACGCACACCCCTGGACAGAAGTTAACTTCCGGTCTGTGTTTGGTTATAACATTACGATTTATTTTATATTAGTATTAATATTTTTATTGCGTTTCAATTGTATTAAAATCAATTAAAACTACTTGACAGTTATTGATTCTTTGCAGGTCTACCGGAAGTCAAGTTTGAGCCGCTGAAACCGAGAACATAAGCAAAATATGACTCACCTGAAGAGGTAAATAAATGAATCGTTCTTATCTAACTAAGATTATATTGTTCTTTGGTGTCTTTTCTATTGCTATGGTTGCTGTTATTTATTTATTCACTTTGATTCAAAATGAGTTTTACGGCCATTACAGATACATGCATTCAGTGGCACAATTGAAAGATGAGACGAACCAAAAACATTGACAACAGAAAGGGAATTTTATTGTTTTTTGAATCGAGTCATTCAATTTAACCATCAACACATTCATATACAAGAATTTCCATTGACATTTCAAATTAGAAATATTTAAGATGACTGAAATGCCATTTTATGACATTAATTTTTAAGGTTTAAGCTTTGATTATGACATTGCATGGGCTTGACAGCCAATGAACATTTCTTGATAGTGGATTATAGGCTTGATCCTAATAGCAATTATGTGTCATTTTATTTGACAGAAATACAATAATTATAAAGATAACGAAGGAATAATATGATATAGAATGTTCAATAAAAGTACCGTACAATTGTGCATTTTGGTATAGATTACAAAACCTTCAGATTTCTCTCTACATTCTGAATAAACATTTTTGTGCCATAAAATTCTGCTGTTTCATGATCTAAAATGTAAGTCTGCTTTACAAACAGATAATACAAGCTATTATCTATAATATGTTTAAAATGATTAAATTTCCTTTATAGTTTCGTATGACATAATATAGGAGTTCAGTTGATAACCTTTTAATTTTCATCTGGATATGATATTCAAAGTTGTAATTAAGAAATAGGTTTATCAAAAGCACTCCCTTAAAAACATCAAGCATAACTTTGTTTAAACTCACAAGACAGTGTTTGAACAGAAAGAGACTTCGTATGATGGGTGTCGTCTACATTGGCTTCAGTCAAAATGAATCACAATCAGAATAAATAGTAATAATCTTTGCTGACACGTACATTCATCACAACACAGTGCTCTCTGATCGGTTGATGTGATTGGTGACCATAGGTACAACATAATTGCACGATATCAATGTAAAACACAATGTTACAAAATAGAAACAAATCAGTCAAACAGCGTTCACAATAGTAAAACTCTCGGTGTATTCGTGTTTGTTTTATATGTATGTGTTTTTAACTTTGCATGCCTGAGGGGAACACCGGCAAATGATACACAATGCTTTAAAGCAATCTTAACTAGGCTGATATTGTGAATTGCCTTGTGCAAGATATCAACTTTACTGTAGGGGCACTTCATGTGGCATTTAATTTACTGTCAATACTTGTATTCATCCATCTTAACAAGGAAAATCGTTGTTCTGTATATGCAGATCATTTTCCAAACAATACATTTAATAGCACAGTTCTTTACCAACACGTCTTAAGAGTATTATGGCTGTTTTATAAAGTCCAGATTCAGTGCCTCTAACGTAAAATAATCAAAATAAACAAATAAACAGAATGATGGCCTTTAAGTTGATGAACACATAAAACGACAATAAATATTTTACACCCAGAACGCTCGCAAGGGCCTCTGCTTAGAAGTTGAGGGTCTCTGACATCATCTTCCACCAGTCCATGAGCTCCTCTTTCTCCTCCTCTTTCCTCTCTTCCAGCGACTCCAGCTCAAAGTCCAGCTAGGCGTGAGAGAAATGGAGACATGAGAAGATGTTATGAGGAGAAAGAGAGAGAATAAAGGCTGTGTAGGTGATAAGCGGTTGAATGGGTTTACCCGTGTAGTAGGGCTGTGAGGAACAGCCACCTTCTTGACCACAGTGAGGTATCCAAGAGCAGATGCTGAAACTTTGTAGTTACCAGGAGCCAACAAGCGCCAATAATCGCCATCCTTAGCTGAAGAAACAAGAATGAGAGATATTTAGGTAGGAATTATTTTTGTGTAATGCATAAAATAGCCACACGAGGGCAGTGCTATACATTAAATGTAGCTCATTTTTGAATACTCAAAGTAACTACTGTAGGAAAGCCACATGAGGCTGTGTGTGTATGTGTGTGTGTGTGTGTACCTGTGGTGATGTCATGGTCAATTCCTTCAACAGAGATAGAGGCATTGGAGATGGGGTTGCCTTGGAGATCCCTCACGAATCCAGACACTCCTCTGTGAACCTGTGAAGGACACGAGGGATCAAAAGGACTGAAAATACAGCTTCTAATCCCGATTCTCCCCAGATAACACATTCTCTCTGTCAACAATCTGTAACTAAATCTAGGATGGTGAAAGAATATAGGCTGTACCTCCTCTATGTAGTTGACAAGTGAGTTGCGATTCTGGTCCCAGTACTGTTTGAGCGTGTCCTCAGGAGGAAACTTATCACAGCTCAGCTCCAGAGTGATCTCGAAGCAATTACTGCTCAAATAGTTGAAGTCCTGCATACCTGAGAGAGAGAACGAAAGAGGGATGGGTATTATGGGGTGTGCAGCCTTTTTAACACAAAGCGCTATTTTAACAGTGAAACTAGTGAACATCTATTTAGTTTTTACATTTAACAAATATTTGAAATATAATATTTGAATATTATCTTAATAAATAAGTAGGTAAGGTAAATCTATATACTTAATATAATGATAAAATACCATAATCTAATATAATTAAAATGTTATCATTTTTTATTAAAAATAGAATCATTTAATATGAATATTACATTTAATACAAATACAGATGGAAGCAGTGAAATATTGATACAGATATTCAATAAGAAAATTGCATAAAAATATTGATATGTAAATTATTTTTATGTCACAATTCTTCGTCTAAAATGTTATTTTTTGTTACATTACATATTATCAGTGGGGTCTCAGACTGTTCTGCTGTAAATATATTGTATATTATTACTATATTTAGACTGTACTGTATTCAAGTAACATGCCCTCATATACATGGATGAAGCAACAACAGAAAACAATGTGTGTCCCAACAGCATCGCTGCTGCAAGTACGAATGAGATATTTGGTAGCTAACTGACACAGGTATCATGATCAAAGTTGTGCATTTGTACCTCCAGGGACACTGTACCAGGCTCCTCCGTTGGTGATGCCCTCTTTGAAGCTAGAGTCATCATCATTCTTGCGGCATGGTGGCCGGTTTGGGTCGGACATCACAGGGTTATAGCTGGAGTAAGCCTTTGCCAAACTCTTAAACACCAGATCATCTGGACTGGCGCTGTACTCGTGAGTAGAGCCTTGCGATGAACAGAGAGATCAATATTATGGCTGACTGTATAGCTTTACTCATTAAACAAAAACGATATGACTGGACTCACTATACTAAGCTATACAGGTATGCTCACTATATCTAACTATACTGTCCTCACAATACTAAACTATATGATTGTACTCACAATATTAAACCCTGTACTCAAAATCCTAAACTATGTGGCTGTAATCACATCACTTAACGATATGACTCCACCCGCAATACTAAACTATATGATTGTATTCACAATACTAAACTATATGAATGTACTAACCATACACGAGTATGTGGGTACCATATACTCACAATACTTTTAATTTACTCACAATACTTATATGCACAGGTATACCCACTATATTAAACTATATTATTGTACTACTCACTGTGCTAAACTACATGGTTTTATTCACAATACTAAGCTATATGACTGTACTTACTATAATAAACTATATGGCTGTACTCACTATACTAAACTATATGGCTGTACTAATTATAGTAAACTACTGTATATGGCTGTACTCACTATAGTAAACTATACGAAAGTGCTTGCTATAGTAATATAGGGCTGTACTCACTATAGTAGACTATATGGCTGTAATCCAAATACTATACTATATGACTGTGCTTGCTATAGTAACGTATATGGCTCCACTCACTATACTAAACTATATGGCTGTACTTACTATAGTAAACTATATGACTGTATTTGCTATACTAAACTATAAGGATGTGCTCATTGCTGTATATTAAACTATAAGGATGTACTCACTATAGCAAACAATATGAATGTAGCCTACTCACTATTTTTACACTCACAATACTTATTTCAGTATTGTACTCGCAACACAAAACGACACAGGTATACTCCCTTTACTTAACTATACAATTGTACATATTATACTAAAACAATACATGTGTATGCACTATATTAAACTATATGAAGAGTTTATTCCAAAATGAGATAACTCTGTTTAAAAAAAATATTTATTAATTATTATTATAGATTCCAATTAGGCCTGTCACGATAGCAACTTTTTGTTTGCCGATTAATTGCATTAGAAATAATTGCGATAGTTGATAGTATTGTCATTTTATAAATATTTTATGCCATTGATAAAGTAATGATAATATAATAATGCGAGTACACCCTTTTAAAGAACAAAGACCCTTTAATTGATTATTTGGGCATCGAAATTGGAATGTAAATAATAACTGGAGAGTAAATATTTAAAATAAATAAAACAGACACTTCCAGGGCTTAATTATAATTGGTTGATTTAAGTTACAAGCAGGCCGGCTCCAGATATGAGATGAAAGGTGGGCCAAGTGATTTTCCAGGTGGGCGGAGGGGGGGTAACTAAATATATATTTTTTGCTATTTATTTTTTGTTATTAATTTACAAAATAACTATTTAGCTTTATGAATTATTCTTTTGTCTAGTATTTATATTGTATAAAAAAAATGTTTACATACTAATGTATATATTTACATATTTTTACATTTATTTTACATTTTACCATTTAGTAACTTTAGGTTTGATGAAAACATAAAAAAGAGCTATTCATATCACTTTAATATTCACAGCATTCATTTTCTTCTCATTTTAGAGAAATCTGCCACAAACCCATCCATGTTCAGTCCATGTGTTTTTGGTTTTTCATGAGCTAAAAAGTTTTTTCCTCTCATTGTTTGGCGGAATGGTGTCAAACACATCACCCGTCGGGGAAACCGTTAAAATTGGATGTAACGGGTGGAATAATTATTCATGTGTCATTTGGGGTTCGGGTGCAGGTCGGGAAATAATACGTGTGGGCGGACTCCAGTAGCCAAGACTATTTTGACTCACCTCAGCTGATGTGAAGCTGCTTTTACACGGTCCTTTACTTATTTGTGTTCAAGCTCTGTCTGAATTGTTTATTCATCAGGAAAACACATTATAACTCCTCGAGTCTTTTCACCTGCTGCTGTCTGCACCCTGTGTGCGACTGTGCACGTGCGTGTGATTGTGTATGTGCGCGCGACACACAGAGCAGCGCTAACAGAGACAGCGTGATCGGATAAAATGTTAATGTCATTAATCTTTCTGTAAACAAACGAATATTTAAACACAATGCGATATATTGCATCACCAAAAACTACCGACGTCAAGTTTATATATCGCGCCATAAGTATAAATTGACTATCGCGACAGGCCTAATTCCAATTGATATCAATCAAAGTGCAGTTGGTTTGTTTGGATTTAAGCCTTAATAACTAAACAATACAGCTAACTAACACAATAAAACAATAAAAACATGATAGCATAATAAAAAACAAGATTTTTGAAAACAATATTTCATATAAACAGTACTGACTATACTTAACTAAAGGAATTATAGAATAATAGAAAATGGAAAATAGAAATCAAGGGGAGGCCCTCAGAAGTATATAGTACAAGTTTAAGTTTGTGTGTATGTGTTTATTGCATGTGTCTCACCACTGCGTGTCTCATCATATGGGTAGTTGGCCACAACGTCACCTCCGTGTAGATTGGCTGAGAGGACGAATGGAATGTCCATGATCCAGTGAATGACGGCCTTAGTTTCTGGAGCCAGCTGTAACACATACAGAGATCATTTACATTTGCCATCATGCCTGTATTCTGCAGTATTTCAGTACGATATTTAAAACACCCTCTCACCTTGGGGTTTTCATCAACAGCTTTTTTCATGTTTTTCAGGAGGTGGTTGTTGGATCCTCCCTCTCTTTCGTTCATGTAGACGATGCGATCAAGGTCTGGAAAGTTCCGGTTTAGATCGATGCCCTGAGCATTACTGCGGCCAACAAACCAGTCCTTCATCTCTCCAGACTGCAAACACACATTATGATCATACCATTAGCAGAATAATCATTATCTTAAAAAAAAAGGCAAGATTTGTTTGACATTTTTAAAGAGGTAGTGCACCCAAGTATAAATGTCCTCATAGTATCCTGAGCATCATATTGAAATGCCGGATGTTTAAATGATTTAGGTTATGAAATAAGAAGACTGCCCATGAATGTTTAACTAATATAAAAACGATTAAGTTCCTTCAGCTCGAATGGCAACTTTGGCTGTAAAGAGAAGACAGAACACAATCATTGCTTTAACTTACAAATACAGGTAAAAACAGACAAGCTTTTACCTCAACTCTGACCTCCTGTTGACCTATCATGATGAAATCATTTTCTAAATCAATCTGTTATTTTGATGTCATAGCTAGGATTGACTCTTGATTGTATATTACTGTGTGCCGCCAAGTTCCAGCTTTTCTCCACAGTATATCTAACCCTGACTGTACCCACAATAGCTATAAGCTCTGTTTAAGGGGTCATATGGCGCGATTACATATTTTTCTGTGTCTTTGGTGTGTTATAAGTTGCCCATGCATGTATTAGACACGTAAAATTGCAAAAATTAAAGTGTCGGAACAAGAGATGCATTCTATCTAAAAGCGAATGCTCACCCAGACCTGCACCTTGTGTTACCACAACCCCAAAAATCTACGTCCACCCCCCAAATCTAAACGCAAGTAAGGTGGGCGTACTTGTAAATCTTATTGTATCGCCGCAGCCATGTCGTGGAGACGCTGTGTGGTTCGTTGCGAAAAGAAAGCCTCTTTGTTTGCCCTTCCAAAAGATGAGACAACTTAAAACGAATGGTTACATTTTATTTACAATACTGTTCCAGAACATTACAATCCGAATATTCAAGTGTGTGCAGCGCATTTCATAGATGCGTCATGAACCTGGGAGAGATCAAGGCCGGCTGTGCATGAAAGCTTTGTTAAAAAAGTGGGGGAATTCCAACCATTAGAACTTCGCAAGGACAGTCTGGCGCTTCAGATTTGCAGCCTGTAAGTATATTTTCACTGTAAAAGACTTTGTTAAGGACTAAGGCGAGTTGAGTTTGTTGTGTGTTTGAGGCGCATGTTCTTTGTGTGCTCTGCAAATGCAGACGCGTGTAACGTGAAAAAAGACAACATAAGTCCTAATAATCAGTAATTATGTATTATACATGTATTATGTATTATTGTCTTTGTTGAGTCGCAACGAGACATGCCGTAACACTGGTTGATCACTAATGGCAAATATTAATTACGTCGTATATAAAAGGTAAAACAGTTAGCTATAGTTTTTAACTATTTAACATAATATATATTTTTTTAATCTTACCCAAACTTTACATCCTGCTCAAATCGCGCTGGCAAAGTTGATGTATTGGCTTGATCATCTTCACTTTCCTGATCATATTCGGGCTCGAATTGATAAGGAAAGTACCGATGACATTTTATCACCTGTCAGTACAATTGCTTGGGTACATGATGTTCCGAATATGGTAAGAGGCGTTACATTTCCGTCACACGCTTGCAGTATTCGACCAATCACTACGCACTGGTTAACTGGCCAATCATAGCACACCTCGCTTTTCAGAGCCATGAGCTTTGTAAAACATCTGCGCGTTTCAGAGAGGCGGGGCAAAGAGGAGATACAAACATGCACGTTTTTTAACCTTAAATAGTGTATACACATTCAATTACATCTAAAACAAACAATAATATTTGTTTTTGCCGTGTCATATCACCCCTTTAAAGTTCCCCAGAGAGACCTTAAAGACCTTATGTAAGTGTGAAATGTCAAAGCCCACGCATGTCTGTTCTGTGAGTGCAGGAATCAGAAGGATGTGGTAAACCACAGTAAAGTGTTATAAAATTAGCACCCCTGAATGCATCTACACAAGTGTTATTCTAAATGATGAGGAAGACTGCCTTAGTGAGCAGATTTATCAAAATTCAAAGTACTGTGGAACCATTTCAAGACATAATATTTTACTTTATCAATTTTATTTTATAATTCAATTAAATATATTGTTTTCTCTTTATACACTATGAGCTTAGCAATTTTGGCAAACCTGTAAAAACTGTCATGAATTTAGTTACCAATAAAATAAAAATCTTTGTATATCTTTCTTACAAATATTTTGGTAAATTGGTTGGCTATTGATTCTGTCTCAATGATTTCTATTGTCAATACTGCATTGGTGTATGTGTGCATTACCTGTGAAGCCGCCTTTTCAAACCCGTCAGGATTCATGGAGGGCATGATGTGAATGCGTGTGGAGTGGATCAGGTCGATGATGGTGTCATTGCCCGCCTGGTACTCATTACACAGATACTGAGCCAGATAGATAAGCAGCTCTCTGCCCACAGCCTCATTGCCATGCATGTTCCCAATGTACTTAAACTCCGGTTCACCTGTCGCACAGAAAACAAACACACTTAATGACAGAACGCTGTACACACGCGTGCGAAAGCTGACACAAACAACAATTTAAAAGATGTTTTGCTGGTTACTAGCCATTCATTTAAAAAGTGAACTGTGCTGTTTTTTAGTGTTGTGATTAAAGGGATATTTCACTACCAAATCAAAATATCCCCATGTTTTACTCCCGCCCAAGGCATCCTAACTCAATGGTTTTCTTGTGGAAGAATAATCCATTCAATGTAATACCACGTATCATTTTCCAAGCGGTAGAATGGGAGTGAACGGGTGTTGATTTTTTTATTTGGTAGTGAAATATCCCTTTAAATGGTTAAAGACTAGCAGAACCTTTTGACAAAGGAATGAAATGAAAACTCTGTCATCATCTACACAAGCTCTTGATATTTCAAATGTTCTTCTTCTAAAGAACACAAAATAATATATTTTGAAGAATGTTGGTCATTTGCATTGATTTTGTGTCTATACAATAAAATGTGAATGGATTCCACTATTGTTCGGTTACCAACATTCTTCAAAATATCTTCTTTTGTGTTCTGCAAAGAAATGCTAAAGTTCGTAATACGATCGCTGAACTCATAATGTCTACGAAAATTTGCAATCACCTAGTTATGTATGTAAATGACCAAAAACTAGAGTGTGCAATGTGAATGTGTTTTAAGACTGAAATTTTGTACCCCGAGAACACCTAGCCCGATGTCGTGAGACCATAACACAGACAGACGGGCGTGCGCGCATGCACACACACGGATAATGTTAAGTTTTTTTAAAACATATGGTGGACTCTTTCAATGTGTCATCATGTTTTTACTGTGTTTTATTGTGTAAGTTAGCTATATTAGTTTTTTGCTTTTTGATTGATATTATTTGGAATGTACCATCAAAACAATGATCTGTTTTTGCAAATTAACTCTTCAAACATACACACGTTTCAAATATTTTTAAAACACATCTGTAAATGTTCATATGAACAAGCATAGCTCCATAATGTTCTCACAATCTCAGGTAACGCCCATAGAGAGTTCCAGAATCCTCTGTTTTCACATAATTCCCCGACCCACTTCAACCCTCCCAACAATTACATGCAACAACACAGGCGCTAGCATAGGCACATGCATGCACTCGCAATCATGTTACATCCCTCAGGTAACAAAAGCACAAATCAACAGAGCTCGGGAAGGTACATTTGCATTTCTTCTTTTGTTAATCTCAGTGGAACAAGCCACAAAGAACAATTCTGCCAACTGTACACATTATTCCAGACTATTTACAAATACAATAGGCACTTAAAAAACAGTACATCCCAAACTGTCATTATTTATTCAACATTTTAACAAATCAGATAGAACTTTCAGATAACGGCTCATTTTAAGGTAAGAAAAGATAACGCTTCATAGTTTTGTGTATAACCTTTAATAGCTGAAGGGAATCTGAAAAGATGTTTACATTGGGTAGAGCAGTTTAGAAAAGCCAACACGGCAGTTAAACAAGAACACAAAGGCATACGGCATTGTATACATGCACATTTATTCGCTGCACACAGATTAGAAGCAGATGGAAGCGCTGTTTAATTCAGCAGGGGTCCTTGCAGGCTCTGGCCTTTTTATAGCCGACGGCCGGCTATTTCATTGCCCCCCGAATATCTAAATATTCTACATCTTGCAATTAAAAAGCAAGCGGAGAACGTCCACACGTTATGTGACTCTAAAAAGAATGTGCGGGACTGTCACATTTACAACCGGCCTTTGAAGCTCCAATTTCTTTCAAATGAAATTACAGCAAAACTCTTTCGCAGATGTTGAAGAAAAGTAATCCCAGGCCGGTCCACAGGAAATGTGCTTCTGAATGCGTTATGTGTGCGTGTGTGTATGAGTTTGCGGGTGGGTGAGAAAGTGAGGGGGAAACAGAAAACGAAGGTGTTTCATTTGTTTTTTTTAAAGGGATACTTACCCAAAAAGAAAAATTCTGTCATGATTTATTCACCCTCATGTCATTCAAAACCTGTATACGACTCTTTTTTCTTTGGAACACAAAAGAAGATATTTTGAGAAATAACTCAAAGGTTTTGTGTCCGTAGCGTTTTTCAAAATATCTTTTTTTTGTGTTCTGAAGAAGAAAAACGTCATACAGATTTGAAATGAGGGTGACTGATGAAAGATTTAGCATTGTTGTGTAAACTTTCCCTTTTAACGATTTACGGAAAGCAAAGATGTATTATTTATAGATTTATTATTCTTTCTTCAACAAAGATTTCTTTCTTCACCCAAAATATGCATCAAAGAGTATATAATAAAGTCAATTGTTTTATATAATTAATTTACTTTAATTGAGCCGTTAATTAAAGAATAACCAGTTAACCCGTATTGTGTTCGTGTTTTTGGGATTCATTTTCAGTGTTTACAATGCAATTAATTTTTTTAAGACATTCATATTTATAAGAAAACATATTTTGTCCCAGCCATTTCATATATTTTTCTTTAAAAAAAGAAATCTGTTGGCACATTATTTAATGCCTTGGTGCAAGTCCAAAATTTAAATTCTTGGTATAAATAAAACTTTTAAGAGTGAAACTCTATTTTGATGAGTTGTGCTGACTTAATAATGTTGATAATCACTTTATCTTAATATTCTGTGTAATTTTTAACCTAAAAATCTGTGTTTATGTGTTTACGACAATATTTAAGTTGCAGTTACTGAAAGTACGGATTTCAAGACTCCTCCCAAACCATTTAACATAAGTAAACAAGTTCAAACTCTATGTGTCAGGTGTTTGAAAAGCGTAAAATAAATGTGCTAATGTTCCATCATTTAACTTAATCTATTACAGTTGAGGTTACATGACTGATGCTTATTGTATCAAAGTATTGCATTGTTGAGGATCACAATTTCCCATCATGCTTTGCATGGTACTGCATAATGAGAGTTAATTTAGAAATGCAGTGTTATTATATGGATTTTTTTATCAAGATGAGAACAGCATGAGACTTATTAATGTTTAATATTCTGTTCTTTTGGCATTTAAAAGGATTTTGGTTATGTTAGTGTTTTTAAGAGGTTACCATTGTCCTGAAGGATAGAGCATTTGCTTAGAGTATGATAAGGCTCAAAGAAAATTAGCATGATTGCTGTTTTACTCAAAAAGCATCTCACTGCTAAAGGCAAAATCAGCTCTTGCTTTTAATTGTATTGAGAACTTTGTATACTGAGACATAAAATAAGAGAGTGTATATGCAACCAGTGTCTTTGATTAAATCCGTATTTTAAAAAAAGTTGGAAGAATTTAATAATTTCAATAATGAGCCACATTTCTTAGAAATTGGTGTTACTTAAAAACACATTTAATCTAAGAGAAAAAAGTAATCTGTCTGACCCAATGTAGTTTGTTGGAAAAAACATACAAGGGTTAAGCATGAACCATGTCCTGAACGTCTGTAAACAATATGAAGCAAATCAAATATAGAATTAAAATATTTGTGCTATTTTGCACAAAATATTAATACGACATAATAATATTACTGCAATAAATTTCAAAAAGTTTTCCATGTGCACAAATAAAAAATCTTATACAGACTGTGCGGGACAAATTCTCCCTTTAGCACGAAACAGTGAACACTGTATTTATTTCTACAGAGCAAAGTTGTTTTGTAACAAATGATGATGAGGAAATCATGTGTTGTAAAGATGAGGTGAGGAGTGGAGCGGAGGGAAGAAAAACTGCTAATCTATCAGTAAAGGAGACAAACAAAAAGGCTAGATTACCAAATTTCAAAGCCACAGTTTACATGACCCCTCACTCTCCAAACATTTTCACTAACATCAACATGGAAAAACATTTTGTCAACTTTCTCTCTGTTTCTCTTTCTTCTTTTTCCCCAAAACGAAAATAAACATCCTTTGAACAAGCAGAACAACTACACAGCATCTGTTAACCTCATTTAGAAAAGAATGCCTCAATAAGACAAACATTACAGGACTCTTTTTCTTGGACACAGTTTTGTAACTGCTGTTTGTGAGGGCTCAGAGGGCAATTCTGCGCTATACCGCTCATAGTATATCAGGATTTATTCTTGGAGGTCTCATAAACTGCTGGTACACTTTTCATCCCTGCTCAGCCAGTCTCAACAAAACCTTCTATGGCTATCACTATTATGTGCACATTGTTTCTAAGTTTTTATTACGCAGATAGTTTTATCCAAATCAAATTTGCGGTGTCAACAGTCATGATTGGATAAATACTGCAGCGTCAAACTGACTGAAGTAAAATTGTGTGTCGTCACTTTAAATAACCTTGTTTTTCCGCATCCGGGAAAAAATGACACCTCGCAAATCCATTTTGGCTGTTTAAGCCTCCTAAAATGTTAAGTAGGCAACTCAATTAAATAAAAACTCAAAGGATTGTTTACACACCGCACAGAGCTTCTGTGACTGTGCACAGCTTGTGAAATGAGGTAAGAGCTGTTCAGTTTTTGATTGGTGTCAGTTGCTGTGCGTCTGGGTGTATCATTCTACCCCACGCTTTGGAGCAGGGTTTCATAACCCCAGGAAAAGTGCTGGGATAATCCCGCTTCAATTACAAGTGTGAGAATGTAGATAACCCGGGGTTAAAGGGATACTTCAGGGATGAATAAAAATGTTCCCATGTTTTGTTCACCCTCAGGGCATCCTAAGTGAACGTGATTTTCTTCTTGAAGAATAATGCAATCGGAGTTATAATACAACGTATGCATTTACTTCCAAATGGTAGAATGGGGGGCAACTTTTTGAAGCTCCAAAAAGTGCTTCCATCGATCAAAGAACGGCTCGACACGGCTCTGTGGTCTGAAGCGAATCGTATTGTTGTTTAAGAGAAATATCAACATTGACAAATCTATTAACGATATTGTCTAAGATCCGCTGCAGTCGAACGAGAGGCTTGATTTTCGCTAAATGATGGTGAAGAAAGCCCCTGCCTAGAGGAGGCAGTGTTTCTATTGGCTGAAAACGAAAAATGCTATGTTCGTCACAGGAACTTAGTACGCACCTGCATCCACGGAGCCGTGTCGAGCCGTTCTTTGATCGATGGAAAAAATTGCCGCCTATTCGCTCACATTCTACCGCTCGGAAGTAAAAGTATACGTGGTATTATAACTCCGACTGCACTATTCTTCAAGAAGAAAGTCACATTCACTACGGATGCCTTGAGGGTAAGTTAAACATGGGAAAATTTTGATTCAAACCTGAAGTATCCCTTTGAGCGCAGTGTGAAAAGCCATAGAGAGAGAACAGAGATCTCAAAGAGAAAGAAATGCAGTGCTTTGGAGAGAAGAGAGTGCTGTCTCATCATGTCATCGTAAGAATGAATGATTTGAGCGAGAGAGAGCCCAGGGGAAGAGATTTTATTCGAATCTTTCAGATCCAAATCACTTGCCACATGATAACAAAAACACACTTCCTCTTTCAGACCATCAAGATTAAATCTTATATCTAAAACTGACTTTTTATTCCGCTATAAAATTCCTGATTTCTTTCCTGCATCCTTTTAAAAACCTTTTAAAACCCTTTCACCAAACCAATCCATCTTCACTTCTATCAATTAGTCACATAAACTGTGCATGCATGCATGCCTCCTAAAGACATACGTAAACACAGTCAGATACGTCACTGACGCCCAGGTTTCCATGACCATGTTGACCAAAGGAGACCATTAAGTTAATGTAATGGATTCAGCACACTACTCCTGTGGAAACACAGACGGTTCATAAAGACTTGTGTCAAACATACATAGTACGATACAATCCAAATGACAATTTCACTGCAGAAATGATGTGTGTTATGTTTGTTAGATTTACAGACAGAATGCAGATAAAACTGCATTATTGTAAAAAAAAACTATGAGAAATTGATAAAGATTATTTGTATTTATCTTGTGTTAATCTTGTATTTATAAGTGAGGGCACAGCCTTAGTATTTTTATTTCAGTTACTCACAGACCCACACTAAAGGAAAGAGAGATCGGCACAGATGTGAAATCCCTATAAAATGTATTTCTTAATGAACTATCACCCACTGGAATATAAGACTTTCTTCACACCCCTTTGTACAATAATATCCTATTCTTATTTACAAAAATGATTTGTAATACACAATGGGAAATATACATTTATGTTATGGCTGTCACAGTATTAGATTTTCACTACATTATTGTCATGGCCAAAATAATTCATGATAACAGTAGCATCGTGATATCTATTGCAAATTTGGAAAAAAGTAAAAAAAAAAAAATTGTATAATAAAGCATAATTTCGTTTATTTTGTGATTTTATTTTGGCCTAAGAACCACATTAAAAATAAAAGTGTAGGGACAGAGTGTTTATAACCATTTCGGCACCTATACTGGCGCTACATTATTTGCAATATTATCATGTGTAGTACTTTTGCGATATCAATAATCATTGTTGTTAATATCACAATATAAATTATTGACAATATTAGTATAATACCCCTAATTCATTTACATCACTACAAATATGAAAATATATTTTTGCTATTCTGCAGATTTTAAGGGGAGAGTCGTAATATATATTAAACATTTTTTTTTTTATATAAAAAAACAGTATGTATGGGATGCACCCAAAGTGTAAGACGCACCTAAATCCTCTTTTTGGGTAATTAACATTGATTATAAATGGTCGCATAGTACAATAATTAAAATTCTGTCTATGACATCATTGTATGAATTGAATACTGCATACAGTCACCAAGTCACCATATGCACCTTTAGCTAGAGTTTATCAACCGTGTGTATTCACCAAGCTAATGGATACAAATAACGAATGTGTTGACTACCGATATAGGTGATCTCACATGCTCACTCAGCAGAGCACCAGATGGCCTGTTCCTGAGCGTTCCAGCCCCCGCGGCAGACTTCCCCTCATCCTCCTCAAACAGAGGTGCAGGGCTCATGGTGTTAAGCTGATCTGTCTCCAGGGCAACAGCTATTTCTGCCCAACCGTAACACCCGAAGCTGGCTGCACTGACGACGGGGCCTCTCTTTCATATCCCGCGCTCTCCCTCGCATCTGTACACTGCTGCTGAGGTGCAGCTGGTTGCCCTTAACTACGGGGCGTGGGCAGGGCTGGAAACTCATCTGGTAGCAATGAAAGACTTAATGCAATGAGTCATATCTACGCAAACACACATATGGAGAGCCAACCATTCTATTTAGGGAACAAGAGCTCTACCTTGAGTGTATAAGGCATTCCCCTCTTACTACTCTCAGTTTTATACATATGCCTGCACGCTCAGCGTATCCATCTGAGTCACAAACACACGGAAAGTCACAACAACACTGACTGTACACAGATAAACTCAATGTGTCAATCAAGAATTGCTTGCAGTGCAAACTTTATATTAATAAAAAATGTTCCTCTTCTTCTTTCACTCTGTTTCTTCTTACATAAGTGTCTTAAACAATTGTTAAAATATTGTATTGTAGCACTTCTCACGTTATTGCCTCCTAGGATGAATCGCTTTGTTGTTTTTCTCACTTTGGATAACAGTGCCTGCTGTGTAAATGTAAATTGATGAAACACATGTCATTTGACATTAACACAAAAAATCTAACCGGAATTCAATTTGTTTGAATGGGTTTTACTTGTTTATGTAAGTACGTATCTGTTTAAACAACCCAGCCCGCAGGGTGAATGATGACACACTAACATTAGTAGTAAGGTCTATATAATCAGGCCTATGTTATCGCAAATGAAAGTTTTTAATGGATAGAGATATAAGCTATGAGTGCAATAGACACTGAAAGCAGGACACAAATCGAATTAATACCTAAAAAGCTGTTGCATTTCTAGGTATCTTTCGGTATGAGACGTTAAGCGATTAACTTAATCTGTTGTCTAATTCTAGGCTGTAAAAGGAGTAGATCCAAATGAAGCACGCTGTCTACATGGGTCAAAAGGTGCCTATATAACACATACAGTGTCAGGGGCATCATGCACCCATCTTTTTAAGGGGTACAGTGTGCACAACACACAGAAACATGTCCTGTACGTCCAAATACATACATTTAAAGCAATATTATAGAGAATGTTAAATAACAACACTATCTGATTGATATTTGAATCTTCTTCCCCGTAAAAACAATTATGTACATTTTTAAGGTACAGTAAATGCATCAGTCTGGTGTATTTTGAGAACAAATATCTCGTATACAGTTTTGTGCTATAGTAGTAAAAGAGTCATTGTTTGCATACAAATGAACATAGAGCACAAAAGGAAAAGTAAATAAAAAAGGTTACCCTTTGTTAAACTGCCTTTAATACAGATTTATTATCCATTAAAAAATTCCTTCCATTATGAAACAAAAATATATAATGCAAAATAATACATAATAATTTAAGTGCATCTATTTCTTAATATATGAAAAGTGTCAATTCTTTATGTATTATTTAAGATATTGTATATATTTGTTTACTAATATACCAATCTATTTATATCCAAATCTATATTAAATGATTTTATATATTATTCATAGTTAATCTAGAGGAAAATATGTTTTCTTTAAGAGTATTGTCAGCCTTTGCACCCTGAAACTGAACTGCAACACAAAAGTAATTCACTTTAAACGATGCTTACTGTATGCCGACCGGCAAGAGGTGTGTTCGACTGCACGAGAGTAAAGTGACATACACGGATCGGTCTGGGCAGCGCCGCTTTTAAGTCAAAATCCCAGTTCATGGGTCCAGTTCTCGCACCCGCGTTTGGTCGCGAAAGTATATGACAAATGCTTTGCCTAAACGATGGCCGTATACATGATCAAAACGGCGAAAATCTCCAAAAGAGGACGAGGGTGCAGCTCATAACTGATATAGACCAAGAAGTTGAATGCAAAACTGACTGTTCACAATATGATTTTGTACAGTGCCATTATCCTATATTATTACACGGGTCGGTGGAATGCTTGATTCTGATTGGCCAGTCTACACATTTGCAGGTTCGTTATTCCCAAATAACAACCTTTCAAAACTAAAAACACGGTAACGTGGATGCAGCAAATCGTTGTGACAGGTTTTTTTTGACAAATTAAATGTAAATGTATCTTTTAATAACACGTAAGACATTATATTAACAAATGATTAAACCAAATTGCCAGTGCGTGACATTTGAACACCGCACAAACATATTAATGACATAATCAATACAATAGGCTGCTAGTTTTTGGTATTATCTTGTAAAAAGTACGTAAGTACATTGTAGTTAAGCGTGACCTATTACATTCAGCAGGCTAGTTGTTTTGACTTTTGATTTTTGCAATGAATGAATGCGTATCAGGCGTGATCTTCAATTACAGACTCATCTTCGCAAAATGGCGTCCACGCGCACAGTGAGCAGCTGTCGAGAACGCAGACACACGGACGCGCACCTGCGCATCACAGTCAGAGAGGATAGACATCCATGCAATGATAAATTAAATCCATATATAATTTTGGAAGAAGGCAAACGTATCGTTTATATCATTAAATACCAGAATAGTTACAAATGTATACATTTAAAATGGTCAATGTATACCTCAAAAGAACCTTTTCAATGAATGGGTCTGTTCGGCAAGACAGCACGGGTTGTTTTTACATCAATCACTGCATGAATTTTGTCAGTGTATACGATAAACACCATTTCATTTCGTCAGATGCTCTCATTTAAAGACCCAATTCCTTCGGCTGGAGAAAAACGAGGGATATAAACATGAGATAGACTGCGTGTTTAAACATAAAGACAAAGGTTTTTCGATTGCGGAAGGCTGTCGTATGAGAACACCATTTATTGATCTGTGGCTTTCATTTATGGCCTCATCCATGTAGGCTGGATAAAAACGATAAGCAATAGTGATAACAGCTTGCTTGGCTACGGTTATGTAGGCCTATGGACACTGTTTAATGGTTTATGATGTAATGGCTTTCTTTATTATAAGCGTCACTTGATCATCTCTCACCAGGCTCGTGGATCCCGGGGTTGTCGCTCATTTCCAGCACCAGCAGCTCTCGGCGCTCATTGCTCTCCCCCACTGTGTAGATGCGGGTGATGGAGGGGCACTGCAGCCACACGGACACCAGCGCTTTACGCATCTCTTCGTATCGGTGGTACTCGAACGAGATGCCTCCATCCCCTGCAGCATCCCCGCCCGAGGCCAGGGCCAGCAGAAGCCAAGCCCCGCAAAACAACGCCGCTCTCACCTTCATCACTCGGGGTAACACCTAGCTCTCTCTCCGTGTACTACCTCTCTTCTGTTCGTCTCCGCACTGCTGTCTTTCTTTCCTGTCTTGTTTCTCTCTCGTTTTCAGTGTCCTGCCGAAGTAGAAGCCCGCGGAACTGATGCTGGGGTGAGAGCCTGACTACCTGTTTAGACGCGAGGACGCGCTTGAGACGACGGACGTGCGGCGCAAAGCTTCTGAGGGCAAGATTACACACGCACAATGGGTGAACGCGCACGGTGCTACCCCTGCATGGGCGTGGCTTATGTAATGACACAAGAGTGAAATGGACATAATGTAAATCGAGGATATGTACACACCCACCCACCCCATTTGACAGTTTTATATTTATTTCTATTTTTAAGCTGTTTGTTTACTTTTTAATGTTGTGAAATATGTTTATTATGTTCTTGTATGTATATTATGTAGCTACAGTTCCTTACTGTATCTAATTTAAATATCTTAAAGCCACAAAGCTAACTGTTGCTTCTTTTTATTAGTTACAGAATAAACGTGTATTCAAGTTAACATGAAAACATTTTCAATTCAGTTATATATAAATGTACACTACCTTTCAAACGTTTAGTCACTTGAGTGAAATGTTTTTCTTCATAAATTGACAAACAGTCAATACAGTGTTTATTTGATTGTTTTAAGGAAAAAAGCAATAGCAATTTTTAAAGATCACACTCACCCTCTTTATTCTAGCTTTGAAATGCTTCCATCTGTGCATAGACTTAAAATCCCTTTGGCTAGGAGAAATGTATATAAAAAAATTATTTGTTCCAAGTGCAGTAATTTTTTTTAAACTTATAATTTCTTAAAGTTTTTTTTTCTGGAAAATTAATTGAGTTGTCTGATTTTATCTAATTTTGTGTTTGTGGAATCATGTGTACTGTTTAAATCTACAGTATGTAGTGTACTGTACCTATGCCACCAGTGTCATAGATAATTTTCCGCTCCGTGACAAACCGAATGGACAATAAAGTTAATCTAATTACAGAACTAAAATTTGATTTAATAAGTGTTTTTGAAATGTATGACTTTGACTGTAATGAAGAAAAAAATGTCTAAAAGACCCTATAGCATGCATAGGTACTCCTTCGATTTTGTTTTAAAAGTAGAGAGACCTCAAGAAGTTGGCTGAAAAAATGCAGGGGGGATATTTTTCAAATTCTATAGGCAAAGTGACTACAACGACTATAATAAAAATAATAAAAAAATCACAACATAATTTCCCTATAATAATCCATATATTATGTTATGTATTTTGTTCCATAGCTTTTAGAGTGCTAATATTCTAATATGTGTGAAAAAAATAAATGAGTAAGTGACACTAAACTATTGAAAGGAAGTGTATATTAATTTGTAATATTTTTTTTTTTCAAGGTTTGTCTGAACAATGGGTTGTTGTGGATAGTTTTAAAACATGTACTAATTCTCAGCAATGCAACATGAAAGTCATTACAAAAATAGCATTAAGACAGTGTGTCTGCGTTTAGGCGAAAGTAAAGTGCTTTTGAGGAACCACTGAAAAATGATAATGAGCTAAATGTGAGAGCACAACACAAGTGTTCCTCTCTGGACCACTGTTAGAGGGGTTGTGTTTTCCCTTTTGAAAGGCACAATGATGAGAGAAGATGGCATAGATTGATCTGAATTCATTAAATCCCATTTGATATTCTTGTGTTTGGGGGGAACAAGCCCACACAGGAGTCCATAAGAAACAGATCCTTCTGCGTGATGGTAAACAGCAGAATACGTTGAGTGAGTTCTTCTGTCAATCAGTCGGTCATCACGGCTTTATTATTGGTATAATGTTTGTTAAACTGGGAATCGGTGTTGAAGAGTCTGTCCCACCAGGTAAATGTAGAACCGTAGTTACCCACAAAATTCATGTGGTGGAAGTCATGGAAACGAGCTCCAGCGTAGAATGGAATCAGATGTAGGGGGTTCAGTGGAATGTCATAGCCACTAAAAAGAGAAAGACTTACTTGAGAAAAAAGTATTACAATATTGTAAAATCCTTACTCAGGAGATATTCTGTGGCCAAAAAAATGACACAGTTATTTATGCTGTCACACATACACATTATCAACACCCTCTAGTGCCCCCTAGTGTGTCAATAAATGACTAGGCACTTTCCATAATACAAAACAACAAAGTAACTAAATAAATGTATTCCAGAAAAAGTAACATGGTCGTGCAAGGTTTTTAAACCAAAAACGTGGGATTCGAGCCCATAATGCTTTGCAGATAAGTAATGGGAAGCAAATGTGAACTCTAATTGTGGAAAGTGCCACTATCTGATCGACTGTGTTAACAACATGGCAATATTGCACCACATCATTTTATTTTAAAAACTTGAGTGTGTGTAACAAGCTCACCTGTGAACATCAATAGTTTCCATCAGGCGAATTGTGACCCAGGCCCAGAGCAGAATAACATGATTGCAGAAGATCATGATGCCAATGAAGAATCCTGCACCCAGAATGAGGGTCTCAGCAGGGTGAGCATACTCGGCCTGCATGCCAAAAGGCGCCTGATATACACAGACAATAGTTAAAGAGGGCAGTGTTAATCATCATTAACTAAAATTATGAGGATGAAAATAAAGAGTTTTAAGAGAATTATAATCATAAAGATCTGTGTGAGTTTTCCTTCGCTCCTTGCTTATTACTTACAGTAAAGTCATGATGGACTTTATGAATGTGTTTGTAGATTCTACGGTGATGAAGGGCCCGGTGGAGAAAGTAATGCCACGTGTCCTCAATTACTGCACATCCAAAACACTGGGCCAAAACATAAGGCCTGAGACAGTAAAAGACTCTGTTAAAATGACATCATTGGCCACAGAAATATAAAAATATAAAATATAAGAGCTGCGCTCACCAGCGAGGGATGGTGTCCCAATCATAAGGAATGCTAAAAAACTCAGTAAAGTAAAACGTCCCACAGATGAGAGGTAGCTGGATACAGAAGTGATTAAACAGCAGCATTTTAAAGCACTTCCACTGTTTCTCCCATGTCTCTGGTTTATCCTAGAAGCACAAATGCAGAAACATTGGAGGAATAAGAACAGATGGGCGCGTCAATCCATTGAGCGAACTTATAACAGAAAACGACACGATAAATGTCAGCTCTAAAAGTGATTTTATCTACTTAAAATGAAATAATGAATAATAAATAAATACAAATCCATATACCGTTTGGATTTTATACTTCTGCATGAAGGGGAGGAACTGAAAGATAAAGCCAGGCAAACAGAACAGGAAATATATCAGCTCATGGACGATGAGGGAGCCCCAGGTGGCGATCTGGAATTTGCTATAGTTCTGCAGCATGTGGTTCCAGGCGTGCTTTAGGGGTTCCTGCAGTGGATTGTCAGGCAGAACCGAATCCACAAATTCCACGGCTAGGTATGCCGAAGAGAGAATGGTGGCTGTGCCGTTTACCTCCATGGCAGACAATGGCCTTCTGTAACTGCAACTATAAACAAACAGAGATGAGATTTACTTTTCAAAGCAGAACAAAGGTAAAGCATATCTGAAGAACTGCTTAAAGCAAGGTAGGTAAAGCAAGATGGTAACTGCCTAAAAGTTACATCATTGGAATTGCACCTTACTGATCTATATCAGGACAGTGTTATTATTTCATACTGAAATAGGAATGGGTTTAACAGATGGGTAGTGCTTATCATAAATACATTGAAAGTGTGTGGGACTTACAGAAGTTACACTTTTTTTGAAGTTAATACATCACTAAAGCATTCTAATAGAATGAAATTAAAGTGTATTCTTTAGGCAACATTTAGGCACTGAAAAGATATAATATAACTTATACAACACATATAGAGCCACATATGTATAATTGCTTTCTGTGATGACACATTTTGTTGCCTCAATTCTATCCAAAGAAAGTAAAATACTAACCTTTCCTTTCACAAAACCATAGGATATTTACACTATAATTGTGATGTTATTTTGGCAACCACATGCCAGAACCAAGTTCGTCCGGTAACAACTATTTATAGACTATATATTAGTATTTATTTAAATCTATACTGTATGTATTAGACAGTCTATAATAATCACAATTATTACCAATTTACAACTCGACAAAATTACATCCAGCAACAACGTTAGTTTTAACCTTTTATCTACCATTGTTTATCAACATTGTTTATAAACCTAATCCTATTAAATAACGTAAATGTATTGAAATAATCGCTTACACAACTCAAACGCACAGCAGTATAACATTAACGTGTAACTGTCTGCGTGTTTACATTACTTTACAGCTGTAACTTAATTCAGGACACGTAAAATCGCGCACATATTTCAGAATGATTTCAACATTAAAAAGGTACCACAATGAAACAATATGCATTTCTGCATGAACATGTTGACTTACCTATGAGAAGCTCTCCCTCTACCTGTGCTGACGGACGGTTTTAATGTATATACATTCACATAGGACCATTGGCTGAGTCAAGAGGAGACTGACGTGTGCGCGGAAACACGGAGCGCTGATTGGCTGAGACAAGAATGAGACTGACGTAATCGGGCATAGGCCCTGGGCTGATTGGCTGAGGGAATGAACTGACGATAGTGTGAGCCCTCGGGTTCCGAAAGCCGTGGCCAATAGGAAACGCGTTTGTTTTATATAACTGTTAGGCTAGGGCCTCATTTATAACGTTGTGTAAGCACAAAACATGCCTTGAAATAGGCGTACGTCACTCCCCACGCAAAAGATGAGGTTTATAAAAACAAACTTGAAGGAAAAATGTGCGCACCTGCACGCAAACTCTGACCCACGCGTACGGACATTTTAGAGAAAGAGCAGTTTGGCGACACCGATGGTGAGTTGAGGGACTGACGGCAGATGACATATTTTTTTTACATACATTACATAATTACGCCATGCCGGTTCCAACCCAAGTTCATTCAGTTTTAGGATTTTTGGTAACCTGTAGTTACCAATGAGAGTTAGCAGATAGTTAAGTTTACAACTTTTTAAAAATATTACTTTGTCATAGGTCTGGGATTTCACCACCATCTCTGAGCTCCTTAATGCCTGCTGTTTCGAAAAGGATTATTAAAATGACAAGTCGACACATAAAGTTTCCTTACACTGTTGGACAACAGGCCTACGTTGGCTCCTCACCCCATTCCCATTCGCTACAATGATGCCCACGCTCTTTAGTGAAGAGAGCGATTGGCCTTCTCAAGTGTAGATGGTGTTGCCTTGATGCTTCGGGTGGTAGACTTTTAATATCACCCCAAAAAAGTCTGCCAGATCATCATTGCATGTGCCATTCTACACACAACATGGCACGGAGGAATGGTCTCCCTCTTCCTCCCGACCTCCCTTACCACCTGCATGACGAGCCTGACACACCCCCCCCTCCCCAACATGAAGGCCATCATCAGGGAGCAAGGCTCCGTGAGGACGTAATGTGGCATTTGTAAAGGGACAACAACGCAAAGGTTTATTTTTTAGCAATATCTTTTAATGTAGATGCAATGTCACACAAAACTATGCTTATCTGTTTAAGTTCATCTGCTACGACGGTGATTGTATCAATTGTGTCTGAAGGACAGCCTCAGTCCGCTCCCGGCCACTTCCACCCGTGCCATGCGGTCGCCACCTCCGGACACCCCACAGATGCTGCAGACTCCGCGCCGGGAGTCTCTTCGCCACCCTGTGTTCCAGCAGTCTCTGGGAAAACAAGGACACAAAAATAACAAATTTTTTGTTGTTGAATTGTGTGCAAATGCAATTCAATTATTTACCTGGTTCCCATGTCTCCACCACGCTTGTGTCTCCCTCCCACTCAGGCAAAATACCACACACACTGGTTTCTCCAATGATCGAAGCCACCCGGGTCTCCATTTCTTTTTTATGTCTAGAACCGTCCGTTGGACTAAACCAACTGCATTCACTGATGCTGTGACATGTTGCCACTCAACGCACTGTTTTGTGTTAGTAATGCCACTGCTGTGGCCACCAAACAAAATACCTTTTCTCTTCTCCACCTCACTCACAAGAACCTCGATTTCTGCGTCGGAGAAATTACGCTTCTTTGTCTTGCTCTCCATTGCTGCCATTATTAAGCGTAAAGAACTATTCATTTGCTGGCTCATTTACATATGCACAGACATTCATGAGGTAATTTGCATTGGATATGTTTGGATGAAAGTGGGCGTGTAAAGTGCGGTGTGTGAGACTTTTTCACGTGCGCAAATGATCAGGTAGGCTGTGATTTATAAAGGGAAAATTGTGTGCAGGCCTTTTTCGCATTCTGGCGTAACTTCACTTTTAGGACGGTTTCTATGCAAAGTTTTATAAATGAGACCACAGGTAAAAGCCAAGGGTCCGAGAGCAGCGAGGTGGCATGTGCCGTTATAATATTCACAGGTCTGTTTTTTGTCACCATGTTTGGTATCAAGCACATGCATTATTCAGAAGAATATATTAGAGGATAGCCTACCCTGTCATTTAAAGGTATATTTAATATAAGGAATATTTTTATTTTGTCTTCTAGTCACACACATATACAGCCACACTTGCGTTTTGTATTTACAAGAAGCATGTTTATTATTAACATTACAAAAGCAAGATATGAAACAATCCAAGAACACAACATTCCTCTTTACGGACATTTGATAATACACTAGAATACACAATATATAATATATATTGTGCGTATATATAATTTAATTGACAGGCTTGGTGACAGCAGTTAAAGACAGTTAAATACAAAACAGTAAGAGCAGAATAGAGCAAGCTATTTAAGTTACGGAAAACAAAGAAACTAAGGAGGAAGAAAGAAGGGCGAGGAAGAAGAGATCAAAAAGGGAGAGAGAAATAAAATTAAGGTAGAAGGGACCTTTATACTTCTTCAGTGTTCAATACCGCCAGCACACAGAGCATGTCACACTGGTTACTGAATACAGCAGTAATTTAAGAATGGCACACGGTTATCAGTATTTAGACCCATGCAAAGCGGTTTAATACCCAAGCAACCAGCATCGGTCCACGGTGTCGTGCATGTCGAAGCGTTCATGTTCACGGGCAGATCGCAATTCTCCAACAACCAGACCACAAGAAAAAAGAGGATATTAAAAGAAAAAACACCAACAGAGAGGTTAAACTTTAAGACTTCAAATGTGATTTGGCAAACAAATCGCAAAAAAAATGTGTCTTCATCGGAGACCCATCACCTGGACAAGCAAAATTTCAGCTCGAAATGATCATCATCATCATCATCATCCATCCTTCATAAGAAGATGGTCTAAAGTCCTTATAACAGGCGTCCAAGAGGCAACAAAGGTCTGGTCCTAAACTAGACACACTTACGCAAACTTCATTTGAATGAGCAAAGATCATCAAATTCCTTCAGATCGAATGTTCAAGCATCAAAACCACCGACTCAAACTCCGAAACGCGTTCCATACGCGCTGGCTAAATGTCTGCACCAGTCATTTCTTAGAGGTTTACAACCTGGTTATGTTTTGATCATTCTCCATAAGTGCTCCTCAAAGTGCATTAATCTTCATCTTTGACTACTCTCAAACAAGAGAAACAGAAAGAATACAGAGCTCAAGAGTGTGTAGTGTTTACTGTATGCTCGAGACGTACAGTAGTGTGAGAATTGCATGTATTTATGTGTGTGAATGAATGTTGGAATGTGTGTGTCTGTGTGTATGTGAGAGAGAGTGTGTGAGAGAGAGAGAGAGAGAGAGAGAGAGAGAGAGAGAGAGAAAGAGAGCAGTATTCTTCAGGCCATGTTCATGGTGAAGCAGTTCCAGGATGAAGTCTCAGCCATTGTAAGAGCTTCGGTGTGAGCGAATCCTCTGCTGTACCTCAGCGTCAGGTCAAGTCTTCAACAACTCCTCAGCTGCTCAGAGAGGTTTATCAATGACGGTCACACCTTCCAAACATACACAACATGTGTCAACATTTTATTCTGTATACTGTTCGCTAAAACGTAATTGAAACATGAAGAAATTAGGCTTCAGTAAATTATAAACGGTTCCATCGGACGCTTGCCCTGGCCCAACTTCCGGTTGGTTAACAATTGTATGAATATTAATTTATTTTTAATATGTATTAATTGTATTAAATTAAATTAAAGCTACTCAACAGTTATTGATTATTTGTGGAGATCTACCGGACGTTAATACATTTAAAACTTGTAAACCAAGTTCTACTTGATACTAACTACTTTTTATTTGATAAGTCAAATAATCCATTTAAAAATTCAGTTCAAATATATTTTACAATTAGTTTAATACAGTGAAGCATGATTTCTCTAGGATTCTTGTATCATAGCTTCTATTGTGCTTTTAGTTATGGTATTTTTACTTATTTTAATATGTAGTTAAAATACATTGGTCAACATGGGTTATGTATTTATATAGCACCATTAAATACATTAGTATATGTATAAGTGCCAATGTTATATCAAACAACCACCAAATGGGGTTCTGTATCATTTAGGATTTGAACGATTTCATTTATTACATTGCATTCTGCTGTGTATTTTATGAGTATGAACATTCTCTTAAATCCATGATTCTATGAATACTTAAACGTTTTAACCTCCAGAAGGTTCTAAGGGGTCCTCAGAGAAATAAAAAGACAAACCAAAAAATTCTATAGTCTAATACACATTATTACCGTGTTCATATTTAAAGTTAATCGCTTCTTTCTTGCTACATGCCAACTTTTTAGAATTGTTTATTTTTTATCTTTATAGTGAGTTTTTCCCATTATTTCACTTGCTTTGGTTTGTAAAGTAGCATCTGCCCTTGACAGTAATATACATTGGAATGAAAATGTTTCTCTTTACATTTTATACACCCAACATTTCTCTTATTACAGTTAATTATTAAATATGTTGTATTTTTAATATCACACTTGCTATTAATCTAACATATCTTAAATGTTTATTTATACAAAAAAATATATATACATATTATATATATATATATATATATATATATACACACACACACAGAAGTATAGATATAGATGCATATGTATTTTAAAAGGGTTCCTCACAAAAGGATAATGGCACTTGGGGGTCCCTAGCATTGAAAAATGTGAAAACCCCTGGTCAAAATGTGTTATATTATATATTTAGTGAGCTAAAAAAATCCTTATTTTAGATCCCTGGTATGTGTAATGTAAAACTGTAGGGAAAAGAGTACACAACAGGCGGTTATTACTGTCACATGAACACATGAGTGTGTCGCTCTGTGTTATACAGTATTTCAAATAGTGTCCGATGATGTATACCACACACGATACATACTGTACAGCAAAACTACTGTAGTATGGTAGTATGAAATGTTCTGACCTGCGTAACTGCGTCCTGTGCTCATGCAGGTGGGAAGTAAGGTCCATTTGTCAGTGTTCGGATTGTAAAACTCCACTGAAGCCAGGTTGCAGGAACCGTCATCTCCACCAATCACATATATCAGGTTATTCACGGCACACACACCTGGAACAAAGGTACATCTAACTTCTAAAACACAGCCATCAAAACAATACACTGTCAATCCAAAAACATCATAGCTGTAAGACATTACCTGCATTCCTGCGGCACATGTTCATATCAGCCACCTGTTTCCATGTGTTGGTGGTGGGCTCATAAACCTCACAGCTCTTTCTAACCAATGGACCGTCATGCCCACCCACCGCATAAAGCATACCTTTTAACACACCTACACCTGTAACAGCGCATGTGAGGTTAACACAGATATGTAGATCATATGAGATTTGAGTGTGTCTGTGTGTTTACCTGCACCACTACGGCGAGTTCCCATCTCTGAAGTGTAAGACCATTCATTAGTGTTGGGGTTATATGCCTCAACAGTACTTAAACATTGACGCGTTGCTCCGTCATACCCTCCCACCGCATAAAGCAGACCTAAAAACAGTGTTTGAAATCGGTGCAAGTGAGTATTTATGTTCCGTGCCTTTTAAAGAATGAACGATTCTTATTGGACGTGGCAGCACATATACGGATTGTGATTGGCTGCCTTGTAATCACTCACTTCCAACAACTCCGACTCCAACGCTGCTGCGCCGTGTGTTCATGGGACTGACATGGAACCACTCATTTGCTTTTGCGTTATATGCCTCTACGGTGGCTAAACCTGCAAACCATTGTCACCAGTTTTATCGCAATTATGGTGCAAAACAAGTTAAGCATAGCTTTTTGTAAATAATAAACAAATTCTGCTGCGTCGTTTTTGTGTATATGTGCAAGTGCATGCAAAGCATATTTAATTTAAATACATTGTGCATGTGTTACCCGTGCTGCCATCGAAGCCCCCTACAGCGTACAGTAGACCGTTGAGCACAGCAGCCCCTAGTGTTGACCTTCGGTCCTGCATGCTGCTGACACAGCACCACTCGTCTTTCACCGGGTCGAAGGCGTCCACCGTCCTCACCCGCAGTGAACCGTTAAACCCGCCAACGGCATATACAATACCGGCCATGTAAACCACACCTACATACACACACGAACAATAAAAAGCAAATATTCATTAATTCAAACAATAATGACATAAACAAATTGTGGTGTCACAGAAATACAGATACATTTAGAATAGAAGTGTAATGTAAATCTGTGAGGAACACCAGAAAAATGTGACAGAACTTCATACACAAGCATTGATCATTTTTGGGCAAAGACCAAGAGCACATCAGCAGTCAGGCAACGTTTAAACACAGACCACTTCACAAGATTTGCCAAGGTCATGGGTTAGATTCCCAAGGAATATACATTTTATTCATAATGTAAAGCCTGACGGTACAGCGAGCCACTTTGAATAAAAGCAACTGGCAACTGCATCCATGTAAATGCTTTAACATACAAGCTCTATAGACAGAAATCAGTTTGAGTCTTTCTGCACAGAATGACATTCATTTCCATTTTCTCACCTGCTCGACATCGTCTGGAGGGTAATTCTGCCACTTGAAACCATCTCTCTTCCTCAAAATCAAAGCACTCCACACTGCGGATGGCTTTAGGGGCCTGCCCCCCCACCACCACCATCACCTGAAACACACACAGACACACATTCCAATGAAAACCCACAAGAAATGTGACAGCAGAGTAATTGTAAAACTAAAAACAGTTTTAATCTTTGATGCTCATAAAAACATTCCTGTAGCTCAGTGGTTAGAACATGGCGCTAGCAATGCCAAGGTCATGGCCCTGAGTTCGATCCCAGGGATTGCACATGCTCAGAAACAAACGTATAGTATAATGCAATGTAAGTCGCTTTGAATAAAAGCGTCTGCCAGTTGCATAAATGTAATGTATCTCCATATTTTGTGATTTATATATGAAGAGTTTGGTTCCAAAATTAGATGATTTTGTAGTTTTTTGTTATTATACAACTGTAGTTTGATTGAAATCAATTGGAATGAACAATAAAAAAAACATGATTTTTGATTTTTTTTTTAAACCGAGTTATCTCATTTAACATGAATTCGTCTGATTCAGACGACTTTTTGTTCTGACACAGACGACACCACAATCAGCTTAGTTCTTTGGCATTGGTTTGGTATATCCAATACTTACGACAAAAATAACCCTACCTAGACTTTTCAGACAAACCTTTGGGTAGCTGATAGGAGTTCTCACTCTGGTACGGATGGTTTTCATCATTGAGCGCTGCTCAGCAGGCAGAAGGTGGTACTTCATGGCTTCAATTAGGTAGTCTTTACAGGCGCTGCTGTTCTTCACTAGAGTTTCCTCCTCCACCCTCTACACAAACACACACTTATGTCTAACCATATTAAATTGATTTCCTTATCAAAGCCTCATGAATATGCGCACACACACCTGTACCAGGTACTCTCTGGAAAGGAGGGGCAAGCGAACCTGTTCCATCAGATGAGCCATATGTTCTTGACGCACATCTTTATCATGCGTGACCCACGCGATGACTGCTTCAAACACCTGCAAACACATGTTTCATTTAGGGATTGATTATAGACGGTAATTAATCATTCATATTTTATTGTATAACAATTGAATTAAATAAACTATTTGTCGAATGGATCGTGTAACTTTGACACATTCAAGTCTTGCTGGTAACCCAAAATAATACTGGCTAGACTATGGTTATTTTTGTGCCAAAAAGAATGAACGCAAACGTTTAAGAAACGAACAAAAATATAAAATGAGAAAGCAAAAAACTCTGATAATGAAAACAATAAACTCAGCTGCAAGAATGTAACATGCTTTCCAAATAATCAGCATTTTTCTTAATCGTTTTCTAAGTCTCATTGTTTGCAAACCATGGTTTCACTGCTAGAGTTTTCACTTGCACTTTCCGAGTTTACATTCGCCTTTCTAGCTTTTACCTTTCTTATTGGCCCAAAAATAATTCCATACTAGACATACTTTTAACTTGCTAGCTAATGCAATTTACTTATTATTTATTTTGCTTGTTATCAGAAATAATCTACAGAAACTCTAATCTTTGCGTGTACTAGAAGTACATTTTGGGCCACAAATGCGCATGAAACTTATATGCGTCATGAAAACACTTTATATTGTTGCTTTGAAACTCTCTCATATACTTATAAACAGCGTGTCAAATTCAATGATCACATTTTTTATGAGTATATAGTCAAAAAAATCTGAGATCATTCTCTTGATGAAATCTAGTCACAAATAGTCACACGAGACACATGCAAAATATGATATCTTTAGATGCTGCTGTTGCCATGGCAAAAAAACACAGTATGGTGCCGACGCCTTGCCCCTTCCAACTCCTGTTTCCATGACGACGAACAAGCGCTCACTAGCAGCTACAGCTATTCCCATATTGTTATTGTACCAGCAGTCTGTTACCATGGCAACAGTGCTGCTAAAGTCTACATGATAAAATCACCTGTGTGCTGCTTTGGTTACTAACAGCGGACTGACACGTGTGGTGGTTCTCTCATCTTGTTACCTTTTCCTCTGATGGAATGGTGAGCTTGTCACTTGCTATGAGGCTGCACACTTGTTCCATGCCCAGATTGAGAAACTCCTCGCTCTGCACGACCTCGGAAAAGTGTTGCTCTGTGAGTGTCAATGAGTGGGAGAAAGCAAAAGACGTACAGTCTGTCAAACAGTGTTCCTGACACCAATGGATGAACAAACTACAGTATGCACGAAATTCTCGCTTTTACCTGCATACGTGTTGGCGAGATTGAGAAGCTCGGTGCAGGCGTGCAGGTCGGCGAAAGCGCGGATGCCAAGGCAGTTGGTTGGATGAAGCTGAGTTATGAGAAACTCACAGCAGGCCTTTTTCACCTCCTGCAGTTGGAGCAGACCAGCGGCGGGCAGCAGCACCTATACACACAAACACATAAACTTCAGAGGCCCTCCAATTTTTTAACTGCAAATTTAAAACAAAGTTAGAGTGGATTTGAGTGGATACGGCCTCATTTTAACACCCTCTGTCTAGTCAGCTGCACAGACACATAAGCTACTGACACCCACCCACACAACACACACGCACTTCCTGATTTCTGTCCTCTTTGTGTAATACATTACATACATACTATTTCAGACATTTGTGATTCTTGGATTACAATTAAAAGCATTAAAAAATGAATCATTTCTAAGTAGTATTTTAGCCATTCGTCCAAAGATCCACACACCTGCACGTTCTCTTCCGTGACTTGGATCTCAGCAGTGTAAACATAGTCGATAAGCATTCCCAGAGTCCAGCCGTCAATCTCTTTGATTCGAACCTTCTTCTGACGGCTCTCTGTCATCTCTCCTAAAAACAGAAATAAAGTATGTCACTTTGTTTATAAGGCTCGGGGCCAGAAACATCTGCGTGGAACCAGGGTCCAAATAAAAATGTTAAAGTGAATTTTAGAGTGTCTACATTACATTACATTTAGTCATTTAGCAGACCCTTTTATCCAAAGGAATGGGGCGGAGTCAAGATGTCAATATTACAATAATTCCTTATCCTATTATCATGGTATTGTTTTGCAGTGAATATTTTTATTGTTGTACTCAATAATGTCTAACTGTAATGTGTAGCGTTTTAAACTGATATTGGAAAATACATAAAGAAAGATATTGTGAACATTTATGAAGAAAAAACTTATTTCACAAAAACAATTATGCCTAAATTACTGCTGAATATTGTTGCTGTCCTTCTGAAACATTGTATCTCCATATTTCGATTAGATTTTTAGTTTCTGCCATAAATCATTATTATAAGTCACCCTTTATGTTTGTCACGGGGGTTTTGCAAATATCCAACGACTACAAAGTATTAAAAAAGGCCTTTTCAACTTTGACAACATTTAAAAAGTGCTGTGTTTTTCCATTTCCTGAAAAACAGCGAATTTGGACATCCAATGTTTCAGAAAGACAGTCTTCTACTTACAACTGTGCAAGCTTTTGCGGTGTTATAGAATACATGATCTAGAATTATTTAAGGTCTTATAAATTGCTCATGGTAAAAATATTGTGCCAATTAATTATGATAGTAAACAGTATTATTGAATACTGGCACAAGTCTGAAGTGTTCCCTCTTTCTTTAGACTTTATGAGACAATATTTACTTATTATACACACTAATGCATAGCACCACCGTTAACTATAACAACAATTGCACTAAAGTTGCAAAAGTATACGTAGGTAGTAGTTATATCTGTGGTGCCAGAAGCAGGACTAAAGTTCCCAGCATGCACTGCAGAAAGAATAAATCATACAAAGTACTGTTTACAGTATCATTTTTGGTGGTGTTGTTATGTTTGCTTTCTCTTTTAATTCTGTTTGCTGACAACTGCATTGTGCACTTGTGGTTGTTTAAACATCAGTAGTATTGCTTTGCATTTATTTGTTGCATTATCTTTACATTTTGTAGACTACATGTCTAGAGTTCTTAAAATAATTATTAATGAAAAATATGAAAGAAAAATTAAGAGACCATTCCAAATTTTAATTTAATCAGCATTTCTAGATGTATTGTGGCCATTTCAGTCCAGTGTCAACAAAATTAATTTGAACAAAATTAAACTTCAGGGGTGACAAGGTCAACCAACAGCAATGTGGGAGACTGACAGCATGACAAGACACATGAAAACTGTGATAAAAAGATCATATGAAGATAGATTTTCATATAACTTTTCCTAAATACATATTTAACTGTTTTATTGCTTAAAAGTAAATATGAATTTGTTTTCATTGCAGCATTTGAAGTATGAAATAATACAGAGCATCTTTTTTGTAGACTTGACCTGTTTCTACAGTTTTCATTTTCCGCAAAAAGCCAAATAGAAAAAAAGATATATATTTTGGGAGAAGCATTGTTATTAGTTCACAAAGTGAAATGAAAATGATCATTTTACCTGAACACTTGCCTTTAAATAGTAAATTCAGAAAAAAAAAGAAAATAATTTTGAAATGATCTTTTATTTTTTCCACGGCCGTATATAAATATAAGCAGAATGTAACCCAAGAACCTTTTAGACCTATATAAATAGGACGAAATGCCTGCATGAGAGCTAAGATTGTTAGATAAAATCCAGTTCTTTTATTTACCTGTAAACATAGCATGGAAGTATGGACTCCCAGCAGCTAAGACGACTCGATGAGCAGCTATCTCCACATCCTCTGCAATAATGGTGACATCACACAACACACTCTGACTGCAAAGAGACAGAAAAATATTATAATACACATAAAACAGACCTATCACAACAAACATGTAAACAGTGTTTGAAGGAAAAGTGCAAAAAAGGAAAAAACAAATGTCACATTAGACAAAAAGTCGCTTTCCATTCCAAAGTGATCATCCCTATGCCCTACTCCCTTTGAAGAGTAAAGCTCTTGATGTGTAAACTCTGGATGGAACAACACAACTGTATCTCCTAATGTGTATGTTTAAAATTCACTTGGCATAAGAACAATAAAACAATGTCATTTTCTCTTTATTTGGATTGAGGTTTTGTGGGGCGTCCCCTTCCCAAAGGGCCCTTCGGAGGGCAATATATAAAAACGTCAGGTGTTAGATTTTGAAGAATGAGTGGGAAATTAATAATATAAAACGCATACAATTGTTTTCATATGACACAAACTATTATGCACATTCGATATTATAGTTATGGATAGCCTCGACCTGTATCAAACACACACACCTGCGGAGCTCGTTCATGATCCTGAAGGCTTTCCTCATGTGACGTGGATTGATAGTGACCGCACTCTGTTTCTCACACACATCATCCTTCAGCTCCACAGCTTTATGATGACAAAGCTTAGTGCATCTGTAACACACACGCGTATCATCACCCACCACAGTACCATCTACACAACTCACCCTTAAAGTATACAACCAACGTGTGTATGTCTCATTTGCCATATGGCAGTGAGTATTTATGACATACGGCAGCTGACATGTGATGAAGTGTATGGAAAAAGATGTCACGTGACCTTCGTGTTACACTGATTTACTCAGTATTGACATTGTTACAGTAGTGTGAACACAGGTCACTCATTCATATTTACACACACGCGCGCTGTTCTTACAATGGATGTATCTCCATAGCGCTGGCTCTATTCAAATCAGTCTGCGTCTCTCCATCTCGAATCGGGCTCTGTCGTTCAAATTCCCACTGTGTCCAGTCCACCGAACCGAGCCGAGCCGGGCTTGACTGAGTCTCCGTGTGCGGGTCCAGCTCCGCTGATGACGATCGGCCTCGGAAACGCTGTCAGTGTGACCGCTGTGTCCGGATAATAAGCAACAGTCAGGTCCGATGTGTGGGTGAAGACGGGGCACATTCGGAGACTGAGACGACTGTTATTTTTCTACATCTCACACACAAAACAAGAGTGAAGGAAAGGCAGGCGCTCTCCTTCGACGAAATCGAGAGAATGTGAACGCACCCACAGCGCCCCCCAATGGTGGAAGACTTCGCGACATCTTTACATTTACATGCGGAGGCAACGAAAATGTTTTTGATTTATATATATCTTGTGCTCCAATTGGAGTTAGTTGTCCATTAGGTCAGCATTGATAGTCTTTACTTAACATTTTTAACAGTTCAGTATCCCACCCTTAAATACAAATATTTAAAGTATTAGATTTCAACCCAAAGTTTTCATTATCACGTGAGTCGTGTTGCATGTTTAGGGGCCCAGCCGAAGTACATAACTGATGCAGTCAACACACTGTTGTTTTTGCCCAAGGCAACAGTAGAGGTTATATTAAAAAAAACTATATGAAAATTAAAAATATATATTCATGAGTACACAAAAACCAATCCAGTATAATTACGGTTCCTAGATTATTTTACTAAAATATATAGCTATTAATCTATAACTATATGAGACACACATTTGTGACTGTGTATTTTAGATAATACATACATGTTAAGAAACCTGTATAAGTGTGGGGGACTTTAAATGCAAATGTTCTTTATCCTAACCCAGTTTAATATGCAGATCGGGCTATTGTTACAGAAATCCTGTGGCCCTTTCAAAACAATGCGTTGTTTGTTGGAATGCTGGATTATTGGTTTAACCAGTTTAACACCTCCATGATAATCCACGTTGACCTCCGATATTAAAGATCGTAAAAGCATCAAAGACCAGCAAACCCTGTGATACAAGACATGAGACTTCACAAACTCAGTCATTGCTACAATGTTTATTTTCCATCAGTCATTTGTAGCCGAATTGTGTCCAATAAACAGAATAGGTCTCTGAAATCTTTAACAAAATATAACCACTATTTACAATACTTTTAAAAAATACGAAAGTATACAGACTTTGCAAGTTGTCTTTGTAAAAGACGTAGAAATACAAGTGGTACTTATAGATTTGGCTGGGTAGAAACACAAGGAGCTATAAGCGATACATTTGATAACATTCTGAGTAAAATATACTGTTGTAAATATTTACTGACCATTTCATGACCGACTATCGTCTACGTAACAACTTTAACTCGTATAATCTACCAAAAATATCTCTTGCTTCTGAAAACTTGTGCAACAATTCATGATTTGTGCCATATAACATTTGAATAGCCAGGAATAATAGAACTCGGTAAAATTCAATTAAAATAAGACACACAAAATGTTGTGGCGACATTTGGAAAGTTGTAAGAAACACAATGAAATGAGAAAACGCGTTTAAAATGTCCACATAATAAACACTGATGTTTGCATACAGAGATGTTTGAGACTATTGAGGTCTGTGAGGGACAGTTTCTCAGTCTTTGTCTTCAAGTGTTGAAGAGGGCTACATCTCTCTCCGTGGTAGGATTTACACTCCCTCTCTGAAGCACGCACTCACACACACACTTTAACACCAAATAAAGTAACATGGCAGACTAAAACTTCAAAAGAAATGAAATAACACTGTTTGCATGATACTGTAACACTGATACATTACATCATATGTGCAACATCTCTCACCGTTCCTTACTTAAATGAGAAAAATGATCTTCATTTTATAATGCATTGTTTGGTTTTGTTCCTTCTTTGTTTTGAACATTTTCTTTTATTAAAAGTGCCAAAACCTTCTCTGCTCTTCTCTTTCACAATAACCTCCACGAAAGCCAGAAATGCTTTGTTGCAGTTCATTTTCTGGCCACGTTTCCACATTTTCATTCATGTCCATGGATTGTCATAAATCTTTGGTGCAGAGATAAACAAAGCGTCCATCTTCAAACAGCAGATATTTGCTCATTCTCTGTAGAAGAACAAAAAAACAAGAGCATGAGCATTTTCTTTACAAAAACCTGATATACACATATATCCAGTGTGCATTTTTCAGTCAAACGTACCATCCTGTTGTGGTCGTTGTGGCGTCTGGCAATGGCCGTATGCTGGTAATCTACTTGATGGGCGTATCGGTGAGGGATGTTCACACGATCTTTTAACAAACCGAGACCTCTGCAGCGCTGCTGTGTAGTCTGGTGGGCGTCTGCCATGAGCATGACTAGGGCTGTCTGCATCAGCCAATGAAAGAGCAGTATAGCCCGGTGGTGTGGGCGGGGGCTCTCTAAAACGCCCCTCTCTTTGATTTGCAATACTTGACGTATTTGGAGTCTCGTCCTTCCCACCTCTACGTTTTATCGTTCCTGTGTCACCCTCTACGTCTTCGCCCCAGTATCCGGTAGGAGTGCTCACGTGACTACGGCCAATCCCTTCGGACAGTGTCTCCCAGCTGCGGTTGTCATAATAACCGACACGATGTGGAATACTTTGGATGTTGTCATGGGAACCACTGGAACAAGACGTCCAGCTGCCACGCCCACTGTCTACCGCGTCCAATGATGCGCGGTCGCACTGATCCTGAGTCAGAGAGTATGACCTGAGAAAAATAAAATCGGTTTTATAGTATTGACAATGAGAAAACAGACACAATCAAATGGAATATTTTGATGGTGGTGTATAAATCTCCTACCCCAAGCTTATTTGGTCAAGCTCCGTCCTACACGTGTTGTGTGGATGTGTAAGTGCACGGGTTTGAGCGTGCTCATCAGTTATGATGAAATCAGAGGAGGAGGAGCTTAACAGACTCAACTGATCTGATGAATCACTCACAACCAACTGCGGGCCTATGAGACAGAGAATTACTCATTACACTCCTGCTACAATTCATTAAAAAACATACAGATTTTAATCCACATACCTTTCCTAGGTGTACTGCGAGGTGATGTGCGCGGAGAGGCGTTTGAATGGCTGTCCTCCGTCGGCTTTCGTTGTCTGTCCCGCCCCTCTTCTGAGAGAGAAACACACTTAGAATGACTGATGACTTCTCCGTACAACCAAGACTTGAAGCCACCGGCAGAGGGCGCTCTAATGCCACTTGAACTCTGTGTGTGATCATTTGTGTGTTTATAAAAGAGAAAACATTCTAACCGAATGGCGGCGGCTCTTTGCCAACTGATTTCTTGCGACCAGCATTTCCATTTGGGTGCGGAGGAGTGGAGCTTCTCTGACTGACGGGAGACGCATCCGTTCGTCTCCTCTCACCGGAGCTCTTCAGTGCTGAAAAACAAACACATGAACGTTAGCAACATCCATACATGCAAATATTAAACAAATAAAATACATACACAACAAATTTTTATTGTGGAAGCAAAAGACCATTTTGCTTTTTTTTGACCTGTTACAGAAAAATAGCCTACAAGCTATTAACACACAGTTTTTTAGAGGATTGACTATTGATACTTATTGATACTTAGCTTTTACCACAGTAAAGAAGGAAAGGAAGCCATATAGATATTAGTCAGACTCACATGTGCTACTGGGAGGTTCACACTGTATAGAGAGGTCTTGAAGTGTGTCCTCGTCGCTCTCGTAAGTGTGCGTGTCCAGATACTGCCGCACGCATCTGCTCATCATCTCCACCTCGTAGAGTTTCTTAGCGCTGAGGAAAGAGCTCCGCCTACCTTTCCTCTTCCCACCCATAGTTCCGATGTCTGAGAAAGAAGAGCTGCTCACTTGACTAAGAGATCTACACACACAGACAGACAAAAAACAATGTTAATGACAACATCGAACCACTTAACACATCAAAGCAACAGAACAGAAGTTATCAAGGGGAAAAGTCCTTCCTGTCAGTTTAGACATCAGGACAAATCGGTTGTTGTAGCTGTAAGAAATGTTTAACATGCACAACAGAGAGCAGAGTAACTATATTAGAAAACTACAGGTTAGCGAAATATGTCTAAAACAGTATCAAAATAGTACATTTATAAAGCTTTATGGTATACAGAATAAGTTCATGCTTTTCTAGAGGGTAAAACTGAGCATTTTGTGGAATGAAGAAAATACTTTTTAAAACACAGTGCAACTAAAACAGACTAGACACAAAGTGTATGAGGAGTGAGTTATGTACACAACACAGCAAAACATAACAGTTAAAGGGAAAGTGTGCATTTTTTTTCCGAAATAAAAACGATTCTACAATAAAAGCTTTAAGTGATAGTTTTCCCTAAAAATGAAAAGTCTGTCATTAAGTTTTTCTGAACCTGTATACATTTAGTTATTCTGCACCTGTATACATTTTGTTGTTCTGCTGAACACTAAGAAAGATATTTGGAAGAATGTTTGTAACCAAACAATTCTGGGGCACTACTGCCAACCGTACTAGGACAAAAAAAAATAGAAAACTATTAATAATTCCTTTCGGTGATGCTAGTGGTGCAGAAATGACACAATTCACCTTTAACAAGAAAGTGAAAGAGAGAAAACCAGAGACAGTAGCGGTCCCACTTACCCTAAACTCCTCCACTTTTTCTTCCTACAACAGAGCCAAAGAACAGAAAAATGGAGAGAACGAGGACACAAAAAGACACTAGTGCTTAGACAGTGAAGACCAGAGCAAAAGCCCATATAAAGCAAGTCCATTAAAGACACCAAGCGCACAATGCCTGACAGCAGAAACTATCAGCAATGGATGTACGCCACACTGTGTGTATGTGCGTGTCTGTGTCATTTTATTATCTATGCTGAATAATTGTATGAGTTTGAGCGTACCTGGTTTTAAAGAGCAATGCAGGATCCATGGTGTTGGAAGCCATTCGAAACACATGCCTGATCTCTCGTGCAATCATTCTCAACTTTTCGAAATTCACCAGACCATCCACTTTTGAGTTGTTACCTATAAAACAGATTTACTAGTGTTTAACAAAAAGTTTTAAAGTAGTTTCCAAAATATTAGCATGACCCACAATGTCTTTGAGATCCCAAAAACATTGATACTTGAAACTCCTTGGTCAAGCTTAAAAAGCAAAGGAGATCGTGCTTTTTCAGTCACTGCTCCAAAATTGTAGAATGGTTTACATTTGTCTATTAGAATGTCTACCTCCGTTATCATCTCGCCTTAAGACATATTTGTTTGACGAGGCTTTTGCCAATAAGTAAATGAGTTTTTAGGACTTGTTGTTTAATACTTTTATTACTATAACTACCATTTTATTTGTCTTACATAGTCGATAGTATTTTTTTCCTCTTCTTCTATTTTATTGTATTTTATATTGCATTACCGTATGGAATTGTACAGCACTTCGGTACACTCTGTGGCTTTGAAGGGTTGATCGATAGAAAATAGTAGCTTTTAATTGTTTTCAGTTGGCTGGGAGCGTTTTGCGCGCTGCTTAAGCGTGCCGGGAACCTCACGTTTCTGTCGCGCCTCACATTTCAGGAGGAGCGCTCGAAGTTGAAAAAAACTCAACTCTGAGCAGAAAAGCGCTTGACGTCATGTGCGCTTTTTTCCATTGTCCAATCGAATGAGTGGAGAGGCGGGGCTTTCCTTGTGGCAACGGAAGTTTACAGATGCGCGGAACGCCTGGAGACATGGAGGAGAAACTCGCTGTGGCTGTTTCGGGTTACCTTAAAAATGCTAAGCTGCTCTATTCAAAGAGTCACCGAAAGAGCAGCGCGGCGCGCCTGTGTGATCGCACCCTAAGGAGTCTTTAAGTGATGAGTGTAAACATTTTTAACTCAAAATTAAAATGAGCAAACATATTCTAAGCACATTAAAATGTAGAGATGTACGTTACCCTCGTGGAGGAAGGTGAGGTCTTTTTTAACAACAGGAAACAGAGGGATGACGGGCGGCTGAAGGTTATGCTTGTTGAGAAGGTTGCGATATTTGGCCATATTTCGAGACGGGTCGAACACGTCCTGAAGTTCTGCCAAAAGCTTCTCGTATTTTCCAGGCAAGCGTTCCCATGTGGATCGTAACCGTGATACGGGTGCTAGATTAAACCCACTACAAAACCCACAAACAAGCACACAAATATTAGTCAATGTGAATTTTCAGACCTTCCCGAAATGGCACCTGAGATGCATATTGCTAGCGAGTTAGGCAATTACCTGATAATAGCGAACATGGAGTTAAAGTTCTTGCAGTCGCGGCAGTGAAGGGCAATTTTTATAAAGTGCTTGATGATCTTCACTCTTTTGGCCAGGTTGGTTTCCTGTACGACCTCTGTTGCTACCCAGAAAGTCTCCTGGTTCACAAGGCTTTCGAAATTGCGAAGGTTGGTGGTAGTCTCTTGTGGGCGGAGCTTGAAGAGGTCAGCAATGTAATCTGTTGGTTCGATGCTCGAGAAGAGAAGATAGTTGCGTGCTGACAGCTGATTGGCTATCTCCATGGAGCTTAGGGATAACAGAGAGACCTGAGATTCTCGCTGCATCTCCTGAGCTTCCACATCTGAACAAAGCGTCTCTGTCTCCATGTTGTTCTTTAGATAGTACCTGACATGAGAGATAAAACATAACATTTATTTCAATAAATCTTATTTCTGAAATGTAATGCGCGTTTATTTTATACAGGTGTGTATTAAATCCAAACCTGGCACTAAGCTGTATTCTGTCGGCCAGTTTGGAGAGTTGATCGGGAAGTCGTCTCTGTTTGATAACGCCCTCCTGCGTGACTGACACTTCACAGAGCGAATAAGCTTCGGGAGATGAAGTCAAGCCAAACTCTCGTATCGCCTGATTGGCTGCCTCTCTCGCTGTGGTGTCCCTATTGATCAGAAAGTAACGACTCTGTTGGTCTGCCTTAAACACACGCACCACCTGGTCTTGCAGTTCTGCGAATGAGAACGTAAGAAAACAAACAAATTAAAATAACTAGTTAAAAAAAAATGAACATTCCTGTATAGGACGGATTACATGCAGCTTCTAGCTAAATAGAAAGATGAAAGGACCCCTAATAAACAAAGTAAAAAAGGTTAGTTGGAGAATTTAGATTCAGCAACAAAATTAAACAAGAATAAATGATACAACATATTGGATAACATGTCAGAATGACTCCAACCTAAAATAGAGATGAGATGGAAACATAGGAAGTTCTAGGGAAAAGAAAATCAAGGGCATCTCGTGACAGGCAGACCTTGTAAAAATGGGAAGTATTAAAAGCTACAGAAAGAGTCATCTAAAGATCACTGTTAGGAAAAAGAAAGCTAATTTAACTACAGGACTTGGCCCAGCGGCAAGTTTTGCAGATGGCACAACGTACAAGTCTATTTTGACAGGCCATTTAAAAAAATGAGGAGACAGTATACAGAAATAGTCTCGCAGCTTTAAGGAGTGTGCATTTGCGTGACTCAGTTTTGCCGGGCTACCGACAAAACACAGCAACTGCCAAAACACATAGCAACAGATCAACTACACCCTTTTTTGTTAGTGCTAATAAAATAATTTCATTGCCCTTAAAGGAACAGTTCACCAAAAATGAAAATTCTGTCTTCATTTACTCAGCCTCAAGTTGTTCCAAATCTGTATAGATTTCTTTGTTGTGATAAACACAGAGAAAGATATTTGAAGAATGCTTGTAACCAAACAGTTCTTGGCCACCATTGACTGACATAGTATGAAAAATTGCTTGCCTGCAAATGACGGCTTGTCGCATGTAAATGCTAGTCTTATGCCATCAGCGCCAAAACATTGCCATTGACTCAAGTTTGCAACAAAAACCCGCCAGACCTGTACAAGAATGATTACAGCTACAAAAATCGACAGAGCTATAGAGAACGAATAAGAGTCAAGTAGAGACTAAGACTGGAGTACAGGCTTCTAGAGAGAGAGAGAGAGACAGACAGGCAATTATGCAAGACAGGCATCTATGAAGACGATCAGATCCAAGGAACTGAGATCTAGAGAGACGGGTGAAACAACAGTGTTTGAAGAAACCAAAGCAGTGTGCGAATACTCACGAGTGAATCCAGGAGCTGTGAGCAAGGAGAGGGTAGCAGGGACGTTAGAACATGGCACATTTATGACAGAGATATTGAAGAAGGCAGGAACACAAATGCAGAATGTAAATGCAGGGGTAAAGCAGAATGCAATTATCAAGAGTGGATTTCAAGATAAATACAGTAAGAACAGAGTATGGTGCCCACGTGACAGGGTTAATGTTGGATGGTTTTAAAGTGATAGTTCACCCAAAAATAAAATGTGTCATCTTTTCACCCTCATGTCAGTCAAAACCTGTATATGACTCTTTTTTTTCTGTGGAACAGAAAGAAGATATGTCCGAGTGGTTTTGTGGAAGTCAGGTGGGTCAATGTTCTTTAAAACTATATTTTCTTTTGCAGAAGAAAGTCATACAGGTTTGGAATGACTTGAGGTTAGTAAATAATAAAAAAAAAATCATAATTTAAAGACTTATCCTTTTAAACAGTCACAACGTCCATTGACCATCCATGGACTTTTATATTGATATCCCACACAGAAACAACAAGAGCCGTTTCTTGTTACAAGCTTTTATTACTTGTAGTAAACCCATAGTAATCACAACCTTTACCTCAGCAACTATGTTTATTTCTCCTGAGCGTTTCTAAAAATGAAAAGCTCAAATATAATTGGTTGGCTTTATGAAATTTCAGCGAGAAAAAGTGCACAAAACAGAAAACAGTCACATTTACAATTTCTCAGACTGTAAAGTGAGCTTTATACGATTTTAGGGTGAAACTGTGCCGCGGTCAGAGATTTTTGTGAACGTTATGTATGATCATACTGAGTGCGTCTACCTGGTGGCTGTGTACTGTAGTCGATAATGCGTTGCTGGCCCTGGGCCAGGTCAGGGTTACTGGATGACAGATTTCCGCTGACCGGCATTGTGGGCAGAGCCAGTTTATTCTGCCGTAATCCCACAATGCTATCATCCTGAGTCTGGCCTAAACTGAGGTCACTGCAGAAAAAAAAGAGCAATGAATCAGCACGATTCAATATAACATTAGTATTAAGTTATCTATATTTCCTCCTTATTTCCAGATAAACCACAAGGGTGGATGTAATAAATTCCCCAAAACCCTTCTGATTTTGTATCATACTGTTGTAGGGTGACATCATTCTGACTATGGTCTTAACTCTTCAACGTTTATTAATTTCCAACTATTTATTCTACACGCCAGCTTTAAACCGAACAAAATAACAATGTATGTGAGAATAGCGTGTGCATGTGTATACCTGTAAGGTTTCTGAGGTAGGATACTCATTCGTGTTTTGTCTAGAATCTTCATCAGTTTGATTCGGCCGCCCATGGTGTGCGCTTTGGCCTTCTTGCTGACTTTCTCTTGACCTATGACATCAGAATCAGTTCCAAGCTCAGGTACAGACAAACGACTATTTTTCTTTCCATCGCCGATCTTTGGAAGATGAGGGACGCCGTTTTTTCTTTCTTCTGCCACCCGGGCCACCAGCTCCTTGAAGACTGAGAAGAATGAACAAGGTCAGCAAAGCGCGAGTGACTTAACTCGTTGTGCGTTTGAGTGTTGAAAGATTCATCCCAGTGGGAATCTCACCTAAGAGGTTGGTTTTGACACTCATACACAGCTGGATGTTGTTCTTGAGAATTTCAATTGCTTTGGTCAGCTGCACATTCTCAAAGGTTTGTCCATTCACCTCCAATATCTATGGACAGTATGTAAAAAAATGAATTAACTCAAACATAACGACGGCAAAAACTGTTTCGCTATTCAGCATTGTAATCTATAGAGTTTTGAAAGGTGGTACCTGGTCCCCACGTTTAAGCCCCGCCTCCTCCGCCTTGCTCCCCACCTCCACGGTGCTGATAAAAAGGCGTGTCCCTCGTTCGGCTCCTCCAATAAGCGTGAAGGGGAGGGGCTTCTCCCGTGCAGACCTTGCTATTGTAATCACTCGGGGTTTGGCTTTAGCAGCGCACGCTATGTTAAGCAACCGCAACTGACCGGTCATTTTCTGCTTAGATAAAAAAGGACAACATTAGATGCTCAGACTTGACTTTCTTGAAGTATGCATGCAATTATTTAGAGAGATGTTTTTTAAGTAATGCTTGCATGCTTTCCTCACCTCTCTTTCCAGGTTGCTCTGAAACTCCTCCAGGAAACTGGTCATGTCAGGGTTACCTTCAAAGTCGCTAAAGTGATTGTTAACCCATAACAGTACAACTCGTGTTACCTACGCGAGAGAGAATGAGGAAATGAGTGCAGTACAGCAAAATACTAATGTGCGTGTTCGCGTCCAAAAGAAGTCCGATTTAGGCCCTCTACCTTGTCCCGTAAGCTAGGGTCATTGAACCAGTCCAGAAGTCTCTGTCCTAGAATCAGAGGACTGGATAGGAAGGTACGATAGGTTAAGAGAAAGTCCTCGATGTAGGTGGGGTCCACGACCGAATGATCCTCCACTAAGTGCTGCATCAGCCTCTCAGCCGTACCCTATGGAATGGATCATTCTCACTTATTTAAAACACTTCTTTAAAACATGGAATTAATTAAAATTTGGATGTGTTGGTTAAATGGTCAGTCAGATTTTTGCAAAAGGTGGCAGTCTTCACCTTGACAACAATGTGTCCCTTGCGGGTACCCGTCCGGTCGAGCTCTCGGTGTTCCTTCACCATGACGATTTCCCCTTCCTCCTCCACACGTTGTGTGTTCTGCTCAACCTGATTCAGAATGCAGCAGTAGTCCTGCTGTGCAATACACACAAACTACGCACACAGAAGAAAAACATCACCTGATGAGAGTTTCCATTTTTATGCAATTTTTGTGTGAAAAAAGGTTATCAAACACATTGGGAAGAAGAAGAAATTTCAAGACTTAAAGGAACAATACAGGGTTTTTAGGAGGATCTATTGACAGAAATGCAATATAATATACAAAACTATTTCTTCAGAGGTGTATAAAGACATTACATAATGAACTTAGAATAAGCTGTTTATATCTACATACAGTTGAATTGAATTTGCCGCCATGTTTTGTACAGCACCCTAAACAGACAAACAACTTTACAACACGTGTTTCCTCTCCCTCTCCCCTGCGGTGTAGTGGTGAAACAGATCGTACTCTACGGTTCGGAACGCATGTGACCCGCGGATTAAATGTAAGTTTATTCATCATTGAGTAACAGAGTAAAACGCGCTCTCTCTACAGTTTTAGCGCCAACGCGCTTTCTCTCTCTCCAGTATCTGGACGAGTACAATATTAAAGCGGTTCCAGATAAACAATGATGCTCAAAACTGCTCCGTCACACAGCTAATATTACAAAAACTAAATAACTTGGTTCTAACAAACAGAAAAACCAATGTTACTCACATACTGAATCAAACCAACATGGAAAGTATCTCCATAGATATCTACGAGTATCTCTGCTAAAAGCCATAGTACCGCGGGTCATAACGCGTCTCTGCTGGAAAGTCTTTATAATATTATCGCAGGTCCTAGCTCCTGCCTGACTTTTATCCTTCTTTTTATACTTAAAATAAAAGGTATTAAACATGGTGTCAACATGAGAACCTCATCTTTTTGTACTATGGTGGCCACCGTCGTGTTTGGACTGAGCGATTCGTTGCAAATCTATAATACAACGCCAGTGGCCGCTGTAAATCAAAAACTGCACCTTTGACTTTATTTTGTTAACATTTTATATGTTAACAACGTTTCCACATTTTCTTACCTGACAGTCATCCAACTTGGTCTTCATGATTCCAGTCATCAGCTGTTTCTCCATCGAAGGAGAGACACCGAAACTTCCACCCATGCACACACTTTCACTGCGGCCATCTGGATAGATAACCTCTACCGCTCCATTCAGAATGACGGACCAAGAGTCCAGCTAAACAAGACACACACACACTTGCCTGTTATCATCTGAATATCAATGAGACGCAGAGGTGCTCAAATGACTCCAGTCTTACCTCTTCACCATGATTCAGCACGATGGTTCCGGCCCGTTCCACCACTGCAAACACCATAACAGCACACAGCTCCCTCCGAACCGAAACGCTCAGACTGGCGAATGCCGGGAGCTGCTGTACGAACTCCAACAGCTGCTCTGTAAACATAAAAACAACACAACATCGCAATGAATTTGCTTGCAACATCATCGAGCACAACAACAAAAACAGAAAAGCCTGTTTTACCGATGTCATCGTCGGTACGATCCATGGGATCCTTCTCTAGACAGTCTCTCACGATATCCCGACTCATGTGCGGGTCAGTCCCCCTCCCCACGTCTTCATCATCATCGTCTTCATCCGAGTCCACTGCCGTTTCGGGAAGTCCGCTGAGATCCATGTCGCCACACTCACTCTCGGTGGCCTGCAAGAGATAAAAATGCTGTGAGGTTGCAACGCCCTGCGTCTTTTTTTTAGCTGACAATGTTTGGTTTTTAAAAGCGCCTGACTTTTGATTTCGCTTTAGTGGATTTCATTCCTTGGTGACCTGCGTTCTCAAATTAACAACAAAGCAAATCGTGTGGATATGCTCAGTGTGTGTGTGTGCAGACGGCCAACCTCGTGTTTCTTGGGGGTCACAAAGTAAAATAAATAATAAAAGTTTGAGGTCAGTTAGAAAATAGTAATTTATAAGTAAAGCAGAGCACAACGAGGCAATAAATCAATGCCCTCTCGTCACACACATATGTAGCGCCAGAAAATCTGATACATTACAGTGAATGAGTACATGCAGGGAGAGCGTCTACAGCGGGGCAGGGTGGCAGTGTTTGTGTATTCAGTAAATGTTTGTGTAATGCTGATCTGTGGATCAAGATGTGTGTGTTTGAGGATTGACATGAATAGGTTATAGAGAGGTGACAGATGGATCACGGGAGGGGGTTTCCCTCCTTCCCACAGGGGAGGATTTATGTGTGTGTTCCAGATGTTCGTGCTAAATCTGTCAGGATTGCTTTCTAGGGGGATAGAAATGAAGAGTCTCTTATCACCTGGTAAATATCTGATAGGCTGCTACTTCCTGAATCGCTAGCGATGCTGGAGCGTGATTGGCTGGAAGTCATGTGAGAGTGGCAACTGTCAGAGGGGTGAAGCTTCGAGAAATCTGCAGGAAGCTGCGAGAGAAATAAATACACAGATATAAACCAAACAAACACAGAGATAGACATACACATACAGACCACACTGGTACAGAAGCATATCCGGTTTCATTTTTAAATCTTATATATAAAGTCAAATCTTAAGGATATTCGTTTAACATTTTGATTCAGTTATAAATGTTCTGTTGGTTGTACGCTTGTGCAGTGTTAAAAGACTTAAACAGGAAGTTCTTCTGGACCAGCGTTGTTTACGTAATCTGAAGTGGTCTACAGACATGAACACAAGCTATCTGTTTTTCATATTTTGTGCGTTTATCTAGTTCATCAGAGATTTGAGGATTGACCCCTGTTGAGTGTCCGCAAAATTACACGATGTGCATCTCAAACACACACACAATCTAAAATCAGGAGGTGGCATTTTTAATATCTAATAATCTGTCTGCAATAAATGATTGTTTGGTTAATACAAATAAATATTTGGATCGGGTGATGCATCAAATATTCACATACATTTTATGCGCCGGTGTTGTCACTATTGGACTGAAACCTTGTAACTCCATTTTTTTTACATCAATTATAACTTTTATGTTTGTATGTGGGTTTTGCAAATATTTTACCAATACGAAGTATTGAAAAGAGCTCGTAAACTATGACAAGTGTTAATTTACTGAATAAAAGCAGCATTTTTTTATTGTAACGTGGGAGTTTTGAAGATACAAGCTTTCTGTCCAACAGGGACAATTTATAACATTTTCAAACATCCATCATGAACACTTTCACAAGAATGAAATGTAATTAAAAGTGGATTATGTGCCTAAGTCAAGTCCCATGCTAATCACTAATGACTTTATCGATCAGACCGGCTAAAACAAACACACATCAATTTCACCCTACTATACTGCAAACCTAGAGGCTTACAACAGTAAAGTTGATGGCTCCGTACTGATAACCTACATCAGTTGGCCTACATACAACGACTAAACAAAACCACCACATGTACAATACACAAATAAAAAACAAACTACTATTATGACTACATATAATCTCATAAACAGTAAACTGAGTTTTAATCTTTCATTTGTTGCGTAAAATCAAAAGCAGGAAGGAAACACAACTTTTAACACGCAAATTTAAAAATCTAAATCCAGATACAAATGATTTAGCTTCCTTCCCACTTTTCATAGCTAACCAAATATTCCTAATTCTATTCAGAACACAATACATATTCTATATAAACCAGCAATTATCACTCAAACTTAAAACTTTCTCCTTTCACATTGTTAATGCCAAAACATGATCCATGCACACTAAACAAAATTTTCCCTCATAATGCACGTATGCGCACACAGGCCTATGTACACAGTCAACCAATACATTCTTGTATTCACTTTGTGCATGCAAAACACAGATTACACATGTTGTCTACAGGCTTTCTGTGTTTGTCTATGGCGCATGAGTGTGTGTGTGTATGAGATACTCACAGCCCTGGTCCCACGTCCCCTGAGTCCATAGCCGTGAGACAGAACCAGCTGTCTCATAGCCTTCAATACTAAATGGCCAACCATCCTGGTGCACCTTCCAAACTGACCTCTAGAACATTTCCTCTCTTCCTTTCTGTTTGATGTTCCTTAAATCGATCTCACACATTCCTGATTATTTCTTGTCTTTTTTTTTATTTCTTGTCGTAATTCTCTTAAAGTAAGAGCATCCCTGTCTCCTCATCTGAACTCTGCCTGTCACCACAGTAACAACAGCAGGAAAAACCCTTCTGCAGACAATTTTGATCAGACCATGCCCTCTCTCCCCTTTCTCTCTCTCACTCTCCCTCTCTCTCTCACACACACACACACACACACACACACACACACACACACACACGAGATCATGGGATTAACAGGAGGCTGGTATTGTTTAGGAGCGGGGGATGGTTGACACCCGTTGCCCTACTAAACTAGTCACCAGGGCTGACCCCGCAGCGACCGATAGCTCTTTGAACAAACAGGATGGAATATATATCAGACAGGAGCCCATGCTCTCAATCATAACCGTGTTCGTAATGTCAGAGGAGCATAAAAAGCGAGAAACTTAATGCTCGAGAGAAAGTAAGACTGATAGCAAATGAGTGAATGCAGGCATGGGATTTGTCAGATTAGATTTGTGAATGCAGTCATGCCTGGGGCTCTGTACCAAAATCTAGCGAGGTTCATTGTTGACTACTTCCTACACGGACAGCATTCTGACTGAAATGGAATCTAACAGTTGATCAATCTGAAAAATATTAACGGAAACTAGTGAAAGACTGTTATTCGGTACGCTAACAGCACATTATCCTTGCATTTGTACATTTTGGGTAACAGTCTATTTTATATTCCACTAAGCACTGTGGGATTCCCTTGTGTTTTAAATTATATAACCAATGCTTCCTACTTGGACAGCTCGCTAGGTTTCAAACAGAGCCCATGAATGAAAGAGTTTAGAAGGCGGTGTGTAAACATGCATGAGTTTTAAGACTGCTGTTTGTAATTGTTAAAAATGTAATAAAAATGTCTGTTGTTACATCCCGTCACAGCAACAGTGAGACAACGTTGCTACAAAGGGCTGCTGAAACACAGCAATGTCGAAAGCATTACAGCACCGATGTCTACACTCTTGAGAATTGTAACTACTTTTTTTAGATGTTACAAAATATTCAGCTGGGATATGTTAAAACACTTTCCCTTCAAAAACAATTACACACAGCAGCTCTGAAGATTATTTCTACATAGTATTAAAAGGGAAGGTTACCTGGGATTTCGAGCATTCCTGCAGGCAAGACAAATTAAAAACGCATTTAATACAAAGTCAACAGCCAATCCACACTGACATGAAAATCAAATCATGTTAAATAAACCAAAGCACTTTTTGGATGGGATTAGTTTTCTAAACAAAAGCTACAAATATCAAAGGGATAAGTCACCCAAAAATAAAAACTCTGTCATCATTTACTCAACATCAAGTTGTTCCGAAACTGTATAAAATTCTTTGTTTTTGCGTTGAGCACAAAAGAAGATATTTTAAAGAATGAGGGAAACCAAACAGTTCTCGGGCACTATTGACTACCATAGTAGTTTTTTGTTGTTACTACGCGAGTCAATAGTGCCCCAGAACTGTTTGGTTACAAACATTCTTCCAAATATCTTTCCCTGTGTTCAAGCAAACAAAGAAATGTATACAGGTTGGGAACAATTTGAGGGCGAGTAAACGATGACAGAATTTTCATTTTTGAGTAAACTATATCCGTTTTTATACATTTCATGTACTGTTTGAGACAGGATTACAATCGCTGGAGTTTTCACCAAATTAGAAGAAATATCCTCCATATATAAGCTAAAAATACACGTTTCTGGTTTGTTGGTTTATGGGTTCATCAAACTGACAAAAACTGAAGTTTTATTTGTTTGTGTGTGTGTGTCAGTCTGTGAACATGAACGGACCGAGTGGTATCCCGGAGGAAGAGGGGGTTTGCTCATCGGATAATGATCGACCGTATCGATTATAGTCTGTCGCTCTCCACGCTGGTTTATCTTCCGGAATCTTCTCCTGGACTGCCGATGAGATGCTTGTCTTTGGAAATACTCATCATTGTCGTCCATGTAGTCCACCTGAAAAAGACGCAGAATAGATGAATTTTTCACTATCTAATTATAATAAATTATTTTTGCACGCACGCCACTGCAACTCACCACAATCATCTCTGAAGCCTCAAGGACGATACACTCACAACCACGACGCAAACTTCCTGCAGAACGCTTACCAAAACTGAAACAAAACACCACACGTCACACAAAACAGAACAAAGGAAAAAAAAGAGGCAGACTAAGAAAAAATTGAAAAGAAGCCACACATACCTGCTGCGTGGCAGAAACATAGACTCCTTAATAAAGACTGAACCAGACAGGAGGATGTACCAGCAGGTCCCAATGTCATCAGGACTGCAGAACACACAGACAAACATTACAACATTACACATACAGAGAATATCCCAGACACCCTTATGATGATGTTCCGGGTGGAGCGGCGAGCTAACAGAGCAAATGCACGGCTGGGCAAAGAAAACCCATTAAAAAATGAGTCATCCGATGTAGGCGACAGCATCATTTCAGCCGTTTCCAAAAAAAGAGGACAAATCTGTCACTACTCGCATGCAGTCAGACTTTTGACTACCAGCATGACGTTTTGTCCAAAAAACACATTTAGTTGAGAATACACTGACTGACCAACATGGAAAATGACAAACCACAGTTTACTCTGCATGTGATGCAAGTAAATCTGAAGGTCACAGAACAATTAAGCAGAAATGTTTAACAAAGATAAATTCAAAGTTTGGTCTGTCCAAACGTATAAAATTATTATTATACAACATAACTCAAAGTAACCATGTTGAATATGGTTTGTAATGTAATAAAAGCCACAAAATGTTCCTTAAAAGTGCACACCGTAGTAGCCCAGTGACTAAACACAGTCAGTTTGACAAATTAACGTTTTTTTTGTGTGCAACATGCATCCCAAACTGTGAGTTAACATGGGAGTGCTTACTGTGCTATGTAATGCTGAGAACAGAAGGTCAAGCTACAATGAGGAAATAGTACGACACACACATCCCAAGTAAAAAGAAGCACATATGCGTGTGTTTTGGAAAGCATTGTCTTTGACAATCCGGTTATTGCAGAAACTAGAGTAAAATTCAGATAATTGGAGGTTACAGTCATTACAGAAATGATGGGGTCTACTTAAGGGTTTGATGAGTTTGCATGACCTAAATTTTCCATAGGAATTTTTGGCCCAACTACACAAGTAAAGAAACAGAGCCCGAGAGAGAACCTCTTTAATAGTAACCCAAGCAAACAGGTCTTCAAGAGAAAATGTCTGGATTTGCATTCGTATTCAAAAAGCCTTTAGATGCTTAATCCCCATCTGTAGATGCAGTTTGCAGATTTAAAACAACTGAGCATGAGACAGATGTCGGTGTGTGTGTCTAAGATAAAACAAGAGGTGGAGCGGATGTGTGAGCAAAACCATTCCTGTAACATTGCTATTAACCTCAGATAAACTAACCTAGATAATCACATTCACAACTTTGAGCTTGTAGTGTGTGTGTGTGTGTGTGCGTGTGTGTGGTTAGATACTCACTAGTATAAAACCTCATTGGCGTCATGCTGCTCATATCGAACAGTCTCACACATTAACCTGCAAATCACACAGAGCATGACTAGTTATGAAAGTAATGTAAGTTAGGTGTTTTGATGCCCTGCAAACATTTGGTTTTCTCAACACTGGTAAGAAAATGAATGCATTGCAAGATCTTTTTTCATGCCATCAGAAAAAAAACTTTACTGTTCAAACATACGGACACACACACGCATGCACACCCACAATGTACCTGAGCTGGTGTTCCCTCAGGTTGGACAGTGCTTCCATTCCATGGAGGTATGAATACACAATCTGCAGATCCTGCAAAACACACACAGCATGTTACACTTAAACGGCTTTACCTATGTACACACGAGCACAAGCACATAAAATCAATCAATTCAAACATTGCTAAGCACTTAAATATACACTCGGTGTCACTCAAGTCATTTAAAATCGTCCTGCGTGTGCACAAAAACACCAGTAGGAGGTGCCACATCAGTGTGAATGTACACACCAAAGCCAACACATACATAACTCCACCTACAATGAATTCAGTTTGACAACAATGGAATGTTTGGGGATATTTCCTTTTGTTCCTTCACTTTCAGTGCTGCATTTACTTCCTATTTTTGATCAAATTCTCTTTTAAGCAAGCCTGGGAAATCTACTGAGAAGCCTATTCGCCCCCTGACTGGTCAACGTGGGCATCATACACCTCCGAGAAAAATCCCTAAATATGCTGTTACTTTCTGAAATAAGTCAGAGCATATATTGTTATGCAAATCAAATAAGGCAGTGGTTCATAACAGGGGATCGTGGCCCACAAGGCAGCCTTAGCTGACAACCCAGGATGACTAATAATTTAAAAGGAGTATTGCAATACATTTTAAAATAACTAAAAACCAAGATATTAGATACAAGATATATCATTTGTCCATTTTTATATTGAATAAATACTTTTTTACAGTTAATGTCATGTTCTGAAATATTTGATTGTTTCGAAATGTTGAGTTTTTGTAAGTGGGGCCTTTGAACACCGTGGGGGGCCTTTAAGTAAAAAAGGTTGAGAACCCCTGAAATAGGGGATGCTGCCTTTCCATCAGGGCTCTGAACTGGTTCAAGGAACAAAAATAGAAACAAACATATTTTAGCTGGAACATAAACAAAATCAAGTTTAATCGTTCTGAACAGAAACGCTTATTTGTAATTGCATTTGACCGGTTAATAACGTTATTTTATTGTTCCGTTTAATACCAACCAATTTAACTATCCAATAGCGAAAAGACCAGGTATAAATGCCCTCCGAAACGCCTTCGAGACATATTTAATCCTGTCTGTCAAACCACTTGAGGAGATGGTTCCGGGCGAAACTGGATGAGAGTTAATGCATCTTGTCAGCGCTTTACTCCTCCAAGCAAGTCAAGTTCATTGCTTTAAATATATACACACAACGATCACATTCACAGTGAGAGAAACGCGAATGCGACACTGACTCATGCCATGTGACATTCTCGTTTTTCCCAAGATGAAGCTCAGCGAAGATGAATCTCAACAAAGATGAATAGATGACGGCATCAAAAAGCTAATAGCATAGCTACCGCAAGGGATTTCGGTGCTTGAAATCAGTTTATAATTTTCATAAATTTATGAGCTTGTGGTTGCGTCATCCGAAGCCACCACGGGAGTGCATCACTTCAGCAAGTGTGAGAAAACCGAATGAATTAATACTGAATAGTGTTTTTGCATTTTGCGCGGGAATCGAATATAAGATTCATATCTGCCTAGCTCATGAAGCCAAGTGTAAATTAAACAGTTTTAAATAGACTTAAAGCTTGAAAAGGTTTAAGCACTTTAGGGTTGAAAAAGGTTGAAGCTTGAAACTGTCTGGTGTTACCAACATTATTTAAAATGTCTTGTTTTTTGATGAAGAAAGTCATACAGGTTTGATGACACTTATCCCTTTAACACATTCCCGAGGAGCAAGTCACAACATCCTGTTGACATGTTATACAATACCATCCATAAAGCATTTCCTGTGAAGTCGAGTGATGACATGATTTGTATTTGCTCATAGGCTTATTGCAAAAGTCCTGATGCAGAGCCCTGTGCGGGACTGATTTTTTAATCCCGCTCCCGGTGAATTTCTGACCAATCCCGCCCGCTCCCGCAACGTGTGTTTCACTCCCGCCCCTTCCCGCAATTTGTGCGCTTGCTCCCGCCTACACCCACGAACAATTTAGCATAAAGAATTTAAACAATGTCGAGGTATGCTAACGATCATTACAACAGACTTAATTTAACGCATATCTTATGGTCGATAAATATGTTCATGTGACGGTTAAGCACCAGGCCCGACAAATATCTTAACAAAGACGACTTTTGACAAATTACATTTTTTATTATAGCAATAAAACTTTCTGCTTCTGAAAGGCCATACAAACAACACCGGAACTTTTAGCCTTCAGCTGTGTCTATAACAGCACACACACAGTATACGAACGTAGCAATGTGCGTTGTATATTAACACTTTTGCACATTTATTGCAACTTACGAATTCTAATTCTTTATCGCTTTTGTCAGTAACAATAGAGAAATGTGTCCAAATGTCGGACTTGCCTTGCTTCTGTTATGTGCAGTAAATCCCTGCTTTAACCTCTCTACATCGTTTACCGGCTCCATCCCTGCTGGCGATTATAATATGCGGGACCTGCACTATTTGTTTTACCCGCCCAGTCCTGCCGGTAAACCCGCCCGCACCCACAAGATTTGCGTTGGGTCCCGCGGGATCCCAATCCCAATGCAGTCCGCACAAGGTTGTACTCACAAACAGGTTTTTGGTTTCGGTTACTTAACTTGCATGGCAAATACAAATACAGACAGATTCAAATTGAAAACTTCAGTTAAAAGTGCCGATTGGGTTTAATTTGTAAATAAAGTTGTAAAAATGACTTTCTCCATTTACTGGTGCTTTACAAAGAATGACCATATGCGTGAGACCCTGTGACCAGTTACAATTACATCTGAAAATGTTTTTAGAAACACACAGAAAAAAGTGAAACACTGATGTATGTATATTTATCACCACGCACATTGACCAAAATACACGGGAAAACACGTGAAGCTATATACAGAGGCCTAGCACTTTAAAGGCCACAACACCAACATTCTCACAGATCAAATTTCTATACGGTCAGACCTTCACATGCGTCACTGTTTACTTCTCTCCTCCCTGACATTCCAGAAGCCTCTCTCATCATCTTCCACTCCACACAATCCATCCATCCCTCTCATTTACTCCTGCCACAGTCAACTCAAACAGAAAATTCAAACAAGCCAATGAGTTCCAGTCAGAGGCATCGTACAGAGGGCTACGATTGGTTGATTTGAGTCGAAGGGCAGGAATGTTTATTCTTGGATTGTGGCATTTCCTCTTTGAAAGTCAGACATGCACAAGATTTCTGGCAATGGACCGGGTCCCTTGAGATCAGACTAACGTCACAGTTCAGTTGGTTGTGGAAGATTTGGCCAGAGGGACATTGAATCAAACCTGAAAAAAACGGCATGAACACAAGATGGCATGTCCCTTTTAAAAGCATTACCATAACTTTCAGTTTCACTAATAAATGCCCAGCTTTTTGAAACCGCGCATTTTGACTAGTAAAAAAGGGGAAGCCTGTTCGATATAGATATATGTGAAACTGCATATATGTTTGTTTCAGTTCCGCTTCATTAAAAATGCACATCAACAAATAGGCCGACATACTGATCAAGAGATTTCTTTGATTTTTCCCATTAGCTTTTTTTGTTGTTTGTTTCAGGTTGATTACGAATCATTCAGACTAACATGTTATAATCACCAGTGATAGGAATGACGGCGTAACAAATAAATGGCGTTATTATTTTCAGTAACGCGTAATCAAACAAATTTCTGTTTCCCCGTTACAACACCGTTACAGTTACTGAAAAGAAAATGCAGTATTACTATAATTGATCTCACTGAGGCAGTTTTCATCCGATTAGGCTCTCTGTGCACAGAGACTTGCTTTAAAGAATGGAATGAGGCAGGGATGCTGCTGCGGGTAACCCGAAACTCAAATATTTCCAAAGTGAAACTATCCTGGCGCTTCGCTGTCAAACAATAACTGCGAGTACTAAAGATTACTTCTCCTAAAATGCAATCTTAAGTATGCTTGAACTAACATTCTGCTATCATACTGGAAATCAGTCAAACATTCAGAGCACTTCGTGTTATTAAACTTTTTACTTCTGTAAGGAAATAAACTGAAGTTGGTACATGTCTTTAGAAGCATAATTTATTTTTAGACTTATTTGTTGAACTGTTGCGGTCTGTGCAATAAATAGTAAAAGTTCTGAACTATTCTATTGTGTTTTATTTTCCAGTATAGTAATGATAATATTAGCAATATTTACAATAATAACACATTGAAATATTGAATTTAAAAGGTGTCTATCACATTGACTCACAGCAACATTAAAATAGTGTAGATTAGTGTACAATGTTTTATATAAATAATTTATTCTATTTAGTTTCCATTAAATGCATTTAAGATATTTAATATTGGGGGCATCCAAGTTATTTGACATAGTTGAATTTTTTTTAAAGGTAACGCAATAGTTACAATCCCTGGTAATTAGTTACTTTTATAATGATATAACTCAGTTACTAAATTACTATTTGTGAAAAGTAACTAGGAACTATAACAAATTACCTTTTAAAAGTAACGTGCCCAACACTGATAATCACTATGACTTGCAACCACGACACACATACAGCGTATGAAATGTGGCATCTAGCAGTGAAGTTGCGAATTGCAACCAACAGCTCACTCCATCCCTGCCTTTCCGAGCACTACGGTGGCCGACACAGAATTAAGATGTCCTCAGGTTTTTGCCTCTTTGCAGAAGAAGATAACGTATTTACGAAACGTGCTCTGTAGACCATTTTGTCATTTAAGGGCTACTGTAAAAACAATTCAATGACGAATTCCATACAAGGGGACCCACGGTGGGGTGAACAAATAATTGCATTTGCGATTAAATGATTTGTATATAAATAAGTGACTAAATTAAGCAATTTATTACTAGACAAACTAAAAAATAGATTCCTTCCCATATCACCTGAGTGCAATTAGATATGAATATGTAAAATAAATGTCTGGGCAATAGGACTATCTAATAGAGTAAATAAATTTGTAAAACGAATTAATACATTTCTTTTAATACATTACTTTTCATATCGGTTGAACACAATTAAAATGCATATTATATATGCATATTATAACATTTACATAAAAAAGTATGAAACACTTAAGGCCTTGTAAGATAATGTTAATCAAATGATCAGAATTAAAAAACGAATGAAAATAAAATCAAATTTGGAAAACAACAAATCTAAAAGCTCCACTGTGTTTTTGTGTTCTTTTGGGCATAAAACCAGTTTCAGGTAATTTCAGCAGTCTATGAAAATAGCATCGGCTCCTGTTTCAGCTGATACCTGAAGTTCCCGTATCAGGTGTTTAAAATTATACCATTATGTTCCTCTATGTGAATCAGTGTTCAAAGCTCCTCCTTAACCTCTTTCCTGTTTGAGAAACACTTTGTTCTTCTCAGAGCCACCTTGAAATCAAACAAAGCCACATGCACTGTAGACAGAAGCTTTACACCCACATTTCTCTAGCGCTTCTGTTTGCATTATATATGAATAGAGCCCCGGGTTTGTGTGAACAATTAAAGAGCTAATACGGAGTCATTAACCACACAGATAAGCACGAAATATGTGTGTAAATTAGATGCATGCAGTTGTATAATACGACAGGGCAGGGTACCACCACAAACATAACTATATGCGTCACATTAAAGAGATCGCGATTAAGATACAGAGCAATCTTATCGTGAAAACTTTCTCTGAAAACAATTTGGACCTTACAGTGCACGCATACAAAATATCTGATATTTAAATGAACTTGTATATCGATTAACGGGGCCATTGCTGAAAATCAATGGAGCCAGGGAAGGTTCCTTACTGATCCCATTAACACCATCTAGTCGTTCGAACAACCCATCAAATAGACTGAATGCAATTCTAGACAACAAGGGAAGACACAACATCGCTAACTTTTGTAAGCGGTCTTCCTCTTGCAAAAATGTAAAATACACACAAACACTTAAAGGGCCTAACGGTTGCCCAGCATCTGTGTTTGTGTGGTTTCAGAGTTTCACAACACATTTAGCCCTAGCATGAAATTCCCCCCACCTGGTGTCTCGGTGGTTGGGTTAGCAGGTGGGAAAAACTATTAAGAGTCAGCTGGGTGAACAAGGGATCAATGCCACTGACTCGGAAAGCCGAGAGCTACTGAAGTTTAGTAAAACATTGTCTGAGCTACAGTTCAGATGGCGAGTAGGCTATTGTTATAGAAAAACAATCCATACGCATTCTGAACATGCTGAATAAAACCAGCACCTGTCTAAGACAACTACATGAATTCACATTCTGAACTCTGACCCTAACTTACTCACATTCCGTTTAGCTTATGAGAAGCAAACCATTCTCCTAGTGTGTTAGACAGCGATCCATATCAAAGCAAAAATGACAATATTTGTAATTCTCTTGAAATGAGCCATTTGAAGGCGGCATGAAACAAAAGTGGTGATGATGTTTTTCAACTAGACGTATATCTAAGTGCAACAGCTTCCGAAAAACTGCAGGGTAGTGCTTGATTTTGTCCTTCTGGATTTAAATGGCCTGTTGGAAGCCTGGCACTGGAGAATTAATAGCCTACCCCACCATATATGTCATGCACAGAAGGAATGTCGTTTTAGAGGGGGCAGTTTCTGGTTCTGATTAAAGATTATGAGGGCACATGAATTTGACTAAAATGACGACCAACACAATTATAATGATTTATAATATATCACTGTGATATGCCATTTAAAATGCCTGTTTTGATTTTAGCGACTTTATGGGTTAACAAAGCAAAAACGAGGGCTTAATTTGTGTATCAGTACACTTGCTTTATGAAATATGTATAAAAAACATCTACCCTCCTACACTCAAAAAAATAATTCATGGCATCTATTGGCACAATTTAATTTAATGCATTGGTGCAAGTCAAAAATTTAATTTTTTGGAATAATTCAAACTTTTAAGTGTGTATATATTTGGATGAGTTGTGCTGACTTAATAATGTTGATAATTACTTTAGCTTAATATTGTGTGTAATTTTAACCTAAACATCTGTGTTTATAACAATATTTAAGTTCCAGTAACTCACAGTAATTGGCTAGAAAACTTAATTTTTCAACACCAATTGAGTTCCGGATTTCAAGACTCCGCCCAAACCATGTAACATACATAAACAAGTTCAAACTCTATGTGTGAGGCGTTTGAAAAGCGTAAAATAAATGATCTAATGTTCCATCACTTAACTTAATCGATTACAGTTGAGGTTACATGACTGATGCTTATTGTATCAAAGTATAGCTTTGCTGAGGATCTCCATTTCCCATACTGCTTTGCATGGTACTGGATAATGAGAGTTAATGTAGAAACGCAGTGTTATTATATGGATTTTTATCAAGATGAGAACAGCATGAGATTTAATAATGTTTAATATTCTGTTCTTTTGGCATTTATAAGGGTTTTGGTTATGTTAGTGGTTTTAAAAGGTTACCGTTGTCCTGAAGGATAGAGCATTTGCTTAGGATGCGGTTAGGTTCAATGAAACTTAGCATAAATGATGTTTTACTCAAAAGGCATCTCATTGGAGCTCTTGCTTTTATTTGTTATAGAAAATTTTGTAAATTGAGATTTTAAAGAAAAAAGTGTTATTGCAACCAGTGTCTCTGATTAAAACAGTATTTAAAAAAAAAAGTTGGAACAACTTAATAATTTCAATATTGAGCAACAATTTTTTAAAGTCGGTGTTACTTAAACATACATTTAATCTAAGAGAAAAAAGTTATCTGTCTGACTCAAAAATATTGATGCAAACTGTTGGAGATTTTTTTTGTTGTTCAGTCTACACAATTTTTTAGAGTGTAAATGAGAAAGAATAATTTCATTAGCTTTATATTATTGGGTGTCGTTGGAATTTGATTGTTTCCGAATCTGATTCCGCTTAACGATTTCGATTCTTATCGATTCCCAGTTGAATTAAAACATTTAGATATCAACCCGTTTGGTCATTTGGCCTGCTTATTGACTAGTTTACATACACAGAACCATGTTTTGTCCAATTTATGGACTTATCGCGCTGTATATAAACTTGACGTCGGTTGTTTTTGGTGATGCAATATATCGCCATTGTGTTTATATATGCATTGTTTACATAAAAACATTTTAACACTGTATCCGATCGTGCTGTCTCTGTTAACCGGGGCTCGTGCACACACAAAATCACAAGCGCGCGCACAGTCGCACACACGGGGCTGACAGCGGCAGGTGAAAAGACTCAAGGAGTAATACTGTGTTATCCTGATGAATAAAGCCAGTTCGGAATAGTAATCGACTGGTGTCAAAGCCACAAACCTCCCACTCCGATAAGAAAACAAAGGAGCGCTTGAACAAGACGCTCTACTCTTTAAATACGGAGGTAACGAAAACAACAACAAAACTGATTAAAACCAAAGTCGCATTTGGAGCTCGAGAGAGGTCTTACAGACAGTTAAGTTAAATATGACATGTCACATGTATGAATACACCATAGACGAATTTCATGCACCGTTTTTGTTCCTTTGAAGGGCACTTCACGAATGGAAAAGTCCTTTCAGATAAAGAGACGTTGTTTTTCATTGCTCATTTGGGCAAGTGTATTTTAAACGGCCACATTATGACATACAATCGTTCTGCCCTCTCCATGGTTCACATATCAAGGGCTCTGCTTACCCTAAACTTCTTGTAACGTTAATCAACCAATTATAATTGAGGACTGGAAGTGTCTGCTTTATAGATTTTAAATATTTACACTCCAGTTATCATTTACATTCCATTACAATGTCCAAATATTATATTAAAAGGTCTTCGTTCTGTAAAAGGGTGAACTTGCAATATTATGTCATTACTTAATCAGTGGCATAAAATATTTATAAAATGACAATAATATCGACTACCGCAATTATTTCTGATGCAATTAATGGCCAAACAAAATTTATCGCGACAGGCCTAAGAACATCATGGTTAAACTGTAGAGACTATAACAAAATATTGTAAATTTGTGGTTCCAGTGCTTACTATGGTTAAAATATGGTTCATTTTTCTAAGTGCTTTTATTGAGATTTCTGCAGATCACAAGTTCACACGTGCACATTTCTGAGAATGATTTGATAAGAATTGATAAGAGGAATTGAAAATGTAAATTTCCATTTTCCTGTAACCGATTCCTAGCCTTTCGATACCGATTAACAGCTTTAAAATTCTACAAGAAGCTGACTCATGGAAGCAGTCATGTTGAGATCACAAGACCAGCGAGACAAAAACTGAAAATAAATATTAGACAAAGTTATTATCAGCAGTTTTTTTGCTGACGGAATAAAAGAAACATGAAAGGGGCATTTAAGCAATGTCATCAGTAACCAACCAATTTTCAACTTTCAATGCCATACATTGAGGCGCAACAAATCAAAAAGAGCAGATTTCACATGTATAAACAACTGAATAAGCCAAACACGGCAAACATTGATTCAACCAATGGCGTTAGTTTGGGGGAATGGCAATGCAACAGCAGAAATAGTCTGTGTTTAGAAAAACTTGTTAGAAAAGTTTTGACTGGTGATGCCTGTGGTGCAGATGTTACAAACTAATGTTATTCGAATGCTAATGATTTCATAAAAAAATCCAACAACAGGCAATGTTGTCCCAGGTCTTTTTTCATCATTGATAATTATACAGTCCTAACCCACATAAAAACAAACAATCCAATTTCATTTTCAGAAACATCTCAACAATACACCAGGATGGGAGAACAGTTACGCATGTACCGTAAGACAAGGTATTAACATATTTCTTTCCATTCTTCTCATATTTCCCTTCAATTATGACAAGTGAGAGGAAAGGAAAGTTTTGAGAACCCATTTCTTGTAAGTTTTTATTTTAGGCTTTTCATTACACAAATGAAGAAATGAAAGCACCCACAGTGTTAACCTGAAACATGCATAAAAAAAGCTACGGTAGATTATGTGGGCATGATTCTGCTCAAATGTTCTACTGCGCATGTGACCGCATTCTGACAAGAGCAGAGTTCATTTATCAGCTGTGAGTGATAAATGCACTGGATTAGGAGAACATGCAAGGAGGAAAGGAAAAACTGATAACACTTCATTATTAATACAAGAGTGGTTGTTTATGTGCTTATCAAGCACTGACGCAACAATCCAGATGAAAAAGTGAAAAAGGAACAGAAAAAGACTAACGCAAGGATCCTCTAAACGCAAGGATCCATTATTACCCCATTGAGCATGTGGGGGAGGAGGCGCCCACATGCTCAATGGGGTAAAAATGGAAACATTCTTTCTAAAAATACTCCCTTTTAGCTTCACCGTTGACCTATATGATTTCACCAAAGTTCTGGGAAAAGGTTAAATGGTTCACAGCTGGGAGAGTTTGGCCCCAAGAACAAATACAAAACCAGTCCAACATTTCTAGTAATGCTCCTCTCAGGCGTCATTTAGAATATATACATTATGAGTATATAAAAGATCTGAGCCGAAAACATAATACAATATTTTGCTCCGCTTGCTGTGGCAACTTACACATAGATTTTTATTCTGCAACAATGCTGAGATCTGTATTTATTGAGACAGAAAACTTGTAAATTATGAAGACCTGTTCATGGTATTCTGAGCAAAATATTACTGTGAGATGTCAGTGTTTCCCACAGGATTTCGAGAGACTGTGGCGCTGATGACGTCACGCACTAATTAGCATATTTGTGACATCATCACGTGCGCTTGGTTCGGTGTTGGCACTTGAAATCTGTTTCGCTTCTACTCTCTGATCGATCACATTATGTTGTATTTTAACGCAACTGAATGCTATTTTCACATAGTATCTGTTCTGTTGTCAGAAGTATAAAATATTGACTGAACACGACCCAATAACACCTCATGCTTCATCCAACCAGCTGTTACTTTTACTGCTGCTAAAATCCTGATTTATAAACACGACATCGTCTGACAAAATCCCCATTTCACATAATTACATTTACACTGAAGATCAGATATATGAGGTGATTTTGGCTATACTACTTATTTGTCTTTACAGCTGTTGCTCTTCTCATCAATGTGGTGTTGTGTTATGAGCGCGTTTTTATTTTAAATGTGAGTTTGGATTTGGATTGGAGTTATAGCTTTATTGTAGATCGCGTATGGCGTAGACAATTCGGCGCAAATTCAGAAATATGGGAGAATACATCGTTGCTGTTACACAGAACCATAGTGCATGCATAACAAGTACATGCATTACAACTACAGAATCATAGTACAGAACATGCGTGTTCATCGCACCGAGAGCTCAGACCCACACCAACCACATAGAGAAGGGTGTGCGGAAAACTCTGCTAACCTTTCGTTAAGTCATAAAAACTTGATCAGCAGTCATCTCTGTCAATAACATCTGTGACTGTTGCCGTTAGACGGAAAGGCAAGTACACGGAGGAACGCATATTTAAAACACAGCCACATTTTGTTTTGTCTGCCCATGATAAAACCAAGCGTCATTAGGCTAATAAATATATTGACGTTGTTCTAAAGTCATAGGCCGTCACAAACAAACTCAACACCTTTTTTTGTTTTGCAAATTAATGATAGAGGAAGTCATTCGCCATTGCAAACAATCCGAGCAAACAGCAAGACAACAAGAACAACAACAAACAGTATGGAAAGGATATGCTTCTCAGCTTACTGTTCTTGGTTTTTTATCATTCTTGTACAACGGCACAATGCACACTTTTTGTGTGTGTATTATTGACCCCTAGTGGACTAGTGCACTTTTCTCGTGCATGCTTTGTTGTAGCGTCACGTCCACACGGTCTCAAAACATGGGCGGCACGCGGACAGGGTGTGCGGACAACCGCGGACCCTCCTGATGCTCAAAATTACGCCATGCGGGTGGTGCGCGGAAGGCCGGACCATACTTGCGGCTTTAATGCCCGCACCCTTCGAATCTTGTAGCAAAACATTCCCTAGCTGTTATTTTATTTATTAATGACGTCATCGACTAGTCGACGCAACTTTTATCACATAATAGTTGATCTCAAAAAAATCTGAGGTTGTTCAACCCCTAATTTGGAAGAATGTGAATCAGTCCCTATTTACTTCCACAATGTTAACCACATTTAAACACACAATGAACAATGTTTTCATCTCCATCACATCAGGATAAAATACATTTCAAAGTATTTCAGATATGGGTGAAGCTAAATGCAAAGTATGTAGGCATGAGGAACATGTTGCATAAATGCTCCAATTCTCATAAAACTTGCTGCTATAATGTGTTCTCAAAACCTGCACAGCCTTCTTAAAGAGGCTAAATCTCATAATGGAGAAAATTGATTCAAACAGATGGTTCTTTTTGAGATTTGATGCATCTTTCCATACTTGAGCTAGCTTAAAAGATTTACCAAACCCTAACCGAACAGCAGTCACACATTAAGTCATCGTTTAGATGAAACATGGCACTTATGGCTAACAGAGGAAAAAAATGACAAGATCTGAGTGGGTGGCATAATGTCAGATTTGTGTGCATGGCACAATTTAGGTGAATGGAAGAAAAATGGCAGTGCAGTATGCGGGGGTAACTTTACTTGCAATTTTAACAGAAAAGCTTACCCCAAAAATGTCACTATTTACTTACTGAATGCTGCAAGTTATTTATGTCATGAAATAGAAGATACTTAAAATAATGCATGGGCTTTTCCTTTTCATACGACTTTAAATATAAGACATAAAATATATTTTAGGATTTGTGCCAACAAAGACCACAAATCTTAAGTTTTCACAATTGGTCACAACTAACACAAATAAAAAAATTCAGTTGGATTTTATTCCTACACAAAGCACCTGTTTGACTTGACCGTATTAACCTGTGCACAAGTCATATGGCCCAAGTTAAATTTGGTCATTAGTTATAGTAAAAAAAGACAGCATTTTTGTGTTCAACAAGATAAAAAGCATCGGAAAACAAGGGTAAGATCTCTGCTTAAAGGCTCTAAAGTGCTTTTCTAAATCTAGTACATGTTCAAATATCACTATTTAAAAAGTTATTTTTAAAAAAACTGATTTAAAGGGATAATATAAATGTTGTCATCCGTGGAACACAAAAGAAAACATTTTGAGAAAGGTCTCAGGAGTGTCAATAAAATGTAAGTCTAAACGGACCATTGTTGTTTGGTTGCCAATGTTCTTAAAAATTCCACCGAAGAAAGTCATTCAGGTTTGGAACGATATAAAGGTGAATAAAAGATGAAAGTATTTGAATTTATTGGTGAACTATCTCTTTAAGACTGAGGTTTGTTTGGCATTGAGACTTTTAACATCCAGTTGTTTTTCTTTTTATGTGTTGGTCATCTTTGTTCTGTTTTCTTCTTTCGTTCTTTTCCTACTCTTATCTCAGTACATCTCATTCCTCTGCTCTTTCCTGTTGCCCTCCGCAGGAACCACACCAAGGCGAGAGTTAATACATTGGAATTAGCATTGTACACCTCTAAAGCCTCCGTTGGCAGCACACTTGTTTCAGTTTATACGCACACACGGACACCGAGGCCATACAAAACATAACTGACTGAAAAAGGAAGACAATTATTTACATTACAGAGGATAGAAGAGTCTCTATTGAGAGCAGAGCTTGCATATCCTGCAGTTTATATTAATGAATACACTGCAAACAGCAGAGAAACGCTTCCTTGTGCTGGCACGAGACTCATGAAAAAGTTGTGCACTGACACACACATAAGGTTCGCTGTGTGGCTTTCTGCTGCTATTGTGGGCAGCTCGCAGATTAACCATGTATGTGTGTGAATTGAAAGTGTGCGAGTCTGATAGATTGCAGGAAGAGAGAAAAAACATGAGATAGAACAAGAAACTCTGCATGCCTGAAAATATGCAAGACTGCAAAACCTTAACCTGCGCCAGTTTCACTATATACAAAGACCCTAAACTTACCCGGACTACTTCGCCATGAGCAACTTTGCTTGTTTGCATGATGTCATCTGTGCTGATGATAATGTGTTTACCAGAAAAAGAAGATTAAAACTGAGTATTCGTTTGCATGCTTATTTTAACAAGTTTTAGGTAAATCAAATTGTCAAAACTGATCTGCGTTTACACAGATCCACGAAAACAATTCATAACCGGCTGAAAATCCACCAGCCAGTGGAAACCTTTTACTGGTTTTCATTGAGCTGACACGTTTATCCAAATTGACTTACAGAATACTTATTACGGAGACAGACAACCTAGGGGTGGGCGATCTGACGATCTTAAATCGAAATCCTCAATCCACTTTTTAACGGAATCGCGAGGATCGTGATCTTGTCTGTTGTCTAAAACAAGAGGTGTGTTTGACAACATTCAGCGCCGCACAGACCCATTGGCGTATGACATTAAAGCACCGCGAGATCTCTTTTGCCGAGCTGCGAGGTCTAGCGCGTGCGATACAGTTTTGCAAGTGCATTAGACAGGGCGGCTTGTTTGTGTGTGACGGGGCGGCTCAGTTTATTTCAGGTGTATCTAACTGCATTCACTGTTTGAAAAAAACTATCGTCAATGAACTACTTATTGTGGGAGCGTCTTCACGACGACCTGTCAAAATAAAACACCGGTTAACCTAAACGCTTGAATGAAAAAATACTGTAGTGTTCTATAGTATTTGATAGAGCAAATTGTGGTATTCTTGTTGTAAATTGATCAACTGTAGTAATAGAAGTATACTTTAATATTACTATAGTAAGTTAAACATACTATATTATCTAGGAATTTTACTGCAGTTTACTATAGGCCTAGTAAATACTATAGTATAGGCTTCTACAGTATTTTATGTGGACAAACATGAATGTCCTATGTTGTTAACCAGTCTATTTATGTGATGATCTGCATTTGTGTTTTTTAAAGATGATAACAGACGTTTTATACTTGTGCTACCTGTACAACTGTTTGGCCTGTGCTACAAAACTTCAAACCTCTGTAGCACCAGTGCTATGTGCAAAAACTTAATATCCAACCCTGTATTTCAATTCAGATCGTGGATCAAGGTTCTTTGTTATATGCTTTTTTGGGAAGATCGCCCAGCCCTAAGACAACCCATGAGAAACTGGGGTTAGGTTGAAAGGGTGTTGAAGGGTCTTACCATACAACCATATCATTGTTACTTAAAGGGGTAGCTCACCCTAAAATGGAAATTCTCCAATAATTTACTCACCCTCAATGCCATCCCAAATGTAAATGACCTCCCTTTCTTCAGCTGAACACAACGTTTTTATAATAATTATAATATGCTTCACTTTATATACATACAAATGTCCCAGAATGTAAGAACCGAACTACGGGTTTGTGAGAGAAATCAAAATGTTTTGAGTTAATTTAGCGAAACTGAAATCCAAACAAACACATCCAAGAGCTAAATTCAAATATAGCAGCATGCCGATAACTTGTCGATAATCTCATTGGCTCTCGTGTGTCTTGTGACAAAATATCAAATGACTACTACTAGTCACGAGACACACAAGAACATCTGTGATGAGGTCAAGCAAGTTATTGGAGAATTTACATTTCTGGTGAACTATTCCTTAACCACCACAGAAACGGTTTCAAATAAATACACATAAAAAGGGTTTGTGGTCCTGAGAGGATCTGGGGTACGTAATGAAGGAAAATGATCTCACAAAAATGAAAAATACAGCTGCAATCTGTAAATAAATTGTAAATAAAAAGACACCTTGTTTACAATCAGTAATCATCTCCGAAACTGCAAAAAATGTGTTCAGATGTTAGTACTAAGAACATTTCCTTCATTTACTCCACATTGTGCCAAAAACCACTGGCATGCATTCAACCATTGTTTAGCCATCCCTCTCAAGTTAACATCTTTGCTGGCTTGTTCTTAAGTGTCTCTAAACTCACTTGGGCCTGATCAAAATCCTAAACGTATTGAACAGTTCTGTTAGAACTGGAGGACATGTACCCTAAACAACATTCCTTGCATTCTTTTGATTCATTAAATTCCCGGTCTCGAAGTTCACAACCACACATACACATAAATAACCAACTCAGTTTTACTGCGGCCACAAGTAGGAGGATTGTGGGCACACATTTAAACTAACGCTGAAGTCTAACTAGCTGAAGTATAAATAATCTTTATTTCTGTAGGTTTAAATAAGAATGATCTTGTCTGGACTGCACATACTATAGGAAATACATCCTTCAGATAGATGAGTAATACGTGCCTGTAATACCACAGAAACAAAGTCCGATGAGTGTGTGTCTATATTAAGCAACTATTTAAAAACAACTTACAAACAGTGCTTTGGAAAATACAGAGAGTGGATGTGGAAAAAATCATTACATATTGTTGGCAAATACTGAGGACCACACCGCAATACCCAAGAATGAGGATAACTAGAGCTTGTGGCGCCGTTAAACAAGCGGACTGGTGAAACAATGTACCCAACCCCTGTGACCGTACTGGGACGATACGTCGTTTCATTTAGATGCTGTAAATCATTCTCATTAAATGGTTATACTATTTAATGGTTATACTAGACATGTCCATGTAAACTATACGCTAAGCTACCTCCCTAAACTGAGTATTTTCAGGGTGGGGCGTTTTAAATTGTCCCACCACTTCGTAAACCCATTCATTGTAGAACTGTTTAACTGCACACATTCTCAAACACATCGTCTCTCATCATTTAGAGTGTTTTATACCGCAACTGCAGTCTCTTAACTTACCTGTTGCGTCCTGTCCGCAGGATTCTTCATGATCGCGTGTCGAAAACTATTGTCCACATAAGACGCCATTCTGTCGGCGTGCATTCACGTGTATCAAAATATCTCTTTTATTAAAACCCGTTCATTTCCCTTTAACGCGTCCGACTTCTTTCAGGCCGAGTCGTCATTTTCAAACTCCATGGTTCCCCACAAACCGAAGAGACTCGATGTGGCCCACTTTTAGAGCCGCGGACTGGAGTTGTGTGCAATCTTGGGGGTAACAGGGGAACGTCCCAACGCCGACAGATACTTAGCACGTTAAAAAAGTTCAACACGAGTAATAGTCACTTTTTAGACCGAACAGGAAGCCGACGGGGAAGCGAATCACGTAACATCAATAACACAACTACGAGCAAGTCCAGAAACGTCTTAACAGTTATGCATTGTCCTGAGTCCGGATAGAGGTTCACGGATATGTAGGCGTAACGTTAAACTCCGTTGTTGTTTCACGATCGCTGCTCATGGCCTGCGTCCGGCGAGCGTATTTAACCGTTATTTTGATCAAATGCGACACTAAATGTACGACATCCAAAGACGCAGTAGTTTAATAAAGTGACGTGCGTCTGTACGAAGGACGGGCGGAGTGAAAATGAACCGACGATGACAACGCCGTGATTCAAGAGTTTGTCAAGCAAGGGATTAAACGATTGGCCTCTAGCGCCCCATGTGGACATTAAATTCATCCAAACTTGAAATGAGATTAACCGTGTCCGTGAAAACTAGTAGATAGGACTCAATGGACAAACTGTAATGTCTTGATTGATCTGTATTTTTGTAAGAGATTTTGGAAATCACCGTTTTAAATATTAACACGAGGCCTCTGATATTGTTTTTAACATTCGTTTCTTAAACAGTTTAACATTCCCGTACTTCCATTTGGGTTGTTTTAGGTTTCGAGGGTTTATTCAGGATAATAAATTAAATTTCTAACAATAAACAGTAATAATATTAAGCATTCAATATAATGACATTATATGTAAACATTAATATTTTTTTTAATAAAATCTTGTTTTGGAAGGTGTTTAGGCCCAGTTGATGTTGATGTTTGACATTACTTGAACATCCGTCGATACTTAGATTATGTAAGAGAGTAAGATATTTTTAGAACGGTTTTTTGTGCGTTTTGACATAGCTGCGTAAATTTGACCAATACCCAAAGTGACCACCAGGTCGCGCTAGATTATTACATATTGAGTGTCTCTGTGTGGCGTTTGCGTGTTCTCCGGGTCAGCTTGGTTTTCCAGGTACCAATGTGGACCAGCCACTAAATGATGTTTATTTGAAAAAGTGCAGAAATGTCTCTCTCTCTCTCTCTCTCTCTCTCTCTGTGTGTGTGTGTGTACATGTTTTTATATCCCGGTGGGGACCTAAACCTGAATGCACACCAACACATGTGGACTCGTGTCACTGTGGGGACCCAAATTGAGGTCCTCATTGGCAAAAAAGCTTATAACTTGTACTGAACAATATTTTTAAAAAAAGCAAAAAGTTTTCTATGATCTTTAGGTTTAGGGGTTGGGTTAGGGGATAAAATATACAGTTTGTGCGGTATAAAAAACATTACGCCTATGGACTGTCCCCACAGAGATAGTAAACCAGACATGTGTGAAAAATCTTTTCTTTTCTTTTAAGCAATCATCATTCCATTGAATGCTCGGAATAATGATGAAGGATCCATAAAACGGTTGTTCTGTATTTACGGTCAATATTTGCATAATCAGGAAAGGATGAGGATTGATTCATTATAAGGTTAAAATAAAGGACAGATATATGTTGGCAGATAGAGAGAGAGAGTGAGACGTTTTTTTATCGTAGCTTTGATGTTTTTACTGTATATTGTAGCTTTGACCATCTGGCCATATAGATTAGGAAGATGAAACATCAACGTTTTGAGTACTTCCTTGTTGCTAAGGAAACACTAGGACACTTACTGTAAGTCACAGACATGGTGGTAATTAGTGTCCTATATAGTCAGACCCTTTCCTACACAAGTTACACAAGCCTTTCTGTTTTTTTCACTGCGAATTGTTGAAGGTGATCAGGATATGTTACATGAATAATCTTTTGATGGTAATCCCAATTTCATCCTTCTCAAACGCACATGTATAAGGGACATAGATTTCAACAAACAGCTGTGAACCTAGAACAATGTGTAATGTTTTTATATTAAAACACTTTATGCAGTAATACAGTAATACTGATTTTTGCTTGAAATATCTATCTATCAAACCCACTTTGATTTCAATAGAAATCCTTAGAGGTTTGTTAACACCCAGCCTTAAGATCCAAACATACCATATCTTCGCAAGACACTACTAACACACACACACGCAAGCACGCACGCACACACCTACAGTCACACGCACGCACGCACGCACGCACACACACACACACACACAAACTTATTTGTTAACACCCAGACATCACACCCATGTGATTGTAGACATGTAATTTCAAAACAAATAAACCCCTGTACTGCTAATGGTTTCCACTTGTTGGTGGATTTGTAGATGGAACATGGCTTTGGGAATTATTGAAGTTTTTTCATACACAAGAGCATCAGTGAGGTCAGGCTTTGTTGTCAGGTGATGGTTTCTGACTCACAGCTGATGTTTCAATTCAGAAGTGTTCAGTGAAGTTCATGGCTAGGCTTGTACAGGCCTGTTCCACTCCTCAGTAAGCCATTCTTTATTTTTATCAAACCATTTTTATTTCTACATTCCCTTTGCACACAATAGTGTCACACTGGAACCAAAAGGGCTGTCTGCAACAAAGTCGGAAGCATGCAGTCTTTTGGAATATCCTTATATTGATATGATTTGTGACTGGGGTTTGTCATTGATACTGCCACATACCGGCCTATATTTAGTTGCTGGTGACAGGATCCTGACACCCCTGTCCTGTTTTTGTAGAAAGACTATCGTCTGGCTACGTGTTGTCCTATCGGTTGTGTCTGTCTTGTCTCTGTGTAGAGAAAAACGAAAGACCCACGCTCTTCTGTCAGTGTCGCGTGACCTGTTTTTCTGTTTGAGCACTTTTGTTTTTTGTGTCATGTTATCATCTGTCTGTTCTATCTTGTGTTTGACAGTCAAGAGACCGCACAGCTTCTGCTCAGAAACAGCGATGGCGGGGCTAAAATAAATACCCCATCCCATTCTTAGTGAGGGCAAGTTTTTGGAAACACTTCGGATTTGATCAACTCTATGGTAAGAAGGAGCTTGAGAAGACGTATGCAATATGCAATCTTTGTAAAACGAAGGTAAAGTAATTTGAGAACACTATAAAGGTAAAGACTCACATCGAATGCCATCGTTCCAGCAAAATGGAATAAAATCGAACCTCTTCACTGGCGCAGCCCTTTTTGAGCCTACACGTGAAAACCAACTGTTGCCACTAAAATGGCTGTAACTCATGAATTCTTTTTTGAAAGAAGAAAATTAGCAGATTATTGCTAAAAAAAAGAAATCACAAATTTGATCAAGTGATTTTGCTATGTTTATTGTAATAAAAAAACTATAAAAGCTTTGTTTTTCTCTTATAAAAAAAATAATTTAAAATAATTACGGATCAGCCCCAAAATTTCCTAAGTCAAAGTTTTAAGGATCACCAATTGTTGTATCAAGTTTGGTCTTGATACATCAAATTTTTAGCTGCAATATTGCAAAAATCCCCTGGGGGGCCCTTATGCTTTCTATTGGTTTTAACACTTGATCTGAAATTTGACCACAACATTTACATTTATGCATTAGGCAGAGGCTTTCATCCAAAGCGACTTACATTGCATTATCCTATACATTTGTACTTAGGCATGTGCAATCCCCTGGGATCGACAACTTTGCTTTGTTAACGCAATGATCTTGCCACTGAGCTACAGGAAAACTCAACAAGAGACATTGAGATGCCCACTCTTTTAAAAAAAGAAACAATTACTCTTCCTTCACACATTGTATTCTATACAACGGTGATGAAATATTTTTTCTAGAGACTTTCCAACGATATAATGTTTGTCACAATAAGATAAGAATTCACAAAATTCACAATTCGCAAAATCTTTAAGTAAAATTGGCTAAACATATATCACATCTAATTTTGAGAAAGAATCGTTATAAAAAAATGAATCTATTTTTAATCGAATCGTGACCCCAAGAACCAATATGAATCTTATCGTGAGGTACCAAAAGATTCCCACCCCTATAGATAGCACTGTTTCCTTACTGATTGCTCACTGCTCTGGGTGTCTGTTTACGGTGTGTGTTACTCACTCACTGCTGTGTTTGTGTGCACTTGGATGGGTTAAATGCAGAGCACAAATTCCGAGTATGGAACACCATACTTGGCCTCACTTCACATCACTCACTGTATTGTACTGAAACAAGTGGGTTGAATTCATCTAGTCTATTTGAACGAATTGGACTCATTAATTGAAAAAGACCCGGAGACACCTACTGTCGGTTTTAGTGTCATACTTCTTTTCTATTAAAACAACAATGTATGCAATATTTCAGGATCCAAAATTTACGAAGTGTTATTGTAGAAATATGTCATCACAAAGATTCATTGATAGCTGTTAATGAACCTCACGACAAGGAAAATAGTTCTGAATAAACAAATTTAATGAATGGGGGGTAGACCCTTTTTATAATCTTAAACAAAATATCATTAAATATATTAAATAAATATGTGAATACATCCAATTTAATTAAATATGTCTTTCATCACAAGTGAGTGTTGGGGGGCCTCCGAATCGCAAAGGCCGCCTCTGGTTTGAACCCAGCCACCTCATTTGCTGTTTCATCTGCTAAGTGATGAAAAATATGTCATCATTTATTCACCCTCATGTCATTTCATACCTGTATAAATTACTTTGTTCTGATGAACACAGAGAAAGATAATTGGAAGAATGTTAGCAATTTTCAATTCCATGACATCATTGACTGAAAAATTGAATGGTAGTCAAAGGTGCCCCAGAACGGTTTGTGCTCCTACATTCTTCAAAATATCTAAATTTGTGTTCAACAGAACAAAAGAATATACAATCTTTTTTTAATGTAGTGGATGATATTTGCTAACATTCTTACAAATATATTCTTTGTGTTTAACAGAACAAATACAAGTATATAGGTTTGAAACAACCTGAGGGTGAGTAAATGATGACAGAATTTTCATTTTTGAGTGAACTGTCCCTTTAAGTTCTCCCATCTGTCTGCCCTCTTGATTTTTGCTTCTGTGCATGGTCCCTGTGTGCCCGGTTTTGTGCCAGATAATCGTGATGTGTTTACCTTGTCGGTCTAGGTCCTGTGGGTCTGAATTAGTTTGTCATCAGACCATGTGGACAGCAATGTTCCCATCTCCAGCCAAGCCAGCTTGTTATTCACCTGCTCAGGGACTTTTGACCATTTATGGACATCAGACCCATTATCTATGTTTTTCGCCGTAATAAACATTTAGGTTCATTGCAGTTGTCTTTTCCTCCTCCTCATTCTCTCTCTCTCTCTCTCTCTCTCTCTCTCTCTCTCCCTCCCTCCCTCTCTCTCTCTAATAAATATTAGGAGGTGTCCCCATATTTTGGAAAGTATTGTATTCTACATACGTGTACATTTAAATTGTTTAAAAATATATACATTTACTCTTATATTTGTATTATTGTGTATTATATCTGTATTATTCTAATCATTGTCTTCCGATCTCAAGAGCCGCTGAACTGGTTGTTTATGGAAATAAGGAGCCAAGTATGTAATTCAGGCAGCACTTCAAAGGCGTGTGTGAAAAACACTCTCCTCATTTGTGTCTTCCTTAGAGAACCTTATTATGCATGCAACATGCTGCTGCTGCTTTCTGCTGCCTGTCTCCTTCAGACGTTTCATTGTAAACTATCACATTTGGCTTCTTAAAATAATATCTGTTTATAACCTTATTTTCCGTCAAAGGGCAAACAGAGGTCTTATTTCTTTCTGAAGTTGTATCCACACAGAGGAGAATGAGCAGACCATATAAGGGTTGCCAGATGTTGATCTTCAGAAACAGGATATTTTTTTAATCTTGCAAAACAGCCTCATCCATATAGCCTAGGTATATTATTTTGTCCTTAATATATTTAAATAAAATGAACACATGACTAATTTTACTCAAATGTATTCAAATAAATTACACTGAATTAAGGAAAATAAGGTAAATGACTATTCAATTTGATATCTTATACAATAATTTATAGATGATAATTTATAGTTATTGTTGATGCTTTATTATATTCCCTTCTGACAACAAAGTAACCATTTGTAATCATATGGGTAGTCGAAAAACACACAGGAGGGTTTGGTTCATGTTTACAGTTTGTGAACGTACAACTCTAGCAGATATTTGTCTTGTTGTCAGCATTGGGTTTAAAACATGATTCATCATGATTCAACCATATAAGTCCATCTTTGTGCATGAGAATGACACATTTTTAAGTCCAGGAATTTCGTTTATGGTTCCTTTAAGATAATGATGCCAGGAACAACACACTTTATCATATCCACTGACATCCACAGTCCTCCTCCACACTAATACACCCACTCTCACACACACACCGACGCCATCTAGATGAGACATATCAATCTGGGAGACACTTCCTGTTCATGGCCCACGAGATGACGAATCAGATGCCCTTTCCAGACCGATTTATATGTAGCTACATATAGTCAATAAACACACAGTCGATCTCTGTATTTCTCTGTATGTCTCACGCCGTCTGTTTTCTTAGTAATTGATATGAAATGTATTCTATTCCTCTCTACTGTGCTTTCTGTTAAAAATAAACCAATCAAATCAGTTAAATCTTAATGAAATGTTTAATAATGAAACCCATTATTTTTTTCTTTGAATGGGCATTTTATCCTTGAAGGCTAATAAAATAGATAGTTTATTTATTTATTTACAAATAAGGTTTAAGAGTACGTGGAATGTAAATACACACAGTACAAAATGCTGGGTTGTTTTCAATCCAGTTTGGGTCAAAAGTGGACAAACCCAACAGTTGTGTTGTAAATGATGCTGGGTTGTTTAATATACATTTTAATTTAACCCAACAGTTGGGTTTTTTTCATTCCTTTTTTGACCCAACGATGAGTTGAGAATAACCCAATAGAGCAGCTGTAGACGCACCACCAGAGAGGCTAAGGCTAATTTTTTTAAATTATATTTCCTTTTGACAAAATTGTATATCATTTATTACAAAATAACAAGAATGTGATCCCCCTTTCTTAATTTTATTCCAAGCTTTAACGGGGCAGTTCACTTTTCTGTCATCATTTACCCCCCTCAAGTTGTTCTAAATCTGTATTCATTTCTTTGTTCTATACACCATTGTTCTATTGTAGGAAAATGGCAATACATTTCTTTGTTCTGTTGAACAAAAAATAAGATATTTTGAAGAATGTAGGAACGCCAACTGGGGCACTTTTGACTACCATTTTGACATAATTGTTCCTTGACATAATTGTTCCTACTATGGAAGTCAATGGTGGCCAAGAACTGTTTGGTTACAAGCATTCATCCAAATATCTTTCTCCGTAATCATCCGAGCACATTAGAGTAAATGATGACGGAATTTATATTTTTGGGTGAACTGTACCTTTAAATCTATTGTTGAAAATTGTAGAAGTACATACGCTTTGATAATGCATAACTGCATGGGTGGCAAACGTTTTGGTGTGGTTGGTCAGTGGATTGGTTAAAATGGGTGTAATAACCTATATGAGCACAATAAATACAACAAATCACACAATGCATAATACAATTATGTATGATTATATCTATAACTCTCACTAAATATCAACCCCCGGGAGATAAAAATGTTTGTCATTGAAGGAACATCCACATCTGCTTTAAGAAAGGAAGCGAGTCATTTAGAGATATCAGAATTCATCACAACACACAGAGTTCACTTGAAGTTCATTTTCTGATTCAAAACATTAAGCTGTTTTCCCTCTGGGTGCATTAGAGAAATCTCTGCCAATGACCAACATCAGTCCGATGTAATATATGCCGACATACCATCAGCGGCACATGTATGACAATACAATCTCAATCTTCTTATGATCCCTTTTATTTCTGAGGATTGGAGGCTGTTTATTAGTGCTTTTTATGCGTTTGTGCATGTATGCAAAACCTTCTCTGCATTTTATGCTGTTCCTCTCTACAGTGTTTTCTGTTAATAATAACATCATCAGTCAAATCCGGTGGAAAGCTTTAATGATGAAACCCATTCTCTTCCACTATGAAAGATGTATGAATGAACCAAGCTTCTGAGCATTTGGCTATAGGGAGGAAAAGGAATCATTCTTTCATTCATTGCCAAATGCAGACAGAGGAACAGTATTATCGGAAACACCAGAGGATCATTAGAGCAAGTGCTTTGACACAATGTAATTAGCGTGTCAGCGCTGCCGTGAGTTCTCCGCTCTCCCCTTCCTTCTGACAGATCAATTGCTTTTGCTCTTTTATACAATGGAAAACAATCCTTATCTCATCCACATGTTTTTATCACGTTGTGTGGAGGATAAATAAAGGTTCTTGAGTAGTGCTGGTCCTTTCAGCTAGTCATTAGCGAAGACCTTTTCTTATAACAAGGATTTGGATTTAGATGGGCTACTAACAGTATAATTCTAATGGATAGATTTAGTGCTATTGTAAGACCAGCATCCTAATTTTTGCTTGATGTGTTTGGTTGTCAGAATTTCCACTTGTTTTGAATGTGTAGTGGACCAGATTTATTCACGAAAGTGTTTGTGCTCATTACCTGCCATTTCATGTGTTTACCTGGCATGCCTACTATGTAGGTCATACCCACTATGGAGCACATTTTTATCAGAAATGTTTCTCTTTGGATACGATATTAAAGGTGAGGTTTGTAACAATTTTGCAGTAAAATATCCAAAAACCCCTAAGCTAGTGTTATATATTTTATTCAGCTGAGTACTTACAATATCTCAAATGTTTCCAACTACTTGTAAATCGTGAGAAAATCGCCATTCTTAACAGTGACACGGGGCTGTGTGCAGTTACCCGTCAATGGCGTCATATCCGCGTTCCCCTTTGTTACCACCTTCACTGATGTAGAAACCGCATGACCACGTCGACAAATGCAGAAGTTGTGTCTAGCATATAGCAAGCCACTAACTTGTTTCGAGCAGTCACTTATTTATGGACCACAATTATTCGCAACAAACGTTTTGATTTGTATAATCTCATATCTAAAAAGTAAACAAATTAGTACAAGGAATATTCTCAGTTTCTTTATTTTGTATCTTTCTTTCAAACACAATGTTTACAACAAAACACACTTTATCCTATTTCCACCTTGTTAGTTTGCCTAGCATCTTCATTTCCTAGCTATTGTGTGAAATCTAATTAAAATAATAAACTGCACAAGTTTGGTTTATCATATAAAAGAAAATACTTATTATATGAACAATATTAGAACACTTTTTATTTTTAATGTTACAAAGTCTGTACTACGTAACAGGAATGTCCCATATACTGTACATGTAAGGTATTTATGGTGGAAACCCACACAGATAAAGACACACTGGTGTACTTTAAACCATAGATATAAATAACTAGATGCCGCATTAGCATCTGTTTCTACAGGCCGCTATATAGAGGGTATGGATGTGTCGTCACTTTACCACATGAACACCACGTGAGCATGCCGGAGCGCGCCCCATGAGTGGCAAAACACTCAGCAAAAGGACTGCTTACAATATTGGGTAACGCAATTCTGCGCAACATTTCAGTGTTCAGGAACACCTGATTCTTTTGTAAGTCGTAGGGAAGCCGCAAGGATCGCCGTCGGGTCCAGCTGCTTGTAAGTTCAGCAAAAAAAATTGTGTTTTAGTCCCAGATTCTTTGTTTCTCCTATCCTCCTCAGCCATTTTGCTTGCTGTTTTGCCACCCAGGGGAGCGTATCCCAGGTTGTGTCCCGACATGTTCACGTGGGAAAGTGACGTCAATGCATACCCTCTATTCGTAAATCCATATTGGAACGGTGCGAGCCGGTTTCTTGTGGAATTGGGTTACTTTGTAACTGTTTGTAACTGTTGGTAACTGTTGCTCCGGTTTGTTTTATCCACAGGTTAGGGGTGGAAGGACTTTGTCAATCTTAAAATGATTTTATTTATTAAGTTCTGTCATTCTGTCAGTAGGGATGTAAGCCTCCTGATGAAGGATTTTATTTAACAGTTCTGGCAACCCTGCCAAGCCAGTGTTATAAACAATTCGGCCCTGTGTGAATTGTGTCTGGTTAGGACCCAATTTAGTAGGTAGTTGTCTGATGCTTGATCACAAAGTTGTTCACCGAAGCTGCGTTATCTTCTAGCGAGCTTAATACGCTGGGTAGAATAAAAGCATTAAAATGACATGTCAAAATTTAAGTTTACTAAACACATGAGCATATAAGCCTGATGTAACATACACGCCAGTATTTCTGGGTGAACATCTGCGTAACAAAATCTGTCCAATAACTGATAGAGAGCAGAAAAGAGAGTGAGAAAGAGAGGAAGTAAAAGTGTGTGTCTAATGTCATCTAAGTTTGTTTTGACAAGGTTAATACAAGCTGCCATCAGAATATTAATTTGAGATGCAATACGGTTACACACACACACACTTTTTGCCAAAAATCTTACTTTTCATCACTTAATCATTGGACAAACACAAACATTTATTGGCATAAGCAGTGTCTACCATAACAAATGTGTGAAATTGTTTTTAGATTTTTTCTAATGACGAAACTCATCTGTTGTATGTTTTCTTGCAGGCCCCTGTTGCTAAGCAACACATTTTACTTATGCCTCACTTTTAAATGAGTGTTTTAAAACTCATTGGAATTGTGACTTTGTAAACGGCTGTATCTTGCCAAGTTTGGCATTAGAATGCAAAGCCCGATTTATGACATCTTTTGTGTCTATTGATTTCCACAGACTGTCGTCACTGCTCTTCGTTGTTAGTGTAGCTCATGGCGGCTGTCAGGAGAGTTTAACTGCATGATACTCAGAAGAGTCGGGAGGTGACCGTCATCCCTCTGGTAAAAGACTTCATCCATCACATTCATCACACGTTGTCCATATCCTTCACGCTTTCTGCCATACAGTTCTGTTCAATTTGTATAGATAACTAATGAGAAATAATTACATGTTCACATTTTAGATGCTTTAGTTCCAACATTGGTTTTGTATCTAGAAAACTTTTGTGTGATTTTGGAGAAATACAGTTCGGTACTGTGAAGGAAAGCACGACGAAGGAGTATAATCCAAAATACAATGTTTCATAAAGAATCCAGAGGTAGCATATAAGCACGACACACACAACGTTAACACAAGAACAATACAGGACAGGGGAACAGATGAGAACACAGTTACAACAGTCCGTTTCATGTCAGATTTAAATGTGACAACTTGCCCCATATATTAAATTCAAATGAGTCTCTGGTGCTTTTTACACTTGTGCAAGCAGCTTTACAGCAAATATATTTTACTACAGTAAGCAGGGATTATAAATTGTGCAATTCGGTATTTATGCATTTTTTCCATAAAATGTAACTGTGAAAATAATTGTCTGTATCAGTTTCTAAATACAAATATGACTGAATTCATGATAACTATCAAAGCTCATACCTACTATATTCACATTAATGTTCACGACAAGGTTGTATTTGTTAACATTACTTAACACATTAGCTAACATGAACTAACAAATGTTTATTATATATTTTTATGGCCAAGACTTTTAGGTATGCCGTGGTCTCTACACATTTGAACACTGAATTCTACAATTATTTTTACTCTTACCTAACATGGATGTCTATTGTTCCGTAAATAAAGAACTGTTATCAATCACTCAGGCTTTTAAAGGTGTGTTTGTGTTAAACAGCCCTCAAGTGCTGTGTATTTGCATTCGCTTCTCTCATTCTGATAACCTAGAGAGGCAAAGTTGATGTAAATACCTATCACAGCTATTTTTAACATTAAATTTTTTACAAAGAAGGTTGTGTCATCAGAGGTCAGGCCATAACAATCGCAGAGTAAGAGAGAATACAAGATTGCACTAAAGGAAACAGATGGTTTGAAGGTCTTTATTAGACTTGTGTCTTCGAACAGAACAAAAAGACACAATGTCAAAAGATGAACAGTCGCTATAGATATCACAGATAGGAACAATATTAACATTATAACATATCACTGTTGGATATCCAAACTGACAGTAAAATATACCATTAAAGTAGAAAAACATATAGAAACATATATCATTTCTTTCCAAACATTCAACCATTACAAGCTTATGGATAAAAGGCTGTTTGAATATTCAGAATGAGAACAGCACGTTCTGAAAATACATATTTTATTACTTTTCTTCTGTGTTTTCCCAGCACACTATTCCCTCTTGAATTTCATCTCTGCTCACAAGGAAGCGCATTCATGCACTTCCAAATAAATACATAAATCTTTTGCATGTGTTTACGGTGTTGTTTTTGTTACCACATTTTTTTCTCTTACAGGGAGCTCTCACTCTGAAAGTCAACATGTTTTTTTAATGGAATGTATTTTGCATACTTGTTTATCAGGAAACTGTGTCATTTTGTACGTATTGAACTCTAGAATCAAAATGGTTTAACAATTTGCAATAGCAAACAAATCATGCAAAATAACAAAAATAATCCGGAAAATAAAATTAAACATGTTAAACACACACATAGTTATGTACATCACTCACTGTACAAAATTCCTAGGCACATTAGATGCTTCAAACTGTTTAATTATATCTTAAATGTATAGTATGAAAGTTCAATAGATTTCCAAACATTCTTTGCTGTAATATGTGCTGTAATGATCAAATCAAGTTAATGTATGAAGGGATCCTACAAAACACGGAGATCTGATTCAGAGATTTGATTCACCATCACTGAGTCACTATGGAATGACCAAAAACAGCAGGCAAAGGCATCTATTCATGCCATTGTTTAAAAAAATAAAAACATTTTATTTTAAGAAATCCTGATTCATTTTCACAGTACTGTGGTTTGTTTCATGTTTGGAAATGTTGTTTGAGTCGTAAAGATGTTCTTTAAACAAAGCATAAAGTGGTCTTTACCACACATTGCTTCGAAATCTGGGTCTGTTTCATACTGCATTGTGTCAAACGTAAAGCTTTCTTTTATTAGTGTAGAAGTAAATTGATGTTGGTGTACCCAGGGGCGGTTCTAGGGGGGTCCCTAAATCTTGATTTGAAATCTTGAAATTTTGAGCTGAACTTGTTTTCAAATGAAAAATGACTGAAAAATAACCATGACAACAAATGTTAGTGTGCCCCCTAAAAGCATAAGTGGCCCCTGCCTGGCCCCCCCAGTTACAGTAGTCTAGAAACGCCACTGGGTGTACCATGACTGAAACATTATTTAAACAAATTCCATTTTCTTTTGAGACCTAATGTATGTCGTATAAACTATTACAACATGAAATTAACCTAGAAAAAATGTACCTTGTCTTTTAATACATAAAAAACTGTACCCCACCCTAAACTCTTTTTGACAGTTGCTTATACTGTAATTCAAATCAAACAGTTTAATTGGAATATAAACTAAATTGCTTTCGGACAAACCTGATACCACATGATTTTCAAATAACATTACATTCTTTAAAACGGTGACACCCCGAGTAACATCAATGAACTCTTTTTTAAATAAGACTTCAGTTCTTTAGAATGGTGGGAGGACAAGTAAAAATTATAATTCCATTTTCTCAATTCTTTCACAATGGTATTGTTGACCGTTCTCACCAAGCTCAACTGGTTAATCCTGATACGCAAGTAAATTATCAAACAACCAACATTTATCCCAAACTAGAGCTCTGGCTCTAATATTATTTCTAGAAAAAATCAGTTTAGACATTTTGGTATCAAAATCTTTTGGTTTTAAGAATGTGATAAATTCGACAGTGGAATAGGTCTGTGTCAGATCTTTATAATGTTGTAAAAAGTTAATCAATAAACAAACAAACAATTTTATCTCAATAAAAAATTCTCAATTATCTTGCAGCACTATTGATTTAAATCAGAATCCTCCCATTTTTGTGTTGAGACAAAATAAAGTGCTACTACGGTTTAATTTCAGTCTAAGACTTCAGTGACCACAGTGACCATAAATCAAATTGTAAAGGCAGTACACTACATCAGCAAAACCAACAAAAATACATTGATAGTTTGTCAATAAGCAATAGTACCTTACAGCTGTCTTTATAGCAAACTATATTCAAGTAAGTAGAGACTAATGGGCTTGTCAAATTAGGTACACCAATGAATTCGTTCTTTTGGTTACTTACATTCTTTATGCATTATTAATGCAGACATGTAAAACTATTCACACATTCTATTTGTTGTCTGTGTCTAATATGGAGTGGGTGACATGCATTCAAACACACAAAAGCTGCTTATGATCATCTGTCCTCATTCTGATGTGTCTGTCTACATCTTCAATTGTGTTATGAAGGAGAGCAGTGTCACATCAAACAGTCGCCCCGGGTCATAAAACATCAAACCTTTCCTATCCAAGCATACCACGACTCCTGATAGCTTCTTGTTCTCTGTGGATCACTGCTACCTTCCTGAACTTTCCCTGTTCTTCACTGGTGGAGTGATCTTTTCAAGCCACCTGAAAACCAGGATTCATTGCTATTTCAAAGAAACATATAAGCGCATCTCTTGTGCATATTTCTGTGATTTTATGAAGAAAAAAACTTACTTTCATCTTTAGCTCAGCCTTACTTTGAGCAGTTTATTTGCAGCGTTTCAATATTCATTTGTGAATTGCTTTTTATAAAAGTGTGTTCTAAATAAATGAAAGTGTAAACTCAGCAACAGAACTGTGTTACAAACCACAAAACCTCAACAACAATGAAATCACATATAAAAGTATAACACAAGTTTCATTCCATTTTTTTCAATGTGTAAAAAAAATCAATTCAGTTTGGTTTCAACAACTTAACACAAAAAAAACAAATCCAATTCAGAACATGAAAATGGTCTGTCTTAGAGTCTCTCCTACTGAAAAACACATCTGACGCTTGTATTTGAATCCATGATTTAGTGAACATTCGCGCTTTTAATTAACCTTCTTCATTTCTTTATTTTTTTACTCATCATCGAAGTGAACTAACAGTGAATACAGCTGTGCTCAAAACTCCGATTTTTTGTCTTCGGATCATTGTCGCATGACGTTGGATGTTTGCAAGAAATGTACTCCGCATTCTCTCCTGACCTTCTATGTACAATTTATGCTACATTACTGTAATACAAAACAAGCCATTTCTTGATGGTTGCACATAATTTACTCAACTTGTGTCCATGACCTTGGTGAACACACGTCGTAAAAAAGGACTTGAACAATGGTGACAGCGATTTTTATGTTCGGAATGCAGCCAAGTAACGAACAATCATTCTTACTGTAAACGCACACTTTTATTTATGAAATAAATCTGAAACATTTCCCAAGCGCATTTCCCAGAACCACTGTGTCAGTTTTAAACCTACTAGAAATCCAGGCTACTCATTTTCAGTGACATCCTGGACACATCCGTATGTATAGTGGACATGGCAACCATGTCATATTCGTTCTCCCGTGCTGACCCCATCTTGCAGATTCGGAAGGTCCGTAGATCACGCTGGAAGTTGCGGTTCAGGAAGCCGTAGAACACAGGGTTTATGCAGACCGAGCACATTGCTGTCAAGTGACACAGCGAGAACATCAGATTGTGCGTGCAGTTCATAGCAATTTCATGGTTCCAGTCAGTAATGGCGTTGAAGACATACAACGGGAGCCAGCAAACAGCAAATGCCACGACGATGGAAAATAGCATGATGTTTATCCGCTTATTCTCGATGCTGCGGTATTTGTTTTCACGCATTCTGTCCATCATGTTATTCCGCTGCTGCAGGCGACTGTAGATCTGTGAGAGCCATACAAGATAGAAACAGATAAACAAAGAAATTTTTTCAATGACATGTTTACATGGACAACAATAATCCGATATTAACACGATTAAGACAATACTTTGATTAAGAATGGACAGAGCTTTTTAATTAGCTTAATCCGTCTAAACTCATAATCGTAGTTAACACAAACCGAATTAAGATGGGTGGAGTTATCCTATTTTAATCACATTAACGAAGTGCGGTATAGACATGTACACAACTTAATCGCACTACTACCGGAACTTTCGCGGCACTTTGCCACAGGTTACACACACACGGCAGTGGACAGCCTTTTCGTTTTACGGCAAACAACATGGCTTCAAGCAAGAAAGCACATTTTTGGTGCGAACGGGAAACAAGAAAGATGCCAACAATTCTAGAAAATAAAGGAAACACCAAAAACTGTATGTGGTACCATGTCGAAGATGAACTGTTTGTTGATAGGCTGCATGAAATTGTGGAGGGAACGTCGAACGGCGTCGCTTAGGGACGTATTGACGTATGCCATTAATAGAACTATGTAGTGTAACATGTCAAACGGAAACATGAAAGGTATATTCTTAAAGCAAACTCATGTAAACACCTTAACCGCAATATTAGCTTACTCAGAATGAGGCAAATCATTTGTCCATGTAAATGCCATTATTGCGATTTCATCTTATTATCAGGGAGGTCACAGTGACTACGTTAACATGCACCCTCATAATGCGATTATAATAGGATTTTGGCAATATTGCGATACACTTTACCTCCTGTTAACGAATTCATTTGATCTAAATAATGTGATTAAGCTCATAATCGCAGTAAGCATAATCGAAGTAAGATACTGTATGTGGTGTATGCCTGTTTTACTATCACGATATGAGTAATGTAAACACCTTAATCGCATTCATGATGCTCTGACCAAGGTGCGCATGTGCTTCTGTCACGCATTTTAAGCGCAAATTGATTAAACCTGACAGTCTGAAGTTTACCGTCAACACAACTCGCTGTCAGCAGTCTCTGATCCTTTTCTTCCTTCAGAAACATTGCGAACGCGAAGACAGCATACACCACCGTTGGGAAGGCATTTTCCATCATATTTCTATATTCATTACGGCACTGAATAACCATTTAAATTTCGTCATTTATCAGATAACCATAAAAAAAGAACCATAAAATACGTCCACATAGCGATGTTTTGCATTTGACGCTAATACATTAAAACGGTAGCCAGTAACACACACCTACTCTATGTGAGATCACCTTTGTGCTGTGTATGTAGAAAATAATCAGACTAATAAAACTTTAATGTAAACGGGAGCAAAGAGGTGTTCTCATGTCATGTAAACATTTAACTGCGATTTAGACCTTACTCTGGTTATTGGAAATAATCACATTATTGGTGCGCATGTATACAAACGTAGTCACTGGTTGATCAATTTGCTGGCGGGTTAACACAATGTTTCCTTCTGTATATAACATTGCGATGTAATTGTTATGCTGTAGTTTAGCTCATTCAGACATGCAATCCACCCCCTCAACCAACAACGACTAAATAAACAACCCTGTGACACAGTCTCCGGAGCTCAGAAATTATAACCGACCTGAGGGCAAACCATCATTAAAAACACACTGGAAGAAAGGTTCCCTGACATTTCACATGATGATCTGTGTGTGCGTATGTTTGCAGGCTCTGTGTCTTTTTTATTATTGAGTCAACACAAACTGACAGACTGAACACAAATGGAAGCATCCTTTAAGAGCCACAAACACAGCGCTGCGTGATTTATGCACAATACAGGCTGGTGTTACAATATCCCAGCGGTCATGGAATGTTAATGTGATTCAATATGCATATTAAGCATGGATGTTCGAGAGTCTAAAAATCAAAGCAAAGAGAATGGTTAGTGATTTCTTTGATGAGACTCTTACAGCAATCAGAATAGATGGAAAAGCATAGTGATGGAAAGTTATGCTATAGATATTTTGGTAACACTTCAGTATAGGGGGCGATTCTCACTATTAACTAGTCGTTATTAGCATGCCTATTATTGGCATATTGGCTGTTACTTGTTACTATAAAGCACATATTCTGCATGACCATACTCTACATCCCTTATCCTACCCAATACCTAAACCTAACAACTACATTACTAACTATTAATAAGCAACAAATTAAGAGTTTATTAGGGGGAAAAGTCGTAGTTAATGGTTTGTTAATAGCAAGAATTGCCCCCTATCCTGACCAATTTTTTTGCAGTTTTGCAGAAGTAATACAGCTTGAACAAAAACATACTAAAAAATTTAAGGCATCCTTTAGACTTAAGTTTTTACAGTGTAGAAATTCCTTTTAAAAAGTCAACCATCCCTGCAAGTCATTGTATTCTTCTCACAGAAGTCTTGTGCTTGTGTAACATGTGCATTTTTATATCAATAGTATATATATTTTTTCTCAATGCAAGTTCCACCCACCACATATGAAGCTTAACAAGATAAATGAGTTCTTCCTTCATTTCAGTATTTTGCAAACAAACTTTCTCCAGACTTTCTCTGCCCCTTTTTCTCTCCTCAATTTTTGTTCTTTTTTCTGCTTTCCTCTTCTCATTTTTGCTTTCTCTTTTTATGTGATGAATGACAGAGCTGGCACACAGTCCTTTGACCTGAAATAACTGCATGACACAAAACCCTTAGGCAGAAAGACAGAGAGAGAGAGAGAGAGAGAGAGAGAGAGAGAGACTAAGATGTATGTGTTTGTCTGTTGATCATGATTTAGTTCAGCTCACATTTGAAAGCCAGTCTCACCCAAAATCCACAGAATAATGAATACATACATGGTTTGTGATTTGTGTGCGTCTAAATGATTTCCTTCAAAGCTTGTCTTTGGAAACATGGTTTGTTTAATTTGTTGATTAAATGTGATTCTGGTCCGATTTTGCAAATAGTGGAGCATACAAAAGTCCTTCAATTATTAGGACTCATAAAGAGAGAGACTGATCTGATGCAATCTGACAGCTTCTGCCCTGACTGGACATTCAGAATCTCTGTTGACGTCATATTCTGTATTGGACCGAGGGATGGCTGGAAATAATCCGAAATATGGTCTGTGGTAAACAAAACCACCAAATATTTTCAGGTTTTATTCAATGACATTAAACACACCAATTATAACCCACTTGGGATTTTTGAAAGCTTTATTGTGTCTTAAAAACAGCAGCTGCAAACAAGTTGCTAAAAGTGACTGCTTCCTTTGGCAGGGACAGTAGACATCACAGCGCATATAAAACTCACAAATATGCAACATGCACAAATCCCTCAAAATGTAGATGCGGATTCATTCACAGACAAAATTCTTATCAGGGAACACATTTTTAAGAAAGTTTGAGTTTTCGGGGGCTTGGTGGTGGTGACATTGATATCAAGCGACCTTAAAGCGGGGAAATCGATTTCCGAATTACGTTTTAGACAACTGAGTCGGGCCGAGTACCAAAACAACCTTGTAGCCAATCAGCAGTAAGGTGTACAGTGCACAGGACGGACCTTAGGTGAGCGCAGACGAAAACGAAAGATGGGGGTAGGGGTGTGTTTGTTTTGGTGATTTGAACATCAACAACGGCAAAGAGAAATCGGACACCCAGCCTTTAAATGTAGTCTGTTTATAGCGTCGTGTTTTTACCTCTGCCGATTGCATTTCGGCTTTAAAAGTAACAAATGATGTATTCATTTTTCAAGATTATCTTGATAGACAAAATGTGTGAACATCATAAACCTTTGCTAATCACAGATCTTATTTTTTGCGATCTGCCAAAAGTCTATGGGAAAAATGCATAGGCTTTCGTTCGAGGGGACCGAGTCATTACTAAACCACTCATGCTTTAGCAGTGCTACAATGAACGGAAACGGAAGGCTAGAAGAGGTAAAATCACAGTCATTTTGTCCATTGATTGTTTGTGTAGAAGACAAATTTTGTGGAAGTTCAAGGTCTTTAAGTACATATTTATTAGTCACATTTCTGGTAAAGAACTGTGCTGCCCATGAACTCACCAATCTGAGAGCTTGCTGTTACTCTGAACATGGAAATAGCAACAGAGGTCAACAGCAACTGCCGACCTCAATGAAGTATTGTGAGTGATGTAATTGAGTTGGACTCCATCAAGGAGGTCTATATTACCTGAAAAAACCTATTAGCATTCCCATTCATCTTAATGGCAGATGCTTCCCTGCAAGTACACGATCTGAAATCTTCCGTTTTTACTCATGGGCACTCAGTTGGGTTTTTAAAAGCCAATCATTTCAAACAAGAGTTGTGTCAAAAAGTGAAAAACCCAGCCATTGGGTTAAAATAACTCAGAAAATGGTTTATATTTGACCCAACAATGTGTTTAAACAACCCAGCATTGTCATGCATTATATCACTTTGAAGTCTGGAAATGTCATAGAAAATTTTGCCTGGCCGATGGCACCACAAGAACACACACAATTCCCAAACTTTTCACTAGCTACAATCCTGAGCTCTGACATCTCACAGCCAAATCCTTAACGTTTGGTCTCCATTGGTGGTGTCGCAAGTATTGTCAACAACCGTGATTACTGATAATGAACAATTCTCTACACTTTAAGCATGATTCATTGGCCAAATATAGAAAATAAATGAATTTTACTGATATTTATATATTTTTTATTTCAATAGATAGTGCAATTATATCTTTATAGTGAATTCTATTGGCCTTAATAATCAAGTAGTAAAATTCCTATATTTTGACAGCCCCAGTGTCCATACAGTCTTAAACTAACTTGTTTGCAACAACAGGGATTCAGTAATCAACTCACTATTTGAGAAATAAATATGGAATAAGTATGGAAAAATACTAAGTATCTAATTCAATACCTTAAATAATACATTTACATATGTTGAAAACAAGTGCCTAAATATACAAAAAACAAGTGTCAAAAAAGCGGCAATTCTTTATACATTATTTAATATTTTGTATTATTGCAGTATTGTTTTATATATTGACCTTTAATACATAGGGAAATATCAGGAATGCTTCAAATGAAAGATTCTTATGTTGTCATAAATTTAGGCTGTTAGTTTTGGTTCATGATTCATAACTCTTAGCTGAAGAATGCCTCTGAGGAAATATGTTTTTGGAACCAAGGCTGCTGATTAAGTGCATGAAGGGGTGAAAACCATGACGGGTGAAGGAGGGAAAGTGAGATGTATATGGATCTGTGTGTGGGTGATGTTCCAGTTTGTGACTGATCGTGGTTAATTATGTGTAAAAGTGACAAGCATCCTCGACAGACTCGGTCATTTCACTTGAAAGCGCTCCGCAGCACTTGCCAACAATGAGCTATGGTCACAGTGACGACAGAATGCTCATTCTGTCACCCCACAGGCACATTTCAATTTTTACAGCTCTATTAGCATTATAATCTCCATATTACACACATTAATGTGAAGCTTGAACTTGTGGATGTGAACATCTACCTCTTTACTTAGACCATTATTTTTCTTCTTCCAATCCTTTATCGTTGCCTTTTTCTCTGTTTCTTACTGTTACGATTTTAGTACCCTTTGCGGAATAGGACTCATTCACCTAATCTTCAAGGCCTTTGAATGTTTAAATCTCATTTGCTCTATAGTTATGGAAGTGATACCATCGGGTAACATGTTGTTCAAAAATAGCAAACACCCTCCACTTAGATTTGCTTCTTTTATTGAGCCAACAGAAACTTTAATAGGTAAAATATGCTTTTCTAAAAATAGGTTAAAAATTATCAAATCAGATCCCTTATTCTTGAATAAAAAATATTCTGCATATCCTGTATTTTATTATTGAAAAAACATGATTACATGAAAAAATATAAAAATGATGCTCATATTGAAAATTTGGAACAGAAACTGTCTTTCCTGTGTTTTTGTGCTGTCATCGTTACACAGAACATTTTTGGAAAGATATTAACACATTAATCAGTGAGAATATTCAGAACGGTGTATCCATATCTTTTAAGGATATTATTTTAGGTTATTATAATGCAGATTACTGTGGACAATGTAGACTCTCTCTTTCTCTCAGTAGGTATTGGTCTATCTTTTGTTGAAACTAGTAACTTTGTATTAGCACCTATTGTATTATTGCTCCTGTATGACATAGTACTGCTTATTGCTCCCCGAATTTTCAGCAAGTCGCTTTGGATAAAAGTGTCTGCTAAATGATTAAATGTAAATGTATAACTTAATTTCTTACCATCATGTTTGTATTTTTCATTTTATTTTCTCTCTCTTTTTATTTTAATATGTAGTGGAGTAGGCGGGGCGAGACCGTGGTTCGAGACCGGTGAGTAATTGTGAATAAGCGCCAGCTGTGCGCACACCGGGCTCGAATCACGTAGGAGATTGGGAGCATATAAAAGGAACGAGCGACCGGAACGTCGATGAGAGAGGACCGGGCCCGAAAGTATGTTAAGTTGTTTTATGTTTATGTATTTTGTTATTCGCCGGCAGTCGTCCGGAGGGGCTGCCGGCTGTCTTTTACTTTGTTTATTATTAAAACTTTATTTAAATGTTTGCCGGTTCCCGCCTGCTTCCTTCCTTTTAATGAATCACGTTACATTGGTGCCGAAACCCGGGAGGAAGGAGAGACATGCTGTCGGAGAGTCCTCGCCGCCGAGTGGCCTCGCGGTGCCGGAGAGTTCGGGCAGCGCGGACAGAGGCGTCCGCCAGTGGCTGCCCGAAGCGGTGGCACTGGGGAACGGAAGTGCACAGTGTGGCCACCGCCAAAGCTTCGGTGCGACGGCGATCTTTGCTGCCGCGCCCCTGGGTCGAGGTGGGGTGGCTTTCGTCCGAGCGGGAGCGGGAGAGTTGCCGCCGTCCGCCAGAGGCCGGAGCCTGCGTCCGTCCGCCCAAGGGGGAGGAGCAGGGGGCGGAAGCGCCGAGGACGGCCACCGCCTGCCAGAGGCCGGAGCCTGCGTCCGTCCACCCAAGGGGGAGGAGCAGGGGACGGGGAACTCGCCGCCGACTTCCCGCAAAAGGAGGAGCCACCGCCGGCCGCCAGGGGGCGGACGGTCGTGCCGTCCACCGAGCGCCCAGGGCCACCGCAAGGCACCGCGAAGGAGAGAACCCCGGCTGGTTGAGGACCGAGCGGCAGCATGTCGGGGAACCGGACTATTTTTTTTCCCTCTCTCCCCTCTCTCTTTCCGGTCGCTCCGAGGGCTCCCGTCTCCGTTGTCTCGTCTCGCCGCTACATGCCCCCAGGGGAAAGGTACTCCGAGACTGGGAGACCCCCGAGGGAGGGGGGAGCAAGCACAGTCTCGGGGGTACCCCCCGGCCTGTGTTGGGCGATGGGGGTATGTAGTGGAGTAGGCGGGGCGAGACCGTGGTTCGAGACCGGTGAGTAATTGTTAAAGAGCGCCAGGTGTGCGCACAACCGGTCTCGAATCACGTAGGAGATCGGGAGCACATAAGAGAACGAGCGACCGGACCGTCACTGAGAGAGGACCGGGCCCGAACATGTTTGTATTTGTATTTATGTTTGTGTTGCCGGCAGTCGTCCGTGAGGGGCTGCCGGCTGTTTATTTGCGTTGTTTATTTTCTAATTAAATGTTTAAATGTTTGCCGATTCCCGCCTCCTTCCTTCCTTTTAATGAACCTCGTTACATAATATTCATTTTATTTCCTATATTTGGTATTTAGATTTTTGATGATATTGAAATTGTTGACACTTTACGCATTATTGTAAACATATCATGCTAATTTACACATTTTATGTCAACATATGACATAAATCTCTCTCTGCTGGTCATGTTCAGTCAGAGTTATGTCCAAACCTTCTGGGATGTAGGCAAAACCTTTTTTTGCAGTAATCTGTGACAATACAGAAGACTGAAAGAGACATTCCTTAATGTATATGAATGCACGTTGATGTGCATGTGGGTAATGTTGTCATAATTCTTGAGTTTTCTACTTCTCGTGACTTCTCGAGTCGTGACAGTACTATATCTTTTGTGCTTGTGTTATGTGTGGAGACACGTGGCCTTTGTTGTGACTTTGCACCACGTGTCCTCCGGTCGTGTCTCTTAGCCCCGCCCCCTTGTTTCCAGTAATCTCGCCCTTTTTCTGTTTTAGTAATAAAATACGTTTTGTTATCCCTTCACGCTGCCTGTGTCTGGGTTCTCTGTCTCGAAATCCCTGACAAATGTAGTGCATATAGTAGGGAATGTGGAATGTAGTCTGAGACTAAAGAGTCTATGTGCTCTCTGCACACACATGCATCTGCACGCACGCATTTTATGAGAGAAAAGCTATGTATTTGTTGAATGCAGAAATGTTTTTTATTTTATTTCCTCAGTGTTACAAATTTGAGTTAAACATTGCTGAAAACATCTAGGATAATATAAGTTCAAATAGTTAACAAAATATGTAACACTGTGATAGCAGATTTAGGATATTTTAAGGCAAACATTTACATAATGTGCTTTTAGGGACCTGTTCACACCAAGAGCGATAGGCATTAATTAAACCGTAAAGTCAACAAAAAAAGAATAGTGCAAACAGTCAAACATTAATAGAAAAGATAGATATTAATATGAAGAATATAAAACACGATTTGGAAGAAGATAGTTATTATTGTTCTTGACGATATGTGTGATGGTTGTTTGAAAAATGTATATGATTGCTCTTACAATAAACTGAATTGGTGTGAACACTGATATAGCTTTAATAGTATAATATATATTGTTCTTGGTGTAATGGGGCTCTAATTGTCTTTTTACAAGAAACGATAACACTTTTGTGGCACTTTTTCCTGGAATTCTGAGGTGTAAATTCGTCCAAGAGCTGCCTATATGCATATGACAGATTGAACAAATCAAAATGCAGAGATGAAACTGAAGAACAATTTAGACATTTATGTATCCTAGCAAGTATTTTGGAAAATCTTGATTACATGTAAGTATACCTCGATTGTGCAAATATGAGGAAAATGATAAGAAAATTTTATAAATAACATTTATAAATAAATCCCGCTACAGATTAGCATAAATAAATGTCACCCTGCAAAGCTTTACATGAAATCTCATTCGCCTCAAACTTTTTGACTAGCATGAACTCCCCATGGACAGAAAAGGGCGACAAGCATGTACATTGGGAAGAATATAGTATTCTTTCACAAGGGAGGAATATCAGATTGTGATGCACCAGGCGGGATTCTGTGGGAGGGATAATTTCTGTTCAGACAAACCTATGAATATGGAAGAATGTGGGTTCTCTCCAGCCCACAGGGTGTTTTTAAAGTGACTCAGAGAACTGAGCATCTACAACCCTCATTTTGAGTTATTGTCATATGACAGATATATTGTGAAAAATACTATATCATTTTCATGCATAGAGGTTACTAAAGTGGACCTGGGCTATCAAAAACCCATCATGGGTTTTAATGGCATAGTTGGAAATCAACCATCATACGGGGCACTAGTGCATGATCCACTCAAGTGGAGAACAATAGTGACAAATATGTATAAAAAAGTTCAATTCTTGCTTTTCAAGCTCAAGGAGCAATAGAAACACGTGTGCTGTGTGTCCCAATTTGTCTATACATACAGTATACTGTACATACTATGCCCTAAAAGTATGTAATGTTTTTGTTATAGAAAAGTATGTGCATTTGTGTGACAAACTAACGCGAAATGGAAGTGGTCTTTATAATAAGGCATAATAATAAATAATGCATGAAAGGGTTAAAGGTGGGGTGGTTGATTTGGAAAGGTGCTAGCTTTAGCCTGCTAGCACTGAAACTATAATCCCACCCTCTATGCGATTCGTCGTCCAAAGCCACGCCTCCTCCAAACACATAGGTCAATCCAGGTAACGAATGACAAACTTAATTTATGAAATTGTTCTAGAAGCATGTCAAACCTGTCCAAAAGAAAGAGAGCAACCATTGTATCGTCTTTCAGACCGTTTGCCTGCCGGAGCTGTCTCCATCATGTAAAAGCTCTCTCATGATCCGTAGGAAAGTTTGATTGTTGCTGATTGTCCGGCTTTTTCCCTAAATTGACACAGCCGATGTGAGCACGCTGCTATGTCATTAGCTGTTATTAATATAACAACTATTAATATTGAACATCAAACTTGTGCGGTTTCTTAACATTTTCTATACACAGAGCACACAAATGAATTGCATTTTCCTGTCCTCTTTTGATTGACAAGATATATCCACCCTGATCATCAGCTGTTTTTAAACTATCAGACGTTAGCCGATAGTGTAAAAAATAGCTTTTACTGACCCATACCAATTATTGTTGCATCTCTAGTAAAAACACAGTTGTTTGAAATGTAATACAAACCGTATAGGACAAAAGCCTGTTAATTGTAAAAACTTTTGAAATATTCAGAGAAATAAACATTTTGTAATAGATTAGACATTTAATGTAATTTTATTGTATAATAATGTAACATGCATTTTATTTTTAGTTATAAAAGTTACAAGTTATGTATTTTATTGTAAATATTTTACAGTGAAAACTTACATATATTTTAACAGCATTGGCAATGTTTTGTTAAATATGTGCAGGCCTATACCATTTTTAACATTTGCACAATTTAGTGCCATATTATGCTCTGACGGTCTTTATTTGAATGATATTGTATTGTATTCGAATAGTAAATAATATTCAAAATTTTGCCATAACGCATAAATGTTTTTACAGAAATATTCTGGCAACCATAGCTGTGTATAATGTATGCATGCACCTACAGTTTTTTGCACCAATTGTGAGGCGTAATTACTTTTATACCGTATGCTCGAACCTCCCAACAGTCTAACATGAGCTTAACCATTGCATTTGGGGCAGTTCTATCTGTTTTCCCAGGTAAACTGAAAAAGTGTTTGTGAAACTTGTCTGAAAAAGTCATACTGTAATTTCAAACCACCACTGTCAAACAATCACTCTCCTCTTACCTTCAGGTAACAGATGAAGATGAACGTGAGAGGAGTGATGTACTGCAGAACCAGCATGGCTGTGGTGTATGTGAGTTGAAATTCCCTAGATGGCCATTCCTCCACACAAAGCACCTTTCCCCTGTACTGCTCCTGAAACACTGGCGGCAGCTGCTTCAATGGATCATCTGTCGCCTTGGTGAACATCAAAAAGGGCGTGGCAGTGAGGATGGCCAGGCCCCACGTGAGGCCGATGCCCAGGCAGGCGTGGTTCAGGCTGGGTCTCCATCCACGAGGGTGCAGAATGAGCTGATGTCTCTCAATGGCGATCAGAACCAAAGTAAAAATGGACACTGAGATGGAGCAGCACTGGACCAGATTGTTAAGTTTACACATGACTGCCCCAAACACCCAGTGGTCCATGAAGGTGTAAATGAACGTGAACGGTAGAGACACCACGGAAATCAGCAGGTCAGAAACGGAGAGGTTTGCGATAAGGACGTTCGTTACATTGTGAAGTTCGCGTTGCCGTGCGATGACAAGGATGAGAGCCAAGTTGCCCACAACGCCCAACAGTACCACAGCGCTGTAGGCAATCGCCATGACAACGAACAAAGAGTAGCTGTAGCATTCGTCGGCAGGGAGGGAGCAATTTGATTGGTCCGAGGAACAGTTTAAAGCTGGGATTGGTGGAAGTGCCGGTTGCAGGGCGGAGTCCGGCATTGTTTTACCTCCTCTGCTCTGGGATTGGTTGGTCTTGGTAGGGGGTGATGTAACTTCATGTGATCACTGACTCCTTCCTGTCGATCTTTTCAGGATCATGTTATCTTAAATTTGACAACACACTGCGGACACATGCAACAAATGTTAAATCAATTAAAAACATCAATATATTTACTATAAACATAGGACGTTATTAAATAAATATCATGTAATTCAAACAAAGTTAGAACTTTTCTGTTGACCTCAGCTTTGGTGCATGTCTCTTATTTCTAAGACACATGGAGGACCTATTGGAATTTTTAAAAGGCAAGTCTCTCTAATACACATTTAATGATGCAATAATTATGCATCAGCAAATACGTTCATCAGGCAATGAAATTATAATTAAAAGAAATCATGTTTTCCATCACAAAAGCTATTTAATTAAGCCTGGTAATGTGCTTGTGCATTATGTGCATGGGATTGAGAAGTTAATTACGACTTTGGCAGTCTATTCATTTTATTTGCATATTCATAATGATGCCATCAAAATTCAGACTGAGTTGTTCGCTAATAATATGAATAAAGCCATGGGTTGTAGGCTCACATACACCAAATTGTTTTTCTTGTGGGAACTTTCCATTGACTTCCATCGTTTAGTTATGTTTATCTTTTTATATCCCTCAAAAGTAAGAAAAAATTTCCATTTTAGGATTTTCTTTAACACTAGTGTAAGACCTGACCCACATATTCTCACGTTCTTTATTACATGTAAACCCTCTGGGGCGGTTTCCCGGACAGGGCTTAAATCATAGTCCCAGACTAACTTAAATGTTAGAGGTGTCTTAATCGAAAACAACTTGCACTGACATATCTTAAAATATATCAGTGTGATTGTTTTGTCTCAAGATGCCCACCAGTAATGTTTTTTGGTAAAGTATGTTTTTAAAAACGACTTAAATATCCTAATTTATCCATATCCTAGTCCTGTTTTAAGATAACCCCTGTCTGGGACACCGGGAAATAATACTGAACTAAAAAATACCTAAATCAACTGAATGACTTGAGCTGTGGTCTATATGTTAGGGTCTGAAGCAGGTTGTCAAGGTAACAGGGGGGAAAAAGCCTGTGTTTTTTTAGTTCTCTGATTCTAACATCTCTCTCTCTCTCATCCTCTTTCTCTTCCCCAGTAATCCCAGTAGACTGATGCTAAATGGCAGGCATTTCGCATTCTCCGTTCAGAATATTCCCCTGATAGAACTGTTCTTACAAAGTGACCTTAAGAGTAGTGGGCTACAAAGGGAATACGCAAGCTTTTGAGCCAGCTCCTTAAATGTCAAGATGGAGTAAGGGTCATTCATTTGTCTTTACATGCCCGACAAAGGGATGAAAATATATTCTGTCTAAATACACGCGGACAAACGTACAAGATAAACAGAAATTTGTGTAGGCTTACGTATCAGTGTGTCAAGGGCGTTAACAATTATTTTAAAGAGTATGCTTAGGTAATTATTATTGATATACTGGGTGGGCAACATATGGCAAATGCTATGGCAAATATTGAGCTAATTTCACCCTGCTGTTGATTGTTCCAGTGGTGCCTTGTATGAATTAATAAACTAAGTGAATAATAGTCTCTTATCTTATAATAAACAGTGCATATCTAGGTTATGTTTAAATCTTTATTACTTTTGCTTCAATAGAAAAGAGCATTCACTGAATGGGAAGGATAAACTAAGTAGCCTGTTTGTTTTAGTAAATAATCTGTTAACAGTCTGTGGTTAACATATAATGAACCAGGTCTTAATTGTGAAAAATTAATAAATAAGTAGACAGCACCAATAACATATATGTACACCTTCTTTTAGGATTTATCTTTCTATACTCAACTACACTTGCATTCATTGGTTTTTGTCCACATCCTGTTGGAAACTTAGTAACAGTCCAAACTGCATCAAACTAGATTGTACGGTAATATAAGATGATTAATGTTTGGTTTCTTCAATAACAATATTGAATGTTGTTGTTTTGCTTGTTAAAATATCCTGTTTCAAGGACCAATAATTGACTAAGTGTTATACAAAAAACATGACATAACTGCAATAAAGCTTTAAATAAATGACATCTATAAAACCTTACACAAAGAAAACCTAAGGATTTTACAGGCCTTAATGAGGCTGATAAGATCTGATAATGTGACACACTCTCTTATCACATCCTGTGGCTTACGGACAGACATGACCTGTCAAAATGACAAGATTCTCTTCTAAATTCAAATAGCAGAAAAGAATCATGGGAGCCATGGGAACCAAATTACAGCGAAAGGGAGAGAGGCAAAGTACAGAAAGAGAAACACTAAGATGAAGAGCGGGATGCAGAACACATTGACATATCAACTGACGGAAAGACAGTGAGAGAAAATACAGAGGCTGGAAAAAATCTTACATAATATCTGAGCATGTCGTTTCAGTTGTCATTGTAACATAGATAGTAAAACAGGGGCTTTTACTCATGTTAGCTTTGAGACAGGTGCAAATAAATACCTCAAATGGTGCAAATTTAGCAGGAAATGTGTTGCTTATCCAAAATAACCCAAAGCATAGACATCTCCAGTCTGTAAATACATTCTTCTATTGTGATCAGCTAAATCATTCATTAAATATGAAAAGATAGGTTATTCTATGTGTTGCTCATCTTTGTTTCGCATGACAACAGACATCCCTCTGAATGATGACTATCATGAACTTTGATATTTTCTGCATCAGAGAATTTTTATGAAGCACCATAAAAGCCAAATTCTCAGAAACATAAGTCACAATAATATTTATATAGGGATGAAATACAATCCTGATAAGACACAAAGAGATTGGTTCTCATCTAGATATCTCAATGTCCCCTCACAACACCAACTTAAGTCTTGATGAAACATCCAAGGATAAACGCTAAAGCCATTTGTGTATTCTTACAATGAAAACAACGCATTAAGTATTTATAGTAGTTTATGAACATTAAAACTCTTTGATTGAGAATTGTAAACAGGTCAAAGTTCGACAGGTACTCCACCAATTTCTTCTTACCCTTGCGCGTTTGATGGCGTCTTTTAAAGTCTGTGTTATATGGTTTATCTATAGTAATTCTTTATGGGTTTATTCGTAGTAAAACCAGTAACCACTACCATTACCATTATATTTGGAAGTAAACATATAGTTAATGGCAAACAAACCGCCCAAAACACCACTCTAAATCATAGTTAATTTTCCAAAGGTACTATTTACAGTCGCACACAGCGCGTGCATTTTCACCCAATGCCAAAACGTTTGATAATGTTGAATGAAGAAGAATACCTTACTGTCTGCCTGTTCAGTAAAACACTGAGTTTTAGTAGTTTGGCAGGTAAATAATAGAAAACAATGAGTTACTGGAGAAACCTGACTTGTCTAAAATAGAAAAAATTGTCAAAATTGTCTTACCTTAAGCGCGGACCGAGCCGAAGGCACACGCGTCTCCATCAAGACTGAATGGGTGGGTGTGTGTGCGCGAGCGCAAGTGTGTGTCAGCTTACGCGTGCGTTCCCTTGCACTCACACGTCTCCATCGTTCTGAATGAGTGATGTAGACCACTACCACAGTGTGACACTTTTCTATTCACGCGGATCTGACAGCTGGCTGAACTGCGCATTTGCTCGAACGTTATACGCATGAGCTCATGGCTCTCCAAACATGAAAGATTTACATCATGACACCGTGGGAAATGTATAAGATGACGCTTTAATAAATCTGTTGCAAACGGGTCACTTGCAATCCATACATGTTCAGGAAACACTTAGTTCACCTTTAAAGTGTTTTCGGTTAAACATTGTTTTTACTGTTGTCTTTTTATGAAATGTAATCATTTCAGACTGGTAATGTGTTAAAGTCTGGCCATTGGTTTAGTTGGTGTAGTTGACTTTTAATTAGAATACGAGTAAAAAAGCCTGTAGGGCCAAATTCAGAAATCTGTAATATCGGTGCAGTACCGCCACCTAGTGGAGAACCGTAATAGTGGGGCCTTTTGGGGAGAATGTGCCCATAATGTTAAAGGTTGGTGTTCGAACACTAAAATAACTACAAACAGCCAACTACGAACCAGTTAACGTACAAAAAAACAAACCACTGTTTATATCAACATGTCTTACCAACAAAAAGCACTATTAATAAAATGTCGCTATATGACAACCCAATCAAATGTGAAAGTTTCCTTAATTTTTTATATGTTTTCATCACAAAATATGAAAAAGAAGTTGTAAGTGATCAAATAATGGTGGTGTCCCGAACAAAGTCTATGAACAGTTTTTGGACACTCAATGACACTCCCTATTCCTGGAGGGAGTTCTTGCTCTTTTAAATGTCACTGAACAATAACTGACAGTATGGTAACAGTGCTTTGCAACAATTGTGTGTAATCTTTTTATTTTAATTTTTTTAACTGTCTGCATTACTTCTAAATTATCTTTTCGCAGTGTTTGATTATCTGACCAAGTATGTTTTTTACTAGTGCTATATTATCTGTTAAAGTTGAGTCATAAGCTTAATATATTAATAAATGCAAAAAACTATGTATTTACTTTTACAGTAACTATTTCTTCAGCTTTTGAATTCAGTCAATGTGTGTCTACTGTGTGTAAAGCAAATAATAGCCTCTTTTAGCAAGCTGTTATCTTTATCAGGGCAAAGACTGCAGAGTATGAAGATATGTTATATAAGTCGCTTGTAAACCATGCAAAATTTTAAAACACTATTCCATTCAAAAGTTAGGGTATTTAAAAACATTTCAGTCGACATCCGAACTATATCACTGATACACTAACAGATCAGCTTTTTGAAGAGAGGGAACGAGATGTGCTGTTTTGACTGTTAAACAAAAAGAGGAATTTGAACAAGGCTATGCAGACATGAAAGTTTCAGATAGAAACACATCAAATCTGCAGACTGGCACAGACTTTCTGCAACAAGTCCAGACTGAAAATCTGGGCAAAAAATGAGCAAAAGTCTTGTAGTGTATTTTAGCCTTAAAGGAATTATTCAGAAGAAAATTTTAAAGTACATTTTGAAAACATTGGCTCTGAAGTTTCTGATTTAACTTTTACACCAATTAAACACAGAGTTTATTTCTGCTGTATTGCTGGTCTTTTGCAAAAGTATATTATCCTAGATATTTAATGTAAATATAATTAATTATTTGATCAATTGTTGAAAACATACAGAATAGTAAATTAGTAATACATTACACTGACACAATATCTTGATATAACTGAAAAAAGATGGAATCCATTTTTAAGGTATGTGTGTAATATGACCTCGAACTCACAGTCATCTGTTTGAGCAGTATTGAGAAACTGCTGCCTCAGTAATACATTATTTGAAATATTTATTGTTGACGCTGCTCATGTCGTTCATATAATCATTTTAAGTCTGGGCATAATCTACAAATAAATTGTCTTTAATTTGTGTTTTGATCATTTCAATCCCTGTCTATGTTATTGAATGGAGCTTTAGTTTAATATCTACTTTGATTTCAGGAAGCCGCTTCCTGGTATCGGTAGTTAACCGAGGCGTATGGCTGTTAGCAGGGTGGTTATTTTTGCCCTGTTTTCCCATTGACAGTTTCATTGCATCTACCTGTAAGCTAGTTGCGGAGTCAAGTCCTAATAAGTCTTTGGAAAAACATTACTATCACAAAGTGTCAATCATCCAGTGGTTTCTAGGGAAAATAGTAAATACTACATTGGTAAATAATGCTAGAATTATTCTGTTGGATGTACACTACGGTTCAAAAGTCATTTCTGTTTACAAAGCCTGCATTGATTTAATCCAAAATAGAGTGAAATAAGCTTGTTTTAAATAAATAGTATGTAGTTATGCATATTATGATCAAATATATTGTGTATTTTGAATAAATTTGTACATTGCGAGACTAACATTTATATTAAAATAAGAGAGATTACTTAAATATAAATTATTTATATTTAAATACGACAGATTTATCTTCATTGTTCTTTATTTCCTAAATTTATGTCGTCACTATTATTATATATGGGTTTAAAGCGTGGCGTGACCCAAAAAGTTTGATGGTTCAATACCTCCTGTACTACAATACAAAACTCATGCAGCAGGTGGCGGCACTTTGCATTTTTTTGCAAACTGTGTTTTGACGCATGCGCAGAAGGAAAGTTGTTGTTGGAGAAATGGCGTCGTCCATGGGAGGAATGTTCCCTGGCCAGCAACCTCCTGGATCTCATCCACCTATTGTTCCGGGTGGTCCAGGTCAGCCAGGGCTTCTCACAGGTCCTCCTGGAAACAGAGGAGCAAACAGCACGTTGGTAGATGAACTGGAAGCATCGTTCGAGGTAGGAACATCAGACCGGTGCTGCTCACCCGCCAGAGAAACGTTTCTGGACACAGACAGTCATCAACAAATTCTGCACTCATTGTGCAGTCTTCCATATTTATTATACAGTCTTTTTTTAACCACATTTTAATGCATGCTTTGTTTGCTTAGACTAGGGTTTCAGTGAGATTGTCAGTGTGCTTGTATCTGTCTGTCAGTCTGAATTACATTTCTGCAGCCTTTGAATTCTTTTTGATATTTTTAATTCTCGCAGGCGTGTTTTGCATCTCTTGTAAGTCAGGACTATGTGAATGGAACTGACCAGGAGGAAATTCGGACTGGTGAGGCTTGTATTTAATATCTTAATTTATATGAAAAAGTGTTATTGCTTTGTTCTATGGTAACGTTACTGTAGTAAAATTGAACGATGAGCATATTCGTAAGGTATTTAATTTGTATATTATGGTATTTTTCTATTTGCAAAGCTTCTTAATGCGATCATCTTATTCATATATTTAAGTGATGATTATGTAAGTGATTTGTATCTTTCAGGGGTCGATCAGTGCATACAAAAGTTTTTAGATGTGGCCAGACAGACCGAATGCTTCTTCCTTCAAAAGAGACTGCAGCTGTCTGTACAGAAACCAGAACAGGTGGAAAAAGAGGTAAAACCTTTCATATATAATATACTCTTGACCGTTATAATCACCTTGTTACGTCTAAAACATATACTCTCATATAAGTCATATGTGCTTTTTTTGTCTCTTTCAGGATGCATCAGAACTGAAGAATGAACTCCAAAGGAAAGAGATGCTGATTCAGAAACATCTTGCCAAAATCCACCATTGGCAGCAGGTGTTGGAGGATATCAATTTCCAGCACAAAAAACCTACAGAACTGCCCCAGGGTCCCTTGGCCTTCCTGGAGCAGGCTTCAGCAAACCTCCCTGCTCCCATGAAACCAAACTGATTCCTGCGCAGAGATCTATAATCCTATTCAGACTGTTCCAATGCCCACATCATAAACTCTGCATGACAATTTGTACTATAAGCCCTTATTGAATATTCTGTCAGAGATTCTTTCATTATGTTTTGTTTATGAGTGAAGTGATCTAATTTTCACTGGCCATGACTCCAGCAGAAAGCCCATAATGCATTAAGTTACTGTTTGGATCATACCAACAATGTTAGACCTCTAATGTATATAATGGAGTTGTTAAAAAAATGGATTACATGTTAATCATATTTAGGTTACTTAAATGGGCAAACATGCAGCAGTCAGCAGGAATGAGCGTGAAGTGTTGTATTTAGAGGGAATTCGTGGAGTAGTGGAATTGTTTACTTGGTGGAAGGAGGGGAATTTTTTGAATGTTTATATTTCATAAACAACTTTTGTACAGTTAGGTTAGAATAAACACATTGTGATAATTTTCAAAGTTTGTTTTCCAATTCTGTTTCTTCTTCCAGTATTTCTGCATCTCTTTCAGGTCTTTGGTGTAACTTGCAGATATCATTTACACTTTTTCATGATATATTTTCAGAAAATAAATATCAAAGCTATTACACATTTGGAACTAGTTCTTAAAAAATAAAATGAAAGCAAATATTTTTTTTCAATTATGATAAAAACAACTACATTTAACCTCTGAAGAACATGTCAGAGTCATGTTTAATAAAAAAAAAAAACTAAATAAATCATATTTTAAAAGAAAAGGAACTACGTTACGACCATAAAGATAGAAACCAACAGAATTGAAAAGTTATAAATAGATAAATACTTTACAAAAGTGTATTATAAGTAATGGCAATCAAAGAACAATGCAAATTAAAGGAAAAACTTCTTGCAGATATTTTCGTATGAATCACCCAAATCAGAGAGTTCAATTTGAACATTTTACTTGTGAATCAAACAAAATGCATTGTGCTCACAGAAATGATCAAAACAGAGGTATCTCTAGAAAAGGTCATTGCTTAATAAAGTCCAAAAACCTGTGAACTTTTTTTATCCTTTGCCTTTAAATCCATCATTTATTAAAAACCACAAATCAGTATATGTACAAACCGTAAAAAGAGGTCCCTCATAGTGTAAACATGACGAAAGGTTGTCTATGAGTATATATTCATTCACAACATTAAAAATGTGATAATATTGCACTTGAAACATTTCCCTGATACATACAGTTAAGGCTTCTCAATTGATGTTTAAATAGTTGGTGTTACACAACCTACATTAAAGTGCTTTCTAAAACTGCTACAACTCTGATGCACAGTATAAAAACTATTTAAAACAATAAAAGTGATTTTAAATGTACAAATAAAATGTAAAAAATGTTTAAAAAAGATATGCCATAAAAAGCATTCCATGTACTTCTGTTTAAAGGACTTCATTAAACCTTTGAAAACGCAGTCAATAAAGCCCCAGATAAAACAAGACAAAATGCTAAGATGAGGACAATGTAATTTCGCAAACCCTAAGACAGAAAGAGAAAGACTGTTAGATTTGAGTTGCAAAAGGTAGACACAAGAAACCCAATACAAAGAATATACGTTCACTGACTATGTATACTTCATTCACAAGTGTGTTTACCTTAACTTCTTTGAAAACCACAACACCCCAGAGAGCAGCAATCACCCCAGGAACCTGTGATAAACCAAACATACACATTATTAAAACAAAAAATTGACTCAACCCATGTTACTACTGAGGTCTTTGGATTACAGATATGTAGATGTAATTCTGCTTTCACTGTGTTGGGAACATAACAGTCCATAATAGTACAGATTCTTTAGAACAATGTTGTGATTGGTGGAAAGATCTGTCACTTACTGTTGTGATAATAGGGAAGCTCACTACAGGACTGAGATAGTGATTGGCCAGGAACCAGCAGCATGTGGCCACTCCCCACATCAAGCCTGACACAAACCCTGCAGGGGGAAAAAATATTTTCAAACCTTCAGGTATAAAAAAAGTGTGGCAGAAATAACTGGAATTTGTAGTGCAAATTAAACTCAAATCTAGAGTTTTATTTAATGTCTTACCTGGCAGTACAGCTTTCGGAAACACTTGCGGTTTATTCTTTTTGATGGCACAGTAGAAGATGAAATACACAGTACTAGTGAGAAAGATCCCACTATACTGTGCAAAGACATAATCTAGATCTGTACACATAAGCAAAATAGAAACCAAACAATAACTAATTAGGCTTAGACCCCTTTATCACAAGGCCCGGGACACCTTGGTTGTCCACCCCATTGACAGCGGTCAGTGTTTTGATAAAAATGGATTTACCAAACTGGCTAGCTCCTCTGTATTGGCTCTTTGTATCAGCTGCATGAAATTTAACGTACAGAACTGGAATAAATGACGACCCGTACAGCAGTCCAGCTACGACAGCTAGCAGCGACCCACTGCAACACACAATATTCTTGCATCAAGTCCATGCCTAAACCCAAGCCAATGAAAAATACCAAGTAACAGGAGTAGAATGTTATGCCAAAAAGTGGTCCGATTATTCTTTTGCAAGTATAAACAATTTATAAAAGACAATAGAATCTTCAATAGATAAACATACACAAGACGTTTGGTGCGTGGCCTTAATGCATCCACCCAGGATTCATCAGTGACGGCCACAGCTTCCGAGTTCACAGTCTTTAGGTCACATTGATAAAATGTGTTAATTTGATTCATAGATTTGATTTAAAAAAATGTCACAACTGTAATATGTCAACGTACGTGATCTATTAATAATGCCGTTTCCTCAGATGTTGGTGATCGTTGAATATCACTCTTCACAAAAAAACACAATGGCACTGTAAAGACACAAAAGTGTGTTTCAAATAAAACAAGACTTAAAACATTTGAAATGTGTTGCTTAAAAAAAAGAGAATATAAATTAACATTTCACCTCAGTAAACAAAGACCCGCCCCACAGTAGTTAAGTACTGGTTTGCCAACACTCTCAGCTTCAATACCAAACCAGCCAAACCTAAAATCATCATTAACAACAGTCAGCGTGTGGATGCACATTACTCATTTACTATAAACCTTAGTTTATGAATATAGATGCAATTTTTAAATATGGGATATTATTATTAAATCTTGATCTTTAGTGGACTTTCTTACCGTGAACTGGCCCAGCCGATAAGCAGATTAACAGAAGCCCATATAAGAAGGCCAAGACCAAGCCCAATAGTCTTTACAATAGGAACTACAGTTATATTACCTGGAGGTCAAGCACATACACACAGATATGACAAGACTTCATGTGTCATTACTTAAACATATAAATGAAAAGTTTTCCTTTTTTTTAATTTATGAGTATATTACTTTTGTAAAGTACAGTAAAATGTCGGAATAAGTATTTTTGTTTAGTACACACAAATTATGAATACCCAGGATTCAGAAATGGTTGTCAATATCAGATGCTAAATTATATTAGGATAACAGGTCATCAAACTTACCAGTAGCCCAGATGGCTCCTCCCAGCATAACAAGAGGCCAAAATTTGGGACTGTTCAGAATGATGTTTACCACTAGGGATACGGTCCATATAGCAGCACATAGAATCCACTGGAAAAACATACCTGCATATACAAATGAAAGGGTAACAAACACATGAAAACATTGAGCCACCAACTAAAATTAAACGTATAAATTCTAATGTCTTTTCTCTCAGAAATATAATTGAATTGCCAGCAATTACTGCTGAAGTCTAAATAAAGTTTGATCTGATTGGGAGTTGAGCCAACACAAGGGCAAATAGAATATAAAATAGACATCATAAAAATATTGACTAACCATCACCAGTGTCTATCTTTTTCACTGGCACGAAGTTGCTCCCGTAGAAGAGAGCGGACACTCCACAGGATATGAATCCATAGATCAGACCAGACGAGTTAGTGCTATTGGAGACTTGTAGGAGCTGCACAGACCCGTGAACACTATCTGCCAGCCCATCTGCAGCATCACAGGAACAAAACTACACTTATTACAGCGATCTTACACATCAAAGGTTAGTTGAATCATTACGTTATCAGTGTGTTTCATTTAACAGTGTGTATATCCATTACCTGTGTCCAGGTGCTGGGCTGCACCGGCGGAGAGCGCGCACAAAAGCGCAGCGATGAGCGCAGCCACGCGAGGATTCATTTTAAGGCAAAAACGCAATAAGCAACTAACCTTAACTGCCTAAAACAGATTTTCATTAAGAGAGGGCTGGAATAAACTACTGCGAGCGAAAATCGCTCAACGTATAAGTGCGTGACTTCCGTGTCAGCTGACTGTCATGATCACATGATTGTAAAAGGGAAATGGGCACGTTCAAGCTCAAACCAGTGCGCCAACGGGCTCACCAAATCCTTGGTGTTTCGAGTCAAATCTGTGGGCGTGGCTTGTTGGTTTTTACCAAATGTTTGCCGTTTCAGTGTTTTAGGCTAGTAAGTTGCCGTTTCGCTCATCCTATGGGATTCCTTTTGTGCCCCTCCCGCTGGTTTCCACAGCCAGTAAAAATGAAGTGTTCTCACCCAATCACTGGTGAACTAAGCCAGACAAGACCAATTTACCACTGATCATGTAATGCCTTTGAATATACATTATGTGTACAGTGTTACAGTTACTATACCTCTGGTAACATTGAACGTATCATAGCTTGCTTTCTAAAGGAAGGACTTTTTCTTTTTGGAAATGTAAAGTTACACACCGTGGTCAGCAATTATAGCATTCCAATCCCATTGTATGTATCCATTACATATAGTGCCCAGTTAATTGCTTACGTGAAAAGCAAAAAAGTAATGTGTCGAAATATTATATTAGCTAATTTCCAACGCCAGATATCATTCCTGGTATTGGCTGTCATAAGGTCAGCCAGAGTTAAACGTAAAAATGTTTTTGCAACATTCCCTTTAAGGGGTGCTTATGAGGTTGTTTAGTCTCTTTTTCTCAACAGGTATCGGTCTGGCTTTTGTGGAAACTAACTTGGTATTAGCACCTAGAAAGTTTTTAAAAGGTAACATGATTAAAATAAATATTTGTATTGTTATTTGACTAATAAAGTGTATTTATGTGTTTCTTTGTAGTAGATGTAGTTGTTTGCTGTTCCTCCTGTTTTTAGTTTTTGGTTCGGTTTTCCCTTCGCTGGTCCCTGTACGTGGGTGGCGTATGTTCCAATAGCTAAGGGCTACGATTGTGGTGTATTGGAACCAGCGAGGTGGTTTCTTTTTTGTTTGTTTGTTTATGTCCCTTCCAGTCTTGCATTGTCTGGCCATTTGCCCCAGACATTGGTACCTACCGCACGTGGACTACTCTCTTGTGTGTGGTTTGGTGTGGTGTGGTGTTGCTTTGTCATATTTATGTCTTTGTTTTTGTTGAATTGTATTATGAGTTTGGGGACTTGGCATATGAATTACTTCGGGTCTGGAGTCCTGTGTTAGGCTGCCATTGTATCGGGGTTTGGCCAAGATAAATGATACCTGTTGAGAGAGGGAAGGAAAACATTTGTTTTTGTCTTCAATGGAAGAATTATCTGTTGTTCTCATAAACTCTGTCAAAAATAAATTCTTATTTTTTTGGAAAACCTTATCCCCTTGTGTGTACTTTAAAGCCCAAGGGTTTTTCTACCCATGCAAGAACGAGGCGAGGGGTAACATATGGTATTATTGCTCTTGTATGACAGATCGCCTTTGTGCTACCTGAAGTCACTTTGTATAAATGCGTCTGTTATAAAACCGGTGTATTTGTATATTGTACAGCGGTTAGATTGGAGGCCTCGCAATCGCTTACATTATCATTTGTCGGCACGAGTCCCGCTCTGACCACAGAAAGATTTTTACATCGTTGGTCTTATTATCTATCGCAGGGTAGTTTATTTCTTTATATTTAAGCATTTAATGCGTGGTCAAAACATAAAGAAAGTCAGGAATAGGCGCTGTTTTCCAAACATACAGTATATTCCCCACATCGTGCGGACAGCCTCGACAACAGCCTTTAAATAATCACCTTAACGCACATCACCTGCCCACTTAAATTGCATTAGCACGCGACCACTCACATTACCTACGGGATACCATTTACCTCCGTGAAGAGACTGATGCTACCGTGTGTGGAACTGACTTTCAGCCGAGCATTTAGATATAATTGTTTTTACTTGACAAAGCATATGAAACAATATAAAATGATGTCAATGCTGACTTGAGCACATGTTCTCTCCATTATTATTTGGAGTCTGCTTTACTAACGTTTTTTTTCCGTTAATAAAGTTAAGGGAAAAGTGTATCATTTTACAAGCACACAGCATTTTCGATTAAGAAGCTTAGAATATTAGGTACGTTTGTTGTAGATATAACTTGTTATAAGTAAAATGTGTAATATATATGCAAATGACACACCTTTATAATACAGTGATTTTGTGTTGTATAGCCCATTCGTCTTGTACAATTACTGTGGCTGCACAAATTGGCTTAATTTTGTTGCTTTTAGACTTCCCTGTGTTCCTTAAGGCTCTTTATAAGTTTGCAATGCAGGCAATTAGCTTTTCATTTGACAATGTACATTTGACAATGTACATTTACATTTAGTCATTTAACTTAAGATGCCTAGATGTATTTTTCATAAAGGAAACACTTCGTTGTAATTATACCTGTCCCAGCAAACAAATGCAAGTCCAAAAGACGTCTTTTCAACGTCATTGATGACGTTGCATAGACGTCTCTTGAGGAGCCACAATGTACATTTTTACAACGTCTTTTTAAGACGTCTTCTGAACGTGTGCTATGGTTGTCCAGGTGATCTCTATAACTGTGTTGGACTGATATCACTTTTGCACCTGCAATTAATGTTGAAATTTAATTAATCGTGATCAGTGTTTGTTTTAGTTGGGCTCATGACTCTTATTTATTACAAATAAGTTGGATACTTTGCCATTATAAATGTTTTTTAACATTCTTAACACACTGTTTAAATGGCCAAAGAAATCTAAATTCCAATGAAATCAGCTGTGAAACTGTTCTTTGAGGAATGAATATTCTCGCTTATCACGGGTATGTTTCATTGTTGTGCAAATGTTGGATGATCAATCATCTAATGCTTAATATGTGGTTTAAGCCATGATCTGACTGTAACATTTCTTAGTAATTTTCTAAAATACATTTTCAAATGATTGAACCGCACGAGCAAAGAAACACACAAAGACATGATGAATTAGTGTATGAAACTCAACAATGGTGACAACCAACAGAAGAATACTTTGTGCTGCAATGCATGCTGGGTGACATCATAGTACAAAACTCATTCATGGTTCCCAGCATGCATTGCAATTGATCTAATTATCTTAAGTTTTTGTTAATTGTCACCATTGTTGAGGTTTGTATGATGACTGTTGATGTCTAAGTGTGTCAAGGAAGAATTGAGGATCATTTAGATTCAATGCTTGTGCATTTGCTTTATAAAGCACACCCATCAGTCATGTAGGCTATGCTTCCACTTTTTAATATTACTTTATAAATATTATAAAAGCAACTCTTATTATGAATGTAAACTTTGAGAACCCCTACTGCTATAGACGGTTTCAAAGCAACAGCATAAACATTACTGCATGCGCTTTTGTGGCCCAAATTTAATTTATGGTAGACATCCCTGCAGATTATTTATTGTCATGAAATACAAAGAAAAACTAAGCAGGGTAATACACATGTATTTCTCTGGTTAGACAAGACGGACGAGCATGACATAAGAAATTTACAAAACGATTCAGCACAGTACAGCAAACACAAGGACATTAAATAGGGGGAAAACAAATGAGGCATAAAAGCACAAGGAGGGTTACGGGGATCAAACACTATGTAAATCACTCGAGTTTAACGCTTCATTCGCGTTTGGTCTGAACACAACATAAGGGGAAGCTAACGAGGTAATGAGAGGGCGGGGCCATAGACGAGACACGAGAAAGCACATGGCATGCCACTATATAAACAGTGCCATGTCTTTCTCACACTAAACACAAGGGATCCGTCATTTCTGGCATTGTAAAAAAGGTGGATAGACAGAGATTCAGGTTTGTCAAGCCATGTGTTTTACATATATTTAATTGGCAGCCGCAAAACCAGAAGAAAAAAGCAAAGAGCAGATAGTGGGAGATAAATTGTTTATTTAAATCATTATAAATGCTGTATTATTACATTACAATATAACATTGAGGGGGAACATACATCAATCAGTGTACATTACAATAACGCTATTAGGTTGAATTTCACATTGAAAATGTTCAATTGTGTGGTCTAAACAGCCAATAAAGTTTTTATGTGAGTCTGGAATGTCATTAAGGAAGGCTTGAAAAGTCAACATTTTTAAATCTTCATCCAAGATTTCATTTAAAAATGTGCTGAATGCATTCTTTACAATTTGATTCCACCAATCTAAAAAAAGCTCTTCAACATTCTTAAAAAAAGACTGTTGAACATCAGAATTTATATAAGTACCAAACTCTTTTGCTAGATTTTCCTTAAAATCTGCTAGCTTTTTCCAACCTTTATCAATAAATTGATGAAAAGTTGCTGGAAATTTAAAATATTGAAACAATTCTTTTAGTTTTTGTAAAACCATATTTGTAAATTTCCCTGGTATTTTTTGTATAAGATTTGAGTATTTAGACTTATATTCTGTATCACTCTCATCCTTTTTTATTTCAAATTTTCTATCTTTTAATTCTGTGATATGTTCATTAGATTTGCTTAAAAGCTTTTTGTCAAAATCCTTTAAGATGTCTTTTTTTTTTATTTTTTGTACATTTTTTCTATTTTTTATTGGGAAATTATTATGTTTAATAGGATTGTATGGCAAAAGATCCATAAAAGAGCCAGATATACCATAAAACCTGGAAAACCCAACATATGTTTTTATATTATAAGTCTCTTCCAATTTCACCCTTAAAAAATACAAATTTATCATACAGGGGTTATGATCTTTTAATTCCCAGTTATTTTTACATAAACATGGGCAATTTGTAGAATAAATCCAGCACTCTGTATAATCTGAAGCATTAAAATCTTTGTCAAGTATATCAATAATACAATCTTCACTATGTTTTTTAGGTCCTCCAGAAAAGGGTCCATATTGCTTAAAAGTTCCATCTTTATGCTTTAACCACATGATGGCCTCTTGCTTTTTTGATTTTACGCCTGATATGGCTAAAAGTGCTAAAAAATTTTTATTAATTTCATATGGAAAATAGTAATTATGTTGGTGGATTTTTTCAAAATTTACTTTACCTAAAATAACATTAATTTCCTCTATGCTATTATGTTTAGCTTTGTAGTACATTTTTCTTCCCCGACGCTTTAGAATCCACTCTCCATTCATCTTCTCATTAGACTTGCGTTTTGCAAGAGATCTTTAAAAAAGGAAAACAAATACTGTTAAGACAGAGTTGAACTGAGTTGTATAGTCCTTTAATTTATGTTCATCATAAATTTAAAGATAAGATTGAATGACTTCAATTTCACTACAAGTAAATCAGTTCATATACTTTCAAATAGTTAACTCACCCAATATTTTGAACTACTTCATAAACAGAATGCTGCTGCTTTTTATGGCTTTTAGTGTTGGTTTTATTCTGATTCTGTAGAAAAGGTTCAGATCTGTAATGATAAAAGATATTATTATTTCCATTTGGTATAAATACAGCCAAATATAAGGGAGAAACTTACATAACTGCTGATGTACATAACTGTCAAGAGTCTAAATCTACCTATAGAGCTAGTTAATCGACGTCACGCCAGGTTGAATGTTGCGCCATCTTGGGAGGATGGCTGCTAGTGTTCAATGCAGCGTTTTGTTTTTCTGGTTTGATTAGGAAATATTACTACGGTAGGTCGGTCTTGCTGTGTTAAAAAACTGCAATAGCATTACATAGAGTCGTTCAGGAAAAGACCATGGTAATTTCGCTTTCGATTTCTCCATATATCAAACAAAACAAGTGACGGTACCTATCAAAACAATAATATAGCAGTGGAGTATAATCCTCCCAAGAATGCGGCGCCACCGCAACATGCAACATAGGGCATGACGGCAGCTTCACATTCTCTATTTAAAGTATACTTTGAAAAAGTTTTTGTATTAGTTTATTTTAACAAACAAAATATAAAATAATCAAACTGTCTAAGCAGGTGACACAAGGGAGGGCTGTACCTTAAGGGACTGTGTGATAATTGCATCATGGTCTCATTGAAAGGTTGTTTTTATTTACACAACAATTAGATTTATCTTTTTACTTTGTAAGCAGATAAATAAAAAACTGAAACCAGTTGAAAGATGATTTTCATTGTTTTTTTCATGTTTGCAAAGTCAATTAATGTTTAGCAATTTAGAAATATCATTATTTGGGTCAACAAACAACTGAAAAAATGAACAATTTTATGCAATGGTAATGTTGTTGTCCCACAATAGTTTCAAGACTGTAAAGTTATTTAATGTTACTTATGAACTAGATTGATAGTCTGTTTCATCGTGTTAGGTTAGCTACAGTTTTGTGTCTAAATGATGATACAGTCTTATGGGAATTTTTCTTTTATATTTACCTCCTAAGAAAATATTTTACACAACCATATAGTGCCTAGTAATTTTTCTATTGTCATATATCTTTGCAAAAGTTTGTTCAAGCAAAACTCTTTTTAGGTTATAGAATATTTAAAGATATTGGTTTGAGTTACAAATAAAGGAAAATATATATATATATGTCGATCATCTATACTCACGGTAGTGGACCTGTGGGTGGTAGACCAGTCTTCATGTCAGACTAAAATAAAAAAGAACCAGTCTCTTATACAAGTTTTAAACCTCAAGTGAAACGAACAAAACAGTTAAATTGGAAAAAAACTCACCATCTCAGCAGGCCTTGCAGTGACCCGGAGGACTGCTGTCCGACACAAGGTCTTTAAGATGATATGGGAATTGCAGGTAGAGTCTTTATTTGAGGATGATACTACAGAACAGCAGCCCTCCAGGTGATGTATGAGTCCAAGTACTTCTAATATGGAGTTATGATTCGTTAAACAATAGTAAAATGAAAACGCAGAGAAGCAATGGGGAAGTAAAGCTCTGGGTAAGACTCTTGGCTTTTTATTAGTGCACTTCAACTTTCTGGGACCTCCTTTGATAGTGTCATGGGGTGTTGCTCTGATAAGGATTAATAATACAGTGTTGAAATAGAATGAGTAAGGTGGCACATAAAAAGTCTGACATTTCCTGCTTCAGGATTCAGGAGAATTACAATAGCTGTCGCTTGACGTCAAAGATCATTGAATTAACAGGTTTTACCTGTATTTAATCTTTGAGCACACAGACAGAAACTTACATGTTCTGCATACTTCTTCAAATAGTTGCATCAGTTAAGAGAGTTTTGCTTTGGTATTGTGAAATAAAGTTATACTTTATCAACCTACAGAAAAGGATAATAATAATAATAATAATATAACCTTTGGTGATTTACACATTTTAAAAGAATAATATGCAATTCATTCATTTTTAAAATCATTTGTTTAGTGTTCATACTGAAACCTATTTAGGACTGAGCCTCCATTAATATACTGCACATAAAAAAAATCTAATCCAGCACTTTTCAAATCCATATATGTGAAAGACCCATATAACCCTAAAAAGTCATACTAATAAAATAATAATAAAGTCATTTCAAATGTTAGTATTATTTGTTGGAACTTCTTTTAGTATTCATTGGTGAAACAAAGCAAACATGTGTGTTTAAAACTGTGTGAGTCACAACCTTTTTACGTTTTTTTTATTGAATATTCACCTAAAATTTATTTTACATTTGCACTCTTGCCATATTCATAAAATAGCGCTCTTGCGATATTGAAATCAGATGGTATAATATGTAAAGCAGCATATCACTTTTTAAAATCATATCCTGAATTTGTTGAAACTTTTAAAAACATTTTCCTTAATTTGTATTTATTTTGTATTTGAGATGAAATCCCTTGTCTTTCCCAGTCCCCCAATCACCAAGACAAGACTACAAATGGGGTCGAGACTAGAACAAGGCCAAAACCTTGAAATATGGTCTCAAGGTCATAAACTCACCAGAGAGAACTGTTAGTACGCCATAGTTTTGTTTTCCCAAAAAGTGTAAACAACTGCATTAAAATTCTTTCATTTTGAACTACCATCTCATCATTACGGTTTAGACACCTAGGTAAGTTTCAGTTTAGTTTAGGCATTTGCTTTCAATTTTGTTTTTTAGTAATGGGAGTTCATACCTTAACTTGCTAAGACTAGGTTTTGTACTGGGTAAGAAATTAAAAATCGATGCAATAATATGATTTAATAATATAATCATTCAATTACAATTTTCAACAAGTAGATCTTATTTTAAACCTTTCATCTTACTCTATGATGTTTAGGAGAAATTAAAAAAGAAAGAAAGGAGACAATTGTTAGAACACATTACGAGTATGGAGCTGTAAAATAATTCTAGATTATTCTAGTAACATTTTCTGGATGTGGGTTAATTTGATTAAAAAAAATGTTTGAGTTCATTTTAAGATCTATAATTATATTGACTTTGAATTGCAGACTTTGTAAATCTGACCTCCGTTTGTGACATTGTTGAGATTTCTTTTGAAACTCTGAAACCTGTTTTTAAGGTGTAAGTTATAGTACTGCATGAACTCACATTGCTAAAAAGACTTCCAACTTTCTGAGAAACTGAAACAAAGTATGCTCAAACTGAAACTGAAACTTACCCAAGTACATTTGTGTGTTTTCTGAGATGGAGGAGATACAAAGTTAAGCAAAGGTTTCCATTACTCTTCACTTAATGCCATTGATGTCTAGGATAAATAATTGAGATACAGATATGTAATGTCTTTTTTTTAAGGGGTAGGAACTAAATAGAGGGAAAAAAGGCAAATTACTAATCGTCTAAAGAAACAGACTGCGACATAAGTGTTGTGAAATATTTAAAATAAGGAAACACCAAGGATTTATTTGACATAATTAATAACATGAAATCAGAACGATTGAAACCTCATCATGAAACCCCATCATGAAACCCCTACCGATATAGATGAAGATATATGCTTTCATACATTTCATCAATAATTGATTATTTTGCGTTTAAAGAGTAATGTGTTTGGTGGGATCAATGTCACAAATGTGAGGTCAATGTGACTGTGAGTGGTGATTGTAAGGAGACCGGTCTATGTCATCCACTTTTCTGCATTTATTCGGAATATGTAAATTTTTCTTCTCGCGATAAGTCTGTCTGGCCAAACCGCTTCTTTAGGTGAACGATCATATTCCCGAGGTAATAGTATCGTACAATGGTAATTCATTCACTTACAATTGTCTAAAGCAGTGGTCTCCAACGTGGTGCCTGCGGGCACCTAGTAGTCCGCATTAACTTTTTGAGGTGCCCGCCATGCACAGGGCTCAACAACAAGAGCTGCACATGAATGAAGCTCGGGACTAAACCGATCCGGCGACTGCTGCATCGTCATGAGAGTTTATCATTTGCACGTGTTTTTAAGCTTTGCCAATGTAAACATATTCAAAGCGCAAAAATATGTAAAATAGAACTCAATTTGATCCCTGTGAGTTTGAGAAGATGTGCATACATATCAAACGCAAAGACGCACATAAATTCTAAAAAGCGCGCAAAAACGTATGAGTTAAGTCAGATACATTTTTATCCAACAAGAAAATGTGCGCAAATAAATTCGATAGTTACCCATTTACTGAATAAATTCCTCGATGCGCATCCCAAAATTAATGTGCCGTTCGTTAATTGACGGCATATCTGGACTAACCAATGGTCCGGTCAAGTTGTACACATCTGGAATGTTGTTCTAAAGTGCTTTAGTCAAACTCTGAAATGAAAGTGGTTCGGTATTATCTCCCATAACAGTCTTACACAGCGTTCCTAAAGAGCAGGCATTCACTTACAAAAGCCGCGCGTTTATAGTGTTCCTTCTCTGCGCTCCGAGCATCAAATAATTCATAATATTCAGCCTATTTTTTAAATAAGACAACCTACATATATTCCTTTGCAGAAACCTAAATTTTACTTAATGATATTGGCTGCCAGATTTTAAAGAAAGTATGTTTTCATTCTGAGCGCTTTTCCACCATCGCGCCGAATCGTTCTAAGCACAGTCTGAAACGGTTAGAGTTGTTTCCACGTGAGCCTGGTTAGACTCGACACGATTAAAAACTATACTCGGCTTGGAATTTTCAGCACGGTTCTATAACCGATGGAAAAAAGCAGCGGTCCAAGAACCGATCCCTGAGGGACCCCAGTGATCATGTGGTGAGCAGCGAAGTCCTCCGCAGTCAAAGATGAAGTGGGCGGGGGAGGAGGGTGGCAAAGAAGAGAGTTAAACGTCTTGAAAAGCTGCGGAGTGTTACGTACATAGCTCACCTTGGTGGTATAGAAGGACGTTTTAGCTATGGTAACACTAGCAGAGAAAGAGGAGAGTAGTGACTGGTCCAACCTTAGGTTAGCAGGATAATGTGTCTTGCGCCATTTTCTTTCAGCAGCCCTGAGTGTACTCCGTTGTTCATGGAGGATGTCAGACAGCCAAAGGCAAGAGGGGGTGGCACGAGCTGGTCTGGAGGACAGAGGACAAAGGTTATTTGTTTTGAGGCTACGCCACAGGGATTCCATGATAGTCCTTGAATACTGGGGAATCCGGTTAGAGAGTTGTATCCACAAACAAATTTTATTGTATAGTTGGGTATATGGTTGACATCATCCGCTTAGTGTGGATGTTGGTGGGTGTGTTGGTGGCTGTGTTTGTGTGTGTCTGTGTGTGTGTGTGTGGTCTACAACAAATGAAAATGGTATACAATTAGATTCAATTATCAAACCCAACAGTCTTTCTGTTCATGGTAACAAGTGTTTCTCTTACAGACACACATAGAAAACAAACATAATGTGACAATCTACTCATAATTGCACAATAAGGTGATAAATCAGATCAACAAGAGTAAGATATATCTGTCAACCCGTTAAACGTTTATCCACAAACAAAGTCACAGTAGCACATGTCTTTAAAGTTTAGCATTTTAGCTTGTTAGCATCTTAACAACAAACAACTTGTGCACATCCAAAATTGCAATCGTCCATAACAAAGGTATCAACATGGATATATTGATGTGATAATCAGAAATATAACTTACATTTCCTCATTAACGCACACAGATTGGACTGAATGCTGCCAATGTGTTGTATAAGCCCACAATTTCTCAATCACACAGTCTTGAAGTGGCACAGGTGCTCCATTTATCCATTTACTCATGTGCGCCATCTAGTGACCAACATGAAATCTGGATAAAAAGGGTTTAACTTTCCTACAGTTATCTAGTAAGGATGTAAGTGTTGAGCATGTGGTGTCGGCATCTAGAGATGCAAAGTTGGAGGGAAGAGAGGATGTCATTTTAGCAGAGAGGGTGGTAGGGGAGAGAGAGCAAAGGTTCCATCTAAAATAAACGTGTGGTGGTGTAAGTGTAGTGCATGTAGTAAGGAGCATGTTGAAAGTGATGAAGAAGTGGTCAGAAATGTTAAGAGGTGTGACTTGGTGAATGTTATCTGTGGTGCAGTTACGGGTGTAGATGAGATCAAGCTGGTTTCCTGATCTGTGAGTACTGGCTGTGGCGAGGCATGTGAGGTTGAACGAGGCGGTGAGGGTGTGGAAGTCAGAAGCATAGGGTTTCTCTAGGTGGATGTTGAAGTCCCCAAAGACTACAAGTGGGCCACCATCCTCCGGGATTGATGAGACCAGCATATCTAATTCTTCAATGAATTTGTGAAGAGGACCTCAGGGGGGGGGAAATGCAACAACACTGAGCTGAGAGGGAGAACTGATATTCACAGCGTGGTATTCAAATGAATAGTTGTTGCATAGAGAAGATACTGTGGAATATTTCCAATTATTGTTGATAAGCAAACATGTGCCTCCTCCCTCTTCCAGTTTGGTGGGGAGAGTGAGAGAAGGAGTAGTTTGTGGAAAGAGCAGCGGTGTGTCTTGAGTCTTCATGACGAATCCATGTCTCAGTAAGATCTAGAATGTGAATGTCAGACTGGCTGGCAAAAGCATGGATGAAGTCCGTCTTGTTCACAGCTGACTGGCATATCCAAAAACCCACAGAGAGAGACAGAGGTGTAGAAGGAGAGGTGTTAATGGGAGGGGCGTGATAGTGAACGCGTCATATGCCTTGCGTCTTGGGTGAGAACACTGTCTGCGGTGGATTACAGGGATAAACTGGAAACCCATGATGTTAGTAAACAATTAAATAAAAATCAAAGGTATGTTGCTCGGTGGAGTCGCGCAGGTTGAGTTGCAGGTCTTTACTCTCGTCGGTCTTCACACAAGGAGGGCTGAACACGAGGGCTGCCGCGAGGGCTGCCGCTGACGCTTACCTCAGCAGCGCAGAAGCACCGCTTAAGTATGTGTTTAGATTAACGCAAACAGAATACAGCTGAACACGCCTTCTTGATTAGCAAAACAAAGCACGACTTGAATGGGCCAAGGATCAAACACCGATCAACTAGCTCTGTGCTTTTAAGTGCAAAACTTCACCCCCACTGACTGACACTGAAGTCACCAGACATCTCTCCAGCCACCCCACCACCTGTCCCCTTGACCCAATCCCCTCCCATCTCCTTCAGGCCATATTCAGCACACTCACACCTGCACTCACACACATCATCAACACCTCCCTACTCACTGGCACTTTTCCATCCACATTCAAACAGGCCTTGATCATGCCCCTACTTTAAAAACCCACATTGGACCCCTCTACTACCGACAGTTACAGACCTGTCTCTCTCCTCCCATTTATTGCAAAAACACTTGAAAGGGCAGTTTTCAACCAGGTGTCTTCCTACCTATCCCAGAATAAGCTACTGGATGAGAAGCAGTCTGGTTTTACAACAAACCACTCCACTGATACTGCACTGCTGTCGGTAACAGAAGCACTGCGGCTAGCCAAGGCGGCATCTAAATCCTCGGTCCTGATGCTGCTAGACCTTTCTGCAGCGTTTGACACTCTCCATCACCAGATACTGCTAGCAACCCTGTCATCGCTAGGAATCTCAGGCACTCCTCTCCACTGGTTAAAACCCTACCTCTCCGGCAGATCCTTTAGGGTGTCATGGAGGGGCTCGCTGTCCACTGCTCACCACATGATCACTGGGGTCCCTCAGGGATCGGTGCTTGGACCGCTGCTTTTTTCCATCTACACAACATCCTTGGGATACATTATATGGGCACACGGCTTTTCGTATCACGGATATGCTGATCGGGAACGTGGAAGAAGGCAAAGGCTGTCCACAGCAGCTCATGGCACTGATCCAAAGTCATTGGCAAGATCTAGAAAAAGAACATGCAGGTCTTTCTTCTACTTTTTTGCCATTTGCAACTGGTGCCAGATGATGTAAGCATGTTCCAAACATCCAGAGAAACCCCCTATGACCGCCTTCTGCACTGAAGTGTCAATGAAGTTGTTTCTTTTTTTAGAAATCCTGAGAGTCTATTGACCACAAATCTTACCTTCCACATTAAATAGGCTAATTTGGTAAAACTGGTCAATAGTTTAGGAGTTTTCTTCTTGGGGATCAGTATGCCTTCTGCCCTTCTCCAGACCTTTGGTATCACCTGCTTTTTCCATGCCACAGCCATTATTCTCAAAAGGTAACTCAACACCCCAGGGGCTTTTCTTGATGGTATACCGTTGGGTCCAGGAGCTGAAGCCGATCTTGCCCGTTTTACTGCACACTCAACTTCGCTCCATTTAGGTAGCATTGTGTCCATCTGGTATTCTGGTAGCTAAATTGGTGGCGTGTCCTCTGGAATGGAGATTGGCTCATGCCTTTTGATTGTCGAAATACATTTTCCGTAGGTGTTCCTCAATATCTGTTATAGGTACTTTAAGGGTCCCAGTTTTCTCCTTGCTAAAGATGCTACTGACAAACTTGTAAGGATCTTTGTAGAAAGCTGTCCTGGTTCGCTCCATCTTCTAATGTTGCTTTCTCAAGCTCTCTGCTCTTCACAACGAGGCCAGGCGACTTTAAATATTGCCTTGAAGTGCCTCTAGGCCCTTCCTATCCTCTTCTGTGGCCTTCTTCCACTGTTTCCTCAGGCCCCTCCTTTCTCTGACAAGTCTGTCAATTTCTTTTTGTCTTGTAAAAGACCACCCACTGGCCCAACAACGGAATCCAATGGTGTGGTTGAGGGGATCTCGTGTTCTGCTTCTCCTCAGCGATTTCTATATGAAGTTATTTATGAACTGTTACAATTTAGTTCAATTTACATGACTCTGTGGTTAAGACCGATCTGACTCCAGTTTCACTATAATATAAAATAAGTTATATGATTGTAGTGGAGTAGGCGGGGCGAGACCGTGGTTCGAGACCGGTGAGTAATTGTGAATAAGCGCCAGCTGTGCGCACACCGGGCTCGAATCACGTAGGAGATTGGGAGCATATAAAAGGAACGAGCGACCGGACCGTCGATGAGAGAGGACCGGGCCCGAACGTATGTTAAGTTGTTTTATGTTTATGTATTTTGTTATTCGCCGGCAGTCGTCCGTGAGGGGCTGCCGGCTGTCTTTTACTTTATTATTAAAAACTTTATTTAAATGTTTGCCGGTTCCTGCCTCCTTCCTTCCCTTTTAATGAATCTCATTACATTGGTGCCGAAACCCGGGAGGAAGGAGAGACATGCTGTCGGAGAGTCCTCGCCGCCGAGTGGCCTCGCGGTGCCGGAGAGTTCGGGCAGCGCGGACGAAGGGCGTCCGCCAGTGGCTGTCCGAAGCGGTGGCTCTGGGGAACGGAAGTGCACAGTGTGGCCACCGCCAAAGCTTCGGTGTGACGGCGACCTTTGCTGCCGCGGCCCTGGGTCGAGGTGGGGTGGCTTTCGTCCGAGCGGGAGCGGGGGAGTTGCCGCCGTCCGCCAGAGGCCGGAGCCTGCGTCCGTCCGCCCAAGGGGGAGGAGCAGGGGGCGGAAGCGCCGAGGACGGCCACCGCCTGCCAGAGGCCGGAGCCTGCGTCCGTCCGCCCAAGGGGGAGGAGCAGGGGACGGGGATCTCGCCCCGACTCCCCCGATAAAGGAGGAGCCACCGCCGGCCGCCAGGGGGCGGACGGTCGAGCCGTCCACCGAAGCCCAAGGGCCACCGCAAGGCACCGCGAAGGAGAGTACCCCGGCTGGTTGAGGACCGAGCGGCAGCATGTCGGGGTGACCGGTGAATGCAGAAATGTCATTTGGAAACCATGTCACACTCTTCTACAGGCAGGGGATGGGCGGGGCTGTGTGTACTGACCCGAACACAGAACTTACAGTGTGCGGTTGTAGCCGCTGTGAAGCTGCTCAGGGAGCGGCAATAGACGGTTAAGAGTTGTTCTATCACTGAAATAATTTTAGAGACATTATTTTAAGGTTGAAAAACTACAAAGTATTGCTTTAAGTGGCTCCTGCCCTTTAATAGCTAATTTAATAGAGGGGATGCACACTAGATTCTAGAGTTTTGATCGGTCAAATTTTTTTGAGGAGAAGCTAAAGTGGAGAATAATATCATAAAATGTGTTGATCCATTTTGCTTTTATAATCAACATGTGAATTTTGTCAATGTTATGGATCATTTTGGATCATTTATTCATTGTTTGTAAATACTGTTTAACAACAAACTAATAACATTTTTCACTATGGTGCGCACTAAACCAAAATGCATGTTAAATGTGTTACACAGGATGCGATCATTATTACAGCTATATAACTCAATGTTTTTTCCTAATTGATCTGATGCTGAGTGATAATTGGCTGAGTGATAAAGAGGAATCTGCAATGTTTGGCCGGAGAAAAACACCAGAATCCCTATTGGATGAGGACGATGCTTATAAGGAACTAGGCACAGCAAGCGACAATTCAACTGCTGAGCAGCAGCTGCTGCACCAGTCTGTTTGCCTGGGAACTTTGCCTGAAAGATTTGCTTTTTGTATCTACTGTATGTATGTCCTAAATTGAAGGTGTAGCATCACCTGAACATTGCAGTGTTTTTTTTACCGATATATAAAAAAGCAAACACATATACACCCTCCTCCCCCACTCCACCCAAAAAAATCACCTATGCATCAGACAAATAGTAAATGTACAGTAGCTCAGTTATGAGTATTTAGAAGCACAATGCATGTTTTTGTAGTAGGCTACAGAATGATCAGGGCAGTGGCTGTTTGTCTTTGAGAGCTGTTTGATATCAACAAACTCTTTTTATCATGAAGTTTAATCATAGCCCAACCCGCTATTAGATAAAAAAAGGGTTCTACTTTGGCATTGCTGCAAAGAACCACTTAAACTGTAAAACCTTTCAAGTGTAGATGAAGTTACATCTGCAGCTCACGTGTTTGAAAGTTATGAGTTTGTATGTGCACATGCCATGGAAGAGAAAAACAATATCAGAGGATTCTCAGTCTCTATTTATTTCAAAAATTTCCAAAAAATAAAGCAATCGGTTCACATTCCATTTAGAAAAATGTCCTTCACCTCATCCCACGGCAGACTTTCAAACTGTACTGATGCTTGCGATGAGTCCGTTTATGCGAGAGTCAGCTTGGTAATACGCTCAAGTTTTGCACTGAAAACATGAATATGTTCCCAAATGTACAATGTGAGGAATCCTCTTGTGTGCGTCTCTGTGTACTGGTGTTTCATCCAAGATTTAAGGTATACACATGAATGGATCCTATTTACATGTAGAATACATATACATATAAAACTAATGAACAATATTTCAGCTACACAGCATGGCATAGAAAAGGGTGATCGGCATATACTTTATCAATATAATTATCAATATATCTATCTGTAATAATCGTCTCCGTTTCTTAGTCTTTAGGTCATAACTGGACTACGTAAATAAAAGTCCTAGTTAACTAATATTAGTGATATACTCATCGCTTTTATAAAAACAAAGATAACTAAAGGTTGACATGCGTTTCACCGTTAAAACTGCATATTGTAGTGCACCTCATTTAAAGTACAACGTTTTTGATATTAAATGAAAAAAAGAAGCAAAACAAATTAGATAAATAACAAACCCTTGAATATAGGGAGCTGTTATTCAGTCTTTACATTTCCCCATACAGACCCACAATATAAACAAATGCATCTAAAATGCCTCAACATATTTTGGCAGATATCAATATTTGGCATTTTCTGGTATTATACTGTATATATAATCATGTAAAGTCCATCTCAATCAATATTACACTTTCAATATACCATCTAAATTGTAAAATGCAGAAAGTTAAATATCTTTAACTTTTTTTAAATAAAGGATAGAATTATAAAACTACTACTTGCATTGTCCATTGGCAAGAAGAAAACAGGATCAAAACACAGTGATCCAAAAGAAGACCCGAACATCACATTTCAACAGATCAAACCAGTGAAAACAAAACAAAGCTACTTAATCATTTCTTTTTTTCTTTTGATCAAGCATTTTCATAGTAACGTTAACATCAAATTAACAAAAGTATAATTATATACATCATTTATATTACATAGCTCATATAACAAGACATGATTCTAGTCCAACTTTTTTTTTATAATATCGTCAAGTTGAGTAAACAAAATCACATTTTATGCGGATGTTTCAAGTGTGCTTGAGTTCTTGAGAATCAGAGATTCCAAAAACACGTTGCTATGGAAACAGGCGTGGATGTCCTCCCACAGGAATTATTTTCAATGTGTAACGTTGATCCTCTGTGCAGCATTGCGATCATCACTTACAATGTGAAGTCAGTGAAAACTGAAGCAGTGAGTGTGTCTGCTTGTGTGTTATTGAGTGAAATTGGGTAATATTGTGTGTTTGTATTACGTTGTAGTGTGAATGTCCCTTCAAAACCAGAACATGAAAATGCAAAAAAAAGTACAGGTAAAACAACAAGAAACATGGAATGTGGCTACACGAGCTTTGTGAATTTTGTCTGCATATGTACACACTGCGACGTGCCTGTGTACCTTTTTTATGTGTGCGCCTAACAGCATGTTAACATGTATGCAAATGTTTGTTCTACACATGAAAGTTGGTCAAAATATGAATGCACTTAAAGTGTGTCAATGCATAAATATTACAACTGCACGTATAGATCTGACATCCTGTGTCTAGATGGTATGTCAATGAGATACGCTGTATGTGAAGTATCATTATGTATATTTATATATATTGTGTCTGTGTGTGTAAATGTGTAAGAATATGTACACGTGTGGATGTGTATGAAAGTGGAGGTATAGCATGCTTGCTGTGTGTGTGTGTGTGTGTGTAAGGCACTCAGGACAGCTCGCTCACACTCAGAGGCATTGCCATGCCAGGTCTCAGGTACGGCACAGCGTGGACGGCTTTAGAGAAGTCTGGAGTCAGCACTCGTCCGTTCTCCCCTGTACTGCCCGTTATAGACAACCTGGCCTTACTGCGCATGGCATCTGTGAACTTCATCTGTTCCCAAACACACGCCCACACAAACAGAATATATAAAAAGACATTGATCCAAGTCCAGATGCACACATACACACAGGGAAAAGAAAACACAGACACATTCATTAATTTTACACAGAGTGTCTAACCTGAAATAGAGATGTATGTTTACAACACCTATATAAATACATGTTTCATGAACAGCAGATGGGGTGGAGAATGAGAATGCTAATGGGTGTCTCATCGAGTAAGATGGCGGCTCTTTATGTCAAAAGCAAGCGGTGAAGCCAATTCACAAACAAACACAAGCATCAAAGATGTTAAGCAAACGGAAATGCAGACGAGAGAATGATATCACTTCATCCGAATGAAATGAGGTAAAAAATGTCATTCTTCTAGGAACCATCCACCTTTTCTGTTTATTTTAGTTTCTGCCTATTATTCATCCGTACATTTTTCCTTCATCTTTTGTTCATTGTTTTGTCTTGTTGCTAATCTTCGATCCTGATAACACCAGGTATGTATATATGCAGTTTACCAAAACTGTGATGTCACAAACTGCTCAGTATTTTAAAGGTGTCATATCATAAAAATGTCCTTAATCTTTTGAAATAAGTGTAACATTGTGAATAATTTACTTATTGTACGTACAATAAGAACTCAAAAACTATTTTTTTGCCCTAGTCCAGAAATACTATAACCTGAAACTAAACAGTGTTTTATAATTTTCCATCTGACATTATTTAAATGTCTACATTACAACATGACTACTATCTGTACTATCTGTACATGACTACTGATTACTATCATTTTTTCACATAAACAATGAATATTTGATGTTTAGCAACTTTGTACAGAAGAAGAAAAAAACTAAAATTGTAATACACTATATATCAACACATAGTATCTACCAAATGAAATGATGTAAATGTTCAGTACAGCCACGGAAAAAAATAAGAGATTTTACATCTAGAAAAGCTGATTTGAAATCTAATTTTTATGCGGCTGTAGATACATACATATAAAAGTAGACCAGACAACTCCAAAACAGAATGAGGTAGAACAGCGACAACCACATTGAACCAGACATCTAACCCCTAACCGATGTCCTCATTTATATGTTAGAAAATCGTGGTTGATCAATTTTAACGAGAACAAAAAACTGTCAGAGAACGGGTGGAAACATTCCGAAATTATATAATTATGGTCATCATAAAAAATATGATATGACCCCTTTAAAATCAAATGCATGTCAGCATGAGGCCTGAGGAATCGTGGAGTGGCGATGATGCGTTTGGCACACGATTAAAAAATGACTCTGCCATTCCTACCCCACTAGATCTTAACACTCTCCAGCCCATAAACGTTGTACCCTTCCTTATAAGTAGCAAAATTCTGAGAATTCTGCGAGGAAGAGGAGGGATTTAGAGCCTGAGTCTTGGCAACCTTCATGCGCTTGGCCTCTGCGCGAGACTTGTAGCAGAACTCCACCAGAGCGACCAGCATGGCCAGCCCGAGACCGCCCACCAGTATGTAGAAGACCCCCGCAACATTACTCAGGCTGAGGGCGCTAGTCTTCTCCTGCAGGGGGTTGAAGGTAGAAGGTCAAAGGTAAGAGAGAAAGGGATGACAGAACGTCAAACTTCACATTATTATGTTTATAAGATAAATTACGAGTTTAAATGTAACTCTAATAATTGCAAATATCTAAAAAAAATCACAAACAGTACTGAAAGAGTAAAGCTAGTTATGTGTGTACATGTAACTGTGTATCAGTAAATCACACACAATACACGGACGGCTAAACAGATGCAACAGTTAGGACAGAGGTAAAATGCAGTGCAGCATGTGCACGTAACAAAGAAAAAAAGACGCCACCTACAGAACTGTAATAAATGACAGCTTAAGAAAAAGGCAAATATACAAACAACATTTACAGCATTGGTGAGGGAGAAGGACAGACCGCATGGGAAAGAGAGGGAGAGAAAGCAGAAATAAGGGAGAGAGAAAGAGAGCATAAACGGTTGGAAAATGAAATAAAAGGACAGGACAAGTTGTCAATAAGCACAAATACATATAGAAAGGGAGCACAAGGATATTCTAAGCCTACACAGGTAAGTGTCTGAATGTTTGAGTATTAAGCACTTGTGTGTGTTCTGTATATACAGTATTATTATTATTATTTATTATGTTTGCTATATATGTCTTGCATGCATTAATGATATCACATTAAAGCATACTTTAGGCATCACTGATTGTACAAACAGGTCAGGTTCTGAATCATGCGAGGTTTATCTGTGTAGGGGACTTGCTTTCACACACGCACACACACGTCACCATGTGCTAAATTTATTTTTTCGCACACCCTCTCCCTTTCTCTCACAAACGTATTTCTCATTCACACACACAGTCTGCTGGTGCTTGGGTTTGGATTGCCCAAACTGGGACATAGGTTTCACACACACGCACACGCACGCACACACACAAGCACATTCTATCCCTGTCAGTGTTTGGATCAGACACGCGCACACACATCCATGCAAACACTCCCTGCAGTGACTGACCTTACTTCCAGAGTCCTTGGCTCCACATTCTCCCTTATCGTACCACCATTTGTTTTTCAGCTTGTCTAAGATGCCTTGCTCACTGAGTTTCAATACTGCAAGGTTTACTGGCGTTCTTCGCGTATGGGAAATAACATAAATAACATTACCAATGTTATTTTATGTTATTGTCAGTAACATTTGCACTCGCAAGCAGCGCTGGTAATGTTTCAGCCCTGAGCGTAGTGGCGATCGGAGGTCTGCGCTCCATTTGGCAGACAGCAAACGCGGCTTTGCCGTGCCAGATGTGCACAGACTCATCGCCGCGAGCGGGAAGCAAACGCAGCGCATGCCTACAAGCCTCGCACCTCTGGAAATGTTTTGGATGTGGTTTGGATAAATATCGGCAGAAGGAAGCTCTTGCAGTGGATTGTAAAAATGTCTATTTCGTTCGTAGGTTATGTAGCTTGTCGGCTGGGACGATTGCAAGTGCTTCCCACTCGTTCACATTTCTCATTTCATTTTTTAACCCATAAGCCCCGAGCACGGGTCTGACCTTTGACTCCCCGCCTCCGCTGCCGCACTCTCCTTTGTCGTACCACCATTTGTTTTTCAATTTATCCAGAAGCCCCTGCTCGTTCAGTTTTAGCACTGCAAGGTTTACCGCGTTTCTTAAACAAACCATAAAACATATTTGTCAGACAGCATGGAGGGGCGGGGCTGCAATGGGCCACGCCCCCCACAAGTCGCATAGAATGAATGGAACATTGGTGAGACAATCCATCAATCAATCAACCAATCAAAATAACAACCCGTTAAACTACGAGGTGGCCGAGCTTTAAGAGTTCTTTTTTAAACAAACTCTTGAGGCAGGAGGCTAGAACAGAGGAAGATCAGCAATAATATAAATGATTACACAATCGCACGTACAGGTCTTCATATCAATTTAAGCATTGAAGCGGACATATCTGGTTAGAGGGTTCAAGAAAGACAGCATGCATAGTTCAAAAAGTGCATCGTCTGCATTCATTGTCAAGTTACAAGGTTGTCAGCCTCGGAAACATTTGCTTCAACATTCTGTAATGCATATGGTGATCATTCAAATTCCAAGTGCCCAATCGCATGCATTGAGTAATTACTTATTATCATTAAACAGCTTTTTCATTACAACACAGTCTGGTTGCAAGAAAGCATTGCTTTAGTCATTTAAAACAGACATGCGTTCAATAAAACAAATACTGATGGCAAACATGACAAATTTGTATATATGAGCTGTTTTATAAAAAGTCTAAAGTGCTCTTCGTCTTGCACTGCTACATTAAGCATTGTTTTAGATAGAAAAGCAAACAAATCTATTCACGAAGTAACAAAGTTTAATGGTTTGCCATTATATGCCTTATTGAACACATGGCAGGTGACTATCAGCACATCAAACATGTGAAAAAAAGGCTTCAGATTGTCGAACTTGAATTGGAATTTTAGAAAAAGCCCATCTGAAACCTTCTCTTCAATTATTTACTGAGCTCAGTTAATAGAACAGCTAATTCCCGAAGAAGAAGAAACACATAAACTGACTCTTTCTATGATCTCAATTCTTTCATGTTAAGAATCTTTAAGAATGGTGCTCACTAGAGCTGGGTTATATCTAAAATATATAAACCATATGTTTACAATGATGGCAAACAAAATTAAAGCGTAACATCTTGGTTATTGCTTAGTTATACAGTTTACAGACTGTAAAATCCTTGCACATTTGTGTACAATGTTTAAAGTCCCCGTGAACCAGTTGCGATCGTTTTTACTTCTGTATTCTGATGCATTTCCGACCGAAACAGAATTTCAAATGAGAAAAATAGTGGGGGTGGCTTGCTTTTTATACAGCGAATTCATTGGTTGTATAAAAACAGCAGTTGCATTTTGAAATATTACTGGTAGCAGACTGACAGTTGGAGGGGAGGAGTTAACGGATGCTCCGCCCAAGCCGTCTAATTTACGTCATTTGAGATGGATAGTCACTAGAGGGCGGAAGTGCATTTTCAGATTTTAACGGAAGATTATTAGGGCACATGAATTTTAAAAAGACAATGACCCTTACTGATAAGCTATTTACAATAAACGCTGTAGTAATTCATGAAAAAAAAGGAATTGTAATTTTTTATTTCACTGGGACTTTAAATGTTCTGTCGTTTATTTTTTTATTTTATAGCAAGTTCTGTAAATCAGTTCACACTGTCCTAAAATGTTATGGTTTGATGTAACAGCCACAGCTAAAATATTTGGTAAAAAGTATATTAATATAGGTCACTTTCAATATGCATTATGCTGCATATAAATTATAATAAATAAATATCACTTGTGTTCATAGTGAAAAACTGCAAACCACTGCCAAAAGTTTTTTGTGTATGTTTATCTTGCAGTAAAAAATGTAAATGTACTTGGCTAAAGTTTGGTTTAAAATATGATAACTGGTAAAAATAAAAATACTCGTTTTGCATCTTCACTCTTCAGAGCAAAAAATATATAGTTACAAGATTGAGAATTTAAAGATTTTGCTATATAGCCCAGCTCTAGTAGTAATTGACTTTCAGTTAAAGTCATGCAATTCAGTTTGTAAATGAGCAATAAAATACTTCACTTATTGAAATTTTACTGGTATTTAAAGAATTTTGCAAACCGACTACATTATACATCTTCTATGCCATCTTTTTCACAGAGCACGGTTGCTAGGCAACCTGCTTGTCAGTTGTCAGCTAGGATTTCTAAATACCTTACCATCTCTGCAGTTTCCTCGGTAACACCCTACACTGGTTTTTCGCCTGCGTTGCGTAGGTTACCATTATTCCCTACACTCGCTGCTGCTTCTACCTAGTTTACCTCATTTTAAAGAGGGACCCCCGGCCTACATCAGGGTAGGTGGGATACTATAACAACATGGGCCATATTGTTATACTACTCCACCCACCTTAAAGCAGATCCCTTGGGTGTAGCGATGCCGTAGCCTTTTGAGTCAAGGTTCCCTCCAACCTTCATGGTGTCACATGGCTTGCGCTGCTCGATGTACTCGTTCATGGTGGACTCCAGAAGGTAAGCGTATTTGCCTTTGGACTTTCGGACACGCAGAACACCTTCCACCGTGTTTTTGACAAATACAGAAGGCTCCGCGCTCTTCATGTACTGCCACATCTTGTCAAAGAGAGCGATCTTAGATCTCTGAGCGAAAGGAAGACAGAGATAACATTGGTTATAAAAACCCATACTGAAGCTCTTTTTTGTAATACAGTTCACAAAATTTAGACACAGACACAATTAGTGTGATTTATCATAATATCTTTATATCTTAGATATCTCTATTGTCAGGTTATAGTGCCATTTCCTGCTTTTTTTTTTGTTGTTGTTTTAAATATTTACAGCACCTGAAACAAAAACGACTCACTTCACTTTTGAATCTCTTCAAGACACAACACATTGTCCCAACCAAGTTTGTGGTACCATGTTTTCAGGAAATTTGTGGTGAATCAATTTCTAAGTGTTTTCCTGTTTCAAGCAATTTGTCTGTTCATGCAGAAAGCACAAATGCTGTGTGTCCATCTTTAGCCCAAATATTTTTAGTTACTTACCCTAAAGAACTCTTTGGTGGAGCCTGCATCCAGTGTCCCGTAAGCAATCTCGGTCTGTTTGGCCAGATCTTCCGCACTCTCAATAGGTGAAACCATCCTCTCCACAGTGAGGAAGGCAGCCAGGTTAGCCGTGTAAGAAGAGATGATGATGAGGGTGAAAAACCACCAAACACCACCAACTATACGACCAGATAGAGACCTACACACAGCAGACATGGTCAACAACACACACACTCCTCTTACAAAACCAATATCTTATGCTTAAAGAAAGGGAGGGAGAGAGAGAGAGAGAGAAATTGAGAGAGAGAGAGAGAGACCCCATTGGTGATGTATTAGACCCTTAAAAATGGGGAATATGCAGCCGAAACACGGTACCACTCCAAGAGGGCAGAAAACGGCGACCTTGTGCACCTTACTGTTCCCAACCAGGTGAATACATGTTCACATAAGAAATGTTCAACTGAAGTTTAATTCACAACTTCCGTCAAACATTCCTAACCCTGTGTTAGGCTCTCTCTTCTTACCCACTGGACACAAAACACTGGTGAAAACTACATGGAATCGAAGCAAGAGCTGCAGGATTGTGAACATATACAAACACCGGTAACGGTGGGAAAACCGTCAATGCACAAAGCCGAAAACACAACCCACGCGCTAGCATTAGCGTCCACCATGCGCACCAACCTTGGTGAAATATCGCATCCCTGCTGCATAAAAGCGCCCAGAGAAAACCACAGACTATTAAAGATGCCAAATTCGTTTGTTGATTCGCTAGGGCCAAGCTGCCCATCCTCAAACTCCTCAGTGTGCCACTCGTAAGGGCTGAAGCGGCTAACAAGGAAAAGCACAACGCTAACTCCAATGTAGGCGAATACAATGCACATCCAGATCTCGTAGGCCAACGGGTCCAGGAAAGAGAAGACGCCTGGTTTGGATTTCTGCGGTTTCTTGATCATAATGGATATGCCCAGACTCATGAAAGGTTTGGAGAAGTCGATCACCTCCTCTCGGACCAAAGTGATGGTTAGAGGAGCAACAGCGATGTCTGCTTTCTGTCAACAGTGACATTTGAAATTAATAAATAACACACAAACAAATGAAAGGATATTAGTAAGTGTGAGGGTTAGTCCTTTACAAATCCCTGCGAGATTGTGTCTCACCCCATACACCAGCTCCCCAACCATGCCATTCCAGATCTTGGTCTCTGCATCACGCGCACCATATTTCCCATCTGCCACAATCCTCAGCTGGTACTTAAACCCACAATGCTTTGCAATCTCAGCGGCCAGGTCCACGCAGTATCCCTCATAACGTTCATTGTCGGTGAATAACTCTGAATTCTTTTTCAGCATTACGTACGGTGCTTCCTACAATAAACAAGCATGCATAGTGCATGGGAATATATCCACATATAGTATTCACCAAAATCAAATTACACAAAAGTCTTTTCTTGATCTCGAATAGCACACATAATGATATAAAAAGTCTTACCAAGATTGTTGTCACAACAACAGTTTTATTCTCCATTCCCATGGTGTCGTTGGGGAAAAGGTCAGATTTGGTGACTGCCATTTTGTCCACCTCATTCCAGTAACCAATCTAGGAAAATGTCCACACTCATGACACAGAAAATGTACTTTTGTAGAGTGGCATTGCATGGAAAGGTTTTCACCATACTCAGATGTCAATATGTGGTGGTTTAAATACCCATGTATAGTCTCTCTTAAAGTTTTTAAGCATATTTTTTGTGTTTTTAAAGCAGTTTTCCGCAGTCAGGTAAGTTAATTTTCTCCAGTTGTTGGGTATTATGGGTGTCCTCGACTAAGGATTTAAATAGTCTAATCAGAATTGTCCCGTCTTGCCAATAGTAGACTGATAGTTGAATCGCACGCACGCAAGTGTGTTTGTTTTATAAATTATGTTTTATAAACAAAGTTCGGTAGGAACCGGTGCATATAATCAGCCCAGCTGACCCTCATCAACAATCATCTCATCAGTTCACGCAAGCTCTCCTATAAATAGTCAATTCGCCTCACCTGCTCCATCTCTAAAGCTTCAGCATCCCTCCTCCACCCCAGCTCCTCTCTTCAGACCCCTTTACAGCAAGCCACGGGGGTTGCACTCTGGGCCCAGGCCGGTTTCGGACCCAAAGCACGCGCTCAGACCGGGGGGAGGGGGGTGCTCCTGTTAGGAACCGGCGGGCTCGGAGTCCGGTCTCCGGACAGCACGCCAAATACGCATACTTCCTCTATACCTTCGCTTCACCAAAACCTTGCAGCTCCTAGATTATCAAATTCTCGGAAACGGTGTACACATTCATTTGCTAGTCATCGGCGGGAAGGGCTGGATTGGGAAGAAAAATCGGCCCTGGCTTTTTTGTCCCACATCGGCCCTCCGCCATTTCTGTCAACGGGGGATGCATGGTTAAGTCTGTCGACTGGGGGTGTCTTCTGAATTCGCGTTGCGTGCATTCGCATTTATAATACGTCTGTCTGAGAGGTCCCAAGCTACCGTTCCGGCCCCATAGGTTAGCGGGCAACAGGGAAAACTCCCGGAACACCAGATGGCCAGTCCGCCCCTGTCTACGGGTGCAGGTGGAACGAGCAGCTTCTCTTCACCGGTCTCACACCACAGAAGACGCGGAGAGACGCAATCCTGCGCTGGGACATGGCCAGACCTCGTGCTCATATGCGCCGAGGGTTTCGGTACCCAACCCTATAAAGGTCCCATTTCTTTACTTCATACATAATATTTTTTTAGCGGCGCAGTGCATGCCCGTCTGCTACGCCACTGCCAATATAACATGATCAATATTGCATGATCCCCATTGCATAACACCTCTGCGAAGATTCCACTGTGAGTTTGGTAGTCGAATCAGGCTCCTCCTATCGACGCATCGAATTTCCAACTATTCAGCCCTATTGGGTATTAACGCTTCTTGTTTGTATATTTTAAATCAAAGAAATCCTACAAAGTATGTTGTCTCCCAAAAATTTGCATCCTTTTTTGTTATATGCATAACGCATACATTTTTCTCTCTTTTCAAATAGAAAACATGTGCATAGACTGGCATTTTTCTGTTGTCTAGACTCTATCATCAGGGTTCTAGTAAAAAATAAACAGATGATTCAATATATTGGAAATAAATACATTCTCTGAGAACTTATATTTTAAGCTTTGACTGAAAATGTCACATCCATAACGCTGGATTTGCCCAGAAGGAAACATTGATGGAAAGTTCACTTAAACATGGTAGTTACTATAGGATTAAGCAACCAAAAGCATCATAAAGCAAATCATTTGATCAACTGGTCTGATCTTAAGTGTGTTACCTTCACAGGGCCACTATGTTTCAGCTCCATGACATTGACTGTGTAATTCACCCTCCTGCCGTACTGATCGAACTGAATATTTCCTGTCAATCCATCCACACGCACCTGAACAGATACAAACGCACATGCAACATGCCGAGACACAAATGTTAAATGCTTCAAAGTTATCACAGACAAAAGGTATTAATAACGTGTTGCCAGAGCAGACCTGTTTGAGAGCACGCTCTATCTCCACCCCCTGTGCCCACGGTACCGCAGGATTGGCCAGACAGTCTCCGTTGTTGCCACGGCGACTGATGTCAATTCTTTGTTTATGCAGAAAGCGGAAGGCCTCTGTCATTACTTGCACAGCATCATATGTGAGAGCGGAAGTGTACTGCAAGGTAAAATATATAAATGTATTATATATTTCTTATGTTAGGACAAAGAGAAGAACAATTTTATTCTTATAAAAACAATTTTATATAATGATATATACTGTATGTATACATTGATATGTATATATACTAGGCATACTGTATATAGCTGCATTTCTGGCGAAGACATTTGCACTTGCTCACCCTGATTCTGTTGTCAGCTCCAGGATACTCCTTCTCCTCAAGCGCCTCCCAGCGCTGGTCAAATTTAGCAACAAGCGGGTCATCAAAATCCACAATTTGAAATCCTGACACATTCGCACCCCCGTACTGAATCTTGGACAAATCCCCATCCACAAAGCCCTGACATCCACAAAAAAGCAGGTTAACATCTAACAAAATTCATAATTTTTCTATTGTGTGCCTAATGGCATAGGAAGCTGGTGAGTAGAAAATGACACAATTATTAAACAACTTACGAAATTGGCAATGATGTAATGATATCCTTTCACGTGTCGACCAATCGTTATGACCTAGGGCGACAGCGGGTAAAAAATGTGTTTCATTAAACCAATTTAATTAAAGCGGCACGTAATAAATGTCAAGGGTATACGCAGTGCGTAATTCTGTTAATACAATCCTGACCTCACAAGTGTGCCTACATATGTGTGCATGTGTCATTTCAGCATGCCATTTACCTGTTCCATAATGTCCTTGACTTTGTCCTGTTCGCAGTCTAAAATCACTCTCCTCTCTTTCTTGTTCTCGAGGTCTTGAAAAAGGGAGCGATATGCCTCGTCTTTCCACTCATCTTTCAGGTTCCCAACATTTATGGCTGTTACCTGCCATTTCCTCTCTGCTGCTGTGTCCAGCACTGCCTGCAGGGTAGAGAGACCTACAAAGAGAGAAAGTGAGAGAGAGAGAGAGAGAGAGAGGATTTCATCACTCTCACCAGGGATTTGAAGTGTAAGCAATTTTCGCTTCTGTATGTGGTGTACTTTTTTTATTAAAAAGTTGCCATGTATCCTTATCCTTTTTTAAAAGTTAACACTAAACTGTAACATAGCTATGATTTGTTTTAGTTTTCTTTAGTCACAACATAATTCTCATCAACATTTATAGACTTGCTCAGTTTACTTAATGTAGAATTTCTAAGCATACCTAGTTCAGTAAAATCTGTCATAGACTCTCCAAAAATGAATCACTTACAGAATCTTCAATGACAGCTCCAAAATATAATTATTACGCCGTGTCAGCTTGCTTCATTGTGTCTTTTTAAATGAGATTCGGTCTCAATTACAGCTGCTTCTCTGTTTTAATGATTGCTCTACTTTAATCAACCACCACTGCACATTACACTCCGAGACCTTGATCTCCAGAGTATTTTATTGTACCAGAAAGACCCTTGGGGCACTTTTTCTCCTTCATTTATCATTTATCATTTCTCTGTCTCTCTCACTTCATTTCTGCTTCTCCTGGTCATTTGCTCTTTCATACTCTATTTCTCTTAAGCTCCCCACCCACATTCTCTCCCTCTCTCGGTTGATTTCATATCTAGGTCTTGGGGGAGAGATTTCTTTCTTTGCCTCAAACCAGAGATGCACATGTTGCCAGACACTCAATGGTGAAGGCACTTGGTCAGGATAGTCACAGAAATACAGCGAATGATAAAAGTAATTCCTATACAATGTGTCCGTCGCTATGTTTTTGGACAGTTGGCGTGATTGTGTTTTCACTGTTCTGTCATAAAAAACAACTAGTTCATAAGGAATAGTTCACCCAAAAAATAACATTTTGTTCAGGTCCTACTATGGTGGTCAATAGTGGCCAAGAACAGTTTGGTTACAAGCATTCTTCTCTGTGTTCATCAGAACAAAGACATTTATACAGATTTGGAACAACTCAAGGGTGCGTAAACAAATGTTTATTTTTGGGTTGACCTGTCCCTTTAATATGACAAAAAGAATATTAAGTATATCTGAAATGTCCCTTTAAAAAATGTGTTCGACTTTATAAATGATCAACTTTTTCTATACAGTATGTTCAATTAAATGCAATTCTGAGTGAAATATGGAATAAACTATTTACAGTATGTCCCTAATGCTTAACTGCAAATAAGAGTATCAATGAATAAATCTACATTTTGTAAAAAACGAATTAACGGCATGCCTTAAATATGAATGATAGACATAATATGGTAGCTTTTTTCAACTGTATCCTCCTAAATTGTTTCCTCAAGCAAACGGTCAACTGAGTCAAATTTTTCAACAATTAGGCAATTATGCAACACCCCAACTAAATATGGTTTGGGACACAGGCCAAGACATCCATGACAATCCTGCATGTTATCTGTAATAATCTACAGTATATATGTGCTTGTTATACTTAAGTATTTAGAAGAAATCATAACTTGTTTAGCACTCCTAACTGTTAAGGTTATTTGACATGACATTGTTTAACACTAAATAGACAAAACACTATTTTAAGCAAGGGGTGTTAGCACAGCAGAACCTCTGAGGAGGTTAACACCATTGCCCATTTCTCCATGGCAGGCCAACGTTTGACAGGTATTAATAAAACATGCAGACAGACAGAGAGAGAGAGATAGATAGAGAGAGAGAGGTGACTGTGAATGTGCTTATCTACAAACACTCCCAACCCACATGCTTTTCCTCGAAAAGGCTTTTCACCACAAAGTAATAGGATTATTGATTGAATTCTCTAGTGTACAGTATGTGTGTAAGTGTGTGTCTAAGCAGCCCTGTGAGAGATGTCTTGCCTCAGAAAAAGAAGATAAAGAATGCGTACATTTATCAGAGAGAGAGAACGCGTGTTTACCTCTGTCGCTGTCATACAGATAGGCAAACTTCTCCCACTTGTAATACTCCACAAGGCTGATGAGAGGACCTTTGATATCAGGTCTCATCTGGAGAACAAACTGGTTGAGCCCATCGGCTGGAAAACTGGGCGTGATGAAGGACACGTGCAGCGTCTCGCAGAATGACGTGATGGTGTTCACTGACTTCTTGTCGTAGAAGCCGAAGATAGCATACACTCCCCTGGAAAACTGAGAGCAAACTGAAAGAAAAACAAACTGAGATTAGTATTATTGGTAACACTTTACAATAAGGTTATATTTGTTAACTGTAATAAATGCATTAACTAACAAGTTCTAACAGTGAGCGTTTTTCTGCATTTATTAATCCTTATTAAGGTTAGTTAATGTCAATCCAGTTATTCATGTTACTTCATGGTACATTAAATGTAATTTTGACCTAATGAGTTGAGTATCTTAGGATCTAACATTTTGAGGGTAGTCAGTGGATCTAAGACTCTTGGCGTAGTAGGCAGGATGATTCCTGAGGAACTAACATGAGAAGAAATACACCTCGGATAGCCCTATATTTCTGTTTTATGTCTGTTTCAGAAAAGTGTTTCGGTTTTAAACCTTGTTAGCCTATGATCAATTTAAATGGTTCCCACTGCGCTTCCCAACACAATTCAATAGCGGTTTTACAATATTGTGCATGCGGTTCTAAATCAGTATTAGAAAGGATAGTGCCTTAAAAAGAAGGATAGTGCCTCTCCGAAGGAGAGATGTTGAGTAGATGTGAAAGAAACCTTGGGAGGAACCAAGACTCAGGTGGGAAAGCTTACCACCTCGGGCTGCCACATCATGTACATACAGTACATATTAAGTTGATTTTGCTCAATGTAATACAGCCCAGTATGTTAGTAAATATAAGACCCGACGCAGGAAAGAAGGAAAGAAGGAAAGAAGATAATCCTAGTGGGGCTTAAAGTGCCATGGGAAGAGGGGTGTGAGGAGGCATTTGAAGGAAAGTCTGAATGCAATAAAGATCTGGTGTGGAACTGCAGGGACCAAGGCTGGCAGACATGGCTGTATCCAGTCTAAGTGGGATGCATGGGTTTCTCGGCCCAATCAGCCTGGAAGCTGATGACAGATATTGGACTGAGGGGGGGTGAGAGAAGGAAAGCAGTGCGAAGACTTGGGAGGCAGCAGAGAGAGCTTCTTTTGCTGAAAATTGCTGTATTTTGGAGCAGGAGGGAGGGGTTGAGCTGGCAGCCAGGAGGAAGTGAGTAGTGGCTGGCCACCACTGCTGACCCACCAACAGGAGCGTGTTATAGTCAGGGGTTAAACACTTCAGGATCTTTGGTAACCATCTGATGACACAACCTCCTTGTTAAAGGCTCCAGTCATTGCACAATGACAGAAGGAGAGGCATTTAAGTTTGTATAATGTCACTATTAATCTAAATGTTGTGGTTTGCACAACGCTATTCACTTAGCAAAGGTGTATTCTTTACAGTGTTCAGGATAAAAGTATAGGATTTAGGGATGGGTCGATAGACAATGCCATCGTCTGACAGACATCACGATGTTGAGCCAGCATCATGATTCCAACAATTGTTTCACTTTTGTCACATCTCACACTCTCGCTGCTCTGTGTTAAAAATTGGGTTGTGAACAAATATGAACAAGGCTAAAGGGGCATATAAGCTTGCGCTGTACAGATTAGGCACGTCTGACTTTATAACTGTGGAGCTGTACTGTATAAAGACTCATGTCTGCGCAGCTCGCATTGTAAAAAGAAGACGCGCCTGACTTTATGCCTGCAAAGCTCACGCTGAAAAGATGACACAAGTCTGAATTTATAACTGCCCACCTCCCGCTGTATAAAGAAGACATTTCTCTGCACAGCTTGTGCCTACACCCACCTCACTTTATAACGCTCGTTTAAAGAAGAAAATGATGTCATCGTCCATCACAATGTTTCACTGTAGACATCGTCCCATGCCAATTTGGTCGTCCAACGACATCGCCCAACCCTAAAGTCAACCTATTTCATAAAGGTCCACCTATTTTAAGATTTCTGGCCTCACCCTTGACTGATACCATACTACAGAAAGTTTTTAACTCAATAAAAATGATGAACATACTATTACAGTAAATGCAAATCAAATTTAAGAGCTGTACATGATCGGCAAATGACAAAATCTGATTGGTTCCAAAGACTTTAGTATAAGCTTTGAACCTTGCAAGCATAAAGGTGTATGGACTATTTCCCACAACATATCCCGTTTTGTGTGCCACAAATTAGTAGCATTATATTAGCAAAACAGCAACAAATATTAGCATAAACAACATGAGGGTTATTAGATCATGAAAACTTTGATTTTTATGTGCACTCTTTTTTTTTAGTTGCATGGTATATATAATAGGCTTAACTATCGAAAGTGGTAAGATAGTCTTTTTCAATGATATTATGGCAGAAATTACATACAATTTAAATCTTCCTAGGTACGAAAAAAGAACAGGGATAAAAAGTCTATATCTGTAGTTCTGTTGCATGATAGATTGTGCTGAGTCTATTGAGTTTAATCTGATCTGAGAATGTGTGTCTGAACATTTAAGAGAAAGAAACGCATTAAACACCAACACCACCCACATACAAATCCAGCATGCCTTTTAAAGCACAATAAATCAATGCAAACTTGATATGCATACTTAAACCCTTGGTAACAGCCTACACAGTCTTCAGCTGATAAACAATCTACTATTTTGCCACTTATTGTAAATCATCCATAGTTCTACCAATAAAACAGGAATGATTTGGAGAATTTAGTGATGCTGGGAGACATATATAAGTAGAACTAAATCAACATTAAACCCTACACGTTTTTATTTTGGAAACAGTACGCAATATAAATTGATGTCTGCTCTCAAATAAATGTTTTTACAAAGCTTGCACATAAAAAAATAAACACAATAACAAAGGCCTTCTTGTTGATGATCCAGTTCAGACCTAGTTTGCATCAGTTAGATCAAACATGACACATCCTGTCTTTGCGTCCTAGAGTAAATCTGACATGAATGAGATTTGAGATCTCAGTGTGGAGGAAGTTTTTTGTAGCCGTTTCTCCCACTAGTCTATAAAAATTGTCTTATGTTTTTTCATTTAATGGGAAGATACTTCCATGTATACGTGATCACTGAACTATGAAATATATTCAAAAAACCGCGTGGCCTCTATTCACGCCTTGTGATCTTCAGACAGTGTTCATGCAGCCAGAATGTAAGACTTGGATTAGCATTCACAGGCTGAACAGAAGAGAGCTCTTGCCGCTGTCTCTGAGCTGGCATCACCACACATCAGGGCTTATGGGACATGCCTGTGTGTGAAAGGGGCCGCACATGTGTGTGCTGGGGAATCGTTTGTGTGTCAATTGCTCTAGCTGTCTAAATGAGCTGTCTGTTCAGTGGGGAATTTCGGTATGGGAATTTGAACGCCATATTTAAGCTGCGAATCGTGAAACAATGTTCTGATGGAAATTCTTCCAGTGTAATGAAAGGGATGATAAAAAAATGTCTAAAAGATCTCAACAATGTATATGCAGTAAAGCAAATAATCTCAACAAATGTATATGCAGTAAAGCAAATAATCTCAACAAATGTATATGCAGTAAAACAAATATTTTCAAAGACTTAATATCTGTTCTATGGCGTTTGTTCAAATGTAAAAATGGACACGGAGAACAATTTGCTAGTCCTATGGATTTTCACATTAATGAAAAGCGGGTAAACTAGGGTTTACAGTAGAGGGGTAACCGATTCAATCTTCCAAGTCATATTGACATAAACATTAAAGTTAATTGACAAGACAGCCAATCCATCAATCAGTGTTAATCAGAAATGATGGGTGTTGACGCATTTGACCTTGAATGAGACAGCTATGCACCTACATTTGCATGTGAATTGCATTGGGTTCACGGCATTAGCATACAGTAACACTCTGCTTTTGTCACTTATCATTTGAAAATGCAGATGTTACTGAAAATTTGTTATGACTTGGGCAGGAAAATGTAATTGCGCTAGAACTTCAAATTCTATTTACAGAAAACGAATTTATGCATATATATTGTACAGTGGAGTCTAAAAGTCTGGAACCACTAAATATGATGTAAAATCCAATCTAAAGCAAAATAGGACACTTTTCAGAAATTTGAGAAATGTAAAACAGAGTAATGTTAGGACAAATACATAAATAATGTATTTTCAGTTTTTCTGAACTAATTACTTAAAGGTATGTGTTTAGGTTTAGGTAAACTATCATTTTGTTTAATTCTGTGAACTACTAACTTTGGAATTTGGAACTTTGGAATTTTCCCCCAAATTCCAAGTAAAAACCTGGTTTCTTTTTTGCATTTATTTGGAGAATATAAAAACTGGAAAAAAAAGAAAGAAAAAAAAGAAGAAAAAAAAAGTATGTTTTTCAGACCTCAAATACTGCAAAGAAAACACGTTCATATTCACTTTTAAGCAGTACAACAGTAATATTTGTAAATGTATTTAGGAAAAGTTCCAAAATTATTTTTAATGAACTTTTTTTTCATTTTTTATTAAAGTTTTTATGTGTCTTGTCATGCTGTCAGTCTTTCACATTGCTGTTGGATGAATTTATGTCACTCCTTAGGAGTGTTTTAATTTAACAAACACTGGACTGGAATGGCCACAATACATCTAGAAATGCTGATTAAATGGAAACGTGTCTCTAACTTTTTCCAGTGCTGTACATATATAGACGGTGTATATATAAATGTATACATTTTGCGTGTTTTTGTCAATTCTAAGACCAAACGTATTGTTGACTCATGTGGACAACACAGAAGTTTGTCCAGTCAAATTCTCTCTGTGGACCATTTTGCAAGATGTACTGTAAAAAAGAAACAATTCCCTAGAGCACTTTCTGTTTTTTTATTTGCATATATATCTCAACCTTTAAGATGTTCATTTAACATTTATGTAATCTTTGTTATATTTTGTTTTGAAATGTGTGTACTGTTAAAAACCTGAAACAAGAAGTGCTTCTGGGCTAGAGTTGTTTATTTCTTGCAAAATCCTCTATAATTTCACTCCACCTAAAACCCCCTGCATTTGACTATCAAGCAGAAAATCTTGGGTTGCGGTGTGACTTAACTACAGCCCTCTGGATATAAAAAAAACCTCAATAAGGTCCGTTAAACTTTCTGTTCTCATAGCAAATACGGGATATAAAATAGCGCTAGTCAAGCGATTTTAAGGTTCTTTGAAGATGGGTAAGTAAAGGACCCAGTGCACGTACGATGCATCAGGTCTTCTCACCCTCTCTGTGCTCAGCGCTTCTCCCACATTTGACTGATTGATGGCCTCATTCATCTTCTGACAACATACAATCTTCTTTAACCTTCAAAAATTGTCTTCTTCTGTAATGATCTGCTTATCCTCGAAGGCACACATACCTAATAAATACTTTAAAACCCACACATTCTTCATTCACATGAATGTGTTCTCCTGATTAACTAACTTGCTTGCCTTGACCTCTCTTTCTCTTTTTCAGTCCTTTTCTGTTCCTCTATGTGAGTGCGGATTGTCGGGATTAAAGGAGTGTCAGTAAAGAATAAAAGTGCTCAGTCACACGTTTTTCATTCTGTCTTCAGCACTAAATTCTCTGCATCCCATTCTGGACACGCTGGTGTGACTATCTTTATGCAAATATATGACACATTCATACAACAAAGACACCATCATCATACTGCACTCAACATGCTGGTGTTTGAGCAAGTGAGAGAAAAAGTGTCTAAGGGATTATTTTAGAAATGCTGATCACATACGGCTGTGGAGAATGGCCATTTTCATGTGTCACAACACACGAAGAGGCGGCTTGAACTGTACGTTTTCTTCATTGAGAATTCCACTTCACTCACTATTGTTATTTAAATGATTCAAATGAAGGGTCATTAAGAACATTTTTGCATCTCAAACTGACGGGCTGGATGAAACATATTCAGATCTTTAATAATTCATCAATAAAGTGCTCACAACAGTCAAAGAGAAATACAGTATTTTAGCAAGTGGAGAATTACAAAAGGTAAAAATCTTTAAAGGATAATGTACAGTTAGCCGATCATTATCAGAAAATGTATAAGAGTGGATTAGATCATATACTGTAGCCCACTGTTATTGTTAGATTTTATTGCTGATATAAATTAAACTTCAAATAAATTCAGTGAAAACAAGTCTTAATGTCTTTTGCAGATTTTAGATCATTTTACTGTAAAACAATTAATTAAAAGTAAATCAAGAATTTCTTTTGTGACTCCATAACTGACATCGCAAAATAAACACTGACAATGCGGTGAGGCTCGTGTGAACCTAAAGAGGTCCACTTTTAAACAAAATAATAAATGTAAAAATAGAGGGAATTACAAAAACGGAATAATCTGATTGAACATTCCAAATTAAGAATTCCAGAGAACCATATATCTGTACAGCAGGTTACAATGGAGGGTTGCTTTGGTGACAGCATCTCACATCTGATGACAAGCTGGTGGCATTGCATGTATCAACATTAATGTGTCACATCATTGCGTCATCTACTCTAATCCACTATGGCATCAAGGAATATCCTCAAGCAAATACCGTAAAACTATCCCAAGTAAATGTTTCTAATGTGTCACTGAAAATGTTTGAACTTAGAGCAAAACGCATACAACATATTAGAGGCGTACAGTACAATGTTAAACCCTTCAAACATCTGTAGCAAATATTTCATGTTTAAAAACATACTTTTTATACAAGAAAGGAATAAACCACATTTGTACAAACATACCTCTGTAGCCTTAGGTTCACTCATCTTAAACAGTTGCAGTGAACACCGTTCCACACAACCTCTCACAATCAAATGCCTTAGAAATCTTCAATACGTGAAGTCCTACGTATAACCAAATGTATCATTGAGATTTTCCGAGCACTGTGCCGCTGTAGTGCGTGTGTGGGGAGGGGACGTGGGGGCGCGCCGCGCAGGACATTCGCATGAATCAGCCGCGGTTCAGGCCTCTGTGACACGGTCTGTCGCAGTGAAGCTCGCTCGCGGAGCACCGGTGTTTAACGTCCAAAAGAGACGTGCCCGCCAGGATACAACTCATTCAGTCCATTGGATTGGGTGGGACGTAAACTAAGGATGTCGTGCCAAGTGTCCATTCACATTCGCGCGCCTTTTACGGGCTGCGTCTTTGCGTTGCCAATTTCACTTGGGTTGGCATTGTCATGCTTTTGAATAGAACACATTCAGAATCGTAAAACTCAGTTTTATCTATCTATTTATGTTTTAATCTGTGTATATCATTCACCAAAAGCCCATTATTGTTCAAAAGCAGCAGTGATGCCCAAATGCGTACAATATTGACGAATTCTGCTATCATCATTAATATTCTCATAAAGTCATACGAACTAAACATCAGTCGCGTTTTTGAAGCCCAGCGTTTCATCATCGAACTGCTTTTACATGCCTCAGATGTAAGATGCGTGGGGGAGGGCCGCGCGCCAGGTCCATTTTTTTACGCCTTCATCCCTTGCCATCGTCAGTCATAAACATTTAAATAGTAGGCCTACATTGCAAATTAAATATATATTGGTCAAGTTTCGAAGAGTCAAACTGCTGTTTGTTATTTTTATCGCATTGTGCAGACGCTGGTAAAACGGGGCCATCTCCTCCCCGCCGTTACTGTGGAAACCAACATCATGCTGCTACCGCGAATGCCAATCACCACAGTCCCAAAATAATGGTTTATATAACGACCATCTTCTCAACGCATTGCTGGCACCCAGAGAGCATAAACCAAAACGTACACAACTCAGTCTCCGAATCATGATGATTCCATAAACGTGATGAGTCCATAAACGATTGTTTGGCAACATCCAGAACTGTGACCCCTTCATGGGCAGCATAAAAGAATGGATGGATGACTCACCAGCACGGATAATATAACACTTATAAGAAGGTGGGCGGTTAATAAGGGATAACACAATAAGCATTGCTTAGTGTCCTTTAGTATTGCCACTGTAGAATTAATAAAAATAGGAGGGAGGAAATATTCGAGTCACGCATGTGCATGTCATCCTGTTTTTTTAAATGTGGGAAATGAAATAGTAGTGAAATCCATGTTGACTTACAGCAATTCGTTATGGCGAAGCTGTTGGCCACCTCTAGGTTATCAATGTGAGGAGTGAGACGGAATTCGGCCGTGCCGAACTGAACCATTCCAATCCGAAACGCGCTGTATTCTTGATCTGCTCCTCTGGGGAACAAGCCACCTGGGGAAAATTCATTAAAATAGTATTTAATCATAAAATAATTATGATTATTCCAACCCTTGTACAACAAATATGGCAAAGCGATATTAATCTCGTTGTCAAAATCTCACATGGTGTCAATGGGGACCTTTGGTGTCGTCAACGGCATTAAACACAGATTGATGACAGTGATCTAAGGGTAAGACAAGCTGAGTGCTCTCACCGATTTGGACGCTTGGAGATCCGCCGAGCGCCAGTCCCCATAACGCGGGGAAGAGGAAACCCGACAAAATCATCATCTTCAGCTTATCCACGACCACATCCACCAAACGGGCACTGTTCACAAAACAGCCGACAGCATATACAATCGACACATGTTAAAATAAACGACTTATAAAAAACGCAGAGGCTCTCGTTAAAAATCAGCTCCGGTACCGCGGTAGTGGTGATGGAGAGATGATGCGGGAGTCTTGCCCTCCTCCTTTGCGGCTCCGTCCCCGAGAATCGTTTCAACTCAGCGAACACGTTAAGAATACTGATGAAGACGGAAAGAGCCGAGCGGAGCCGAAGCTGTTCTTATTTTAAACGCGCAGAGAGCACCCACTCAGGACATGGGACATTGATCAGACGATTTGGGAAATCTGATAGCGATTAAGATTTTCATTTAACTCGAGAATCATGTCATCTGATATGCTGCAGAATAAAACAATGAGGCTGGGCTACATTTCTCACAAGTGTGTGTTTACACGAGACAGTGGTGTGAGAGATTTGCCTCTGGGCCAATTTGTCACCATATGGAAACAGCTCTGATATTTAACATGAGTAACAAATATTAAGTTTACAGTTATTTAAGAACCCCAAAGACCTCACTGTAAACATTTTACACTTTTTTTAAAGTAGCCTACAATCAAATTTCAGTTTAATAATTTAATTTTGACCAGTGGTGACTTGCTGTAACTTATAAAAAGTTGAAATTGTTCAACTTGATGAGTTGAATGTAGAACATTAGTAAATATATAAACTGTAGTAATAAAATAGATAAAATTACATACAAATCCAATTTGATTGCACAAATTTGATTGTACTTAATAATTCGATATTGTTTCTATCTGACATTACTACAATATGGATCAAGATTTTTGAAAGAAAAAATCCATGGTGCGCATGTACCTCCTTGCAGCTATCCCAGACAATTTGCAAATTAACACAATGATGTATGAAATGAAAACCATAAAATATATTACTTAAATTATTTGTTTTTAATGAGAAATGTTTGAGTGAACACAGATAAAAAATAATAAGCAAAAAATGGTTTATAGGGAATAAGCTCCATTGTTTGAAAATTGTGACCACAATTGGCTTAGAAAATACCTAAACGTAACATTTTAGAGTTTAATAAGCTTAACAAGGTCAGCTCGTGAGCTTGTTGTGTAGCCTAGTTTTCACCCATATTTAATTAAAAGTCTGCATCGTTTATTTAATTTATATAAACATTTTAGTTTTGCTGCGCTGGATCTCTAAGGGTTAATCATGCAGTTCTCAACAGCAATTTTCCTGCATACCTTTTCACAATTCTACAGTGAGTAATGTCATTTCCAGCATGCCCAGCAGAGAGCAGTATGGTGCAATGGAAGCTTGGCACTACACATGCTAAAATCCTCGTTAGCATATGGAATCTTTTTATACTGTATAAGCAACATACGTTACATATTATAATAGTAACGTATGTAGCTTTTTTTAAACATTATTACACAGTTCTTTCCTTGAAGGGACACTTCACGTAAAAATGTAAAGTCTTGTCATCATTTACTCACCCTCGGGTTGTTCCAAATCTGTATAGTACATTTCTTTGTTCTGATGAACCAAACAGTTCTTGGCCACCACTGACTAAAATTCTTTGCTCTATAGTAGGTAATAGTAGGTACATTTACAATGCATGGTAGTCAACAAGTGCCCCAGAACAGTGTGCTTTACTACATTCTTCAAAATATCTTCTTTTGTGTTCAACAAAACACAGACATTTTTACTGCTATTGTAGTCAATAGTGGCCAAGAACTGATTTGTTTACAAGCATTCTTCCAGATTTGGAACAATGTGAGGGTAAGTAAATGAAGACAGAATTATCATATTTGGGTGAATTGTTCCTTTAAGATTTTATTATTCTAAGCAAATTTCAAAATGTAGATGCTGTATATTTGGATTTGAGTTTTATTGGTAAATTCAATCAATCACATCACTTGCTAGCTATGACTTGATTGAGCCTTTGTTGTGTTAATGTCTAGAGTGCTGTACGGCTGTACGGAGTGCTCCAACTTTTGTGTTTTTAAATACATTTTTATCGAAACATTTATGTAGTCCTTCGGTTTTTACCGAATAGTTTACCTATTACATACTGTATAGCCTGGGGAAAATAATGCTATTATTAATGTTACTAAGGAATAGGAATTCTGTCATTGGTTACTCACCTTCAAGTGGATTCAAACCTGTATACATTTCTTTGTTCCGATGAACACAAAAAATAATATATTTTAAACAAGAAAGTGGGAAACAACACCATCCTAAAGGAGTTTTATGTGTTCAGCAGAACAACAAAATGTATACAGGTTTGAAACAACTTGAGGGTGAGTAAATGACAAAAGAATATTCATTTTTGGGTTAACTGTCCCTTGAAGTGAGTATATACCTATTTTTTAACTTGTAATTATTTTTGCAAGTTTCTCTTCAATTCATTTGCAAATACGATTAAGTCACCATCAACATCAATTTCATAGTGAAAGATTTTATACATGTATACAGTAGATACGTATATGGGCTGTTGTCAGAATGAATGTCAATATCAATTAATAATATCAATCCTGTTCTACTGTATCTTAAAAGACCCGTCATGAAAACATCTGACATCAACATTTAGCTTCTGAAGGATCTTTATTATATGGCTCTATTATAGCTGTAACATCCTCTTCTCATTACAGAGAAACAAAACTATTCGGAATTCTAAATACACACCAGACTGTGTCCAGATCTGATACAGTATTTAATTCCATAAGCACATAACACATTTTTGCCTGAGTTTATAAACAATTCACATTTAGGCATGTGTTGGCATGGGGCATCATGGGATGGATAGGGATCTACCATGGCTGAACACATGCCATCTGCAAAGTCATGCTGTCTCATATTATTAAAGCTACACACTTCAAAAAGCTACTTATAAGGAAGTGAAATACAAATAAGCGTAGCAAAGGACAGGGACTATGTAACTGGTCCAGACAAGACACCAGAGAATGTAAAAGATGAGGATTTTACACTTTGTTCATGCTTGATCATTATACGTTCCCTCATTTACATACAAGTACACAGACGCACACACAGACACACATTTATACACTTTTGTGATTCATGTTCACAGGTAAACAGACCAGTAAATAACATTGAAGAAGAGGAAAGTGAAAGGGAACAGAGCTCTTGCATAAAGGTCAATACATTTAGCCGCTGAAGGTATCACGGGTTTTGGAGGTGATGGCTTCTTGTTGTTCTTGTTTAGCGATTTGCCAGAAGCGTTCAGGACTACAATGGGCTTGCCGTAACAGTCGAAGTTGGAGAGTTCGAAATCGCGTGGGAGAGAACCGACAATGCTGAAATCGTTCGAGCGCAGGTCGGACTTCGAAGTGCACACCTTCTTACAGCGGTTTTCTACAACCTAGACAAACATAAACAAATGTACAAGTAGTAAAAGTCTAAGCAAATATATACAGTATATATACAGATGCACTAATAAAAAAACGGTAAATAAGGTTGCAGATAGGTTGCTGTATCACTGTAGTATTCACTGTATCATTCTCATAAGACATTTCTCTTAAATATTGTTTGAAATGTGACCTCTACCCCTTACATATACGCACACACGCTTAAAAACCCCAGTGCTGCTCTTTTATAGCTTCTGGCCTCACTGGTGTCGGGTCACATTATCTCAGTCCCCCAGAATCCTCTGCTCTTCTTTGCACCCATGTCCCACTGAGCACGCTCAGAGCAGTATACTCAATAACAGCCATTTCATCTCCCCATGTACCAATTACCACATACATTCATCTTACATAAAGAGAAGAGAAATATACCCTATACATGTAAGAAATCCACGCACACACACGTACTAGATAAAGAGACCACACAGGCATGCACACGCCGTTTTCCTTCATGAATGCACAGATTTAGACTACTTAAAGAGAATACACATGTTCGAGAGAATATACATGCACTGACCTGTAGTGTGCTGACATGTATCGGGGTCCCTCCAGTTCCATTGACACTGTCTGTTTTGGAGGGTATCTTGTTCTCTCTTAATTCTCTTGCTTTTTCTTTCTCTGCCATTTTTATTTTCTCTTCTTCGATTCGCCTAGGGCTGTTCAACATCACCTGAGACACAATCAGATCAAATTCACATCATAAGGACCCCTTAAACCAAATCATATATTGGATATGTTTAGTATAATTGTGTTCTCTAATGCAATTTAATAATAAATGTAGCTTCAGAACCCAAATACTCTATTTTACCAATAAAACTCTTCCTAAAGGGATATTTCTGCCAAAATATAAATTCTTTCATTATTTGCTCAACCTCATGTCATTCAAACCTGTATGACTTTCTTCTGCGGGAGAAAATGAAACACTGAAGAACGCTGGTAACCAAACAACATAGGTCCCTATTGACCTTTATTGTATATATACAAAACCACTGATACATTTCTCAAAATATCTTCTTTTGTGTGACATATACAGGTTTTAAATGACATGAAGGTGAATAAATTACGACACACATTTGTGCATTTCAGTGTCATCCTGCACTCCTGTAATCTGCTATGTGTTCCCAGTTATAAATCTGGAGATCTTCTGTAAACACTTAGACCAGTGACATATCTGTTTCATAGCTAAGGATTTTATTTCTATGTAAGACGTTGTCGTATTTTCAAGCTTTAAGGCTGTTCTATTTCCTGCTCCTGGAAAGAGTGTGTATGCGTGTCAGCATTTTTCTCTTACATATTTAAGAAACAGCTATTTTGGGAATTCTCGGTAATAAGGTATGTAGTTTGTCATTGTCAATGTCACGTACACAGGGATACTAATACACTATTGCACATATGTTAGAAACATAGATATCACACTGTGACAGCACATCTATACATGTCTTGACTTGGTTGAAAAGAAACCATTTTTCGAAACCAAATTTATGGTTTTTATAAAATAGCTAATAAATGCACACCAGTGTTGGCACATTCTAAATAAATGCGGCAAGTTGATGGAATGCTTGGCACCTTAAAATGTCCATAGTTAGTGTAATAAACTATATTACTTGGCAGAAGAAAATTGTATAATGATGATTATTGTGAATACGTTTTTGTATTTTGTTTTGAAACAGATATTGTATTAACTAAATATAATGAACAGACGCTGTCCATGGTACTGACACAGATATTTATATTGTTTGCTGATACGTACAAAAGGATTTATACATACAATACCCCAAATTATCCATATAAGTACCTGGACCACAGCATACTCCACAAGTGAGGCAAAACCATAGAGCAAACAGGCAATCATCCAGATATCAATAGCTTTCACATAGGAAACCTTAGGAAGCTCAGATGCTAAAGACATACTCTCAGATGAGAGCGACAGAACAGATAAAATACCTAGAGACAGAGAGAGAAACACACCCATAAGAAGAAAAATCACAAATGAGATCTCAATTGTTTCTCCAAGGCAATGAGCTCAAAAAGAGAGCACATGGAAACGTTTGCTTAAGTCTCCTGTGTCTCAGATATTTCTACTGAGAAAAAGACAAATCAGAGTTTCAAATGGATCTCTACAATCAGAGCTCAACTTCGCCAAGTCAAAAGGCAAAACGGTGTTATTGAAGACTTCCAAATGAACAATTCTCATCAAATTGACACAAATCTAGTTTATTTTACATCTATAGTCTACATTCATCACTCTTCATGTATTGAAATGATTTTCTAATGTGTTTCTGTTTTTGAATTCTTGTATGCCATTTCAGGAGAAACATCTGAGATCTGAGTCGATAAAACACAGCTTCATCAAATCTCCTGAGCTATTTATGAGCAACTTCGGAAAACGTAAAAGGTTGTGGTGGTAAATGGGAAGTGAAAAGATGATATAAATGTATATATACAGTAAATATATATTTATTTATGCAACTTAAGAATTATTTCCATATTAAAACTAACCTGAAAGTGACAGCCATCCCTGTAATGGACAGATGAAGAAATGAGAAAAAGGAATGAAGGAAAGGTGAAGCCTATGAGAAGAGGGATATGAAAAACGAGAGGACAAATGGGTTGAATTTCAGGTGAACGTGAAAGCGACAGATGGAAGTTGCTTGTGTTGCATAGCAAGTTTGCCTTTTTTTGAATATTTTTCCTTCATTTTTGCTGTTCACGTTCTTCAGTATTTTTCCGTTGTGTCTTGATGCAAAATGTTAAGTATACTTGATGTTTATAAATCAAATACGTAAGGCAGATTTTACATTCATAACATTAAATAAGTGATTTATATTCAAAATTACATTTATTACATAGATGCTTAATAAACAAGTCAAATATGGATATGAAATTAAGAGTTTATTTGCAAAAACTCTGGGGGACTGAAACCCAAATGCAGTTGATTGATTTTCTTGGAATTCACAATTAAAAATTCAATACATTTTTGCACATGAACTCTTCAAATAGTTTTATTATTTGTTAATAAATAGATCACACAGAGCGGAGAAGATTGGTTGCTAGGTACATCAAATGGTCAAATATTCATCTTAAAAAAAGAGTGTTTCATAATGCCAAGAACCATTTTTTGCTGAATGGTTCCATAAAGAAGCTTTAACATCTAAAGAACCTTTCAGTTTTCAGCTTCCTTGTAGTAGAAAAAAAGGTTCTTTCAATTATAAAAGTAAGAAAGAAATTGAGTAAATTAAAGAAATTGACTAAAATAGTTCCTCTGGGGCATCACTGTGTAGAACCTTTTTTAGCGTTTTAGTTTGGTGGTCATTTAACAAAAATATTTCGCTGCAGAATGCAACGACATTTCAGAACTGACCAATCAGAATGAAGTATTCCAGAGCACCTTATTTGTTAAAGATCGGGTAAACAGATTTCTGCCAATCTCATATTAATCCTGAGTACCTATTCAGTAGTATTGCATATGTCGTATCTTCGAAGAGTATTTAGTATCATCAAACTTATAAAAGAGAGATACAGCTGCAGGGGGACGGAACTACAGCACGAGCACACAATACATCATCGCATTAATCCCTTTATGGTTTTTACACTACACGTACACGCCGATTGCCGACAAAACACAGACGTATGACTTAGTTTGACTTACCGCGTTCAGTTCATGTCCGGCATGTTTTAGCACAGGGACTGCGCCATCTATCAGTTTTAAACTATCTCCAAACCCAGCGTTATATCCACCGTTTATATAACATCCATCACTGAAATGCCGTGAACAAACAAAAACTCAACTTCTCTCACTATCGCAGGATTAAGGAGCTGCAGAGGCCCACAGTGAAGCCAATCTTGACGCAGCGCAGACAATCTTGATAAGCGGGTCTTCCTATTGTCGTTGGTGGTGCGTGGGCGGGCTATTTATTTTGCCATGCCGTGCTTTTCCGGGAGAATTGCCCAACAAAAGGAACAGACTTATAAAAAAGACACGGGGGAGTGTATCAAGCACAGAAATACTACGTCATACGTCCAACTCGTTTTTTAACAAGTTGACCATTTTAAGCATGAGAAGCTAGCACGTTTAACAGTGCAAAGTAGTCAGGATGCATGAAATAGCAAGTTACCCGATCTCTAAGACTTTGGCGTAAGGAAGAAGATTATGGGTCAATTAAAGAGACTGAATGAGAGAAAAATGCGGGTTCTGTGATTTTCTGTAATTTTGCCAATTAAAAGTTATAGACTGATAGAGTACCTTAAAGAATCTGTAAGCGATTTTTTGTGAAAGTGCCATGCATAAAATGTCCCTACTGCTTGACAGATATTTTTGAGGTTGGGTGTCCTGAGAAATCACACCTGTCTCTTGACAGCCCTAGGCTCTAGAAACTGAAAAGAATGTGCAGCCTACACTGTTCAAATCAGAAACGCTGTCTGCCTGTGAATTAGTTTGCACTGTGATCTTTTGAGGGCAGGTTTTGGAGAGAAGGTACGTTTGTGAAGTTAGTTAAAATCTCTTAAAACACATTACCAAGTAATTAATTGCTTACTTTAACATTAAAAAAATAAATAAAATGGGCAGTGTATTTAAAGTTTTTAGCTGTTTGAATCAGGAGGCTCTCCCTATTCCCTAAGGCGGTAGAGTTGATAAACTACTCCTAAGCCATTGGTCGCATAAAATGCCTTACGAAAGCATTAAATGGGTAATTGAAGCAAGACTGAGCCCTACCGTCTCCGATACGGGTCATAAAACACAACACTGGAATTTCAATCCCATCTACTGTGTGTGGTGTGTTTTGTTTGACCGTCAGCTCTACGTCTTCTCTGTCTGATGGAGAAAGCTGACTGACCTAAGGGCACGCGGGCCGCGCTGGCGTCAGGGTTGATCCAAAAGGACAGCCATGACAGGACGACAAGGAGCAGTGTGGGAGCGTAGACACCCATCATGTAAAAGCCCACCTGTCTCCTGAGAGTAAAGATGACCTCGACACACGTGTAATAACCTGTAGAAAGAGAACAGAAGAGAATCAACTCAATTTATTCAAAATTTGACAATTTGGGTTTTTTAAATAGTTTAATATGCATAAAATAGTTGTTATGAAATTAGTCTAAGCTGACAGGAATGTACAAGATGTCATTTCATCCACAGTATGTTACAGTACAAACACAAAATAAAAATCCAAGATTTGGAGGAGATAATATTTGCTCAGAAAAATGATGCACGTGTTGCATAGAAATCCACCAAACATCGTTGACAAATAAAATAATATTATTTAATAATATTATAAATTTATTATTTTCTGTATTATAGTCCACGAGGGCCCATAGTGTAAGAAACTCCACTCTATCTGTATTACAAAAGATATATTTCTTATCGGATAAGATTTACACATCTGAGCAGAATTAATTTATATTTCAGTGCTTACATGCCTGTATGCGTGTGTACATTTGCAGATGGGGGTCACTTTGAAATCTGCCAGAAAAAAAAACGTAATAAACTACAGTGAAAACAAAAGAGTTTAAAAAACATATGCTAAATTTATCATACGAGGTAGAGCGAAAATAACATATTCAGGCCCAGATTGTGTAAATGACTTTAACATTCTTGTGTGTGTTTTTGAAAACATTTTAATGCATGGTAACTCTAATTTAATGGTGGTGGCCATATGTATCTCTAATAGAATCCTACGCAATGTCCGAGATAATAAGGGGTTTTGTTTAATGGTCAATAAAACGTCAAGGTGCATTTCTGCGTAACCCCTCAGAAATGACAGCAACACGCCACATTATCCAGCTAGCTGTCAAAAGCTGTTCCTAAAGCAATCTAGTTGCACACAAAAAATATTCACAGATGGAAAAAGAGTAGGGGGAGACCATGGCTAGTCCTGGCAAATGTATGACACGTGCCATAAAAATGTACATGATTTATTAGCATTAATGAAATAAATCAAGAATTTATTACATATACAGTACCATCATTTACAAAACAAAAAACGGAACAAAGCATTTAAAAAAATAACATTAGTGTGTTATACAGCCAGGGCTCTGACTTACACATCATCAAAATATCATATCCTCAGTTTTTGTCATGTAGCATCTCATGCCGTGAGCTCTGTATGACTGTTTTAACATAAAACAGTTTAAGAGACTATTAAGGCCAGGCTCCAAATGATCTTGTTATTGTCTGTTGGTGGTGTGATTGTTTCTCTGATCATTTACTGTAAGTTAGTGTGTGATTATTTACTGTTTGTGTAGGTATTGCTGTCTTTGTTTGTGTGATTTCGGTGAGTAAGATTTGCACTGTTCTGTTTTCTTACATAAGAAGTGAATATTGCATTATGTAAGAGATTCGTGCAGGAGAAATACAAGTCAATTCTTCCAAGGATACTGTATATGTTACATTCAAGGAACTGTACATATGTGAATATATGTTTATGAAGAGGGTAACCTTAAAAAGGGATAAGCCAGTCGGTCATTATTGCAAAATATTTTTCAATCAATAAAAAGATGAAATAATAAATAATAAATAAAAAAAATAGATGGAAAATTTTGATTTCGGTAAAACACAGTTTTGTTTGAAAAGACTGAGACCGTATATGAGAGACAAACAACTTGCACATCTATGTAGGACATCTGTTGCTTGAGACAACAGTCAGTTTTACAGTACAGTTGAAGGTAGTGAGTATTTTAAGATGTCATGGGTCAAGGTTTAATTTGCCTTCTGTCTTCTTCTCCATGACACGACTGTTACACGGTACAACAAAGCTAAAGGCCCCTTGGGTAAAAGGTGTAAAAACAACACAGCTGTTTTCTAAACCGCTGTTTTTAGCCTTGCGTGGTGAAATTGCCCTGGATTGGGACTTCTTAACCCCAACTGAATAGGTCATTTGATTTAACATTTAATACTTTCAGAAATGTATTACACTTATGACAATCTGTGAAACACCAGGGTGGCCCGATCTGCCAAACAAAACCAGCCCAATGGCCAATCAACACTAGCCCAAAACTAGCCCCTGCCATAATACCAAAACTCAAATATGCCACTCATATACATAAAATACATATTTTAAAGTCACTGTTGCATTACCCTGTTATGCATTACACATTACATTTCCTCTTGAAAATAACAGTCAAGTAATAATCATAAAAACACCCCGTTTACGTAAATAACTTTATATTACCTTAAAGGGGTCATATGGCGCGAATACGTGTTTTTCTGTGTCGTTGGTGTGTTATAAATTGCCCATGCATGTATTAAACACGTAAAATAGCAAAAATTAAAGTGTTGGATTAAAAGATGCATTCTATCTAAAAGCAAATGCTCACCCAGACATGCCTGAAACGACTCGTGTAACCACACCCCCACAAATCTACGTCAGTTCGTGGTATGATTTGACTAAGACCGCCCAAATGTATACACAAGTAAGGTGGGCGTACCTGTAGGTACAATTGCTTTGGAACCTGATGTTCCAAATATGGCAAGAGGCGTTACATTTCCGTCACATGCTTGCAGTATTCGACCAATCCCTACGCACTGGTTAACCGGCCAATCAAAGCACACCTCACATTCGGAGCGATGAGCTTTATAAAAAAGCAGATTTTCAAATGTGAAAAAAAAACTGATTTTTAACCTTAAACCCTGTATACACATCGCATGACAACTAAAACAAACAATAGTATTCGTTTTAGCCGTGTCATATGACCACTTGCCAAATCTGCTGAAATAATGTGGAATTGGCAACCGTGGCTCTTGCATATATTTTGAGCCTTAAGATATTAAGGTGATTTTCAGCTTTGTTCAAGTTAATTCAGTTAATACACTTCAGTAACTCTTAAATAAATAAAAAAAAATATATAGGGACAAATAATGTTGAATATTCTCCATAAGCCACCAAAACACTGTTGGGTTAGCAAAGGAGAAAAATACACAATATCTATAGCGCAAGCAACTGTTTTCTATATGTGGGAATAGATTTTTTGTGAAGGATACAGGCCCACACTGACTGCTCCAGTCACAACAGGGATTCATTTGAGAGACATTGTGTACCCCACTACGCAAAATGACACAACAGGCATGGCAACTTACTGCATACACTTCCTAGTTTTTCCCATTTCAGTCTTATGCATGGAAGATTAATAATAGCATTTATTAAAACTTCATCAAAACAGAAACAGTTTAAAGCAAATACCTATTATTAATACCTATTTACACTGCAGAAATGACACATTTACTAACGTAACTACACACGTCACATGGGAAACATGCTGCGCATCATTATCACTATCATATCAACATTATCATCATCAACAACATTCCTAACACCGTGCCACAGGCTCAAGTTGGCTGTATCCAACATTTACAAACAAATGAAAAGTGTATGCATGCTGTATACTCTCTATTATTTATGGAAAAGCATGCAAAAAGTATGCAAGATTGCGCAAATTGCATGTTTAATCCAAATCCAAATCTAAAACAAATTTTAAACAAGAAAGTCTAAACCAAAGTTAAAATGTGGTTGATTTCACTTATACGCTCATTCGTCAAACTGGAAATCAAAATTACATTGGGGGATACAGTATGACGTACAGTGGTCGGTTGCTTATGAAACTTGTTTGGCAAATGTAGCTGGTCACAAAATATAAATACTGCACACTGCAAATAGTGCAGAAGTCAAATTAATAGTATGTACAGTACGTATGCTACAGTTTTTCAAGTGCATGGGAACCGAGGAATGGATCAGGTGTGCAGAGCTTGATGAAACAGGATGATATGCTCAACCATGCAACACTTAACAAAGCACTTCATAAGTCAAACATTCATTTAAAATGTATTTCATTCGGCTGTTCCAAATGTTCAATGCCAGGATTCTGGCTCTGATGATGAGTCTGTTCTACCAAGCTACCCATCCCAGAAGTATTGATTGATCCAAGTCTAAATTAGGAGCGTAACAGAGGTGTGATGTCAGCATTTTCTTGAATGTGTGTGTGCTTCTCTCATACCGTTGGCTTGCTGAACACTATGTTCCCTTTCGATTTTCTCTTGCTTTAATAAACAGCGAAATATGAGCCTACATTTATAGATGTATGTCAATCTTTACCTGTTCCTGGGTAGAACTTTGTGCAGTTTCCGTATTTAATGTCCTCCTGCTTCACATTAAAAAGTGGCAAAGCAATTTCGTCCATCTGAACGGGGTCCCCAGACTGCCACATAAACACCAGGTCCTTTGTGGTGTACCCAACTGTGCACACACATGAAAACACATAACGTTATGATGACTGTTTTTACCTTTGTATTTACAAACCTGTCTTCAAATAAATAAAACATGTTTCATTGCAGGAGTAGTCGTTTGTGTGTGTGGGTGTGTGCTACTATTCATCACTGTGTGGGGACCTTATATCCCTCAAAGATAGTAGTACCACTAGTTTTTGACCTTGTGGGGACATTTTTAGGTAAAACAGCTTATAAATCATACAGAATGATTTTTTTTGAAATATTAAAATGCGTGTTGGGGTAGGGTTATAATATATCATAAGCCTGATATAAAATCAATGGAAGTCTATGGAATGTCCCAATAAAACATGGAAACCAGTGTGTGTGTGTGTGTACTATATGTGTGTGTGTGTGTGTTTGTATGCGTGCGTGCGTGCGTGTGTGTTCACTTACAGCTCTCTAACTGCATCTTGCAGAGTTGGGTGTCCATAGGAAAGAGTGTTAAATCCAGAGGACATGACAAAGTGACAGACAATCTGAAAAGGGAATAGGGAATAAATCCTACATTAAACATCCAAATAAAAAAAAAATATATGATTTTTGAACATCGCTGACAATAAAATTAGTGACAATTGCTCAAATGTGTTATAGTTATACAGCATTATTTCACTCAATATTCGTCTCTACTCAACTGCATTATGGAGCAATAGCAGGCATACACTAATAGAAATTATTAGATGTATTCAATTATTAGAAATTATTAATTATAATTTTTTTTTTTATCACATAAATGTATTCATTATAAGAACATAGAGTATACTATTTCAAGTTTAAAAGTGTTATAAAAACATACAATACGTACAAATATAAAACATAATACTATATATAGCAGTTTGTCTTTGTGGCATCTAAAAGTGCATGACAGCATCTGTCACCACATGCAGTACTATCAGAGTTTAGAACAGACATATTGTGTGTGAGAGAGTGTATGTGAAGAGAGGACATACAGACACACACAGACACACACACACACACACACACACTCTGCAAGGTTCATTAGTCCTGGTTGCATGTGGAGCATCAGTAGCAGATGAGAGGGGGTGTGTAGTGTGGGGTCTCACCCTAAGGCTTACACACACACTGCAAAGCAAAGAACTAGAATATTCTCTCATCTGCCACAAAGAGCCTTTTAGTTTGAGGAAATACCCACTCTGAAATGTTGCAGTTAAAAGGCTTCAGCAGAACAACAGCCACAGTAAAGATAGACAAAATAATGTATCTTATATACGTGAATATATCTTTTAGCAAAACATGGCTAAGAAATACTTGATGTCAAAAGTCCAATATCAACTCACACATGTGTAAGAAACGCCAGGGTCAGAAATAAAGAAACTCCAGGGTCAGAAATAAATAACACTTTAATTCTTCTGTTATTATATGAGGATTATGAATTTTACCCCCAAAAATCTGTCATCATTTACTGACCCTTGAGTTGTTCAAAAACTTTACACATTTCTTAGTTCTGATGAACACAGATATATATTTATATATATATATATATAGAGAAAGAGAGAGATATTTGAAAGAATTCTTGAAACCAAGTTCTTGATTACCATTGACTACCATAGTAGGAAAAATAACATTGGTAGTCAAAAGTGCCCCAGAACTGTTTGCTGTTCTACATTCTTCAAAATATCTTCTTTTGTGTTCAACAGAACAAAGTTTTTCCTATTATATAAATATAGACAGTGCCACTTTTCAGTTTTAATAATATTTATTGCATGGCAACAAAACAGTTTACCACAAAACTGGTAAACTGGCATGTCTGAAATGCACGTTTTTCATATTTAGAACTGAATTAGAAAAAATGGAATCCTTCACAAGCCTGTTAAATGTTTGATGGTGGCTTACCTCATGCTGATGAGGACGTCTCCATTACGGAAGATGAAGAGCAGTATGTTTTCCTGGGTAACGTCGTGAAAATTGGCATTTTTTTCATTGGCGAAAAACAGATCTGGCTTCCAAAGGCACTGGAACATTTTCGGATCAACAGTCAATGAATCAGATTTAAAATCTGCCGGTAACCGCAGTCGAGGGTCATTCCAGCGCTGACGCAGAAATATATTCACACGGTAATCCTACAGATACACAATCACATACACAACTATTACTATAGGGTAGCATAAAATGAGCATATAGGTATACTGTTTGTTCTAACCATTGTGGTCTCCTGGATTGAGCCAAAGCTGTTGATGAAGATGTTCACCTTATCTTCCACCGGGATACCTACAAACACATGATAGCACCCCTTGAGAGAGACATAATTAAGGACATCAACGATGTGCGTGGGATATAAGTTGTGCGCTATTTTCAGATTCCCCGCAGTGGAAAACAGATGTGTGTTAGTGTGATGCTCTGTGAATGTTCTCAAATGTAAGAATATCTCATGCTCGCCTGGATGCAAGAACCACGGACTTTGGAAGGAGCTCATTGATCTAATAGTTTCCTTCTGACACATTCTTATCCCAGTGGGTTCAGCATGACACATTATGGATCCACGGGTCCTGAGATCCTCTGCAGCATGTATTCCAATTACGCTGTACAATACACACTCTGCTGTGCTCTGACGCAGTGACTACATTATCATTTTAATGAGGTCATCTATTATGATCTTTGTGACTTTTCCCCAAAAAGTAATAGGATCTAATATTATAGTTGCTCTGTCATCGTGTTTGAGGTCTGAGAGGTTTGACTGTGACAGAGCAAACACGAAAATGGTTCACCTACCATACACGTGCTATTATAACTAGATTTGTGCTTCCTGAAGGAAACAGAGAAGTTTAAGGCTTTGATTCTGTTTTGATTAAATACTGCATGAGACCGACTTCGCTGTTGTCATGACAGCACACATTTAGCTTTCTGTCTCCTGCACACAAGAATCAACACATAGTCGCTGTGTAAAAGTGGATGTAAAGGGTTGCACACAGTAGATCCAGGAAAAGACCATTCGGTACGCTAACAGATGTAGGAATGATGACCAATCACAATTCAGCATCCAAATATATGTAAGATGACTAATTACAATCCAGTATGCAACAACTATGATGACGCTATAGATGGGTCATTCTCACAAAACCACTGAAACATCATTACAGTAAAGATCACAATTCTAGTAATTGAATTCCTAATTAAATAAAGACTTTAAATATAGATTAAAGTCGGCAACACAAAACATTTTAATAATGCAAAAAATCATAATAAACAAACTTAACATTGACACTTTAACATAGGAATTCATTATTTATGTATTTTATTGTTTTTTCTGCTGAAATTCTCATTACCGTAACACTTCCCGATTTGACTGAGTGCATTATATGTTGTAATTTAAACAGAGTAATATTAAAACACTTGGACGCTCTACTAGATGTTCTCAAATGACAAACAAAAATCACAATCAAATTGACAGAATATTCATGTATAATAAACATTTTAAAAAAGTGGAAAAAATAAGTGATTACTTTATATTTTTCTAGTTAAAAGCTTAATATTCTCTTACCACACTGTGTATACTACTTTTATTTCTCACTAATGATACTGGTCGTTTTCATATTAATGTATAATTAAATACGTATGATTAATAAAACTTATTAGGCATCATGGCTGCGCTTTTTTTTAGCAAAACATGATATGGGATTGACAATTTTAAATGGTTACAGTAATGAGCCTTTTTCTGTAAACAATGTTCATCTTTTACTTACAATGTTAAACTGTAAGTAAAAGATTTGAAATGAATTTTTTTGAGAATTTTTATGCTTACTTGAGGTGGTTTTTGCAAAAAGAGTTAATGGGAGATGAACACACATTTGCGTAATTAAGTCTGACATAGCAAACATGAAATCCACGAGATTAATCGTCTGTTTACACGAATAATGTATTTCTGGGTCTTGTTTTATTTACTGGTGAATACTAGTTTACCAATACCATCGCCATCTGTTCGATCCACTTGATTGAAACCTATTACGCATTCGTTTTTCTTTTTTTCAAACCTTGAAAAGATTTGTTTCATGTTTGGATAAAACCCAGCTACTGTTGGTTACATTTTGGAATAATGAACCTTCCACCAATGGAAGTAAAAAGATTTTTGATTGAAATATACCCCCTGCAAGACAAAACAAAGGTTTAATGGGACAGTTAATGCGATAACGAGCAACCTTTTGACCTTAAATTAATGTGTCTAAAATTATTTTAGTGGTAGGACAACTTTTAACTGGCCGAATTTTACTGCCGTTGCTACCTAAGCAGCCTCCTATTGCCTGAAATTGGACTTCCGGCCGGTACAAGCCCCGCCTATCCCCTGCTTTACGGCATATGTCACGTTTTACTCGTAGCCTGGGAGAAGTTAGCCAACAGCTAACAATAAATCAAAACGATCTAGTCTCCAATCCATCCCCATGGTAGATCCAGCAAATAAAACAAACAGGGGAAAAGAGAGAGAGTGATCGGACACGAATCAATATCTGACGGACTTACTTTCGGCGACGCGAGCTGCAAGAGGCAACGGGTTACAAAACGGATGGAGACCTAACGTTAGCCTTCCAGCTACTGGATTTGAAAGTCCTATATGTAAATTTTTTCTTACTGTCCTGTACTTTTGAGCTTATTAGTAATTTGGCTGTGCTCAGGTTGTTTATTGGCAAATAACGTTACTGGTTCACAATTTATAACCGTAAGGAAGACTAGAGATAAATGTAATGTTGCCGGGTCTCAATAGCTTACGTAGCATGATCGTGCCTCATCACGCATTTAGTGTTATGCTTGTAAATAATGACTACCAAACCACAATAAATGTTTTATGGTCAAAGAATGCTGATACCTTAGTTCATGCACGTAGACTAATGTTATCGGTATCTATAGTTACTGTGCTAGGCACTATTCCCATAGCGAGTTGAGTGTAAGTTATTGATCGCACTTATTACACAGAGCACAACGCCTGGTCGCGAGTGTGTTTCCGAAAATATGACTACAGAAAATAATTTGCGTTGGTTACTAAACACATTCACGTCCATGCGTTGTGTTTTGGGTGACTGCAAATGTGTTATGTAGCTAACGGTAACGAGTTAGCTGCTATGTAGCTAGCACGCTATGCGCTAACGGCTAACAACCAACTGCTACCTGAGAATCTATTTTGAACTATTAGTATATCCCCCGCGGGAGCCAAAAGAGTGCTTTAGTGCATGCATGTAGTGCATGATGTAACAGCGGTTTCTGCCTAGTCAACAAATTCAAGTGTATTGCGCTGCCCACATGGAAGCTTACACAGCGTTAATTTTTACGACATTTATAACAGACAATTGCGCTTATCAACCACATGGGGGAACCATACACCAAAACGGCTCGATGTAGCTTTAAGCAGTTTAGGCTGATTTATTTAAACGGGTCATATGACACGGCTACAATTAATATTATCGTTTGTTTTAGATGCAATGCAATGTGTATACACGATTTAAGGTTGAACAATTTGCACCATATGACCCCTTTAATTTCAATACTAAAATGTTTGAGAAATATTGCTTTGCAAGCACAAGAAGCTATGAAGGAAACTATATGACAATATGAAAATTTTTGGTTGTACATGTATTTAACTTTATGCAATTCTTTTTAGGAGCCATTTTTGGCATTTATAATAAAAAATGAAACAACAAGTAGAATTTAGTTAGGTATATAACGGTAATGTTCTGACGGTTACCTTTAAAGTTTGGTCGTATTCGTGAATCATAAGTCAGGAGAAGGCGGTTCAGAATGTTGCTGGTGGAGTTGGCCGGGACTCTGTCAAGATCTTCTGCGGATAACTGACTGGAAATGATGAAACAGACACACATTATACAGGCAGTACAGCGCTTAGCAAGGTCATGTTTAAATATATCTTTCCCTGACAAGAGTCAAACCTTTATTAACATTAACCCAAAGTTAAGAACATCTATGTCTTAGATTCCATAGTAAATCTTCATGTGCTAACCAAGAACTGTGAACAGTCATGCGAGTTCAGCTGAAGGAGGGAACACTCGTGCTTAGTCATACAGAGATATGCCATGAGCTGTTACTGACAAAAAAAATCCTGTCTACTGGCCTAGGTTCAGTTTATCTTGCTTTGCAAGAATGTAATAAAGTGTGATGAAAAGAATGCGGCTGATCCCACATCAGTGCTTACAGATGCTTGCGTTCTCTTTATTTATCACCAGACTTCACTCAACTTAATAACACTGTAATTCTTCTTGACTGACAACCTCACGTCCTTGGCAACCGTAAAGCATCATGGGATATGAGCACATGTGTGTGCGTTTATGTAAGTGCGTGTTATTGCCTGGACGACTTACGAGGGACAGATGACTTGTTTGCCCTTTTTCCCTTTTTTGGGTTTGCCTCCTGTAGCAGCGCTCTCTGAAGAGAACTGTACCAACAGCATCAACAAGATCAGCCCCTTATGAACCATAACTGCACACCTGCATCACACAGACGGTACACATTAGTCAGCAAAAAACAGACAAACACTGTTGAATGTACAGTAGCTACGTATGATTAACACTGATGCCATTCCAAAATGATAAGATCATAAAAATAAACCTTTTTTTTATAATTTTTTTTCCTTCAAATATCCCAGCCTCAGTCCCAAAGTACCAAATTGCCAAAAATAACAGTATTACATTTTTTTTTTCTAGTTACTAACATTAACCTTACAGCGCTACATTTATTTGAACCTTGTCAGCATAGGATGTGAAACTCATATGTATCATTTAAATAATCTGGTCAATTATGATATCACTATTTTAGTGCAACTTGCAATTAATTAGATGCTTAATCTTATTTAAAACCGTTCTGTGCCAATACACAGAACATTTTCAGTCGTTCTCTGTCAATTCTGTGATCATTTTCTCGTCCTCTTGTCATTTCAAACCTGTATAACTTTCTTTCTTCTGCAGAACAACGGCGGTACCCATTCACTAATATTTTCAGAAGCAAAACCAATGCAAGTCACTGGGTTTCGCCGTTATTCAGTTACTATCATTCTTCGAAATATCTTAATTTGCGTTTGGCAGAAGAAAGAAAGTTCTACAGGTTTAAAATGACAAGGGTGCATGAGTAAATGATTCTTCCATTCTTACAAACATTCTTACAAATATCTTTCTCTGTGTTCAGCATAACACTCAAATTTATACACATTTGAAACAACCCGAGGGCGAGTAAATTATGACAATATGTCATTTTTGGGTGAATTATCCCTTTAAGGAATCAACACCACATATTTTGTGGTTAACTTTGTCAATACTGTACCAGAAACAATATTTTCTGTAAAAAATGTAATTTCTTTCATACCAGAGATGTATTGCGCATTTCTTATATATGAACAACCACATGAAATACTAATAATGTGTCAAAGAAACGTCAGTTCCAACCATAATATGCACAACATAAATTAGATGCTTAATCTTATTTAAAACCGTTCTGTGCCAATACACAGAACATTTTCAGTCGTTCTCTGTCAATTCTGTGATCATTTTCTCGTCCTCTTGTCATTTCAAACCTGTATAACTTTCTTTCTTCTGCAGAACAACGGCGGTACCCATTCACTAATATTTTCAGAAGCAAAACCAATGCAAGTCACTGGGTTCCGCCGTTATTCGGTTACTGTCATTCTTCGAAATATCTTAATTTGTGTTTGGCAGAAGAAAGAAAGTTCTACAGGTTTAAAATGACAAGGGTGCATGAGTAAATGATTCTTCCATTCTTACAAACATTCTTCCAAATATCTTTCTCTGTGTTCAGCATAACACTCAAATTTATACACGTTTGAAACAACCCGAGGGCGAGTAAATGATGACAAAATGTCATTTTTGGGTGAATTATCCCTTTAAGGAATCAACACCACATATTTTGTGGTTAACTTTGTCAATACTGTACCAGAAACAATATTTTCTGTAAAAAAATGTATTTCTTTCATACAAGAGATGTATTGCGCATTTCTTATATATGAACAACCACATGAAATACTAATAATGTGTCAAAGAAACGTCAGTTCCAACCATAATATGCACAACATAAATTAGATGCTTAATCTTATTTAAAACCGTTCTGTGCCAATACACAGAAAACATTTTCAGTCATTCTCTGTCAATTCTGTGATCATTTTCTCATCCTCTTGTCATGTCAAACCTGTATAACTTTCTTTCTTCTGCAGAACAACGGCGGTACCCATTCTCTAATATTTTCAGAAGCAAAACCAATGCAAGTCACTGGGTTTCGCCGTTATTCGGTTACTATCATTCTTCGAAATATCTTCATTTGCGTTTGGCAGAAGAAAGAAAGTTTTACAGATTTAAAATGACAAGGGTGCATGAGTAAATGATTCTTCCATTCTTACAGACATTCTTCCAAATATCTTTCTCTGTGTTGAGCATAACACTCAAATTTATACACGTTTGAAACAACCCGAGGGCGAGTAAATGATGACAAAATGTCATTTTTGGGTGAATTATCCCTTTAAGGAATCAACACCACATATTTTGTGGTTAACTTTGTCAATACTGTACCAGAAACAATATTTTCTGTAAAAAATGTAATTTCTTTCATACCAGAGATGTATTGTGCATTTCTTATATATGAACAACCACATGAAATACTAATAATGTGTCAAAGAAACGTCAGTTCCAACCATAATTTGCACAACATATCACTCCTTTACAGTAATTGTGATGCCAAAAATATGAAGGCATTTTTGTGAAGCCTAACTACAGTGTTAGACAGCAAGGGACAAGCTGTCATTTTCCAAAAAAGCATCCACAAGACTTCAAATAAAATGCAAATAACACTACATAACTATACGTACATGCGTACTGTACAGGCCTTACGTATTCAGTATAGGACAAATTCAACAGCTCAATGTTCACTGAGAAATATCTCTAGGTTTCCCAAGGCTTTAACTGGTGCAGATATAAAACCACTGAAACACATCCTCGCATCTTGTAGATCTCGCCTCTACCAGGACCTTGAGAATAATGTCCTGATTAATTATGGGTAATAAACGCTTTTTTACACACAAGACGAATGATAAGTCACTTTGCGAACTTGCAAATTCACGATGGACACAAGAAGCGCTCGCTGATGGCAGCGTTTAAAACAAGGACGCCGTAGGAGCCTTACCTCACGAGGGAAGCTGGAGGATTCTTTCAGTTTTCTCCGCTCAGACGCGCGTGTATCATTGTATGTACATCCATTCACTCCGAGCTCAGTTCGGGCATGTGTGCGGGTGATGGAGTCTGCGTGCATGCACCTGTCCCGCTGCAGTGAAGCTGCCGTGCTCTCGCGCGATGAGACGATGTCCCGCGCCGGCGTCACTTTCCCCGGCGGAGTCGAAGTTACGAAAGCAAATGATGGTCTGAGCTGTTACGCGACTGCGTTTGAACATGTAGGCTAAGTGGATCGTATCTCGTCAAAGCAGGAATGGCGAAAAAATTGTAGACTATTAAGCACCCGCATAAGCAGCCAATCTGATTATAGATCAAGTGCGGGGAGTCAAGGAAGCCGAAAGAATGGATCTTTTGGTGTGGGTTCTGTGGACTGCTCCGCCTCACCTCGACTCGTCCTTTGAGTCACATTAAATGACAGCTTCTCTCTAACACATTTACACTAAATTAAATGAGGGCAGGCTGGGCTGTGTGTGCCTGTCTGAGAGAGAGAGAGAGAGAGAGAGAGAGAGAGAGAGAGAGAGAGAGAGGAGGTGGCAGAAAAGATTAATGGTCCCGTGTAGGTAAGGAATGAGAAATGTGTTCACACATAAACTAAAGAGGGATGAGAACTGGATGAATCGTACTATCCTCAGTATAGTTATATGCATGCATACTGTAGGTGTGTGCGTCAGAGATGAAGGTAATTCATTTACATTTGGAGTAAAAAGGAAGTACAGGCAGACTGGGATATAAAACACTACAGTGTTTTAGAATTTGCGAAGCCATTCTGCTCACAGCGTGGCGTTATGCCAGCATACTGCAGAGGAGAGGCACATAAAATCTCTCTCTCTGTATCTCTCTCACTCACACAGCGCGCGCGCACACACGCGCACACACACGCGCACGCACACACCCACACGCTGGACAGCTTCAAGATGGTCTTTACAAATGACTAACTGACCTCAGCAATTCAAATACAACTGCTGTAAAACGTCACACAGTTTCCCTCTATCAGACTCTCTCACACACACACACACACACACATACACTTTCTCTTTCATCCACACACACAAGTACATTTAAAGGATACAATTACAGTGACCATCATCCTTATGAAGCCATCATTACACAACATAACAAGACAGATGCAATGCCAAATATGGGACACGCTTCCATGCCTTCTATATGCTAACACACACACATACACACACCATCTGTCCAGGGTTCACTGTAAAAATGCATCTTCAATTTAGACCAATTTGGCCACAATCCCTAAAACGATCTTATATAGAGTGGCTGCAATGTCTAAAGATTATGCCACATTTTAATATGTATTTAAATTGATTATTAGGACAACACAGAAACCCCAAAATTCCTACCGTACAGTGATACAAATGCTTAACATTCAGTAAAAAGTACATTCCAGCAACAAATGTTTCAGCTGTGTTCCTTGGTTTCTGCTTTCCAAGACCTAATAATACCTATTCAAAATAAAAATAAACTTCACTACATTAAAACTTGTTACTAAAAATGTTATGTCAGCAAGCAGCTGTACTGAGCTGAGTTAGTAGCTCAAAATAAATGTCAACATTTTGGTGGTTAGATCAATCTCAAATACATTGCAGAGACCTCTCACGTGTAAAAATGACATGTCTGCACTATTACACAGTTTACCCTTAAGACAAGACAACTCTGTTTAACAACTGTTGTTCAGAGTAACTAGAGATACAGAACACGTAGAACCCAAAAACAACTCAAAACAGACTTGTACCTTTTTACTTTTTATTTTGTATAGTATTTAAGATAAATAGACCATAAATGTATACAACTGATAACAAACTGATACAATATAGATGTATATAAAATATATTTACATTTTTATTTAAAGAATATCAGCTCTGGCTTGAATTGTTGACGCACTTCTCAAAGTTCTGAAATCAGTCGCCATCACACGTCTTGAGATTTAATCACATCAGAAAAAAACACCTTTGAGAATCTGAAAATAAAATACAAAAACAACATGTGTTCCCTTTTAGGTTTGTGTAGTATTGAGGAGATCCATAGCTAATAGGTGTTGTAAGGCACAATTGTTACAAATGAAATAAGGTTTTAATGAAAATATGTGTCCTGATCTATTTAATTAAAGGGATACTTCACCCCAAAATGTTTAATCTGTTATCATTTACTCACCTTCGAGTTGTTCCAAATCTGTATACATTTCTTTGTTCTGATGAACACAGAGAAAGATATTTGAAAAGAATGCTTATAACCAAACAGATCTTGCCCCCCATTGACTCCCATAGTAGGAAAAAATTACATTCAAAATAAACGCACAAAAGATGCACTTTATGAACACCCTTATCACTAGGGCTGTGCAAAAACATCGATACATGTAACTATCGCAATATTTGTTTTTTCGATAGTATATCGATATTGATACCTCTACTATCGATATTTTTTTAAAGGGGTCATATGGCGCGAACAAGTGTTTCTCTGTGTCTTTGGTGTGTTAGAAGTTGCCAATGCATGTATAATACAGGTAAAATGGCAAAAATGTAAGCGTTAGAAAAAAATGCATTCTATCTAAAAGCGAATGCTCACCCAAATGCTCACCTGCCTGAAACGATTGGTGTAACCATACCACCACAAATCCACGTCAGTTCATGGTATGATTTGACTAAGACCGCCCAAATATATACAAAAGTTAGGTGGGCGTACCTGTCAGTACAATTGCTTTGGAACCTGATGTTCCAAATATAGTAAGAGGTGAACACACGTCACACACTTGCTGAATTCGACCAATCACTACGCACTGGTTAACTGGCCTATCAAAGCACACCTGCTTTTCAGAGAGGCGGGGGGCAATCCACTTTAGGGGCGCAATCCACAGTTTGGGAACCCAAACCTCTGGTTAATAGGTCCATGCATCACATAACATGGCCACTCTTACACTTATCCTTACAAAAAAACCCAGGTGGTGCACAGCATGTTGTATTTCTAGCTCTACTTTTTACATTTTCTATTTAAATTATTGCAATCTATCGCAAATGTGTATTGTATCGAAATACATAGCAATATATTGTATCGTGACCCATCTATCGTGATATGTATCGTATCGGGAGGTACTGTATGTGACACAATGTCTTCTTAAGAGAAATAAATATAAATGTTATAATCTTTTTTAACTGAAATGAGCCTTTATCAAATCTCTGGTCGCCCGCTGACCTCCGCAAATGGACGAGGCGTTTGTAAATGACGCGCGTGCCGTTGCCGTTGTGCTATTATTCAGGCTCATGCGGTGTACATGGGACAGTTATCCAGCAGCAAACAAACAAATCACCAAGAGGGCTGAGCGAGCGACTTTGAGCATAATGAGCGAGTGGAGCGGAATTTTTTGAAAGGCGCTCTCCGCTCCACGAGAAATATTAACACTCCGCTCCCCGCTACACTTCGCTCACATGCTCTGCTTTTGACTGCCATTGTATTATTTCAAAATCTGTCTGGTTATAAGCATTCTTCCAAATATCATTCTGTGTTCATCAGAACAAAGAAATGTATATAGATTTGGAACAACGCGAAGGTGAGTAAATGATGACAGAATTTTCACTTTTGGGTGAAGTATCCCTTTAAATCCATAGTTCACGCAAAATTGATAATTCTGTAATAATTGAATTACCCTCAGTATGATCACAAAATATATTTTGCCTGAATGCTTAAATGTAATATTTTCTACAGTATATAATATATGATAGGTAGAGCACAAAAACATATTTAGGTAACTATCCTTTAAAGTAAAAGTAGATATATAATATAAATATAATATAAATATCAGAAATAAAATCTAACTATATTGTGTATTAACAATGATACTGGAACAGCATTGAGCAATCAGGATTCAACACTTTTTCTATAATATTAGTTCATTTAGTATCTTTTACTGTCATTACCATTTCCTTTCTCCATTGTTGATCTCTCTGTCTCAGCGCTCCAGCTGGTCCAGTTGTAGATATCCTGAGCAGTCCGATACCTTTTTCAGATCACTGACATTTAAACACTCAGAGCACATGGGGCATGCTGACTCGGTCTCCAAAAGCCTAAAAAACACATAAGATGCAGATCCTCAATAGGTGAATGTAAGGATGAGAGAATGTGAATGGACGGATGGATTGCTAGTAAAGAAAGCATGGATCTACAGCAATGGTGAACTGCCCATATGCCTGTGATGGATAGATGAGACTTACTGGGTGAACTGCGAGTAGAGAGCAGGAAATTCACAGTGTGGGCAGACACACCAGTCCTCCTTGTCCAAGTGACGACCCTGAGAAGGACGATACAAACACATCAATCAGACCTGACGGTTAATTGTGCACATCTGTGTATACACAGTAAGAGGTCAAGTCAAGTTTACTGTCATTAGTCATGAATGAATTATTGCACATGTAGTTCCTAGCTCATGAAGGGCTCTTCTCGGTGATGTTTACACCAAGAAACCAAATCTGCTAGAACAGTTTGTGTTCACACAATGTAGGGAGGCAGAGGATTAAAGTATGTTTGTACTCACTGTTGCGATACAGTAGGGAAGATTGTTTTTACAGCCTGGACAGAGCAGCTCACAGTCCGGCAGGCTGAAGCCACAGTAGGGACAGTGTGAACTTTCTTCCTCCACTTCAGAGGTGTCTGGACGACTGATGGAAGAAATAAAAAGAGCTTTGGGGGTCACTGATGGGGGTCACTGGAGAAAGCGCTTTATAAACCTTCCTCAAAGGATCTCTGAGATCAAAATATTTCTTATTAAAAAATAGGACGGTTTAAAGTTTTAAAATGGTTTGGGTAACACTTTAAAATAAGGTGCTATTTGTTTAAAGTAGTAAATGCATTAGTACATTTTGAAAATGAAATTAACATGAATTTACATTAATAAATGCTGTAGACGTATTGTTCATGTTAAGCTAATGCATTAACTAATGGTTAACAAATAGCACCTTATTGTAAAGTGTTACCAAAATAATATTCACATTCAAGATATCAAAACAGAAATATTTTCTATGTGTACACTACAAAGCACAGATCAACAAATGTATAGTTATAATGTAAAAGAAAATGAATGAAATAGACAGGTTTGAAAATGGACAGCAACAATTAAAAAGTTAAAGTGCTTACCGGACCATTGCTTCAATCTTCTTTTTGTATTTAACATCAATTTTGTTACGATATTCTGGTCTCATCAGCATAGAGGCAAAACTAAAGGCGGAGTTTCTCAGTCCAGCGCGATGACATTCAATAACAGCTGATGTGAGAATGGGAACGATGTCTGTAGGCCATACACACAAACAGAGATATGCTACATTAAAGGTACACCCACAGTCCCTCTATCATGAACTGAACAGCTGGATTTATTTTACAGTGCATGCAAAATATTGTTAACTACATGCACTTTATATGGGTTATGGTTAGGTTAAGGTCTGGCACCGAGTAATTATACAAAGTACACAGCTCAACAGGACTGTAAAATAAAGTGTTCAAGACTCTTAAAGCTGTAAAACGACAAATCAGAGATTGTTCTGTGTAAACCAAAGTCAATAGAGGGAATGCATGGGTACACTGAATAAGTGAACTGTCTAGATGTTGATTTAAGCTATAAATCTATATCAACCCGTTTTCTATGAAATATTGAGTTTGGATTGAGTTCTATGTGCAGTTTAATATGACAACAGCCAAAACACGGTATATAGCTGTTTAATAATAGCAATGGGTACAGGATGGTTTGTGTGTGTGTGTGTGTGTGTATATAAAATAGAACCTCACGGGATGGGAATTTGCTGATGTTGTTGGATACACGAATAAGCATCCGTGCGCCCTTTAAATGATCTCCTCTTTTAACATGAATCTGAAAAGCAAATAAAGAGATCAACATGTTAAACATTTCATAAACTCTCCAGATTGACATTGAGAGAATCCAGTGGTATGTTTATTTAGTTCTGCTTTAAAAAAAATATATGACACCAAGCTATATAGTATCTGGGTACATTAGGACACTTCAAATGCATTTTCCCTTTTAGACATATCAAGGAAAGCTTCTCACTTTCACCAATATGTAGCTGTGCAGGATCATGAGGTTCGTGGCCATCTCTGCTGGGATTTTAATCTGCTGTGTTTGAAGCTCAGAGTACATGCTGAACAAAACATCATGGGCGTTCCTGTAGTTTCCTTCAACAAGAAAGCAACACATCAGTGTACTTATGGGAGGATTTCTTTAAGAAAGAACTGCATACTACCTACAGTGTTTAAGACGCACTTAAGGAATTAAGTTAATTTGATAGCAGTGCAAATATGCCCCAAAAATTTAAATTGAACATATTTGCAAGGCACAGCTCTTCAGGTTGTAGGTTATTTTCAAGAAGACTACTGTGAATAGACTTACTTTATTGGGACTGCATGTCATTGCTGTGACACCTGAATTAGCTTAAAGGTCGTGTATGAAATATGGCAGCATCTAGTGGTGAGGTTGCGAATTGCAACCAACGGCTCACACCACCCCTCCCTTTCGGAGTACTAGGGCGGCTCTCACAGGGATAAGATGTCGTCACGTTTTCGCTTCTTTGCCGAAGGAGATAACGTATTTACGAAACGTGCTCTGTAGAGCAGCTTGTCCGTTTAGGGCTACTGTAGAAACAACATGGCAAATTCCATGTAAGGGGACCTGCGGGTGTATGTAGATAGAAATAGCTCATTCTAAGGTAATAAAAGCATAACGCTTCATTATGTAAGGTCTTTAGACACCTCTGAAGACATAGTTATGTATATTATATAGCATTTCTGTCAAGATACCCTCCAAAAAATGACATATCGGACCTTTAAAATGAGCTTAAAATGTGAAAATATGTGCATCTGGATATTTTACTGGTTATTCTAGGCTAGGCTATTCTCCATCATTTGATGAACTACAAAATATACAAAAGAAAAGAAAGACAATGTTCATATAAAATTAGATAGATATTACCCATTACTTACTCCATTGCAGGTGGTTAGTGAATATTTTAAGAAACTTCTTAAGACTTATCTTTTTAATGAGGTATTTAAGCAGTAAATGCGCTAATTGTTGTTTAATTGTTTCTAATGATTGTTATTGTTATTATTCTTTTTATTGTTATGGTTTTACCATTTTGTAGCACCTTGAGTGAAAGAAAGGCGCATTATAAATAAAATGAATTATTATTATTATTATTAATATGTTGCATAGTTTTGGGAAAACTATTAAATTAATTTGTCCTATAAATCTAAAGTAAATGGAGAACCAAACAAACAAGGGCTGAAAGGCAAAGCGGATACCTGCAGATTGCTCTTCTCTGGCAATTATAATAGCAGTTCTCGCTGCTTCTCTGTATTGTTTGAGAGCCATGTACAACCGGAACAGATATTTTGCATCCTGAAAGAGAAGAGCAGATTTCTCAGCGGAAGTGTCATCAAATAATTTAGACCAGCAAAGAAACAAATTATTATTTGTTCTTTTAATCAAAACATTTAAACATAATTCAAGTAACTAACACAAACCACACAAAGGAATATATTATATAAGGCAGAAAAACAGAGGAACTAGGGCTGCATTCATACATGACATGGGATATATTATAGCAAATAATCACATACTGTATATAATCATATGTTCTTTTTTTAATCACTGTCCTCTATTAACATGTTAATACAATACACACACAAAGCACAGGTGGCTTCTGCTGGGTCACCACATGGGGTAGTAAAGTACAAACAGATGCAATGTTCTACTCACGGCAAAAGACTACACACATGCAGTGAACCGCAAGCAAAAGAGATGAAGAAAGGATGAGTAAGAGAGGATGAGCGTACAGCGATAACAAATAATAGAAATAGTTTCAATGATTTGATGGCTACACTTTCAATAAGGGACAATCCTTTACAAAAGACATGATGTTAACTGATAAAGTGCAAGGTTGCCTGAAGGCGGTAGATATTCCTCATGTCATTTAATATAACAGCCTTAAAGAGGTCACATCACTAAACTGCAGATGACGGCACGTCTTGTTTCATAACATCAACAGCTGTAGATGTTACTTAATAGCCAGGAACAGCTCAATGTTTGGATGACTTATAATATACTCTTATTGTTACCGACTGTAATGCAATAATAATGTTTTGTTTTAAGTCTATATTACTTTACTGTGACTTGGTCATTGACTAGACATGAATGATATCTAATAATGTATACTAAAATGTGTCATCACCCCCAAAAGAATCAAGTAGTATCAATAAATGGTTTTGTACCTTCGGCATCCCATCACTTTCACCCATTAGGTAATCAATAAGCTGATTGGTCAGCGCTTCGTCCTTTGCCTGCCCTACCTGTTAAACAGACAATCATCATTATTATCATAAAACTCATTCCAGCAATCATTGTTTCAACAGACAAATCACCACACGTCATTTCATATTAATGAATTGATATAAAAATCATGGCTGCATGCATCCGTTTCATTTCAAAAGAATGATGTCAGCTCAGATTGAATTTGTTGCTCCCCAGCCGTACTTACTGTCTCAATGGCCATCTCTATGGCCAGACTGTCATCAGAGCTAGGGCATTTCAAAAAGTGCTTCAGGGCCTGTATGTGGACAGACAGTGAGAGAGAGAGAGACAGTGAGAGAGAGAGACAGAGAGAGAGAGAGACAGAGCATCAATTAATATGCCTTAATGACAAGTAATGAGCACAGTCAATTGTGTAAAAAATCTTTATGTGGACAGACAGTGTGTGTGAGAGAGAGAGAGGGAGAGAGCATCAATTAATAAGCTGTAATGACAAGTAATGAGCCCAGTCACTTGTGTAAAGAATCCTTGTGGAGATAATGAGTAAATATAGAGAGGGGCAACCAGGTACGTGTGACAAAATGATAACAACACACTTGGGTAAAGAAAAGTAGTGAACACAGAGCACACACACACATGTCGTACCCTGCTGTACTGCCCACACTTCTGAAAGAACTTCCCAGCCTGAAGATGGTTCTTTTCTCCCTCAAAATACAGCGCTATGCTCTGATAGTCTTCCATTGTTGCCTCTGAACCTGAAGGATGAAAAGAAAGAGCTAAATTTAGCAATTTCATTGTGAGGGATTGAGAGAACTTCTAAATACATGTTCAGGTTTGGCAGATTCTTTTCCTCAAAGAGACGTATAGAGCTATATGGATATATTTTATCAGTTCTGTGTTTGAGTGTTTCCTGGAAACCCACGAGCTTTGCTCTGCTCATGTAATGCTAAACCACTTGAGCAACAGTAAGAAAAAAATGAATTTATACTTTTACATTTAAATTTACACTTATATTCACTTAATATTTCTTGAACATTTTTTTTTATTTTTGGGATTAGGACACAAATATATTTTTATAAAATCCATTGCTGATACCTGCTGAGCTAATACCTATGTGAGCTGTTGTTTTCCCACAAAGACTGTTGTTACTTCACTGTTTTTATAAGTTTTGTTAATGATATTATAAAAGACTAACAGGATGCAATGACTTAAAGGGATACTTCACATAAAAAAGAAAATTCTGTCATCATTTAATCACCTTTGAGATTTTCCAAATCTGTATACATTTCTTTGTTCTGGTGAACACAGAGAAAGATATTTGGAAGAATGCTTATAAACAGACGGATTGAGCCCACCATTGACTAGCATAGTAGGAAAGTGCCCCAGGACTGTTTACTGTCCAACATTCTTCAGAATATCTTCTTTTGCGTTCAGCAGACCAAAAAAAAAGATCAAGTAATTTTTTCATGATCAATGCGAGTCAATGGGGGTCAAAATCTGTTTGGTTATAAGCATTCTTCCAAATATCTTTCTCTGTGTTCATCAGAACAAAGAAATTTGGAACAACTTGAAGGTGACTAAACAATGACAGAATTTTCTTTTTTGGGTGAAGTATCCCTTTAATGAGTACATCGGAAAACTCCAAGGAATGTTTTGTTTTTAACATTTCAAATTTTTTCCCATTTTAGCAGCATCTACATGGAAAAGGGATAAAATAGTAACTTTAGCTCAACTCACAGTAGTGAAGCTAGGAAAAAGGCACCCTTGTGTGGTGAATGTTTACAGAAATATTATGGGAATAATTGCTTTTCACATCATACATGTATATTTATTTATGTTCATTCAACATGTTCTTTTCACCCATATCAGATTTTTTTGTAAATTTCTTTACCAAAAAATACCTAAACAACACCTTTTTTTAAAATAGAAAAATGACAAATATGAACCATATACTGTATAATGAAAACATCTTTAAAGTATTTTACATACATTTTATGGCTGTATTGATTTAAAAACACAATAATTATGCCCGAGTAACAAACAATGAACACCATACAAGGGTTAATTTTAACATTGTTATAATGAAAAACAAATTGTGGATGTATTTCTGTCACTAAGACAAATTCCTTGTGTGTGTAAAGCACACTTGGCAATAAAGCACTTTCTGATTCTGATTCCTGGTTCTGATTATTTTATCCAAAAATACCAATACATAACTTCAGAACATGAAAATGTAGCAGCAATGACCCAAGCTTGAGGAGATCTTACCAATAATGTCAGCGTAGATCTCCATCTGACTGTGCTGCTGAGCGAGCTGAAACGCTTCATCATTACAGCGTGACAAAACCAGAAACTGGATCGCTGAGCCATAATCACTTAAACGCAGGAAGAATCTGTAATCACACAACACAGGGGGTCACAAGACAGAAAGTCCAGAAGAGCAAATCGATAAAAATCACTGCTCTTTATAGACACCTCTAATGTGCTGAGTGTGTGTGGCATTAGGCCAACATGAAATAGAACATAAAATAATCGTGCAAGAAATATTATACAAAAACTGAAATGGGGCATGGTGTCCTAAATGAGTTGGATATTTTGAAGTGAAGGGCAGTGCATAAAAAGGGTTTGGTCAGTGTATAGAGAGTATGCATTGACGTCACTTTCCCACGTGAACATGTCGGGACACAATCTAGGACAAGCTCCCCCGGGTGTGAAACTACCCAGCAAAATGGCTGAAGAGAATAGTCAAAACAAAGAAGCCGGGACTAAACACGCAACTATTTGATGAAAATACAAGCAGCTGGACTCGACGGTCATCCTTCGACTTCCCTACGACTTACAAAGGAGTCAGGTGTTCCTGGACACTGAAATGTTGCGTGGAATTGGTAACATTTCTTCTTAAAGTTACATTGGCTCCCTATTGCGGCTCGCATCAAATTCAAATCCCTCCTCCTGGCCTACAAGTCCACCACTGGTTCGGCTCCCCCTTATCTTCTTTTGCTAATGCAGACGTATGTACCCACCAGATCTCTGCGCTCTGCAAACGAACGACGTCTTGTGGTGCCATCCCAAAAAGGTAAAAAATCGATCTCACGAACCTTCTCTGGATCGGTTCCACTTATGTGGAACGATCTGCCCGCGGCAACAAGATCTGCAGATTCTGTAGCCATGTTTAAGAATCGTCTGAAAACGCATCTCTTCCGTCAACACCTTACCGATCAGTTCTGACTTCTATCTCTTTTCTACTCTTCATAAAAAAAAAAAAAAACTTAGCTCTGCATACTGTGGTAGGCTTTATGAAGCCAGTTTTATTGATTGCACTTATGCTTTTTGTTGTACTTACGTTGTCCGAATTGCTTCGATTGTTTACCCCATCTGTAAATCGCTTTGGATAAAAGCGTCTGCCAAATGACTAAATGTAAATGTTTCATGATATTGTGAGCTGTCATTTTGCTGAGTGTTTTGCCACCCACGGGGGCGCTCTCACGTGGTGTTCACTTGGTAAAGTGACGACACGTCCATACCCTCTATAGGGCAGGATCTGGTGGCAGGGCCTACAGGTGGGTTCTCTTAAAGGTAAGGTGGTGGATTTGGAAAGGTGCTAATTTGAGCCTCCTAGCACTGAAAATATAATCCCACCCTCTATGCGATTCGCCGTCCAAAGACACGCCTCCTCCAAACACATGAATGTATTTCGTAAATCCACGTAACGAATTTCAAACTAAATCCATTAAATTCTTCTCGAAGCATGTACATACCTGTCCAAAAGAAACAGAGCAACCATGGTATCGTCTTACAGACCCTTTGCCTGATGGAGCTGTCTCCATTGTGTAAAAGCTGAACCGATGTTAATTCAAGTTTTTCCTTTTTCATGATCCAGACATTTTTTCCTCACTGCTTTTTCAAAAACTGACTTTCGTTCTGTAGATTTACTTGTTGTCGTCCCGCAGGAAAGTTTGATTGTAGCGGATTGTCCGCCATTCTCCCTACATGTCTGCGTGAACAGGGTGCGCAGTGGTATGCAAAATACGTTGGCTGAAAATGACCAGTCACAGCGTTCGGCCAGAATGTTTGATTGGGGGAACGTTTTTTGGTCCTACGCCTTCCACAGACGATATAGAATTATAAAAATATTATTTGAGAACTATAATTCTTGATTGCTATCAGGATGTAAAGATATTTCCAACCAACATGACAAAAAAAAATTCTGGACATGATCACCCACCCTGCCTTTAATCAATGTTTAATAGCTCACAATTGACAGTTCCCTACCTCACTTCCACAGTCAAACATTTTATAAAAAACTGATTTGGAGTTTCTCTCTCACTCACCTGGCCACCATCTTAGCTCCCTCAATAGACTGAGATTCCCTTACAATGCGTACAGCTTCCTCTGGGTCGTTGAGATGCTCAAGTAATATCCGAATGACATTGTCCCAATCTCGTGCACTTTCATATGCCATAACTGCTTCTTTGTATCTACGGATATAAAAAGTTTGCGGTGTGACAAAGGCTTGACTGACGGCATTTTATCATCAATTCTTACATTCCCTGTGAATGAAACCTATGACATTGCTAACACCCTACTCCACTAGTTGGACAAAAGGAGATTATCTTGAAATATGTGCATTATATATGATACATACTTCCCATCAGCCTCCTTTGCCTTAGCGTACTGTAGGTGAATCTTTGGGGAGGTCACTTGAGGTAGGAGCTCGCCCACCTTTGCCCTAAAATTAGGAGGTCAGAGGTCAATGTTCAGTTATAAATCACAGGTTCCTATAGCATAATCTTCAAGTTCAAATCAGTGATGCATGATTTTGTTTACTGTTAAGATGTGAAGTATTACCAGTTTTTGCAGCGTATGTAGACAGAGGCAGCTTTGTCATAGTACTGGCCTTTCTCATACAGCTGAGCAGCTTCTGAATATTGCTGCAAATATAAATTAACAGCCAATAAGTGTACTACATTCTAACAAAAGGAAGAGAGATTTGGATGTTATGAACAAAGAGACACAAAAAGACACCTTCATGCTCTCCAGAATGGCTCCACAGTCTTTCTTTAGAGATCTGCTGGGGTGTTTGATGGCCTGGTTGGCACCTCTGCGAATGTCACCCATACGAATGGACATGCGAGCCACTCCTGCCAAACAGCTCTCATCGTGATCCTGAAACTAAACACACATATACACACATTCAAAAGAAACAGAATAAATAGCCGAATATAACTCTTCTCTTTTCAAGTCAATCCTCATAAAAACGAAAGAAAAGCTCACCTTGTTGTTTCCTGTTATGCCTTTCTCATAGTGAGCCAGTGCATTCACATAATCTCCACTAGAGGGCGACACAACGGCATATTACATTACCATCAACACCTGCTTATTCATTTAGGCATTTGGCAGACGCTTTTATCCAAAGCGACTTACATTGCTTTTATCCTATACATTTTACATAGGTATTTGCAATCCCCTGGGATCGAACCCACAACCTTGCGTTGTTAGCGCAATGCTCTTACCACTGAGTATATATGTGATGTGTTGCAGAACAGACTCACACAAACTCCAGCTGTATGGCATATTCTCTAGAAATGATTGGGATCTCCTCAGGGTTCAGTCTTTTAGCCAGCTGTAATGCACTGTCCCAATGCTGCAGGTCTCTTCTCATCTACACACACACACGACAACACAACTTTTAGAGCTGTCACAGCTTTGACGTGTGAAGTCTAAAACATGTTAACATCTGTGGCTATTATACCTCCAAGGCTGCCATTGGATAAAGACGACGTGAGATATAAGTCTTGGGCTCTGTTGTAGTCATTGCAGAACATAGCCAAATGACCAGCCAACAAATTCTGATCCTCTATTCCCTACAAACAAAAGAAAACACTCTAGTAAGTGAGAGTCCAAAAACGTCTCTAGTAGGCCAATAATGCTCTTCATACTATTTAAGCCTCCAATCTAAAACAAAAGCAATCCAGTGACACGTCTCGCCCAAATATTGGGGATCCAATCTGTAAGTATACTGTAGTAGTTCTTCGCACCTTTACGTCATCAAGGGACATGACCATGCCAACGTTTCCCATCATCCGGTACACCCTGATGGCCAGTTCTATATCCATGTGGTGCAGACATGCCCTTCCCAGCTCACCCCATGCTTCAGCGTTCAGAGTTTTACATATATCCCAGGCATCAGAGAACCTAAAGATAAAAACACAACATCTGACATGGATCTGAAGATCAACAGTGTTTTTAATAGTGCAGTTAGGTTTGGATAGATGCTGGTTTTCTGGTTTGCCCACCGGCTTTCTGAACTAGCTTTTCCAAGAGTCTGGACAACCACGCAGATTGATCTGTATGTTTTGCTATTGATGGCAATGGTGTGGTAATGATAATCCACCAGCTAGATCACCACTTTACCAGCATGGAAATGATGGTGGTCTAAGCTGTTTTTTATCAAGGTTATATGGCTAGATGCACATTTAGAAAATAAAACGAACCTAGCATGAAATGACATTATGAAAATACCTTTTAAGCATGATGGACTGTTGCAGTAAAGACTGAAGTTTTTCTTTGCTGGTATCACTGAGAGGGTTGTTAAGGAAGGCGTGCGTGTTCAAAACCACACCATTTATTTTTCCACTCTGGGTTTGACAGGTCAGCTCCCCATTGTACAACAGCAAGGGCTTATGGGAAAATGGCAACTTGGTGGCACCGACCAGAATCACTTTGGAGCCTTATGAAAGAAACAAAATATTTTTTCAATTTATTAGACAAGATTCCGATTACCATTGATGACAAAACATCTTGCCAATCTAGTTCTACCCTGTATGGTGTCTTTGTGGAAGGCATACGTGTAGACTTTGTCCTCCTCATAAGCAACAAACACACTCTTACTGTTCATCCAGTTTTCCCACAACACCCCTTTAATAGCAGGTGAGAAGTCTGGGATCTCAAAGAGCGAATCATTTACCTACAGGAAGAACAGACTTTGCTTAGTTTACACTGCTAACATGAGCACCTTACAGAGGCTAATATCAAACTTTAAACAAAGTATATTTTCATCATTCGGAGTTTGTTTGTGTGTACCGGGCAATATAAGAAGCCGTCACTCTTTTCATCAATAAACACGAGATGTGTTCCGTTGGGGTCAGGAAAGACTTTGCGAACACCCACTGTGTGCCGATACTCATTCACAGTCTGCCAGTCCTCTAAATAGAAACACTGAATCAAACCAGTCTAAAGGAGAGAGAGAGAACGAGAGAGTAAGAGAAAGATGAGCTGTCAGAAAATGACAGAGACATAGAATGATATTTATAGGTGTATAAGAATGTGCTATATTGCAAATATAATTACAGGCCCTGAAACCCTTAGGCATGACTATTGTATAATACAGTTGTTATAATATATTGTTTACACACTTAATACAGAATAAAAATATTAAGGACATATATTTTCATTAGAACTCAACTGCTATATGCAAATTCACTGAGAAAGCTCCATGCGGCCAATTGATTCTTAAATAACAGAACCGGAGTTGTGCATCATTTAGAACTGACTGAAGTGAGAAAGCATCTTTGAATAGAGCTCCTTTGAAGATAACGAATAGAATTGTTAAGATGCAAATGCATTTAAAATGAAATAAACATCCTCAAACATATATTACGAATACAAACTGAACTTCAAAATTCCAACTAAGGATGAATTCTTTAAGGGATAGTTTACCCGAAAATGAAAACGCTTGCATCATTTACTCATACTCATGTCTTTTCAAACCTTTATGACTTTCGTTCTTCTGCAGAGCACAAAATAAGATATTCTGAAGAACGTTGGTAACAAAACAACTTTGACGTGCATTGTATGGACACATGACCAATAACAAAATTCTCAAAAAAATCTTATTTTGTGTTCCACTAAAGACAGAACTATATCATGTTTTGACAATACTTTTATTTTTGGGCTATCCCTTTCACCCTGAACACAGTGAACTCTCTGCATAGTTTAGATACACGATAGTAAGGTGAACAGGTGTTTGCGACCATATTGTAAAGTTTCGCACAACTGGAAACATGCATCGACATCATTCTATAAAATGAAAACATGGTAAAAAGAACATTTGCATGACTCACATCAGTCCCATAATAGAGAAACTCGGCAGTAAGCGCATGACTCAGGATGCGGTATTTTTGATCGGGTTCTGGAAAAAGTTTCGTCTGTCTGTCCTCCTGAACAACCTGCTCATCTCCATCGATCTTTCATATATACACATACACACAGCTATTAGAAAAGGTAAATCAATAAAAAAATGCGGACAACTATACGTTAAAAGCTTAGAATCATCCTCTTACCACATGCAACTGGACCTTCCCCTCAAACAGGGCTGTGGCGTAGTCACAGTTCAGGCACATACTGGCAACTGTCCCTAAATACTCCGTGTCCTTTACACGCTCAACTCCTAAAACCCACAGACACATGCAAACAAAGCGCTTTGGTTCCATAAGTCATTGCACTTCTGTTTCTTTTGACGTTACACAGTCTCAACCTCACTCACCATTGTCTCCTAATGCATAAAACCAAGCTCTGTTATTCATGCCCACAGCAACGTGATACGGTCCCGCGGCGATGAAACTAGGTTCCACCTCCACTGCCATGGCAACAGGAGACTCCTAAAATAAAAGAGGGAAATCATTTAAACTAGATTGTTGCTTTTCATTCGTCAGATTGTTTACATTACATTAATATTCAAGTAAGCTTTTTATTCCTCACCCCTTCCACCTGGTTAGCGACTGTAACCTCCAGCAGCGATGTGAGATAGGCGATTCTGGTGCCACTGCTGTCTCCCAATATCGGCAACTTGGTGAGGAAAACGTGCAAAGTGCCCTGCTGGGAGGACACAGCTAAAAGCTGCCCATCATCAGTCCAACACATCTGATCAAGACCTGAGTGAGACACACACACTGGGTGTTATCAAATATGCACACTTCATTGAGAACAAATGCTTCCTTATGGATACACAGTGCATCGATATACACATCATTAATGTTAAATCTGATACCTTTGGTCTCCTCATCCAGACTGACTATAGCGTACATCTCCTTCAGGTCAGTCAGGTCGTGGATCTTTATACTGGCAGAGAAATATAAAAGTGTTACCTCACATTTTCATATATAGACATTGCTTCAGATATGCAGAAATATGTTGCACTTCACTTACACTATCAAGGACGGATTCCAAAAACGATCACATAACACATAAACATATTAGTTTTCAGTCACAAGTGTTTACTAATACTAATACAAACATGCCTGGTGTTTTATCTACTGTAATTTAAATGTATTGATTCTTATTATATATTTGTATTAGATACATTTCGTTTTCAATAAGAGTGGTGGGTGGTAACTATTTTAGTGAGGACCCTAAAGGTTAGGGTCCCTAAAGGTACCGCCTATGACAGAATCTGCCAACTTTGGCATAAATGGGCTGGCCTGAGGATGTCTCAACATGTCATAACATTGTACATTTCAACTGATTTGACAATTGGGCCACAGGTCAACCAGTCCATCAGAAACAGCCCCAGTACTCCCTATAGCAAGTCCATCCCTGAACTACCATAATATCACTGCTTTTTCTGATACAGATACAAGCGTTCATAAAACGTACCAATTGTCCCCGCAGGACGCGGCTTTATTCAGCGATTGTGAGATGGCAATGCTGGTCAGACTGTCCTTGTGATTATGGGCCTGAAACAGCTCTTGGCCAATCTCACGAATGTGTGTGGAAATGACCACGAAGTAACCGTGTGAAAATCCAATCATTATGTAGCCGTCCCCATACCTAGAGAAAGAATATGTTTAGTATATAAAACATTAAAGGGATAGTTCACCCAAAAATGAAAATTCTGTCATCATTCAAATCTTCCGCAGAACACAAAAGAAAATATTTTGAAGAAAGTTGGTTACCGAACAGCGCTGGCACCCATTCACTTCTACTGTCTGGACACAAAACCAATGCAAGGGAATGGGTGCCAGTTAACAACATTCTTCAAAATATTTTCTTTTGTGTTCTGCGGAAGAAAGAAAGTTAGGGTGAGTAAATGATGACAGAATTTTAATTTTTGGTGAACCATCACTTTAAAACGGTCATATTTAGGTACATCTGTGAATGCGTGCATATACAGTACCATCGGTAGGACACTATGTTTCCGTAACGTTGCTGGAAGGCCAGTTCTATTGGGTTATCAGGATCATTCAGGTTGAAAAGAAACAAGGTCTTTTTCCCCAAAGCCACACTCACCTGCAAAATAAAAGTAAAAGTGGTAGCATAAAGATATTTTGAAGAATATTGGTAACCGAACAGTATTGGCCCCATATACTTCAACTGTATTGACACAAATATATATATAGTGAATAGGGGCCAATTAACAACATTCTTCAAAATATCTATCACTTTAAAAATATATATATATTATTCCATTATAATCCATTATAAAATTAATAGAGAATGCTGTATTAATGAATACTGTCACAGGTCTGTGTATATTATCGCTTATTATATCAGAGGTTCATATGCGCCTTATCTAATCTTTATCACAAGCAGGAACTATTTGTTTTTGATGTTGGTTTCACTGTTTGTTAGTAAATTATTGACTTCCATCCATTAGTAATCTATTACATCCCTCAAGTTATAAAGGTATATTTATATGTTACTGTATACATTTTTTTGGATTATACAATACGGGCATTATACTGGGTCATAATTGCCATAGAAAAAGACTAAATGAAACGTGATAGAAGTGATAGTTTACCCATTTGTCATTTCAAACCACTCTGACTCTCTTTCTTCGGCAGAACACCAAAGAAGGTATTTTGAAGAATGTTGTTAAGAGTTAACAGAGTTTTGTGTCCAGACAGTAGAAGTGAATGGGGTTTGAAATGACAAGAGGGTGAGTAAATGATGACAGAATTTTTTTTTTTGGTGAACTATCACTTTAAATAATTATGCTTTTACATCTAACTTAAGATCGATTTGATTATATTTCATTATTTTAGAACAGAGTGAAGTATGGATTTTAAGTATTTGACATCAAAGAACAACATGCGGAACACAAATGAATCCCAGAAATAAAAAAAATCCAAGACATTACAACGTAGTTCTTTCTTACATGCACCAATTATGCTGAATTTTCAAGGAAAATGTAATATTGTGATATATGACTGTCATATGAATGTGAGAAGTACCGTGATGATGATATGAATGCAATATGTACCATCATAAACTGATGTAAGTGAGGGTTAACATACAGTGCTTTCTCCTGGAGACGATCTCTCATCCGTTTTCATTACTGAGAACTGAACATCTGCAGGATCTGATCTCACCGAGGTCTGAGAAAGATAGATTGGTTTTAAACTGTTATTGATGTTTTTAGAATTTGCAATAAAACATATAATACATAAGGTTTGATAACACAAGGTCTCTTACTCTGACTTCATCTCAAAAGTACCTGTCGAATAGTGTCACCCTCATGGTTGCTGACTGTTATGCTGCGGTCTTCACTGCCCAAAGCCAAGAGGTTCTGAGAGCTCCAACAGCCACATGTGATTTTCTTAGTGTGCTTACCTATATATACAAAATCAAAATGCGCTTAACAAATGTACATTCAATGTAATTTGTATAATGTTTCACATTATGTTTTCTACAACAATACATAAGTTGCATGGCTTTACCAAGAATAGGAATCTTTCGTGAAGTTTGCTGGTTGTAGATGAGCAGGTTTCCCTTAGATGTGCCAACAGCCAATAACGGCCCAGTTTTGGACCACAGCAAAAACGTCACCTGATCTCTGTGAAAACCACAAATACAGCAGGCAAAAAGGTATGTCATCTTAACCACAAGCTATATCCAACTGTTACATTATACTCAATAACCCATACACACTCTCTCACCTCATGCCACTGTCCAGCTGTGAGGTTTTGTTGACATTGGCATCCCACAAGTAAATGGAACTGGACTTTTCAGCAATCACAGCCAGGATATCACCATCTTTATCCCAGTCAAGAGATACACACAACTCCTGCATACACACAGGGTCGTGTTTACCATTTTGGGGGCCCTAAGCATAGTCAAGACCTGAGGCCCCCAACACATTGCCTAACATTTTTGTTTGAATTGCACAGCAGTATTGAGTACATGGAATTAATGAGACATATATACGTACAAATATAAAATGGATTTATTTTACGTTGAACCACATAACAGCACAAAATTCTCTACAGTTTGTTATAAAAATAAACCTTCTTCGTTTTGGGATGAAAAGGTGTCCTTTGTTTTATTCAGAATTAATACAGAATGCGTTTAGCTACAGTATAAAAAAGTAAAAGGTACAAGATTCTTCTTTTCATAGTATTGTTTAGCTATATTCGTAAAATTCGTATTAGATTTCTTTTCTTTCGCTTTTGAGCACCGCTTTGATACGTGCGCTTCATTGCGTATATCTGAGTGTCTAAATCAAGCGTCAAATGATTTTACCGCTTGTAGCCACTAGGGGGCCCCCAAGCTTGCGGGGCCCTACTCAAGCACGCATTTGCGTGGTTTGCGTGGTGGTTAACAACGCTTCTGCATACACAAAACACACAATATGCGAAAAAAACACAAAGAGAACACCTGTATCTAAACTAATGATGGTATGTTATCATGTAGATTCAAAATGTAATATATTCAATTAAGCTTCAAGCTACGTCTCGGAAAGACGTCACACCAGTTTCCCCTGACATTACAAACTTGCTACAAATGTCTTACCCTGGGAGATTGAACTCGTTCACCTTCTGTCCATGCCGATCAAAGATTTTCACCATATTGTCTGGGCTGTAAATAAGACATGTAGGTTGGTCATACAGAACTGTTCACAGACGTTAGCTAATACGATTTAAACCTAATAAACCAAGATGCTTACCCAGCAACTGCGAGGTAATTGCCTACTGTCTTCTGCCATTTGTATAGCAAACATGAGCCCGACCATGATTTTTCTGACAGCGTGAAAACACGCTGAAAAAAATCAACAGTTTATTGATAAATCACAATAATAATATATAAGAATACGAAGGCACTAAACCGTGTCGACAAAGGGAACACAATAATAACCACATCATGCCGTAAATCAACATCTATTCTTTTACTTCTTTTTTCACTTTTATTTACATTTTTTCCACATATTGAGCTAACTAGCCAACGTGCTAACGCTATGTGCGATACTCCTGTAAAGCCAGCTGACGTTTATCATTCGCGAATGCACATTATGCATATTCTTTATATACAGTTACTCATTTAAAGTGAAATGAAACGACCAGTAGTTTTATTGAAAAAACTTGCCTTCATTTTTGCTTGTGGAAAGCTCCAAAGCGCTAGACTTCCCAGAATGCTTCACTCCGACGCATCTTGATCTCCCTTGGCAACATCTTGCCAGCAGCCAATCGCCATTCAAGCAAAGGGCTTGCGCTCATAGACGTACATATAATGGCACACATTTTGATCACACAGAGACCATCACAGTGACTTAAATGTCATATGTGCTTTTATAGAGGATCCTTTATGTGAAGAAGCTGCATTAATTCATAGGGATGTACTTTGATTTCAGGAGAGCTGTTTAGGACCGTAGTGGAAATTGGTCATTTCCCTGTGTATTTTTATTAAAACTGTACCATTTTTCTTTACTATGAATTAGATATATGCAAACATATCCTCCATCCTTACATCTATAACATCAGCCTCGAGGCCGTGTGTTACAGCATATTCTTTCCCTACATTCTCTCATAAATTGTAGTTTTCTATGGAGGATTAGAAATGACCTAATAAAGTGTATAAATAAAGTGCATGAATAAAGAAATTAATAAATAAGACAAAAATGCTGAAATTAAGCGATAAAGGTAGTAAACTTAAATTAATTTAGGCGTGCATTAACTCCTACCCAAATCTGCTCCGGGCACGTCAGATTTTGACACGACAGTCTGGCACCCTAACAAGTGTCCTATACTATACACGATTTTTTTATTTTTTCTGTTTTATTTCTGTTGTTTCATTCATTTATGAATTAATGAACTGATTAGTTTATTGTTGCATTTATCTGTTAATTAATTTAAACAAGTAATTTTCAGCACATTAGAAAATCCACTGTATGCAGAGCGGAAAGTGTGCCTCGCTCTCAAGCGCTTTCTGCCGCCATATTGCTTTTTCTTTGGTACCGTTGCCATGGTGAATCTTAAAATCGGAGCTCGTAGTCGCGGTGCACGCGCTTAACAAAGGTTAAGGTTAGGTTATTGTAAGGTAAGCATACCCAGAGTTGATAGAACCAACTCAAATCAGCTGTTCTGACACAGGATTCACATTTTATCTCTGTGTTGGTTAAACCTCCTTATTGAAACGGCCCCTGGACAGATCCAGTTAAGCCTGATGCTCACCCCAGCTCCAGACCGGCCCGATGATCTCCTTGGATCTCCTCGGTTTGATGGCCTTTCTGTATTTTTATTTCAATTGGCAATGCTAATGCATATAGCCTACTGTTTACATTTTATAGTATTATTGGAAAATCTTGGCAAATTATTATTTTGTCATGTATCATGACAAGTGACTAAATATATCATAGACATTTACAAGATGGTTTTAACTGCAACAACATAAACAAATATTATGTGGCCCAAAATTAACTTCCGCTAGACCTAAACAAAATCAATAACTGTTGAATAGTTTTAAATGTATTTGAATACAATTAAGTTACAAAAATATGAATAAACATTAATATTGTTATAAATTCAATATAAAATAAATTACAGAACACCAACCAGAAGTTAACTAAGGGCCAACACGTGCGTCCGATGAAACCGTCTATCTATAGTTTTGAAAAAAAATCAAAAAATGTTATTAAATTAGTATTTATGAATATTTATATTTGCTACATAAATTTAGATCAAATGGCAAAAACAGGAAAAAAAACTAAATCTTAATTACAATAAATATATACTGTACATCATTTCTTTTTTAAATTGTGAATCCATTTGAAGAGTGTGATGTGTTTATTCAACTGTGGTCAACTAACAGATCACAAAGCAAACATAATTCTCTTTTAATTTTTTCAACAGCTTTAAGCACCACTTGGAGAAGAAAGAAAAAAACCCCAAATAAATAGAAAATAAAGGTTTAACGTTAAAGGTGACATGTGCTTCTTCACATGGACTTCAGTAGCAACTTTTTTGATTTGACATTTATACTGATTTAAGCTCAACGTTAATAGTGTTAGTGACTCATAATGGTGCGTGGCACAAGACAAATAATTTACAAAACAAGCATGCAGGAGAAATTAGTCTCAACAGTGTTGGGGGAATTATTAGATTACAATGCAGAATACCATGAGAGGCTAGAAAAACCTCTTAAATATAACAGGAAAAACTTCTAATTTAGAAAAACATTCTTGTCCCTGACATATAAGACCACAGTATTTCTGCAACGTTTAAAAATCATGGTCTCACTGATCTTTAATCACCTAACTGATTTCAAAAACAGTCCCTCTTGTCAGTTGAATTTGCTGCTGTGCATTTCCAAGGCCCTTGCGAAGGTTCGAGGACTAATGTGGGCGATGTAATCCGTCTGAAACCGAGAATTTGGGGTGCGTCGTCTTTTTCTTTCAGCTTGGGTGGTGAAGAACGCATCCTCGAAACGCATGCTAGAGGCTGTGGACTGAAAAGGACACGTTCATATGAACTAATCCTTTCACCAACCACAAATTCACATTCAACAAAATGTACAACGTGTATTTAAATGACAAAAAGTACATAAAATGAAAAGTACATTCAATGAAATCTCACCAAACGACCCTTGACCTTTTTGGGCAGGTCTTCATCCAGAGTGTAAATGTCCTCTCTTTTTGCTAATACTTGTGATCCATCTTCAAATTCCACCTTGTACATACAAAAACACAGAACATGTTGTATGAGAAATAGGGTGACATTCATTTGGGTGCTAAAGAGAGGATATACGTGCTTGTGTACTGTGTACCTGATACATATATGTAGTGTTGGAGCCAAGATACTTTGCTCCATAAAAAAGTCCATCGGGCCATTTGACCTGGACAGCCTCCCCCACCTCAGGAGCCCCAAACTGGGCACAGTCTCTGCTCTGTGGGGAGGGGATGAGAATGAAATCAGTTTAGAAAGCTTGGTAATAATGGGACCTAATAAGATATATACTTGCATATACCAGTGCAGTTGAGTTCAAGCATGTACATAATCAACCAATTATATGTGTAAGCATTTTTATAGTATGATATAGGGAAGACAAGTTTGTTTATATAGCACATGCTGTACAAGACATATAAGAATAATATTTGAAGAGTTTGGTTCCAAAATGAGATAACTCCTTTTTTTTTTTTCAAAAATCATGTTTTTTATTATGTTACCATATTTTTATTGTGTTAGTAAGCAGTTTTTTTGGTTATTATGGCTTAAGTCAAAACAAACCAACTGCAGTTTGATTGATATTAATTGGAATGCACAATAAAAAAAAACATAATTTAGTTATCTCATTTTGGAACCAAAATCTTAATTTATTATTTCATATAACAGTACAATACAGTCCATAATCAATGTTAATTTAAATTGCTTTATAGAAGAAAACAATGATATTATAAAAGGAAAAAAATCAAGACATTGTGTGTCGTTGTAGTTTAGCATACAGTACATTATCCCAAGTAGTAATAGATGCATTCACCACAATGTCTTCAGGGAATGTATCATTGCTGAATGAGCCATCGTCGAACATGACCTCATAGAATGTTTGGGCGGTTACTTGAGTAATACGAGAGCTATAGTAACGTAGGTTCTTGTGCTTGCTGATCACTGTCTGGCCCACAACCAATTCACTTTTGCTTACTTTCATTCTCTGAGGGGAGAAAAAAATATTGATTTTATTGTGTCAATGGCATGATGTTCATGTTCTGTGTTTCGTTTCTAAATAGTTTGCCCCAAAAATGTAGTTTTGTTATAGTTAACGCAACTCAACCCAAATGAAAAATGTGAAAAACAATTAGAATATATCAAGCTTTTAATCTCTGAATTATTTATTATATAAATATATTTTAAATCAGAAAATAATTTTACAGAGAGACTTCTGAAGTCAGTATCTTAAAAATATCAAATAACTGATCCTGTCTATTTATCTGTCTATTATAACCTTGATATCTTTAATATTGAATAAGGCCATGTCAAAGATTGAAATCGTAGTGAAATTAATGGTTGAAATCAAACGTTGATGCTCATTATCTCATAATTAGATTAGACCGTGTTCTCAGAGGCAGGGTCACAATTTGGGTTATTTTGTAAAGTTCGTAAATACCTCTTGAAAACAAAAAATTAAGCTAAAGTTCAACTGGTCTTAAAGCAATAATAGCATGGTTTCCGTTCAATATAGATGTACATGTGGTTTCATGATGTATTGATTACATTTTTGTGGTCTATACTCACAGCACTTGAGCTCCGTGATTGATGTCTGTGACAGGTGATAAAAACCACATACGGCCAATCATCCGGCTCCATGGGCACTCCAGCAGCGTGAGCACATGTGACATGAAAAGAGGTGGGGCAACGTCCACACGAGCACTGGATACACGCCCCAGACAGCCTTTTTATTCTGTTACGGCAATATATACACTTCTACGGGCAAATGGAGAAAGAGAGAAATTTGAATATATATGAGCAAAGTGAACCACGGTTCTTTAGGCCTGCGTGCAAAGACTTTTTCTTATTATTTCAATTATTTGTGCAGTTTGTGCAAACTATTATAATTCTATGTAAATATATAAATTCAATAAATATACACTATGTGTTTATTACTCACCAGTTTATATCTCTGTACAGGTATGGCACTGATGTCAATAGGAGCTCTCTTCACCACGTCAAGAAACTTGACCTCAGGGAGACCCACAGCACACATAACATGGGCCCATCTAAGAGTATATAATTCATGAGCCATTTGCTACCTAAACACATCTTAAAACACTGGACTGGCGCAAAAACTGCTTAATATACACATTTTTAAACACCATGTAAAATGCACAAGTCTACTCTATTTTTATATGACACAACAACACTATATTCGTTTAGTAAGGGCTGAAAATAAAGGGGATTACCTGTCATCCACGGTTCTTTTTAACGCACCTCCTCTTAGGTTACACAAACAGCATCCCTGTTATTAAACATATACAAACAGTTTTACAGACACAAATGTGGTCTGTAACAAGTGCTTTTATTTCTGATATAGAAAAGTGATTACATACAGCTGCCAGGTCTCCGGCTACACATCGGTCACATGTCCACACTGTGCCGACGTCTTGAGCAGCAACACCGTAGCAACCTGTGAACAAATCAAACTATGTAAACGGTGTATACATTCTCTCAAAGTTACATAAATGATGGCTTTTGACTTTAATACCAATGCCAAAATAGTTACCCACCGCATAGACTTCAATGGTTATTCAAACACTAAAATAAGATTGCTACTGTAGGTGGTTGCTCAATGGGGAAATCAAAATACCCCATCTTAAAGTCCCAATGATTTTCTATCAACTTAAAAAATACATTAAAAATAAAATGTAACTAATATTTTTTAAGTCCTTAATATAAAAGCAAGGTTTCACTGAATACAAAATGAGATGCTTGGCATAAACAATGTTATGGATTTAGGTAGTTGACAAATAAACCGTGAATGTCTCCTATGGTGTGACAGCAAAAAAATGTAGAAAAAATAACCATGAAGTTAAATTTCTCTTATTCTAATTTATATTACACATATAAATATTAATAATATATCATTAACTATTTGTTTTTTTGCATTTTTGCTATGTCACACCATAGGACACATGTATGGTATATTTATACAGAGTGAGTCACCATTCATTTTTATTGCAAAAACGCAGCATCATCTCTTCTCTTCCAGTGTAAAACTAAAGAAATATATATATTTTTTAAAACAACATAATAGGGAGAAAATGATGACAAAGCTTCAGTTTTTGGGTATCAATAAAGTATCTCTTAGACATACTGGCATGAACTTGAACACAACAATTGTCGCAGGCCACCAGAGGACTGGATCCATCCTCCTCCAAAAGCGTGTTCAAAGGGCAGGGACCCTCCTCATATGTGAAACAGATTTCAGGGATAAGGGGTCGTGATCTTGAGCCCGCCTCCAGTAAAAAGGAGCCCTGTGTCTGAATCGTAGCACTCATCGAGACTTCGTGCCTTCTTTCTTCCAAATTTTCAGTCTGTCAGATAGCAAAACCAAAAACTTAGCACATATACGTAAATCAGATTCCAAACTAGTTTTGCAGCATTTGTCTCCATAAGTTACCTGGCAGTAAGGCATGAAAAGGGTGCAGACAGCACAGTGTGGAGCAGTTTGAGCCGCAGTCATGTTGAACTCTCTTTCATATTGGAAATGAGCTTTCCTATGCTGCCACAAATTAACCAAAGGTTTCGCCCAATCCTCAGTCTCTGGTTCCTCTTCTTTAGATTCACACTCCTCTATGGTCTCTGAGACACGCATATATAAATCAGTTAAGTTAAAGTTAAGTAGAGTTGGAAATAGAAAACATTAACCAATGAGACGAGCACTATTCCACACAATTAGCAAGGAAGTCAAAGTAAAGACACTGCAGTGTGGTGATGCTGATTCTACAGTGGCATGAATTTTTTTTTTTTTACACTTAATATTTGGCTGAGCTCTAGTTTGTATTTGTAATAACTGGATGGCAAGACGAAAAGAATGAGCATGACAAAAAATGATAAAAAAAGCAAAACGGTTGTTTTTTAATCACTGAACCCGACAGATTTCGGGTCCTGACTTAATGTCTTTTCCTGACTTCTAATCTATATGATTTCTTGTAATATCTCTATATTTGAACTGTCAAATAAGCTATAAATGCAAACATAAATAAAGAAATAAATGAAAATAGTAAAACATTTACCATCATCACTGGCAGCCTGCTGTTTCACAGCACTGGGTACTGCTCTCGCTGTGGGTTTTCTCAGGGGGTGACGCCAACTCTTGGTGGTCTTCTTAACAGGTTGAATGTGATACTGTGTGTGAGAGACATTTGTAAGGTCAAAGGGAGACACAGAACCCTTTGAACAAACATAAAATACTATTGCTACCTTTATTGTGCATGCAGGTGTAGGTACTGTACGTTGACATTCAATAACCCCTTGGCACTTTAAATCCTTGTTTATCATGCCAGTAAAGCTTGAGAAAAGGAGAAATAAACGTTTCAACTATTAACGGGAAAATTAAAATTCTGCCATGATTTACTCACCCTCAAGACAGCAACGTACTTGACATTCAAAGCGTAGAATGTCAGTTACGTTGCTGTCTATGGCCGGGTGTCAGCTCCAAGACCTCTTCAAAACTACCTTAAATGTGTTCCGAAGATGAACGGATGTCCTAGGGTTGGCGAATGACTTAAGGGTGAGTAATTCATGGCAGAATTTTCATTTTTCGGCAGAGTTTTCCTTTAAGTGTTCTTAAAGCCACCCGTGGTGAAAATATGTTTACATGTCTATGTGGTGTTTTTAATATGCTTTATGACAAACTAAGTGCAAATTCATCAGTCTACAACATTTCTGAGGATTTTCTCCCTAAATACAGTCTCAAAAACGCAGTTTAAAACCTCTGTTCTCTAACGCAGAAAACATACCGCAACCAATCACGTCACACAGTTGACCAAATGGATCATGAAGTCCAAGCTCGTGACAGAGTGAAGGCGGAGTCTAATTTGCATATTCATTAATCCGTGTATGGTATACTAAATAAACCAAGAGTGGAGAATTGCATTGCAGAAGCTCAGATCAATATAAAAAAGAGGAATTATCACTTTAATCAATCATCTTTTTCACAAAACACAAGTGATTTCTTCTAAACGCATACCAAAGTGCTGTACACCAGAATAACCGATAAACATTCAAATACACAAGCAAGAATAAAATAAAATAGTTGTATTATTGCATCTGGTTAAGAAAGGATGCATAACTTTGCAACAGAACTTACTGTGCACACTTCCCCCGGCTCCAGACCTGCTTCGCCACACTCTGGGTCACTCAAAGCATTCTCATCACTGGATTCACTGCTGCTGTCAACTCCTTTTACTCTAGATTCACAGGAATCCGAGTCGCTTACGGACCCATCGGGTTCTGACTTCACACCTTCATAATACTCTTGACTTTTGATCTCCTCCGCCTGAGGTTGCTGAGAGTCTGTCTGCTCATCAAGAACACAAGCTCCACCTTCTTCCACTTCCACTTTTTGGTTTTGGGTTATCTCTGACCCCTGTATGGAACCGGGCCCCAAGTTGCCCCAAGCCTGCGTACAAGGTGAAAAGTTTGGAGAATCGGTGGACTTTTCTTGCTGGCAGTTTGATTCCGACCACATGGTGTAGGAAAGTGAATCATGGGTGTAGTCGGTGAGACTGCCTACACCTTGAGCAAGACCCACAACCAGCTCAGGCTGCAAACTTTCAATGAGCACTGCAGGACTCTGGGAGTTGAGGTTTTTCCAAATGGTGGACGTAAAGGGTTTGGAATCTACAAGGGACGTAAGGATGCAGTGAGAGAGCTGGGATGCTCTTCATTACACAGAGAAGTTTGTTTGTTATCTCTGTCAGAACATGAACGTTCGGTCATTTCAGAATTTTGAGCATCTACAAAATTCATTTCTGCTACTGTGGAAGGTTGCAAAAGACAGTTTGTGGCAATCTGAAGTTGTTCGGACAGAGGAAGAATGGAAGTGTGTGTGTCTGCGGATGGCAGTGTGTGTTCATGTCCTTCCTGTTTATACTTCTTTTCTGGGGGTTCCCACTGTGTGATTGAGGAAGGGCATTCTGGATCTGCTATGCAAGTGTCTGAGGTTAAGTTTTGTGATTGGGCCGAAAATGTTTTGAGGTGCAGTGTACAACCAATCGGTACAGGCGCTCTCAGAGCAAGTCGGCGTGTCATCTGTAATAACAGGAGGTAAGTTCGATTTTTCCTGATGGAGAACAGGTGCTTCAGTAGTGTTCGGAATGTCAAGCAGGAGTTTCATGGAGTCCGTCTGGATAGCCAGTGTCAGCGAGGGCATCTCAGGCACAAGAGACGAATGATTCAATCTCTCTTCTGTGACCTCGGGCGTGAGAAGAGGCATTTCGGAAAACGAAGCCACATGATGGATTCCAGAGTTTGTTCTGTCTTCTTGGGAGCCGAAGCCTAGACAGATTGAGCTTTGCTCCTTGTAAAGTGCTGATGTGCCAAACTCGATATTGCTCTCGGTCGAGATATCGGCGGTCGTGTGTCGTCTGTTTCAATTTTAGCTTGTTGGGATTCACTTTCCGAAAATAGAATCACGGTACTGTTAGACCTGAGGGGTGGTGAGGAGGTCAGTGAAATAGAAGGTGCACTTGTTTCTGAGGCAGATTCACAGTTTGGGATTAAAGTTTGATTTGAACTTTCAGCAGTTTTTTGTGAATTAACAGTCACGTCCATAGTCATCTGTGTGCTAGGATTTGTGGATACCTGACCTTCATTTGACATTACAGACGTCCGGGAGTCAGCATGCTCAGGATCTCCCTGGCAGGATGTGGCAGTGAGCGGAGGGGTCGAGGGTCTCTCAAGGGAAGAATCTCTGAGTTGACGAGTGGACTGAGCCAGCAAATCGCTTTCTACTCTTGTCACCTTGACGACACACATTTGTCGACACGGACCAGTGAAACCTAAAAAAAGACCAATGTAGAAGCCTTTGATCAGTTTATATGAAAATAATTATGGAAATCAGGTGACAACGCAAACACATCCTAAATATAATATGATACATTTTATAATGTTAATATTATAAATGTATTATTATTTACTGCGGCCGTCCTCGAAAGGAGTTATTTATATTATATTATATTGCATTTTTGTCAATACATCCTCCAAAAAATGACACACTGGACCTTTAAAGCTGAAATCCATAACTTGAATCCAAAACTTGCATTTGAAAAAAAATGTCCTGGATAAACTGTAATGCAATTGCGCATAAATTCTACATTTGCAAGATAGAGAAAAAGGAGACACAATACTAAAATTAGAGTTAATAAAAGAATACTTGCCTTTCAAATCAGCTGAGTACTGCAGTTCTTTCTCATGTTTCACTGGCTCTTCCTCTTCTTCCTTTTTTGATGTTAAAGCTGCACCCCTACTCCTTCGAGCACCACCTTTCACCGGCATGGTGTCTACCGTCTTTAATTGTTTGGAGCATGCACGTGGGTAATGGAGACTGTCAATGGACAAAATGATCAATGACTGCCATCTGACCCATTGCAATGACACAGTAAATCATGCTTGCATTCATGATCAGATGTTAAAGCCTTATACCTCTAAACTCACCATTTACATCATCAACTGCTTCATACCTTTTTGTGGCAGGTGTCTTCCTGCGACGTCTCTGAATCCAGCTCTGCAGCTCGGGTGTGGTGCTGGGCGTGGCCAGAGTGTGATCCAGTGTGCATGCGTCTTTGCCTTGTGTCCAAGCCTGGTAGCGATCTGGCTGGAATCGTCTGACAAACGGATCCATTGAGATCTTCACCATGTCCTTACTACACGTACACTGCAAGATACATGAACATAGATTTTGACGGACTCACAACAAGTCGGCAGCGGTTGTTATTAGTCGTCTTTTTGTACCTGTGTAGCAACTTTGCCGTAATCGATCCACCGGATACTGGCAAAGTTGGTGGATTCGGCACAGTTGAAGCCGTGGTTGAATCCAGCGTGGTAACCATAAGGAAACGTGATCATAAACTCCCCGGCCTCCTGTGTTATCTGTAAAATGAAGAGTATTGAGAATACATAAGAGAACTAGCTAAACAGATATTTTGAAAAGGTTAGAGTTGATGGTAAAAGACTGTGGATTGCCTTATCAAATGGTATGCTGTATTTCTTGAGTACAGAAGGGGATATCAGAGTCATCTTGTGTCTCAGGAACGCCTCACAGCTTTTAAAGCTGTTCGGAAAGAAACCTAAGGACAAAGACACATGTACTGTATCACACTAGCTACCAAAGAAAATACTTGCATGTCAGGGTGAAACAAAAAATCTTCATTTGTATATTTTTAAAGGTAGCCCTATTTTAAAAGTACTTTCTGCATTAATTGAACCTCAGTAATGCAAACAGCAAAGTAAATAAACTTTAACGTGTATATAAAACTTTTAACCTATATACAGATAGGTCCATTAATATTAAGAAAGTTATTTTAGCTGTGTAGTTAAATTTATTTAAGTTACAGTTATATAATGGATATTGGCTTAAAGTGCACACTCTCAGCTTTATGTAGAGTGTATCCACATCCAGATTAGCGGAAGGGTTTAGGAATTACAGCTCTTTAATATGTAGCGCCCCCCATTTTCGAGGGACCAAAAGTAATTGGACAGTCGAATCAAAAGCTGTTTTATGGACAGGTATGAGCTTTTCGTTAAATAATTTCGTCATAAATTAAGCATGTTAAAGGTCTGGAGTTGATTCTACTTGTGGTGTTTTTCATTTGGAAGCTGTTGATGTGAACCATAGGCTGTATAAAATATGGACGTAGTGTCCGTGACGTCATCCGTAGGTTGTGAAGAGTAAAAATGATGCTTAAAGTAGGTTGTCGCCATCTTGGGATCGCGTCATCGCGCGTCACTCCCGGATAATCGAAAATGGGCAAAGAGGCAGGACGTGGGTGGAGCTGACGTGTCTGGTTGCTGAAACAAACCACGCCCACCAAGCTCGACGTATTGGCGGTTGACATTTAAACAATTACAGCGGTTTACAGCTTACTCTTGAGGTAAATTACCTGAAACTACACAACGTGCATGTTACAGCTAAATGGACACATGTCACTCAAGTGGCCACGCCCTTAATTATGCCGAATTTTAAGGCTAAATATAATCTAAACAGATGAGTTATAAAGAATCCACACCCTCACAGTTGTAATGAAGGGCAAAATTACCTATATAGACCAAAATATTTTTTTGTACCAGGCTGTAAACATGTTTTATTGTACTGTAAAGTTGGCCATTTTAATATGGGGCTCAATGAGATTCTGCTCTGTTTTGGAGCCAGCCTCTAGCGGCTAGTCGATGAATTGCAGTTTTAGTCACTTCTGTGTTAGTTTCATTAGAGAGACTGGAAGATTGCCCCTTGGTGTGAACCCACATCATGCTCCATGCAAAGAAAAATGACCATAGTTAAAACACAACCAATCCATCAGAATCCCAGGAACATTAAGAGTGGCCAAATAAACAATTTGGTACATTCCGAGAGAAAAAAACAACACACTGGTGAGCTCAGCAACAACAAAAATCTTGGACGTCTATACAAGATAAAAGTGGTGGATGATGAAACTTTAAGCCAATATCCATTATATAACTGTTATTTAATTACATTTTGGTTCACAGCTTAAATAACTAAAAGTGTGCCTCTGTCCAAATATTAAGGACCTAACTGTATATATAAACTTATGTATACCGTTTTCTGAAAATGTTGTTTTATGGAGGGACCCTAGATCAGGGGTTCTCAACCGTTTTGACTCAAAGGCCCCTCATTGTATTCAACAACATTCGAAGGCCCCCCTCCCACTCACGAAACCTCCAAATTTATACTCAATAAAATATTTTAGAGCTTAACTTTAACTGGTAAAAAGTTTATTACTTATAAAAATGGTCAAATAATAAGAAATATAATTTTTTCTCATTTTAAAATATTGGTCATCTTGAGGCCCCTTGGAAGTCAGCCGGGGCCCCAGATCTGACCAAATCCTTATTTTTAAGACCTGAATGCAGATTAGCTACATATACAATGAAAGGCACAAATGCAAAAATATTAGGATTCAATTTAATACTGTCTTGTACTGCCTGTAATAGTTTTGTAAAACAATCTTTTTATTATTTTTACTAATTGCACAATAGTTTTTTTTTACCTATCGCAAGACGTTCTAACCTCTTCCCGTGTTCTGGAGGGATGGCATACCTGCAGAATAAGGATGCGTATTTAGTTTTTAACAATAGTTACTGGTTTAATTGCTAACCTCCTTTAGATAAAGAAGGGCTTTTCACTTTAACTGTTCAAATACATAACTGTCCTACCAGGATTTGGGTTCGCCGAAGTGCAGGTAGTTGATGCTGTAGAGGTCCATGTCCTCTGTGTGCCAGGAGAAGCTGGTCTTCCACATGCCAAAGTAAAGATAGGGTGTGTTTACCCCCTGAATGGACACGCCGCAGTCTTCTTCTATCACATCCAAGATGGAGTTCAAGTGCCCAATGTTCCACTCTTCAATGCCCTGATGTAAAGAAGACGTACAATTTCAAAACTATCACCTGCTTACCAGTTAACAAAATTAATAGTATCATGATAGTGGTTTTCCGGACATATCACAATATTTCACCATTTGTATTGTAGTATCATCCAGAGCCAGTGTATAGAGACAATTATTACATTTTGGAAAGCGGTGCAGTGTTTGCATCCTCACCTCATCGTACAGTGTGCCACTCACATCAGCACCATAGATGGGTGACACAAACGTCAGATTCTTCCAGTACTTCCTCTCCAGGTCTTCATAGTTCAGATATCGAGGTGTGCAGTACCTGAGTCGGTAAATCACACATATCCAGAATTCATCATTTAAAGACAACAAAACAGAGAACAAATGAAATCCAGCACAAGACAATGCATAATGCTAAATGTTTTACAAGAAAATAACAAAAGCTATGCAAATGCTTTCAATTACCAGCTTTTAGGTTGTGGTTTAAGCCTGGAAAAAGGAACCAAATGTACAACTACAACTATTATGCACATAATGTGTACTGGCTTTGCATAATTTTTCCATACTACTGTACTTTAGTAAGAGTTGAATGATGGTTACTTTCAAACCAGTATCAGCGTATCACTTACATGTCACTGTTGGCCAGTCTGCGGAACTCCTGCACAGTGAGAGGCTTCTTCTGGATGTTGTACTGGGTGAAGAGACCTGATTGGCCAGCCACCATCTGCTGAATAGGGGCTTGGATGACAAAATCGTCAATATCTTCGTAATTCTGACGTGGCTTCCAACCCTTGGGTGGGATAACCTGCGTAAATAATTCAGATCTACAGTGAAAATTATGAAGGGGATTTATTAAGTAGCAAAAGCAGGAACTGAGTGGGGTCCATTAAAGGACAGTAATTAAGTAAAAGTAAATTAGTAATGAATTTAAAATTAGGAATAATTCAATTTAAAAAAACAATTGAATATGGGGACCACATTACATTTTAGTGAATTCTGGCATTTAATTTACATTTCTGACTAAATAATTTGAGTAAGACACAATGATTTTGTAATTCATAATTGTTCATATTTAAGTTACTACTGTAATGTATATATGTATCTCTGTGTTTTACTGTTGTGACAAATATGACAGTGTATGTATTTATGTTATTTTATTGCCCGGTTTCACAAACATGACTTAAACCTAGTCCCTGACTAAAATGTTAATTTGAGCTGTCTTAACTGAAAATAACTTGCAATGACAGATTCTAAAAAATGCCAGTGCTATCGTTTTGTCTCATGATTCATAAGGCATTTTTATAAAATCTACTTAAATATCCGAATTTATATTTACCTAAGGCCTAGTCCTGGCTTAAGCTAAGCCCTGTCAGTGAAACCGGGCCTAAATGTAATATTTGATCAATATTTGGGTTACGTTCAATAAAATATATTTCGTTCTATTTGGTTTTTAATTCCTGGTCCACTACTGAAAATCAATGTCAAACGCAAACTACAAAAAGACACACAAAGTATATACACTGCACAATTAGATTTACACAATAAATGAGTTATAAAAGCATATGACATTGATACAAAAGTCAAAAGCCGCAGCTATGAGTAAGACACAAATATACAAGCATGCACCACAAACACCCAACCTTGGCTAGACCAGCACGATGTGCTCCCTGAGACTCCATATACACCAGGTACTGGTTGAAGTCTTTAAACTCCTCCATGGTAGGTCTGAAGGTCATGATCTTACAGGCAGCGTTAGCAGGGGCGTTCGCCCCAACACCTGCCATGCTGACCCGTCCTTCCTGCCTCCTCCGAGAGGCTTTACCTGCAGAGCACAGTGTGCACTGTAATAACCCTCCACAATTCTGATCATACATTAAAAGTTGCACAAACATCAAGATAAACATAATTTAAATTTTTTAATAAATTATTACAACAGTTTTAAACCATCGTTATGATTTTCAAACAATTATTTAATCCCTTACTTGAACTTTTCAGACCTGACTAGGCTTTCATCACTGTTTACTAATGCGATCACTGACTGTAAAACCGAGAACGACACCTAGCAGTGTTTTATATGCCTACTATTTAACAGCGAGGAAATTATATGTCATATGTGCCATAGTATATCAGCCCTACGTGTCGTTTGACTCGGTATTAAAGCACAATGCACCAAGCGTACATTCTGTGTTTACGTTATACGTCTATGAGTTTTTAATGTCCGGGCCCACCCCCATAATCTTCTAATAAAACAAAGGTATAAAATCAATGTTGATATGGGTGAAATGCGTGCATATAAAATTACCGCATTTACCGCATCTCCTGCATTACAGTATTTATAGTTCAGATTATGATTTTGGTTCCACTCGGATTAGGGTTCTTTACAGTTAACTGTTAGCTTATTAGCTGCCAGTGACCATATTAAATGTCTAGTAATACAGTTTCGCTCGTTAAGTTCTCGCCTGAGCCCAATGTGTCGAGATTAGGAGGAGCCTGTGCTCGCACTACATTCACGACCCGTCACGCGTTTCGAATAGAAATACCTCAGTAAAGTGTGATCGTGGGCTTCACTTCAGTCCCTTTAAACGTCCCAGCTGTTCTACTTCATGACAGCTCTCTGTTCTCACACGATTCCAGCCCTGCTTTCTCTTCATCTCCCTTTGAGTGCAACAGAGAACAGGGCCATCTAGCGGCCTGTATGTCATGTCATGACACCGCCCCGTATTGTACGCAAAATCATTCAATTCCCAAAGTAGAAATGTTATGAAATATAAAATAGATAAATAGAAATATTTGGATCAATTTACATTTCTTTCTGTGTAAACACGACCCTCGTTGAATCCATGATATAAATCAGTTGTTTTTGCTAGTCTGGGAAGTTCATGATGACTGGAATGATTTTCAGTCATTTAAATACGTTTTGGCTAAACAATAATTTAGATTATTTTGTAACTTTGTGCCAAGCATACGGTATATAATAGTTTTTTAATACTGTAATGGGAGACCACTAGCGAAAATGCTTCTATATTTGCCTTTTTTAAATGTAATGCTGCTACAAATATCAACATAACAATCTTGTGTGCTTAAATAAAATCAAGAAATTCTTCACAGATTTTTTTGCATAACATAGAGAAACTTTAAATATTTGTTGTTCATTTTGTGCCGTTTATTTGTGTAATAAACTTTTTAGTGTATCCTGGTTTAAATAGAAAATATTAAAAACATCTTTCATTTAGATTTTAATGTATGTGTTTTTAATATGTTTGTCTGTTTGACTAAATAAATACATAAATAACCTAAATAAATAAAATATAAAATAAATGTACATTATGCAATTCATACTTTATGTTTATAAACCCTCCAACCCTCTATACTTATTATTTTGATTATTACATCAATGCAAAACAAAGAAAAAATAAAGCAAATAAAGCAAATTGTTATGTAGTCAGATAGCTAATTGAACATATCTTTTGCACACCATTAAACTCATTGAATTTAAATCTGAGAGAGAGACAGAGAGACAGAGAGAGAGAGAGAGAGAGAGGGAGAGAGAGAGAGCCTGATCAAGCACCGAAAGCAGATTAAGCTGAAGTGCATCTCTCCTCTCGTGCTGTGAAACTCCCATCGGACTAACTCGCCTTATCTTCATTTATTTACCGGAGTGTTCTGTCAAAGCGCTGGATACTTCATGAAAGTGAGCATCTTTCTACGAGGTAAGAGTTTTCTAACATATAAATGTTGTTAGTAAGCGGTGTGGGGTGAAGATGAAGGCGCGTCTCGGACGGGACGAGATGAATGTGACAGATTAAAGGGAATTAAGCGGAAAAGCACTTTCATGCGTCGCCTCAGACCGAGAGCGTTTGAGAAATTGTTGTCTTGAAAAGAATTAAACGACAGAGAGTAGACTAAGTCTTTTACATTTGACACATGAACACAAGTATTAAAAACAAAATCAAAAGCTGTTAGGCGTTTACATCATTGTCCATTTCAATAACAAGACCAAAACAAACATTGGGCTACTGTGGAATACTACTGCTATTTGTGAAAGAGCCTTCTTGTCTTTCACTGGCTGTTGTCCTATACAGCGAGATTTCCCTATAGCCCATATTATTACATTATCTTCTTATCTTGCATTTTAGGGAATGCCACATTTCATCGATTTTTGAGTGAGAGCTAAATAGGGCTTCATCACAAAAAATGTATGTGTACAGGCTTTATTCAAATCCTTTACAGCAAGCAATAGGCCTAACATTTAGTTTAGTGTTGCCTGTAAGACTTACAGTAAATAGGCATTTGTGAAAAACATGTGCATTTTATACAACACATTACGTTTTTGTTCCATTTGCATCAATTTAACTGATGTCCTTGATGAAGGTTTTTTTTTGACATTACATGACAGAATTGTAATAAGAATCATGATATGTGGTGAGAGTGGAGTAAAAATCAGGAAGGACATCCGACAAGCTTCAGAAAGGTCCATAATTCATTTATAATGTTATTTTTAGAAGCAGCTGAATACTGTGAATTCTTGATGCCTTGTAATTGTAAACTTACCGAAGCAGACCATGCCACATGTTTAAAACCTGACAAACTAATAAAGATTTGCTCATTAAGACACAAGGCGTTTACGACAATGCTTTAAAACTGTGAAGCAAACTGTGCAACTGTGATCTTGCATGCACCACTTAAACACATATATTTTTTCAAATCACTCTTTCGAGCATGAACCCGCGCTTTACAAGCTCCTAACAGCTGCAATGGGCAATTTGTGTCAATATTCACTTAACTGGCTCTTGGAAAGGAAGATAGTGGTCTGAACAGGAACTGATCCGATTACGCTCTCCATATGAGTGACTGAAGACCTTTTGGCAAATGTCTGCTGCATGTGAAAAGCAGTGCGGAGCAGAGTGATAGCAGTAACAGTCAGGGGTTTGATTCCCAAAGAACACACTAGGGTATATGAACTGTGAATGAACTATAAGTTGTTGTGGATAAGTGTCTATCAAATGCATCAGTTATATTATTTTTGTAGAACAGAAGATTTACAATAATGAAGAGTTAGACATTCAAAAAAGTAAATTCAAAAGTAAATTTTCAAAAGTAAAAGAAATTGAAAACTTGCCAATGTATTGTTATTAGTCATTCTCAATTTTTTACTTACTAAAAGCTCTGGGCAGGCCTTTTGTGTAATATGTTTTCATTTTCTGTTTATTTTGTTGTAATAATAATGTAGTTTTTACACCTTTAGTAAGTTTAATCAGACAAATTACATGTGATTATCATACTACAGACGCAACTCTGGTTTTCACATCTGGTTCATTGAGCTCTTACTCAACATTTTCACTGAATTTCTTAACAGATTTTCTTTTCAGAGGTTTTTGCGTTAATACATCTGGTAGATTTTTTTATCCAAATCAATATACATTGCATTCTAAGTACACATTTTAGCTAAAACAATGCTCTAGTTGAGCTATAAAGAAACATATGCGCATATTTTTAATGCATTTACTGAACAGGCTCACTGCACACAGTACAATCACACTGATATAATATAAACAAACAATTTTCTTTTCATTAAAACTAGTAAATCTAATTTCCATATAGCCAACAACATTTGGCTTCTCATCAGGCAATAATTCCAGTAATAACTTGTGAACATAAATTACATTCTAATTGTATCAACAATTCATTTATTATATTGTCAATTATTCTTCATTATTTATTTAATTGTCTTATCCCATGACCACAGGGCTTATGTCATGAAACCAAGAGTACACAATTCAAAGAACAGCTGGCCACTATATGGTGAATTACACAAAGATAAACACAACCTGATTATTACCCCCTGTGTTATTACTTAGCATTTTTTTATTTATCCTGACCTTCACAATCTTTTCAATTTCTTTAAAATCGACCCTTTAACAAACTATTTCTCATTTTCTAATCCTTCTTTCATTCACCCTTATTCATGACCCCCCCACTCTGTGATCACCATTCAGTTTTCTCTTACACTATCTTTCTGTTGTGTTGTGCTTGTGTGTGTGAGTGGCGAGGCAGCATTATTTTGATGCATTATTAATGTCTGTGCACTCTGTGGTCTTCTCTCTCTCTCTCCCTCTCTCTCTCTCTCTCTCTCTCTCTCTCTCTCTCTCTCTCTCTCTCTCTCTCTATATATATGTCCGCAAGACAAGTTTAAGGGCAATAATGGGTTTACCAAAGCGTTTAAAGAGAGGTAAAAGGATACACACACTCATACGTGCAAAGTGCTTTCACATTGCTGGGAACCTCATAAACATACCTGCACATATAGCATAGGCCTATAGTTAGACAGCAAACCGATTTCGACTGATCCGATTTAATTTCTAAACCATTGTCCATTAAGAAAAAATCTAGATTTAAGATTTAATTCATGTTTTTTATTTATTTAGTATCTTGTTTTTGTTCACATCCTTTTTCTGTTTTGCATGTGTTCAGGTTAAAGATTTTATGTGAATCAGTGAGAAAGTAAAATGAAATAGAGACACTAGAGATTTGGCTGTGGTTATGGGGGAAAAGCATGCAGAGAAGAGGATAAACTAAAGAAATAAGAGAACAAGCGAGTGAGAGAAAGAGAGCTATGTTCTCTGTTTTTGCACAGAATGCATTAATTATTCAACAGAGGCTGAAAATGTTCAGAGGGGACTCCGACAAGCCTGACTCTTCTGTCTCTATCCTCTCTCTCTTTCCATTGTCTGTATAGTCATAAATTTGGTGACCTCTTAGGTAAATACAGACATATTTTTTCTAAAAGAGGCGTAAACTGTTAGTAAATCTGGGTCTATATTTCTGTAATTTGACATTTCTTTGCATTTCAAAAATATCTGAATTCTGTTAACTAAAACACAAAAATTCTGTAAAACTAGTGTTTTTTACTGTGAAAAGGTTAAACATAAGACTAAATGTTTATGGATGGAGACAAGTTCAGGACTCTTGGACCAGAGTTCTCTTTGTATGCAAGATCTGGATGGACCTCACACCCGAAGGCAGTTTTATGAGTCTAATATTCTCAACCAAATCTCTATAGGGTATATTTGTTTATTGTCATAGACTGTTCTGCAGGCTTTCTCTATCCGTTCCTTCACTGCAGAGTTAAAGCTGCCTGGGGATTTTAGGGCTTTATGGATGTGTGCTATATGAAGGTTATGGTTAGTTCCTTATTTGAATATGCATTTCGTTCCTTTGTTGTGTTTCAGTATCAGCATAAATTCTGGAACATTTTGCTTCTAATTCTGGCCAAGAACAATCCATTTAGACAGGAATTGGAATTGATGATATCACAATAACAGGCTGACCCAGGAACAGAGATCTGGGCAGGAACAAAAGGCAACTTCTAAAGGTTAAGAACAAGTTCAACAACAGCATTCTGGAGTTTTAGGGATGTGACAGGTCTATGGCATATATCCATAGGGGCGGAGTTTGATGTCTAGCCATCACATGACTAGCAACTGGATGAGCAGTGATTAGGGAATGGTTTATCAGACAAGGACAGAAAGCCTTTATTAGAATCACTTTGGATTAGCATATAAGTTGATTACAGTATTGCCCAAACATTGTACTTATGTAAAATAATTATTGTAAATTGTATTACAAAGAGAAAGATATTTTGATGAATGTTGGTAAACAAAAAACTGTGGCACCCATTGACTTCTTTGTGTCCATTTGTGTGATGTATCACAATGTTCTCTTCTTACATTTATTAATCACACTATGGTGCAAGATGCAGATGCTTTGTAACAATGAACAAGTGTTGAGAAATACAAATGAGCACATGATTCCGTCTGAAGAGTAGCCTAAAATAATAAAATCTAGATGATCCTGCAGAAAGCACAGGAAGGACACACTGTAAGGAAATTTATCGATGTAGATCTCTCAGTTTACCTTGGCTAGGACTGAAATGTATGATTAGTGAATAGCTGTGTACTAATACGTTTTTTAGAGGGGGAAAATGCAGAAACACATTCAGACATGGTGGGCTAATGTGGTGATGTGTCGCTGTCCGGTGCTGAAACGGCTTCATTTGCAAAAACCACAGAGAAACGACAACTGATGTCATAGCCATTAAGCTCAAAATTAAGCCACACCCTGAAGGAAGCTACTGTCCTCTCTAAAAAGGGGGATAGAGTGACAGGATGACTCAATGCCACATTAGGGGATGCTAGATTTTACATAAACTGGTTGTAAATGTTACATAAATCTACTTGAGAGGAAATAAAGACTGTTTAAGGTTAAGAAAGAGTTTGCATTTTTTAGACCACTGGGCTGAAGATTTGTATATATTGTAGACGGTTAAACACTTTAATTTTTAAGCTTCAGGTTCAGTTAGAGATGGTTAGATGGTGCTTCTCTGATACAAGGGAAAGTGACAGGATTGGTGCTTCTCTGGTTGGTTAGGCCACAATGTAAAATGCCAAACAGAGAATATCAGATAACATCTTATGTCTTTTTGACAGAGCCAAGGCCCCTTGGATCGCCCATCATGAAAACAAACAAGAATCCATGTTTGATGCAGACGTTGAGGACCATCAGAACACGAAGACAGCAAAGCACCTGCAGACAATGGAATTACTCATTGATGGAACAAGATCTTTGAATCTTTCTGTTTCCAGACATCAACTGACCTTGGAAGATTTAACCTGAAGTCTTTCAATGCAGATGAAGAGCTAAAAACTTAAATACACCTATGCAATGTAATGGATAGGAAAAACCTCCATGTAACTTGCATTGCATGTCGCCGTTTGGGATGAGCGTTACAGTAAACAAGTTCATGTAATGTTAATCTACTGAACTGCTTAAGGCTCGTACAATGGTCTACAGACTGAAACATGGGAAGACCTTTAAAATCATGAGTTGTCTGAGGGATCACATGATAAAAATAAAGCTTTGAGGAATTGGTGATGTAAGTTCCTCTCCAGCGTATCATCGCAATTTAGGGTGAGTCTGCATTTGTGTTTTGCTGATTAGTTTGTGAATAGTGTGTGTGTCTGCAGTATATGCCTTGGTGATCGGCTCAGACTGTGTGACGCAGTTGTCCTGAGTCCCGGCCTTCACAAACCCAATCCAATTAGAAAACGTATTAACAAACTCAGGGTTGTTTGTCTATACTGTATGTGTGTGTTTTGCACAAAAGCATGGAGGTACATATGCTCCACGCAGCCTGTGAAAGTGCTACATGTTTGACACTTCTGAGTGTCTATATAGTCTAGTAAAAGGATCACCTAACTGTCTGGGTAGTCTGTTTCAAAAATATCTGGCAACAGACATTGGTACTAAGGTAACATGGTAAGTATCGTCTGCCCGTAATCCTCAAATGTGTGCGTGAATGAATTCTTACCTTCAGTAGTTCGACCTATAGCCATTAGAAGGAGTTAGCCATGTTTATGATGGAGCTCAGCCATTATCTCTCAGAGAGAACCGTTTTTTTAAAGGGAACATGGGAGTGAGGGGAAATTAAACCTCACTTTAGTGGCCTCTAATCTAATTGTGACGAGGGAGAGAGAAAGAGAGAGAGAAGTACTTTGAAATGAGAGTTACATTGTGAAAGTCTTCGACTATGGTCCCCATTTCCATGCAACAACCTGGATTTAATACCTAGATCAAATTTAGAGATCTAGCCGATTATAGATGAAAGGAAATGCTTATAATTCAATCATGCTATCTATAGTTTTAACATACAGAATATATGTCTTTCACTGGCTCCAGATTTTGCTTGTGAACGGAAGCCAAAAGTATACAGTATACCTATAGCTATTGATCAAAGGAGTCTGAAGCATGTGCCATTTAAGAAGTTATTAATAGTGCTAAGAGGGCTTAAGAGAGTCATAGTAGATTTGTGTTGGGAAACCTGTTAGGTTGTAACGCTTAAAGAAGCAGAGGGAAAAGTGGTCTGTGGTACAATTTTAAAGACAAAATTAAAAGAAAGGCACTGTGACTAAACACCACACATCTGTTTTATTTAAATAAATTAGTTTTTCTTTTATTCAGTGAAAAGCATTAGGTTCCACAGAATAGCTTTATGTTAATATCCTTCATTATTGATATTATTAATATTTAATCAGACGAAAACAGTAAGAAAGAACACAACAGGTAATTCTTAGCCATGGAAACTGATTTGCAAAGTAGATAAGGGGCAGGTGCACCATGCTAAAGGGTCACACTGCACGCAATGCAAACAACGCCTGAGGTAGGACATTTTGTTGGTTGGAAAGTATTATTTTTCCATTTATATCCCTACTTTTTGCGTCCGTTTGAAAATACAGATCAATTTCACCATTAATCATTTTATGATAAGTCAGTATGAGTGTGTTGACAAGACTCAACTCAACTTTTTTTTTACAATTTCATTGTTACAAAGCAGCTGTACATGAGACATTTCTACTATAAGCAAAATAATTAAAGTTATACCTGTAAAAACAAGAAAAAGGTGAAAGCACAGAAGACAGACATACCCACATACGAACGCTCCACACACACACACATATGCACCTCTACTAACACACAGACACAGATAAGCACGCATACACACAGACAAGCACACACACAGACACGCACGCACAGTGAAAGCACACATTTAAGATAAAGGAGAGAGAAACACAGGTCAAATGTTAAGGAGAACCTAAGATTCTAGTTCCCCTCTGGGAAAAGCTGCTGCCTCTGCACAAGCTCGACAGTGTTTGCACAACAAGGCTAAATAAAAATAAATAAACTTACTAATAAGGTAAATTATAGGTTCAAGATTATCATTTATGATCTAATAGCATTTTAAATTTTGTAGTGAAGATGTGTCAAGTCGCTGCGTCCTTTATCCAGCTCTATCATCTCAGCTCTTGTCAGGTCGCCGCTTCCCATTCTCCGCTCTACCATCAGGTCTGGGCATGAACTGCATCCTCGCTGTGGTAACCTTGGAACAAAGAGACAAGATTGGCTGAGAGTAGAGCCATTCGAGATCTAGACACTAGACACACATGTCAGTGGGTGATTTCTTGGCCTTTTTTTAAATCCCAAAGACCCCATTGGGCACTTTAAAATCCGTTTTATAAAAAAGGATTTCAATTCTTAGAAATGTAGTAAACTGTGCAGTGTCTCTGAAGGACTGTGCTTGTTTTTCCTCTTCATTTAAAGATTAATTTAGTTTCAATCTTGCTGTCTCACTAAAACCAACAGGGACAGTAGAGCTGAACACTGCTGCCTGGTCTTGTATGCAAAGCAATAGCACAGTTAAAATTGCTGGGCGAGACGCAGTAAAATGACTCTTGCGATATGTGTGCTACAGACAAAACTGTAGGTAGTGAAAATCAATGGAAATCCTGTGAAAACTGAGAACATAATTCGACCATGAGTCATGATCTCCTGGGATTTCTCTCTCTTCTCGTCTCAGCATCTTGTTTGTCTCTTTGTCTTTGTTGTTACTTCTCTCGCGTTGGTTATGAGGCTCCAAACTGTCCATTGCATTCCCTAATGAGAAGAAGCCTATTTGTTATAGACGCACCATAAACATAACCCCCCTCAGGAAGCATCATAACAATATATGAAGGTTACAATATAAAGAAAATGTTTTAGGAAGATAGGCTCGACTGCATATTATTTAAACGTTATAAGTACTGCTGTATGCATTGTTTTGATTGCCACAGATTGCCCATTATGAGCCTTTCAGAGGAAACATAACAGACAGTCAGTCAGGAAACGCATATGCATATGCATAACTTATTTATAGATCATTGCTGAAATTGCGTATTTGAACTTAAAGACCGTCAATGTCAGCAATGTTTATAAGGATTGTTTTATTATAATTGGATTATAAAGTCTGTTCAAGTGCATTTTAAGTTTATTTTGTACTTTAAGTGTAAGGAATTAAAGGGATACTCCACCCAAAAATGACAATTCTGTCATGAATTATTCCTTCCCCCATGTTGTTCCAAATGTATACATTTCTTTGTTCTTTTGAACACAAAGATAGATATTTGGAAAAATGTTGGCAACTGACATTTCTGGGACATCATTCGCTGGGAAACATTGAAATGGCAGTGAAAGGTGCCTCAGAACTCTTTGCTTTCCTAAATTCTTAGAAATATCTTTATAATTATAAATAATAATTTTTTCCTTCTCCAATGATGTCCTAGAAATGTCAGTTGCTAACATTCTTCCAAATATCTCTCTTTGTCTTCAACAGAACAAAGAAATTTATAAGGTTTGGAACAACTTGAGGGTGAGTAAATGATGATTATCCCTTACAGTATAGATACCGCACTTCTGTGAAATTGTAAGCAAATATCAGTTTGGACAACACTTAGCAACATGAAATTAATCTAAATATGACCTACAATTTCAGACTTTTGCTAAAAATATAGCAAAATCAGACTTTTGCTATATTTCTGAAGACAAATCTGCATTATTGTCAAATGTTTTGTTGTTGATGAATGTTGTGGCACCCTTTATAATTTTTGTTGATATTGTCAATCTGTCAAATGGTTGATCTCAGTTTTGATATGTAAATTAATAATACGTGCCTTAACAGTGATTTTTCACCTTGTGTAGATAAATGGAGGAGCGGGACCGCAGTCGCTCACCATCTCGCAGGACCAGCAGAGTAGAACAGGTGGTGGGACGCTGGCTTCGCCGCTCCAGGGAGTCCACCAGCCGGTACCACTCTTTTGATCATACATTGTTTATGTGTATGCAAAGGTTGAGTGTATCTCTGTTTCTGTTTGCATTAAAAAAAAATTAACTTGCTTCGACTTCCCTCTTTCTCCCTCTCTTTGAAGAGAGCGTGTGTTAGAGGATGGGCAAGCTGATGAAAATGGCTCTCAGGAGCAGAGGAGCTGTCCAATTAGAGTCACCGTAAAGATCCCACTTGACCCCACCCTGAACTCCCACGGCTTTACAGTGTCTACACACACTCCACATCAGGTGCTGGATGTGACAGAAGGTACTTCCACACACACACATTGGGTTTACATGTTTTATAGGGACTTTTATATTGTACAAACTGTAAATTCTATGCCCTCACCCGACCCCTAAACCAACCATAACCTTTATTTTTCCATAAAAAAACACTTCACTGTAATTTAAAAGCTTTTCCTCATGGGGACCAAAATCTTCATCTGCTCTGAAATTAACATTTTGTCATTTTACTTCAAACATGTCTGACCTTTGGCCTGTGAAACAAAACGTTAAAGTTGCTCTTTTCCACCTAATGCAAATGTATTCTGATCACTGGCTCATATATTCAGTTAAATATTAAAGTGTTTTATATATACTGTATATAGGCTTTTATAGATTATATTCTGTCATAATTTGAAACAGATTCTTACATCATAAAACGTTTTTTCTAAATTAACTAAATGTCTTACATTTATGTAAATAGTTACTAAGCAGTTCAATTCAATTCAATTATATGAGCTTTTCACAATGTGCATTGTTCCAAAGCAGCTTTACAGGAGAAAATAAGAAAAACTGAAAAGGTAAAACAATGTAGTGAGTGCATGGTGTTTGTAGAACAAGTAAGATCTGACTTGCTCTAACTAGGAAGGGATTTTGATGACTATTTCTTGTTTCTTTTCTTCTATTGGCTATGTCTTGACTAAAGCCCAAAGTTAGTCAGCCTTCTACTGGTGCCTTTGGAAAAAACCAGAGCACGATTGACCTGTCTTCTACAATGAATTATTTACCTTCTTAAATTGATTCAGCTTATAATAGTGCTTGTAATAGTTTTTTAAAACACCACTCGTGACCTCTTTACAATTATTATGCCCTAATGACTTTCAATAAAACACAAATAAATAGGTAGCAAAGTGTCCATGGATCGCCCAGAGTTTGGGTGGTGTGAAGGTAGTCAATATCATTTTCGAGCTTTAAAACCCTGCCTTAAACACTATTGGGACCGGACTTGATTTGAGAATAAATAGCATGATATTATTAGGATGTCTTCACAATAATATCAGGCTACTCCTGTGGAAATATACATATACTATGAATATTAAAAAAATACATTATGAATATACAGCACACAAGCCCTTAATGACAACAAATAGAACAGTTCAGTGCATTAGCTACAAAATAAGGTTGAAAAAATATAATTAGGCTAATATTCATTGTTTGTCCAAATAAAATAAATGCTTACATTATGACAAATGAGATGTATATGTTGTTAAAGATCATATAACCAAGTTTTAAGACAAAAAAATATTCTCGTTATTAAAGTGGTAGTACACTCAAAACTTCATTTACTCACACTCTTGTCATTTAAACCTAAGTTTCTTTCTTCCGTAGAACACCAAAGAAGATATTTTAAAGCAAGTTGGTAAACGAACAGCACTGGACCCCATTCACTTTTATTGTAAGGACACAAAACCAATGCAAGTGAATGGGGTCCAGTTACCATTTTTCAAAATATCTTTTGTATTCTGCGTAAGAAAGACAGTCATACTGGTTTGAAATGACAAAAGGGTTCGGAAAATATTGACAGAATTTTTATTTTTGGGTAAACTATCCCCTTAAAGTGCTTTCTGGTCAATGGTGTAAAATGAATCTCATTTGGTATATGGGTTAAAATTCTTTGTGGGTTAAAATATGGTGACTCAGAAGCTATTTGCATCCACCGCTTGCCTGTTGGGCAGCATTTTGGCTGACTGGGTTGGCAAATGGAGCCATGTCTACAGGACTCCCTTACTCTTGGAGTGGCCGAAGCCATCTGGTTCCCCTGAAGCCAAATACATAGTCAATAACTAGAACAACACAGATACTCCAATAACCTCAACAGATAAAAAATGTGAGATTGCAGTTCTTGTTAAAAGTCAGTAAAATGAATTAGAATATTGTTATTGATGTGTAAATCTTGTACACCCGATGTGTGTTTTTTAGGAGGCCCTGCCGATGGAAAGCTTGTTCCTGGTGACCAGCTTATTAGAATAAATAATGTTGCTGTTGATGATCTATCCACAGAGCAGGCTGCTGACATCATCAGGTTTGTGGCATTACAGTGTATAATGGCTAGGGGGCAGAGTCCAGTTTTTCTCAAAACAATACTTGGTTTTGACTCTAAAGTTTGAAGCTTTAAAACAAATATTAGTAACCAGAAAATTCTGGTAATGTAAACTATATTTGTACCACTTATTCTTTGATCTTTATTTACAGGGAATGTCGGGACACTGTAATATTGACTGTCATGAGATATACTGTGGTAAGACTTTATCTATGTATGCATGTCACAGTCAACGTGAAGGAATTTGTGAAAGTCAAAGTTATAACGCAAAAAATGTTTCTCAGTGAAATATACTGAAGGTCAAACATGTCTGTTCTTGGTTGTATCATAGGGGCCAAAGTCATCCTTCATAACCCCAGAGAAGAGAGCCAAGCTGAAGACAAACCCAGTCAAAGTGAGGTTTGCAGAAGAAGTGGTGGTCAATGGTCAATCACAGGTTGGATACATTTTATTTTTTCATACGGTGTGTAATTTAGCATGCCTGCGAACTCCATAGTAGCACAGAAGTGAGTGACAGAGACGGGAGGTTCAGGTTTCTGACGAAAGGGGCGTTTGTCCATTACTGGGTGTTTTTTACAGGGATATTTCAATCGTCTAATCAAAAAAGGGTGAGAGCCCATATCTCGATTATTGGTAATTCCCAAATGGGATGGGCGTTTTCAACCGTCCAATAGGAGAAATGAACTAGGAAACGCCTACTTGATTTTTGTAAATCAAATGATTTTAAAAAGACTATTCCGAGAAATTAACATTTTTGTTCTGCAAAGACCCCGTATCAGAGAGAGAGAGAGAGAGAGAGAGAGAGAGAGAGAGGAGAGAAGAGAGAGAGAAAGAGAGAGAGAATAGAGAGAGAGAGAGAGAGAGAGAGAGAGAGAGAGAGAGATAGAGTCCTCTCTCTAGAAGTACAAAAGATCCCGAGGAATAAGGGACAGAAACAGTGGTTTTAGTTTTAATGTAGGTGAAATATCAGTTAGTGAAATGTCAGTTAGTGAAATATCATTAATAAATTAATGTAATTATAACATTTTTGTTCAATTCATATATTTATTATTTTGAGCAGATTCAATTATTCCAAAATATCATGTACAAACATTAGAAGCTTAATGAAATGAAATGTAAACAACCAAATCTGAACTCTTAGATCAAATTCATTTTATGATTCATTTAGTGCTGTCTTTGTCAATAGTTTTGCTGATGTGATACACAATATAATAATTGTTTTATATAAGAAAGCACTTAGTGGAGTTCAGTGCTGTGCTCATTTCCCTCAGCCCTGGATGTTTTTAATTAACATCCAATTAAACAAACCCATTATCAAGCATGCCACATTAATAAGACTGTGATAAAATCATTTATCTTTGATTTCTTGCACTTTTTGTAAAAGAATGTTCCAGTTAGAGCTTTCTTTATCAGATTTTCACTACACGATTAGCACGGCCAAAATAATTCATCATAACGATGTTATTGTGCTGTACATTTAATTATTTAGAGTTTTCTCTTTTTTTGGCCAATAAATTATACTCCAGGCTTGTAGGGAGGCAGAGAGAGAAAGAGAGAGAGTTTAGAATATTAGTAGTAACAATATTAATCAATATGAATTAATAGTTTAAATTTGTTGTTGCTGTATATAGAGAATGAGAATACATTATTTATTTATATCGTTTTTTAACATATGGTATTATGTAATATCTATTGACCTGAGATCATATGTTGACCTCTTACCTCCAGGGTAACTCTTTGCTGTTCCTGCCCAATGTTCTGAAGGTCTACCTGGAGAATGGCCAGACAAAGGCTTTTAAATTTGAATCTAAAACCACCGTTAAGGTACTGTTGAGATATTCACTGATGTAGTGAAACATATGAAAGTGAATAATTGTAGTACCATCTATTCTAACCTGTATCATTACAACACAGTATTTTTGGATAGTAGGTAATCTTTGAGGTACACTGTTGCACATCCACTTAAACAAAAATGTGTACTTTTTAAATACATAGTAGCCTATGTTAATATGTTGCACCATAGCAGTATCTCACAGAAGTAATATTTTATTATATCTTTTCATGTGACAACACTGAAGAAATGAAACTTTGCTTGGGCCCAATTTGGACATTTTCACTAAGGGGTGTACTCACTTTTGTTGCCAGCGGTTTAAACATTAATGGCTGTGTGTTCAGTTATTTTGAGGGGACAGCAAATTTACATTGTAGCTGAGTGTCATTTCTACCGTGTTGTCACATGAAAAGATATAATGAAATATTTACAAAAATGTGAGGGGTGTACTCACTTCTGTGAGATACTGCACCATAGTGTTTATCAAAGTACCATGGTTTTACCATATGATCCATCAATGTACCATGATACCTTTAACTGTATGAAACATCTAATAGTAGACATTGGTACTCAACTTTAGCCTGTGTTTTCGAAAAACGATTATGTAGAGATTTCCTCTATACATATATATATAGTAGTACAGCATAATGTAAAGCACTTTATGTAACGTTTTCTCTACCCGTTTCACTAGGACATAGTGATGACCCTGAAAGAGAAACTCTCAATCACACGTATCGAACACTTCTCTCTCGTGCTGGAACAACAATATAGCACCTGCAAGTTATATCTACTGCACGATGAGGAGACCATTCAACAGGTACACACACAAACATAACAAACCTTCCAAAAATGATATCAAATTGTACTAATAAGCATGTATACATGTGTCTAATAGTGTTTTTGTTTGGGAGACAGGTGGCTGAGAAGAAGGAGACTCATGACTATAGGTGTCTGTTCCGTGTTTGTTTTCTGCCCAAAGACTTTGAGAACATGCTCAAGGACGACCCCATAGCTTTTGAGTATCTATACCTACAGGTGTGTGTTTGTCTGAAGTCAAAAAATCTGTTAAAAAAATCTGATAGGTCAAAAAATCTAAGACCGCACAAATGAAACTGCTTGCACCCCACAATATTTGCATGTTTTAAACAATACTGCCACAGATCAGCGATACAGTACATTGTGTGTGTGTGTGTAGAGCGTGAGTGATGTATTGCAGGAAAGGTTTGCAGTGGAGATGAAATGTAACACCGCTCTCAGACTGGCTGCGTTACATGTACAGGAAAGACTAGCCAGCAGTGCACAATCTCTTAAAACACCACTAAAGGCCGTCATGTGAGTGGTCACACATACACACTAACAATGCAGTGTACGTTTCCTCAAGTTCAGTCAAATCTGCAGTGTTTTCGCTAACAGTATATAAGAAAGCTATGACAGGTGTGTCACAGCTAAACCATGTGGCATTTCTGTCTGAAGGAAGGAGTGGGGCATTGAAAGTTTTGTATCCCACACCTTACTGCGAAACATGAGAGAAAAAGACTTGAAGAAAGCCATCAGTCTCCACATGAAAAAACTTCTCTCCCAGGAGCCTAAGCAGAAGGTGTGTGAAGTTTGTGTGTGTCTGTGCAAATGTTTGTGTTGTGCATTAAGCATTTTGTAGCATTTATATAATGCATAACCCTTAATAAAAAGTATTGTGGCAGTACCATGGTACAGTGGTGCTAACAGATGGTACAGTACTTTCTTAAAAATACAACCAGTAAATATCCAAAAACGACAGTATTTTCACATCTCGCGTGGTACCTGTAGTTGCACATTTACTTTGCTTTGCATGTTTTGGGTGTTTTCACAGGTGATCTCAGTAAACCAAGCTAGACTGAACTTCTTGAACGAGATATCTCAACTGAAAATATATGGAGGAAAGGCTTTCTGTGCCACTATGATGGTAAGACTACAATTGTTAGTCTTGAAATAACTTCTCAAACAAAGATCTAAGATATACTCAGTGGAACCATTTGATTCCTTTCCATACATGCCTTAATGGACTTGTGTACAAACAACATCGTTGTCTAAGCAAAGCAATAAATGATGAAGAAACATATTCAGAATGACCATTTTAGGATCGGTTTGTTACATGCTCAGTGTTTTTTTATTTATCTAACCAGTTGCAGGACAGAGAGTCAATGGTGAGTTTGTTGGTGGGAGCTCGATACGGGATGAGCCAGGTGATCAATCACAAGCTAAGCATCATGACCACACTAACTGAATTCAACTGCATTACCAGAGTGGAACTATTACCTGAATCTGAAAGAGTTAGCCTGGTCAAGATCTACCTGCAAGATATAAAGGTATACATATGTGCTTAAGCAAGTAAGGATCGACACATGTGTACACTCAGTATAGTTTGCTTACATTTTGTTATTCTGTCTTTCCATACTTTTCAGCCAATTACCTTGTTGCTGGAATCAGCAGCAGCTAAAGATCTGTTGTGTTTAGTGTCTGGATACTGCAAACTTCTTGTGGACCCCCTGATCTGTGTTTTCCCCTGGCCAACTAATTCAAAGACCCACCGGATATCAGCAGAGGAGGGTAGGCAACCTTTTTGTTATACTGAACAGTTTCTTAACTCAGAATACAAAATAACCCCAACTAAATAGATGAATGAAACCAACAGTTGACCGCTGACAAGCTTTGAAGTCCTACTGTAGCTGGCTGACCATAAAAAAGCTACATATCAACTTGGCCAGATCTTAAACTGTGGGAACTATAAACAGTTGCTGGTACGAGATTGTTTTTCAATCAAAGTTTGTGTTTCTGTCTGTTTGTATAGGTTATGTATCACATGGCGGCAGTGACTCTGAAGACTCAGACACAGACATGGATGCTCTTTTGGCTCATGTTGCTAGTACTACCAATAACAACCAAACAGCAGTTAACCCCGGTGATAATCTACTCAGAGAAACCGAAAAAGAAAGTCAGTTGGAAAAAGAAGAGGTGGAGAGGGATAAAGAGAAAGAAGAGGAGGAGAAGGAGAAGAACAGTGAAGGGGAGGACAAAGACACCATCTGTGAGGTTATAAATTCTAACAATGGAGAGATGGCAAATATTATGAATGATGAAAATGGGAAAACTGAAAAAGAAGACAAAAAAGAAGAGAATAAACTTCAAGAACCACAGTTTGTCATTATTGTTGATGATCCTTCATCTGAAGCATCCGATTCATGCCAGACGGATTCACGTTTCATGACTAGCATGTCTAGTGACTCGATGGATGCCCTAGAGGAGGACGACCTCTTGACTTACTTCTCTGCCAGACGCCCATGCCACTTACCAGTGACAGAGTCTTACTGCAATGAAGACAACACTCCATCACTATCTCCAGGGCAACTGCACAGCAAAGATGTTTATTCCCTTAGTGAAATGTGCTCTACTGATTCAAATTGTGAGTCTGATGTAGACCAATTCTACTGTTATGCTGCACTCTCAAATATCGCTGAATGTCTTCCCAGTCCACCTGAAGCAAGTGACGAGGAGGAATGTGAGGAAGTAGAAATAGAGAAAATAAAGCACAAAAAGGGGTCACCTGCAAAACTTCCTGGAAGCGCCCTTCCTCCTCCTGGAGACTATGTGTTTTCATTTGAACAAGGCGACACAAGACACTACTACAATATTTGCTCCAGCGTCACCCCTGACAGTGCCCGCAGCCTTCCACGACCTCTTTCTTCTCCAGGTTCTAGGAAAAGACAGATGAATAAGGAAAGCGGGAAAGCTAATGACATGGAAACAGTGCCGATTTATCATCCCCCACCAGGGTTTGGAGACAGCAGTTCAGAAGATGAGTTCTTTGATGCTCAGGAAGGATTCACATCGCCTGCAGAACTCGCGGCGAAAACAAAAGGTATGACACAGGCAAAATAATGTATAAAACATTCTCAAATTATTTATAACAAATGTTGTATTACAGCATAGGCGTAAATTTTGCCAAAGTCAATTTTGTCCCCACCACTTATTGGAAGAACAAAAAAATATGGAGTGTCTATTTACCGTGCAAGTAGCCCGCTTTGTAAGCAGAGGCTATTTATACTAACTCCGCCCATTAGTTTCAGATTGGAATATACAATTTGTAAGAAAGGCACACGAAAATCGACTGTTCCATGGGCATAGAGCGTAAAGCATATGTTACCTACTTCATGTCGTCGTGGGTTCGGGACTGATGTTTGCTGAACTTTTCCCCTATCACATATCAGATTGTGAAGGTATTTATTTTTAATAAAATTATGAAAATATTTGAAAATGGCTGTTCAAGTCATACATGTACCAAACATTTTGCGCTTAATTGCACTTTGGTGCTATATATTCGTCCTTATTGTTCTCGACATGCGGTTGCTATGGTCTTTTGCAAGATTAATTACATTTTGATACTTGATAGAAAACTCCAATAAATGGAAAAAGTCACAACATTGTAGTTTCATGGGTCAAAATAAAATTTAGAAAGTTTGTTGTACAGTATATTTGTAGCCCATCTGGCAATGCCCGTAGTAATAAGTGAAAATACGATATTTTTAAGATATTATTTTTCCATCTGTTTCCCCTGTATACTTGAATGTTTGTCCTTATAAGCAGGGGCTTCCCAAACGTCTCAATCCTTGACCCACCGACAGGTAATCTGTGTCAAAGACAAAATTTTTAACATGGGGAAAACACACATTCGTTTCAGTAGTTTTAATTTAATAACAAATTAACACGTTTTATTACGCACGGCAACAGCCATCCTTACATATAATAAAGCACAACATGCTTTACCTGATCTATTGATGAAAATATGGTATAGTTTAAAAACAAATGGAAGCAGATCTGATATGTGATAATTTGGAATAGTGAGTTCAGCGGATTCGAACCTGCTTCAGGGTCAAAATTATTTATCATGCGTCTTTTGCACTTACGTTACACCACTGAAGCCGTTGATAAAACGGCGCTGTTTTATACTGTTTTCTGGAGGAGGAGTCACCTACATTTTTCGCGCTTGTGTTATTCACACCCATGAATATTCCCAACAAGTTATTACAGAAACAATTTATTAAAGTATTGTTTGTGCTGTCTTTGTCCCCATCACTTTTCAAAACAAAGTTACGCCACTGTATTACAGATAATATTGGTAATGCTCATTACAGAACTGGGATAAAGATCACCTAATTTTATTTACCTGCATTTCTCTTCTCAGAAAATTCTACTCAGCCAATCACCAAGATACGCACAAATAAGACTGTAATCTGTCACAGTGAACAAGGTACAGAAGACCTAGAAAAAAATGGAAAGGAGGAAGAAGTGCAGAAAAATAAGGAATGGTCAAGGTTTCAAAAAAGATCCAAAAAGCGCCGCTCATTCATGGAAACAAATTTTACATCCCTAGTATCTTTCCCAGAAGAGGACCAGTCAGGTACCAGCTATGGCAACAGCATCTCAAACTTGGGTTCTATATCGGTCAACCATGGCACTGGCCGAATTGCATGTTTTGATGGTGGCTGCTCAGATCAAGGTCCATGTCTTACAGTCTTATCCCTAACCAATTCTGAAGGAGAACCAGCACAATTGGAATCCAAACCCATACACCCATCAAAACCCAGTGGTTCACCACTCTATAGTCCCACAGACACAGAAGCTGGGTCACATTCAAACAAGGCATACCAACGGAAACAGCAACCTATAGAGATGGAACCGGAGTCCATGGAGTGCAAATCAGTCACAGAACTAATGTCTTCTGTATCACCAACTATAGTAGCGATACGTTCCCATGTGGGGCTACAGGACAAAGGAAACACCAGCAACAATGATAGAGATAATCAGGAGAGGGATGCAGTAGGAGGTTTGGCTGAGAGATTGCTTGGAGGTAATTTGTTGCTTGACCCATCTAGAGAAACACGTGACAACAGTGCATCATCTGAAGATCAGGCAGCCAAACAAAAGGAATGTTTATTCCAGGGCATATCAGTGAGCCAAAAGTGCAGCTCACTGCCAAGACTAGGCCAGATAACCCAATCATGTGTGCCCTGCTTTCAAGTCCCACGTATATCATATAGTACAAGCCCAAATATACGTGGCGACATAAACAATGGTACTCTAAGTCTAGATTTTGGGCGGGGAAAAGACTCAATGGCGTCAACAGAGAGGACCAGGAGTCACAGCCTATCTTCTGGCAATAATGGACCACACTGTTCGCCAAGGTGCTTATTTTCCCAGAGAGAACCAGAATCTGATGAAAGTGACAGTACCTGTGACCCATTCATGAAAGAACTGTCCTCTGGCCTTTCATCTGTTAAACCAGCCCAAAACTTCCTTCTCACACCCTGTTCATCTGGCATCCTTGGGCGACTCTCTGTCTCAACATTACGGGGAAAGATTCAAAACCTCCCTCTCTACCTATCACGCTCTCAGGAAATGCTTAATGCTAATTCTGCCACAAGTGGTAAAGTTAAGCCTGTGAGAAGGCTTTCAGAATCGCAACTAAGAACAAATGAAGTTGAGGTAGCAAAAGAGGCAACTGAGGATATAACTTCGACTGAAGGCAATTCTGACGTAACCGAAGTTAAAGTGGTTACTATTGTATCTGAGGAGGTCACTGAGATTATTGAGGAGGTAAGAGAGGTCAGCCACATAAATCCTCAACTGTGTGGAAAGCAGAAAAACAAAATTAATCCCAAAGAGTTTTCTGCAATAGCCACATCACCCGTGGGTCCAGGGGCACAGCTTTCTCCCTCAGACACTCTCCAAGTAAGCCCTTTAACTGTAGTGGTTACCACACAAAATCTAAACGTACCCTGGGGAGTGGCATCATCCAGAGAAATGAGTGGATTACAAGAATGTAGCTGCTCTCCTTCAAACACAACCCCCCATCACTTTATCTCCAGCTGTGGGGTTTTCACAAACTGCCGGTTGAAACCTACCATAGCCCAGCCACAATCCTTGCCCAGCCCCTATCAGCAACAAAAACCTGACCTTAGCTGTAGCTCAGTACTGGCTGTGGGGTGTGAGAAAGTTATGGAAAGTGCTCAGACACCACTCGAGGCTTGCCAAACGGTATACACAAACTGTTTCAGTGGAGTCCTAGACAGCGCTACCTTTGACGATGAACTCACAGTCTATGAGTTTTCCCACAGAATGAACCAAGCGGAAACAGAGAATGGCCTGCTGATGTCTGTCCCTCCTTCCTCTCTCTCTGCATCTCCTGCATCTTTCTCACCATCCTCTCCATTGCCCTCATTGCCCTCATTTCCTCATGTACTGCCACCTTCTTCTTCTGCTGAGCTCAGTCTACTTCTGTCCCCCCTGGATACCACTGACTGTTTTCTGTCGGACCCTCACGAAGATACTATCACTGCCCTGCTGACACGTCGGTATCCTCTACCACCAACAGGATTCCTTTCTTTGCAAAGGGATGTGGATACACTTTTAAATATCCTTGTAGGTGCTATGAAGAACCAAGACGGGGTCCAGGAGCACTCCAGGGATACCTGTGTGGATCATTTTTCAAAAAATAAAAGACGATTGCATGTGGAAGCTCGGGGGCTGTTGGCTGGATGTCAGCGCGTGGTGAGGGTCGGACAGACACCTGAGGAGACACTTCAATCATTGTCTGAAAGCTTCCGCTCACTGGTACAGATGACCAGCGTGTGTTTACGCTTCTCCAGCTGCCAGCGGTGCAGGGAGCGCCATGCCCAAGCACTTACAGGACTAGCAGACTTGGCAAAAACGTTTCAGGACTTTGCTCGTGCGGCAGAACTACTTGGAAGTTCAACAGAAAGAAACACTTGCCATGAACTCAGTATTAAACTCCTTGCTCGCCAATGCACTTCACTAACAACCTCAGTTTTCTGCCTCACCCAGCTTTTTCGCACTCTCACTGCCCTTTGACCTTTGAAATAGTACATTTGAAGCAGTTCGTAAAGCAAAAAAACTACAGACAATCTGACAGAATAAGCATTCTGTACCAATCGTAAGCATGCACTAATACATAGGCCTACACTACAAACGCACATGCACACGTACAAACACAAAAACATAAAACCTGCCTTTTATTTGTCTTTGAATGCATTATCCTAAAATGACATCTACAATGAGAACACAACAGTGTATTAAGCAGCTTGTTTTACTGTATTTGTATGCTAGGTATGAGAATTTAAAATTGATTGTAACCATAATAGTCTTTGTACTATGGTATGACATTTATTCTGCTTCGTGAGGAAAGAGTAGATGGATTTTGAATAGTTTTTCTTTGAATACTTTCTGCTCTCTTTCTCTTTTGATTGTTTTCTCACTATCATTGTCACCAATGTAATGCATATATTTATTCTCCTCCTTTTGCCATACCTGGTTGCAAGAAAATTTTGTGAAAGGGTCTTTCTGCTGTATAAACAATCACCTGGGTTATAACTAACTACTTTTGTGATCAGTAAATATGCTAGATGTCTTTAAAAGACTATACCAAAGCTTGCAGTGAATGCTGTTCGAATGCTTAACACTGACTACTTATACTTTACAGTGACTTCAGGAAGACGGGTTTTCATTTTGCTTAATATTTAATTTAACAGAGAAACATGATCAATCTGTCCACTGACAATTAATTTATATTATTTAGTTATTTTTATCCCACTTTAATAATCAATTCTTTCACAAAACACTGCTCACATAACCATGCAACGATGACATTTTTGTAAATGTAGAAAACGTTTAAAAAGTTCAAACAGTAGCAGTGTGAAAATACATCAAAAGGTTTTAAATGCAATCTTAAATGTAGTCCTCCCTAAAGTACCAAAGAGCAGCCATGCACTCTGTTCTTATAACTTAAGGCATGCTGTAAGCCATTCTTATATTGTATACCTTTGAAATAGTGGGATGCATGCAGACAGACATGAATGCATGATTGAGATAAATACCGGTGTGAGTGAATGAATGGCTGTAGTGATAAAAATGGCTTTGTAATGCAGTATTCACCCTATAAAAATGAACTTCAAATGACTGGAGAGGTTTGTGTTATTAATATGTACACATGATAGTATTTAAAGTTACATCAGTCCATATCAGTGCCAACATCTGTAGCTGTTGCCCTGTAAATAATTTAGTGCAAAAACTGACTATGCATTATTAGACACCAGAAAACACACATATACAAATTATACATAAATAAAAAAGACAAACAAGGTATGTTAAAGCTTCCACTAACAAGCTAGACTGAAAAAAATATGGATAAACTTTGGACAATGGCATGTGCAATAAGCTTAACGTAGCTAGCTACCTACCTGTTGTTTTTGAAGCTAAGCATTGAGCATCAAATCGGCTCTTTGCTAAATGGACATCGTAATGTTTGGAATTAAATAAATAAATAGCCTTATTTATGATATTTTCTAACCTTTATGTTTTATTTGCACAACTCACATGCTCCATAATAAAGCTGCATGCATGCAGTACACTTTTTTTCACGTATTTTCATGACTTAATCGGGGGTTTAGGGCTTAAAATAATAAATACAAATTCCCAGATATTTTCAGGTTTCCCCACTTTGTAATGTGCTCCCTTCTTTCACGAAAAGAAAAAATGAAGAATAATTTAGGCAAATATTACAATTAATAAATAAAATCATATGTAAATAAAATACATAAAATACAAAAATGTACCGTATAATGTATATAAGCATAACAGTTTTTTTCTGTTTCGATTTTCTATTAATTTGCTAAGAATTTCTCGCGTTCCTACTTAAAAATCAAACCCTGGTCGTTTGTGTAAAGAGACTTTTACTTTAACAGGAAACCGGAAGTCAGACTAGCGACTGGGAAATTCAAATTTCAAAACATGTTTGAATGGAGGTTGTTTCGACAGCTTTAATTTAATGCGGTTTTACAGACATAGAAACAGAAAACTTGAACGAATTCATTTTTATTTTAGTGTATCCAGTATTTTTATCGCGTTTGTATTTAGTTTTTTCCCATTGTTTTAAAGCTAATAAACGCCGGAGAACTGCTGGTGAGTAACGTTATGTTGTTTATTTAACGTTACCATCTTAGTTACAACATGTCTTTTCCCCAAAGGCTTTCAATGTCTACGACTTTATTTTACAGCATTTAGTTAAGGATTATTATAAAGGCTCCAGTAGTCAATGAATATTCGAGTAGCGATGTGTAAGAAAATTCGAGCTGTGTTTTCACCACACCAGGTTTAAATAATACGTGACGTTATAATGATATCTTGAACAAGATAAAACACACCTATATTTGGCAATTTAATCTTAAACTCTACACTTTGTTTTGATTATTTCATCAATGTTGCAAACATGTGACACAGGCTTCTTAATCATTAGTCTTAAACAAATAATAAATATATCTGATATATTTTGCTGTTTCGGAGACAGGCGCAAGTGGCCATCGCTATGCCTGCAGATAATACCTCTGAACTTCTCAAGCACTATGAGGTTTACGAAACCATTGGTTCAGGTAATGTCTCTTGCTTATGTTTTGTGATTGATTGCTTCCTAAGTTCCTATATTGTGTGTAGAGAGAGAAATTTGGAAGATATCTTCATATTTTTCAAGACTAAATGTTAAGTCTGTTTATGTGGAGTTTTTTTTCTCACCCACAGGTGGGTTTGCCAAGGTCAAACTTGGCAGACACTTACTGACAGGAGAGAAAGTGGCCATTAAAATAATGGAAAAGAAAGATCTAGGGGTAAGACGTTCGCTTTATCGTAATAAAAGCAACATCTTTGCATGAATATATAGACTGATGTTTGATTTGTAAGTGTGTGATCTACGTCTAGGATGACCTGCCACGAGTTAAGATAGAAATTGAAGCAATGAAGAACCTCAGTCATCAACAAGTGTGTCGTCTCTATCATGTCATTGAGACTTCAACCAAGATCTATATGGTGCTTGAGGTATGTTTTGCCCTGCCTTTTACTCTAAAGTTTAAAGCGGATTTCTCTTCACATGTATCTCGCTTTCTTTACTCTGTACTGTTAGTACTGTCCTGGTGGAGAACTGTTTGATTACATCATTGCCAAAGATCGATTATCAGAGGAGGAGACCCGGGTCTTTTTCCGTCAGATCATCTCTGCGTTGGCCTACGTTCATAGCCAAGGCTATGCTCACAGGGACCTCAAGCCAGTTAGTCAAACAGAACATTTGATTATGAATAGCTTATGAATGCCGAGTTCTCACATTTAGTTGGGTTTGGTGATATTAAAAAAAATTTGATCTGATCTTAGGAAAACCTACTGATTGATGAAGATCATAACCTAAAACTCATAGACTTCGGGCTCTGTGCCAAACCCAAGGTGTGTATGTGTCTGCTTGGACTTCTACCTGCATTTACATTAAATGTACGTGTTCATAATAAATCATCAAATTCATTATATTTCCATTGATAATACCATGCTTTATAAAATGTTGTTACCTAAAAGAAATATAGAAGTCATGTAAATATGTATCCCTTAGTATTAACATTCACAAAAGAAATCTGCTGGTTTGTGTGGCATTGTTAATGTTCATGTTGCTTTGGTTTTAGGGTGGCTTGGGCTATGAACTGATGACCTGCTGTGGCAGTCCAGCATACGCAGCACCAGAGCTCATTCAGGGCAAGGCGTACATTGGCTCTGAGGTCAGTGGGCCGCATGTTCCTACGGTTATGTTGCAATAGCATATTTTAACGGAATTTTACATGAAGCCCTGTACTTCTTGTTTGTTTGTGTTGTAGGCTGATGTGTGGAGTATGGGTGTGTTGCTCTACGCTCTGCTGTGTGGTTATCTGCCATTTGATGATGACAATTGTATGGTTCTCTACAGAAAAATCACAGTAAGTTGAGTCATTTTGAAGCGTTTTGCTGTTGGTTGTGCATTGGGCATTTATGACATATTTGTAATGTTTTTTTTGACGTTTATTGAGCAACTTTGCATGTTCCTAATGTCTTTTTTCCATCATTTACTAGATTAGGTATAAATGCAGTTTAATCTAAATCAGCATCCATATTTGCCTTTTTTTTTACAAGGCTGTTTGTCCAATAGATAATGAATTTGGTGCCCATTTGACTGGAAACAGATAATAATGTTTTGTGTGACTGTGAGCTCAGCATTATTTGCTCGTATGTTGACAGAGAGGAAAATACAGTCACCCGAACTGGCTTTCACCTGGAAGCATTCTACTTATGAATCAGATGATGCAGGTACTGTGCAACACTGTGTGTTGTCCGAATGTGTTTTTAAAGACAATGCAATTTCACTGCGGTTCGTTCTCTTCACCTGCAGGTGGACCCAAAGAGGCGTTTGACCGTGAAACAGTTGCTTGATCACCCCTGGGTTATGAAGGGCTACAGCACACCAGTGGAGTGGCACAGTAAACATCCAGTAAGATAAGCTCTGTTATTATCTTTGTTACATTTTTACACCTTCCGAATTACGTGTGCCAGATGAATGAAGTAGATCCTGCTTGTTTATTTATAGCTTATTGAAATTGAATAATGTTTATTTCTGGCTTTTCTTCTTGATTACCTGACATTAACCCTTTATTTTTCTAAACGCCAGTATATTTCCTTTTTTTGTTTTTTACAGCTAGGTCACATTGATGATGACTGCATCACTGAAATGGCAGTGGCTTTCAAACAGTCCAGACAACGCACAATCCAAATCGTGTCAGAGGTACAGAAACCAGAGCTTGCTATTATTGTTTCATCATGTAAAAAGACAATTAATAACCTTTATAAATAATATATATTTTTTATCAATTGCTTCCATTGTTATGCCTAATACTCATGTCCCTTTAAATTTACATTGAGTCATTTAGCAGACGCTTTTATCTAAAGCAACTAACAAACAAGGTAAATCATAGATGTGCATTAAAAACTAGTCTCATATAGCCCACCACTGTAAAGTTTTCTTTAAGGATAGAAAGAGCAGAAAAGAAATAGAAGTCGGTACTAATCGTTCAGGTGCTGATGGAAGAGATGTTTTTCAGACGATCCTTAAAGATGGCTATAGAATCTGCTGATCTTGTAACAGCGGGCAGATCATTCCACAAATCTGGAACTATCCAGAGAAGGTACGCGAGAGTGATTTATTCCCTTTTTGGGATGGCAGAGCGCAGGGATCTGGCGTGTACATACTTGGCTTTATTAGCTAGTGAAGATATGGGGGTGGTGAACCAGTGGTGGTCATGTAGGCCAAGAGCAGAGCTTTGAATTTGATGCGAGCGACTATAAGGAGCCAATGCAACCTAATGAAGAGAGGAGTGACGTGTGCTCTCTTCAGTTCATTCAAGACCACTTTTGCTGCTGCATTCTGGGTCATCTGTAGAGGTTTGGTTGTGCAAGTTGGGAGTCCAGCCAGTAGAGCATTGCAATAGTCCAGTCTGGACAGGACAAGACAAGAACCTGGACTAGGACTTGCGTAGCAAGCTCAGACAGGAAAATTCAAATTTTCTTAATGTTGTAGAGGATGAATCTACAAGACCGCAAGTTTAGCTGATCATCGATTACCACTCCCAGGTTTCTGGTTGATGAGCCTAGTTGAATGGAGAGGTTGTGATGAATCTTTGGGTCGGCCGGGATTACACTGTTCTTGCAAGGTTCAGCTGCAGGTGATGGTCATTCATCCAGAGTGAAATGTCACTCAGGCATGCTGACAGTCGGAATAAAAATGTCTGCTAAATGTCAATGTAAATAATTCAAATGTTTTTATAAATTACATTTTAGTACTGGAATTGTAATAATTGGGTAAATAATAGCATTAAATGGATGTCTTTAAATCAATTAATAGCTATGGCCACTAGATGTCAGTAGATGCCAGTCTATCGGCCATAGCCACTTACCTTTATGCACGGAGATGTGACTTGGTACAATTCTCTACTATAAGACTTTATTTAAATGTCTAGCAGATAAATGTTTATTTTGTGTGTTTCTTTAGTGGAAGTATGACCACATGACAGCAACCTATCTTTTACTGCTGACTAAAAAGCGTCAAGGTCGTCCTGTGCGTCTGAGAGCACAGTGCCCTGTTCTTGACCCCACCTATTCACCTTTACAGGACATACAAGTGAGTCTACTTGTGTTTTACACAACTTGTTTGTTTTTTGTCAGAAAAACCTAATGCTACGTATTTTTTCACACATTTGCAGTAAATGGTGGTAATCTGCTGTTTCAAAAAAGTGAAAAAATCAACAACAAATATTGACTGTTATTGTGAGAATATTGATATGTGCTATGAAATATTTCCAAAATGTCTTTATGTATTTTTTGTCCCTCACACATACACGTGGATACTCCAATGCACAATGTCCAACGCAAGTTTGAAAAATCTCATGGTTCCTTTATATTCTAAGTCATATGCTAATGAAGCTTGTGCTGTTTTTTTATTAATATCACCGTCGTCACCATCTGGTTTTGATGTATTCATGGAGTGTTGTGTAGTTTACAGGAGAATCATTGTGTGTGTGTTTGTGTGTCTCAGCTGAAGAAGTGTCTACGCTTCAATGAGGATGATGATGGCGTTCACCCAATGGTACTGGGCTCTATGGTCTTCCCCCCTGATTGCTTCGCGGACGAGAACTCCTGGACCCCTCTCACACCCAGGAACACACACACCACAAACACTCCACGCATGGTTAGCCACCCTGTTCTCTTTATATCTGTCCAGTGCTGCTTTTATGCTCGAAATCGCTCTCCTTTTTAAATCCAAAGTGACATACAAGGCACCAATTGAAGAAATAGGCACGTCACCCCAGGGTTAAAGTTCAAGTTCACCCAAAAATAAGAATTCTGTCATCGTTTACTCACCCTCTTGTCATTTCAAACCTGTATGACTTTCTTCCGCAGACACAAAAGAAGATATTTTGAAGAATGTTGTAGATTGGCCCCCATGTACTTGCATTGGTTTTGTGTCCATACAATAGAAGTGAATGGGGGCCAGCGCTCTTCAGTTACCAACTTTCTTCAAAATATCTACTTTTGTGTTCCGCAGAAATTGTTTGGGTGAACTATCACTTTAATTGTCTTAGGGATGCAATATTTAAAAAGCTGGATTGTGGTAATGGCAAACCTGAAATGATCAGAAAATGCTTAAGTAAATATTCCAAGATTAATGAATGGTTCTAAAGGAGATGTAATCAAGTATTTCTTTCATCATTCTTAATCTTATCCAGTGATAATGAAAGACTTAAAAGTAAAATTCTGTTGTCAATTATTCACACTCATGCCATTCCACACCGGTATGTGCATTTTCAGTTCGGCATTTAGTTTTATACTAAATTATATAAAACTCTTTACAGATTCTCACCTCTGTCACATCCGAGAAAAGGCGGAATGAAATTGGTCACTCCCCCTACATGGATCAAGGAAGGCCCCGCCCACAGAAGCCAGAGAAACGTGAGAGGACCAAAGAAAATAAAGAAAATCTTGCTGTCACTAGCGCAGACGGAGATGTTTTTGCTCTGCCTGCTCCTCGAACTCCAGTGTGTGGTAGAAAGGCCGCCCGAGCCAACAGAACCTTAGCAACAACACCCAATAACAACATGACAAACACTGACACAAACAGAGGTGAGCTGAATCAATTAAACACAGAGTACCATAAGTGCAACTTTATTTGGTGTGACCGTAGAGCATCTACAGTATACAGTAGTTTGATTCACTTTGAGCAAAATGAGTGTGTGTGTGTATTGAGAAAAGTATTCATGTCCCAACATACACTGCGGTCACCTCGTTACTGTCACACAGCACCTCGTGCACTGGAACGGACAGCAGCACACAAGGGACAGAACGTGTGCGTGTGTGTTTAAGACAACTCCCGAAGCGCGTACTGACAGGTGTACGTGTCACAGTTCCCTGTGCTGCCGGCAGCGTGTATCATGTAGTGACATGTGTTTGTGTCCTGTGTGTGTGCAGGAGCGGCCAGCGCCTCTAAAGAAGCGTCCCGCAGGAGAGAGATGGACCAACAGCAAAGCAGCCATCAGGGAGAGCTGGAGATCCTGGCCTTTAGCCCTGAGAGGAGGTAGAGAGACAGTTAGTGTGTGTTGAAAATGAATTATGGGATTTTTAAAATGATGTGTATAAGTTCAAACAAATGCAATTGTTTTAGTCTACCTTCCCTGTCTTACGTTTATTTTTCTGTTCGTGAATCTGGGTGCAGAAGTGTTTTAACATTGGAAAAAGAGACATTTCGGCTCAAATCCTTTTTTATTTCATAGCCCCTGTGTTCCCTTTAAGGGACAGTTTACCCAAAAATAAAAATTCTGTCATTTACTCACCCTCAAGTTGTTTCAAATCAGAATACATTTCTGTTCTGATAAACACAGAGATAGATATTTGAAAGAATGCTTATAACCAAACAGTTTTTGGACCCCATTGACTACAATCGTGGGGAAAATGACAATGTTAGTCAAATGTGTCCCAGAACTGTTTGCTTTACTACATTCTTCAAAATATCTTCTGTTGTGTTCAACAGAAAAATGTATAGAGACATTTTTCATACTATGGTAGTCAATGGTGGCCGAAAACTGTTTGGTTATAAGCACTGTTCCAAATATCTTTCTATGTGTTCATCAGAACATAGAAATGTATACAGATTTGAGGGTGAGTAAAAGATGACAGAATTTTAATTTTTGGATGAACGCGTCCTTTGAGTGTTCAATCAGAAATAAATAAAAAGTCATTTTTAAATTTATAGAAGCACCATCAGTACTGCAACAAAAATAAGTTATTCAAGGATGCTATTGATGCCATTGATTCATGGTGCCGTTCTGAACTGTACTTCACGTTTCCAGGTCTCGATCACTGGACCTTGCAGGCTGTCAAATGGACAGTGGGCAGAAGCGGAAAGGTGGGAAAGTGTTTGGCAGTTTGGAAAGAGGCTTAGATAAAGTCATCACAATGCTCACCCCCAGCAAGAAGAGAGGACCACGAGACGGGCCACGCAAAATTAAGGTTTCAGCCGTGCTACTTTCACATCTGCATTTTGATTCTATTCTTTGTCCTTTTTGCTCTGCAGGAAGTGTCTTGATGATACGCCTTTATATGGATGTCGTTGGTACTTTGAAGACTCTTCCTATGTGGATACATCTAATTTTATAACTTGAAATCATGTTTTTCAGGCTCAATACAACGTGACACTCACCAGTCACACCGATGCCGATCAAGTGCTCAATCAGATTCTCAGCATCTTACCGGAGAAAAACGTAGACTTTATTCAGAAAGGGTAAGTTCAGTTATATATACACATTTGGCAACCCCTACACACATTAGCCAGAACAGAAAGTTATTTTTGAGGTATCTGATTTTTTTGGTAGCTATACTCTGAAGTGCCACACACAGTCGGACTTTGGGAAGATGACCATGCAGTTTGAGTTGGAGGTGTGTATGCTGCAGAAGCCAGAGGTGGTCGGTATCCGTCGGCAACGGATCAAAGGCGACGCCTGGGTGTACAAACACCTGGTAGAGCACATCCTGTCCACCTCCAGCATCTGATGTTAAATTGATCGGCGAGGTCTGTCCAGCTGACCTTCATTTCACCACGTATGATCATGTTCATCATTTTACCACTTCTTACCCAGTATTATTTGTCTTGCAAAAATATTTTGGTCTGTTGAAACTAAACTCAGATGATGGAATATGATAGAATTGTGCCTTTTTAGATCAGCATTAATTAATACCCGTTACCTCTGTTTTTGTTTTAGTGTCTGTCATGTTTTATTTGTTTTAGCTTGTAAAAAGATCTTAATCTGTTACGATGTTTGAGGTGTCTGTCATTTTTGTTTATGTTTACTTCTGTAATATTGATGCCTATTTGAATTTTAGAAAAATAAATCTTTTTAATAGCTTTTGTGAGTGTATCAGTTACAGATGTCATGTTTGATAAACATCAATAATACATTAAATTAAACAAAAACTTTCCTTTATTTAGCTTCACAAACAGATCTAATTATCCAATTTAACTTCTCAAATTAAGATGAACACATGTTGAATTCATGCCAATGACCACTTAAGCAAAACGATATTTATGAGAGAAAACGATTTATATTTTGAGCACATTTAGCTACATTGGAACCAAACAAACACATTTAGCTAAAATTAAATGTGGCAGCACATCAAATCTTATTGGTTCTTGTATGTTCCATGAGCAGTTGTTTTTGATAAAACACATTGATGGCTTATTGTGGAAATGCTCTTTATAGAGCTTAAACGTATGTAACATGCTTATTCAATGTATGTATAAATGTGACAGATATTTTGATTCAAAAAAGTTTTCATTCGGCTGTGAAAAAGAAGACATACATATGGAATGGAGTGAGGATGAGTAAATAATGAGAGAATTTTCAATTTTGGGTGAACTAGTCCTTTAATTGGTTAAAAATCCATATTCCATAATACGAAAACTTTGCTGCCATTGATACTATATATTGAGAGTTTACATGCCATAGGCTACATTACTTTATTGTAGGCCTAACAGAAAAGGTGACGTAAAAAGGAGAACTGTAACAGAACCTAAAATATACACTTTTACATTTATGTACATACTAACCTAAACGCTCAACAATCAACAGTATACAATTATTAGAAAAACTAAAATGATGATTTTGAAAATAAAATGATCTCTATGTTAAACTTGAAAGTATAATGGTTTAAATTCCTCTATTGTACACCCCTCCCATTATTGTATGGTATGTGTAGGTCTGTGAAATCAATATGTCACATGCTGGTAAGATCATGTATTATCTTGCTTTAACTGTTCTATTATGATTGAAGTGGGATCAACCTGTGTGTCAGTCCTACTGTGCCTATCAGCATAACAATAGCTATTAGTGTGACAGATATGAGTGCTTACATAGTTAACATCAGGTGAAGTGTGTGTGTGCTGGTTGGATGTTAATGGGAAGGTAATACGGGTGTGAACTCACCCCCCACCACTGATAATGACTCCTGCTGTGTGTTTTAGAGAGGGGGGCAAGGGCCAGCTGCAGGAACAGACGCTAGCTGTCATCCCTCTCACATCTCCTTAAACCGTCTCTTCTACTCTGTGTTTTTCCACACGCCCTTTATGTCTGTCTTTATTTTTGTTTCATTAACTTCTGGCCATTTCCAGCACTATAGACGTTTCAGTGGCAACAACATAAATAAACGTTATGTGGCCCAAAATGTACTTCCGGTTGACCTCCGCAAAGAATCAATAACTGTTTGATAGTGTTAATTTAAGACAATAAATATACAATGATATATTCATATAAGTTAATATTAATATAAAGAAAACATCAAATAAATTGGGCCAGGTGTGTGCGTCTGATGAAACCGCATATGTACTTTCATATTAAAGCCACAATCTGTAACTTTAGCCTCTGTCATCATTTCCGTTTGAAACATACAACTGCATGTTACTTTACATCTCTATTTTTCCATCTGTAAAAATGTACTAAAACGTATAAAACGTAACCGACATTTCCCAGCAACAATTAACATCTTACTCATGTACTAATTTCGTTTATTTTTACCCAAAAAAAGTTATGGCTTGCAGCTTTGAGCATTTCTATCTATTTTCACATTCCAAATGTTGGATTATTTGTTGGTTAGTTCACTTAAAGTCCCCATGAAATCAAAATGGCACCGGTTTAATTTTAAATAAACATTACTAGTTTTGTGGTAAACCATTAATCTGTAATCTTCAATTTTGGTCTAAAAATGTACTTCTGCTTTGGAATGGTGATTCTTCTCTAATGGCATTATTTCGATTTTCCGTTTCACCTACACGGTAAATATGTTATAACAAAGTCGATAACATTTTGGTTCACCCCGACTTGAACACTAGCTCTGCTGTAAAAGACTGATTAAACTAGCATTAGATGGTTTGTTATTCTTTGCTTCGCTAAAAAAATTGCTTTGGCTAATTCGTATGAATTCTTACAATGTCAATCATGCAAACGTTTAGTAGAAAAAGCTATACAGAAGCCCCATCCCCTGAATTTAAAGGGATACTCCACCCAAGAATAATAATTTTGTCATGCATCACTCCCCCCGCAAGTTGTTCCAAACCTGTATAAAGTTCTTTGTTCGGTTCAACACAAAGAAAGATATTTGGAAAATGTTAGCAACTGACATTTCTGGGACGTCATTGACTAACATAGTAGGAAAATGAAAATAATTGTCAAAGGTCCTAGAACTGTTTGCTTTTCTTAATTCTTCAAAATATTTAATTTAGTGCTCAACAGAAAAAAGGAAATGATAAGCTACAATAATTTTTCCTGGTAGTCAGTGATGTCCCAAAAATGTCAGTTGCTAACATTTTTCCAAATATCTTTCTTTGTGTTGAACCGAACAAAGAACTTTATACAGGTTTGGAACAACTTGCGGGGGAGTGATGCATGACAAAATTATTATAGCGCAAATGCAAATCGCATTCATATGTACGAATGACATCATATTAATTAGCTACGTTATAAATAGTTATCGCCTCATTCAAAGTGCACTTGCTGTAATATTTGAATTTTTAATGTCAACAAATTCCAATTTTAAAATGGCATAGGATTGTAGGCCTGTACAAATATTTGGGATGCACATCTAAAGATATTGGTGGCCAGTCAAGACCATGAAAACAATTTTTTTTCTAAATATTTCTACACGTTTGTTTTTTAATTTGTCACACTATGCAGTGTCTTATTGTTTAAATTGAACGTAAATAATTCCTTACACTTCACAAATCATTTCAGAGCTTGTCTCACATCACCCCAAGTGTTTTGCAGCATTGAACTCAGTTAAACGTTCACAAAGAGCTAAACGTAATGAGCTGCACATGTGTTTACTCTCCTGTATTTGTGTGTCTTCTCGGGTCAAAGGCGGCGGCAATGTTTCTCTTCATTAAGAAACCGACAGATATAGAGGCTGCCTGGGCTTTGACGGCTCTCTTTCCAATTAAACCCTCCAGCTTTAACACATTTTTCAGCTTTCTGTTGATGCTGCTTGAAGTCAGAGAGCCTGTTCATTAGGGGACTTCATAATCCAGATATGTGGGTTTCCGTCACATACACAGACCCAGAGCTCTAATAGGCATGTATAGTAGATGGCAGAACGTGATGTCTCCAATGGGAAGAAATTATGCGCCGTGTTGTTTTGTTAACGGACGAACGGTTCCAGTGGTTGAGGAACAAATGAAGAGTTTGATTCACGTGCCGAAATGTCTTTTCAGCCTGAGAGAACTATCGGCAAATATGCCAGCAGTGGAGAACAATGACATGTAAATCTAAAAACATCTGTTAGGCCAGGGTTTAAGATAAAAGACTCGGAGACAGGTTGTCAGACATCTTTATTTCCATGTTCGTCCAGGGGAAATCAAACCTTTCTGGGACAACACAACACAATTAGGCACAATAGAAATGCACCTGACCACAAGAATGCATTGCTTATACAGTAACAGGTGTCTACAAGTTCATGTGTTTAACAGCATTAAATGGACAAGTAACAGGACACTTCTGTTGTGAATCTCCGAGCCAATGTAAACTGAATAAAGGCAAACAGGTTCAGAAAACACCTACTTGTACTAGATTTAAAGGAACTTTTCTTGATCTTTTGAGATGTGATCAGTAAAAACACTGACCAAAAATTGTTCTTCACAGGCCAAAACATGAGTCCAGAGTCAACACTGGTCCAGACACACCTCCTGTTCCAGTTTTTTTATTTCATTATTATTCTTTTTTTATTTCACGTATTAAAGGAGCAATGTGGAGATTTTAGTGACATCTAGTGGTAATGTTGCAAATTGCAACCAACAGCTCATTCCACGCAAACTAAATGATGCTGAACTCAGCAGATGTGCTGCTACTTATCTATTCAAAAAAGTTTTAATAGTTCCATTGGCGCTCTTACAAAAATTGGTCCAGTTTCATTTTGTGAATCCTTGACGAACATTATCAGTGTTTTATCAGAATAATGTAATTCTAAAGTTTGATGCCCACTTGAAGCTCTAATTAGTTATTTTCTTATAAACTCAGAATAATTGTGAAGTTTTGAGCAAATATATGGAAGGTGCCATTAAGAGTGTATGTGTGTGTGTCAGTGTATCATAAAGATTTATTACATTGAAACTGCTCATTATCATGTAGACTGGACTTACTCAGTCAAGCAGAGAATTAAAATCCCTAATTGTGCTGTCATCCCTTCTTCAGTCTTCTTCTCTCTCTCTTTCTCCTTGTGTCTGACCCCCTCCAACTCTCTTTCTTACCCTCTCTTCTCTGTTCATTTCTTCTGTCTTCTGTCTCTGATCACTTTTTCTCTCGTAAACACCAGCACTGGCTTTCCGGGCGTCATGGTGCCCTATGCAAGGTGAAAGGCATGACCATGGGCAAAAGGTTGAAAAGGAAAACATTGAACTACTTAGTAGTTCTTTAAATAAGTTTAAGATGGAATTTGTGTATATTGAAAACAACACAGCTAGGCTTAGCTACCAGTTTTGTTTAAAAGTGTATAAAAGCGAAATATACTTTTGTACGCAAACATTCAGAGCAACTGAGGATATATGGATGTTGACAGAATTGTCAGTTTTATTCATGTGCGCTATTTACGACACTGTGGAGTGAAAGTTTGAATGCACTAGAATCTACCATTTTTGCTGTATCTTTTTTGTCTAAAATGACATTCCTAAATATAGGTTTTTTTTTCATTTAAAAATTATCCATTGACTTGCATTGGTTTTGTGCCCATTAAATAGAAGTGAATGGGTATTGCTGTTGTTCGGTCACCACCATTCCTCAAAGTAGGTTTGAAATGGGTGCGTAATTGACAGAATTTCTATTTTTGGGTGAACTATCCCTTTAACATTTCCACATTTGTCTTATCTATTTCTCTTAGATTTTTTGGTCCGCCCATGTTTCTGTCTTCATCCTCTCTATACAGTATCTGTTTCTCTATGTTGAATGAATGTCGGTTCAACTTTTCCATCTTTCATTATCTGTCTGGCCTGATCCCTAATCTTCACTTTTCTCCATCTGTTGTTCCTGTATAGTATCCAAGTCTTGATCTCACTCTGACTTGGTGTATTTGTTTGGTGTTTGCTTGGTTCAGAAAGGCTCTCGCAGTATTCATCCTTGTTTCCCTGTATCTCTCTCTCTCTCTCTCTCTCTCTCTCTCTCACACACACACACACACACACACACACTCTCTTTCTCACACACACACTTCTCTCCTTGTCAGTAATATTACAGCTTAAACCGACAAGGTTAAAGTCCAAAGACCTCTTTCAGGTCTGTGTAAACGTGTGTGTGTGTGTGTGTCGGTGTGTATTTGTGTGTGTGCCTTTGAGCTACAGAACACTAATACTCACACACTCATACAGAATTCTCTTGTAAGGAGGAAACAAACACACCGAAACAACAAAAGCCCAGAGGAAATTGAGAAGCATCAAGAAAAAATCCTCTATTCACTGTTGTACAAAATGCTCCCGCTGGCTATTTCGGGGGGTGTCAGGTCTTTGTGTGTGCGGGTTTATTTAGCTGTACTTTAGGGACAATTGCCGGAAGAAGTAAGCTAAATCTGACAAAACCTCCTTTTGGGGATGTCTGACATCCTTAAATGATTCATAAATAATGTTTTTTATTATAATGCTGCAAAAACATTGCTTTTAGGGGCAGGGATGTGGTTAATCCATAGGCCCACATAGAACCCACACAGTACTCCACAAGACCCAACATTCAACTCTCGGTTCTCCACAGAATCCTCACCCTGCACATTGCTTGCATGTCTGCTTATAAAATATTTTGGCTTATTGGTTATGCTTACAGATACCAACAAGTGCCAGCACTTGTAGTTAATATATTTATTTATTATAGGTTAATTTAAACCTATTTTGCAGAATTTGACCGATTTTATAATTCACACAGTTTTTAAATATACAGTAAATTATACATATTAGACAGAAATATAGACAGATGAGCCTAATCTGTAGTAATTGGAATAGTTTTATATAAAAACAACATTGTACATCTTTAAAAGTAATTCAATTCAATTCTGTTTTATTTAGTGCTTTGATGTTACCATGTTGGATTGTCAACCCACTTGAAATAGTCATCACGGTTAATAATATTATTATTGATGCTAGGCTATTTACCATATTATGTGAAGTATTAACACTATAATTCATAAAAATGCAATTATTGTCATTACTGGAAACTTAAATTTAAATTACAATAAACTTGAACAATTTGCTATAATACCAACATGCAAAAATAATTAAAGTTAAAGGAGCAACGTGTAGATGTTTGCGGCATCTAGTGGTGAGGTTGCGAATTGCAACCAATAGCTCACTCCACCCCTTTCGAAGCACTACGGCTTCTCACATTGGACAAAGATGTTATGTCCTTTTTGCTTCTTTCCCAAAGTAGAGCAGTTTGTCCGTTTAGGGCTACTGTAGAAACATGGTGAATTCCCTATAAGGGGACCCACGGTTCTATCCATTTCGATAGAAATAGCTCATTCTAAGGTAATGAAAACATAACGCTTCATTATGTAATGAATCTTTATACACCTCTAAACACAGAGTTATGCATATTATATTGCATTTATGTCAATAGATCCTCACACATTTTTATAACACATTTAAAATGTTAAATTACTAAGTCCAATTACTAAAGAAGTTTACTTAAGAAATCTTATTTTATTACCACTTTAAACCGCAAACAAAATCAAAAACCTTATCACAAAACTTTAACTGCAGTTTGCAATAAAATGTTGTCTGAAACTGTGGTTACCTCGTGTATTAAAATGAATCCAGACCATCATATAGAGAAAACTTATAAATTAACTAAAGACAAAACTTATGCAGGTCTTTCCGGTGTTTTGGATTCATCGGCTCTCTCTCCCTGTCACTCTCTCTTACTCTCGCCCATTCTCCCCCGACCCTCTCTATTTCTCTCTGTGTCTCTAATTGGATGAGTTTCTTTCGACAGGTCCATTCATCATGGACGAGACCAGAAGGACAAACCCTCTGGGAGAGATGCAGAGAGAGAGCGAGGAGGGGGGTCAGACAGCTGGATGAGAGGGTCTTTTGCCTGTCAGCTCACTTCTGTACTCTTTTTTCCCCTGTCTCTTTTTTTCCGTCTCGTCACGAGTGTCAGCCGGTACAGGGAGAGGAAAAGACCAGGAAATTGTACAACTCGCTGGAGCATTAGTTAGACGATTAGATCAACATTTGTTTTAACCCTCTCAAGCACACGAAAATGTGCACATACTTTTAGAAAACTTTTTACCGGTATTCATTTCACTCAAGATTAAGATGCTGTTTGTGAGTGTGTATACAGCTTTGAGTATACTTGTTGTTACAAATTTAGTAAAACGTCAAAATCAACTAACAACAAAATCTGAAATACATTTATAATTATAATAATCATTTTTTTCTTTCAATCTGATAATGTCAACAGGTTTGTGTGACATATGATATAAAATGAAATAAAATACGAAATAATATACATTGTCTGGACCAAATGTGAAGTAACACATTATAAAACTAAATGATGTTTATAATTATTAATAATATCTAAAATTGCATGAAGATTTTTATCAGGGTTAAGTTGGGAAGTAGGGTCATCTGATAATAAATATCATTAACTCACTATAAAAAAAAAACAGGTACATGATTTCCTGTAATAGAAAGTCCCTACCAATAAAAAAAACGAATGTGTGTGTGTGAAGTGCATACTCAAGGGCCGCTCAAGTGAGTAATGTATTAAACCGCAGTACAGAGGGAATGGCAAGACAATTCATGTCCACCGATAACTTATCAGCAAATGAGGCATAACAGAGCTGTTATAATGACTGGAAACAATCCGAATTGTTCAGGTATTAGAGACTCACACATAATCTGCAAAGGTTTGACTGTTACTGATTTTTTGTGAAATTGTAAATGAAGGTTCAATAGGAGCCTGATCATTCAGTTCTGTCAAACTTTATCTAATTTAGGGAAAAAAGCACACATTTCCTTTACAATGACTTCTTTGGCGTTTCTTCTTCACCTTGATTCATCCCATGATCAAATTACTCAATTTATTCTATTGCATAGTCCAGTGGAATAGCTCAGAGCTCGAGCTGAGTCTCAGGGCCGAGACCCTCCTTCTAAGACTTCTTTAGGGAACCATAATCTGAGTTATGATATTAAATAATTTGCTGGCTTTGTAAAAACTGACATTTTATGGAATTTTACTGTTTTATTTAAGAGAATTTTCACATATTTTTGAAAATGTCAGGTAGAAAAATGAAAAATGCTTGGTGTAAAATAACATGAAAAAACGTCTCAGGTTACGACTGTAACCATTGTTCCCTGAGATAGGGAACGAGACACTGCGTCATGGAATGACTCTTTGGGGAACGCCATTAGCGTGACTTGTCTGAATCGCGTGTGAAACTAACTTTCGCTTTATAGTCGCATGATGATGACGTCACTGATGACGTCATGACCACCGTGACTATCGGAAGGCATAAAAAGGAAGCGGAAGCAGTGCAAACCAGCTTCTGCAAAAAATGAAGCAAATGCTCCAGTCATAAGGAGTATGGCAAAGAGACGCAGTGTCTCGTTCCCTATCTCAGGGAACAATGGTTACAGTCGTAACCTGAGACGTTCCCTTTCGAGGGAACTCAACACTGCGTCATGGAATGACTCTTTGGGGAACGAAATACCCGCTACGCCATACGAGTTGTGGCTGTCTAAGTGTGAAGGTGTTATGCACATCCTAAGACATAAGTACCTGAGAAACCAGGTAAGGAAGAAAGATCAAGATTGTAATATCTTATGAATGTGTGCGGGGAAGACCAGCCCGCTGCATCACAAACATCCTGCATAGACGCACCTGACAGAAGGGCCTGCGAAGAGGCCATACTCCTTGTTGAATGTGCCTTGATTCTCAGAGGTGAAGGTAGTCCACGCACCTCATAAGCCAAGGAAATGGCCTCCACAATCCATCTACTAATGGTGTGCTTAGAGGCCGGCTGACCTCTACTATGAGGTCCAAAACAAACCAACAGTTGGTCCGATTTCCTCCATATGGAAGATCTTCTAACATACTCTGCCAGTGCCCTGACTGGGCATAACAAGTGTAGTCTCTGATCCTCTGCTGACTCATGAGGTGGAGCATGAAAGGCTTGTAAAACTAATGTTCTGGCCACATTGCTTGGCACCTTAGGTACATACCCTGGTCTAGGGTGCAGAATTGCTTTTATATTACCTGGAGAGAACTCCAGACATGGTGGAGAGACTGATAGAGCCTGAAGGTCGCCTACCCTCCCAGAGAGCGCGAGTAAAAAAATTTTGGGACAAATACTTGTGAGCTACACTCAATAGGTTCATAAGGAGCTTGGGAAGCCTTCCAAAACCACAGCGAGGTCCATGCTGGAACTCTAGCCTGAGGAGGCGGTCTCATCCTCAAGGTACCACGCAAAAACCGGGCAACCAAGGGGTGTCTCCCCAAGGTGCTCCCAGGCAGAGGGGAGTGAAAGGCTGCAATAGCTGCCACATAAACTTTCACCGTAGAAGGTGCAAGACCTGCCGAAAACCGCTCTTGCAGAAACTCCAGTACTGAAGCCACTGGGCAGTTAACTGGATCTAAATGTCTGTTATTACACCCAAGGTGAATAACCTCCACTTTAGAGCATAAAGTTTCTGGTGGATGGAGCTCTAGAATTAAGAATGGTTTCAACAACCTCAGTTGACGGACCTTGATTCAACAAGCCACTCCCTTCAGCGGCCAGGCCCACAACTTCCATAGTTCTGGGCTGGGATGGCATATCGTGCCCCTGGCTTGGGTCAGAAGGTCCTGCCTGAGGGGAATCTCCCATGGCTGGCCTTCTAAGAGCATTAGAAGGTCCGAGAACCAGACTCGTGCAGGCCAATAAGGGGCTATTAACAAGAGTCTGATCCCTTCCTATCGAACTCTCTCTAGGACCTGCGGGAGCAAAGCGATTGGGGGAAAAGCATACAGACGCCGCCTCGGCCATGTCTGTACCAGGGCGTCCAGTCCCAATGGGGCTGGAAGAAATATTGAAAACCACAGGGGGCAATGAGATGTCTCCTGAGATGCAAAGAGGTCGATTTCGGCCTGACCAAATCTTTCCCAAATCTGTTTCACCACTTCGGGGTGAAGTCTCCATTCTCCTGGCCTCAGTCCTTGTCTCGACAACATGTCTGCTCCCACATTTTGAACTCCAGGAATGTAAGTCGCCCTGATAGATAGAAACTTCTCCTGGGACCATGGGAGAACCTGGTGCGCCAGCTTGCAGAGAGGGCGCGACCTCAGGCCCCCTTGATGATTGATATAAGAGACCACGGCTGTATTGTCTGTTCTTATTAGAACATGATGGTCCCTGAGGACTGGGAGGAAGTACTTCAAAGCTCTTATGACAGCTAAACTCTCCAGGCAATTTATGTGCCAATGGAGATGCTTCTCTGTCCATAGCCCACTGGCTGAGCGCCTTCTACTATTGCCCCCCAGCCTGTGAGGGATGCGTCCGTCGTCACTGTCATCCTGTGACATTGAGCTCCCAATTTTCGACCTTGATTTAGAAACTGTGTCTTTTTCCATATAGCCAGGGAACGAAGGCATCTGCGCGTAACCCTGATTATACGAAACGGGTTGCCCCTCGGGGAAAACCCTTTGTTCTTTAGCCACCATTGTAAAGGTCTCATATGCAGAAGGCCAAAAGGAATCACGTGGATGCTGCTGCCATTAGACCTAATATTTTCTGAAAATGCTTGACAGTGTATGCCTGACCCATCTTGATTCTGGATATTGTTGTCAGGATGGACTCGACACGTGCAGGAGACAACTGTGCCTGCATCATGACTGAGTTCCACACTACCCCAAGAAATGTAATGCTCTGCTGAGGAGTTAGATTGCTCTTCTTGGCATTGAGCCTCAGTCCCAAAAGCTTCATATGGTCGAGGACGACATCTCGATGTCGAACCGCCATTTCTTGAGACTGAGCTAGCACTAACCAGTCGTCTATGTAGTTTAATATGCGAATCCCCTGAAGTCTCAGTGGAGCAAGGGCAGAATCCATGCATTTCGTGAAAGTGCGAGGGAAAGAGCAAGGCCGAATGGAAGAACTCGATATTGGTAGGCTCTGCCTCCGAAAGCAAATCTGAGAAACTTCCGGTGTTGAGGAAGGATGGATATGTGGAAATATGCATCCTTCAGGTCTATTGTGGTGAACCAGTCGCCTTTTCTGATTCCAGCCACAATAACAGGAATCGTAAGCATCTTGAACTTGTACCTCCTCAGAGATTTGTTGAGATATCTCAGATCCAGAATAGGCCTGAGCCCTCCATCCTTTTTCGGAACTATAAAGTACCGACTGTAAAAACTGTCTGACTCTCGTGAGGGGAAACATATTCTATGGCCCCCTTCATCAAGAGAGATTGTACTTCCTGTTCTAACACCCGAGCCCGATCGGAACTCACTTCGGTGCAAAACACCCCTTTGAACTTTGGAGGGCTGACAGCAAACTGAATTCTGTACCCCTTCTCTATGGTGCGGAGAAGCCATGGAGTCAGATTCGGCAACTTTCTCCACTCGTGGAGGAAGTGCACTAAGGGAGTCAGCGTGATGACATCGGCTTCGGGTGCATGCGGATCGATGCCTTGAAGTAATTGACCTGCAGGGGATAATGGAACTATTAGCATGTTTACAGGGTCTACCATGGGTAGATTCTGTTGACCCCGTACTAGGGAAACTGACGTGCCCCGAAGCGCACTGGGCGGCGGGGTTAACGTAGTGGCCTCCTGAGGCCCTCTTGGGGGAACCGGACTTGTCCACCCTCCCAGAATTGGTGCTATTTGAAGCGCTGAGGTACCGTCAGGACCTCTTGGCAGCAGCCTTCCGATTGGAGATAACAACTGTCCTCAAATCTGGCTTGATTTGCCTTGAGAACTTCTGGGATTGCGGTCTCGACCCCCAAGCTCTCTGAGGGGGAGTACGAGTAGCAACACTCTGTTTTTGCTGCTGCCTATGTAGAGCACTAGTAGTAGATGGCTGGGGCTGCCTTTGAGCTGCAGGACCCTGAGGGTAAGAACGGCGAGGTAAAAAATTTTGGAAAGCTGTTGCTTGACGCTTTGCCTCCTGAAAACGATCGACCACAGTGTCGACCGCATTCCCAAAGAGACCTTGGTCAGACAATGGTGCATCAAGCAGCACAGACTTGTCCTTCTCCTTAATACCAGACAAATTTAACCATAAATGCCTCTCTGTAGCTACCAGGGCCCCCATGGAGCGCCCAATAGCTTGGGCTGTCTCCTTGGTAGCTCGGAGAGTAAGATCTGCTGCTGTCTTCAGTTCATTAAGCAGGTCTATATCAATAACCTCGCTCTCTTTTATGTCCCCCAGCAGGTCGGCCTGGTATGCCTGCAAAAGACCCATAGTGTGCAGACATGAGCCAGCCGACCTGCCGCCATATATGCCTTACCCACCAAATTTGACGTAATCCGGCATGGCTTGGTGGGCAATGTCGGAGGTTTCAATGATGATGCCGCTTCAGGTGAAAGGTAGGTGGCCAAAGACTCTTCCACCTTGGGCATCATGCCATAGCCTTTCTCTCTAGCTCCTATAACTGAGGAGAAACTAGAGGCAGTGGTGGAAATTCTGGAAGAAAATGGCTTTTTCCATGATTTAGAAACCTCAGTATGTAAATCTGGAAAGAATGGCAACCCCCGACGTTGAGGTTGTACCCGTTTTTTTAAGTATCTCTCATCTAATTTACTTATAGGTGTAAGTTGTTGTTGATCTTGGGGCCAATCAACACTAAGCTTGGCTACTGCCCGGGTAACAACCTCTAATAGCTCCTCATATCCCTGGGAAAGTGGAGTTTCATGATCTTCAGTTTCTACTGCTTGCACACTAACACTCTCTAACTCCTCAGAGCTAGAGCAGTGCATAGAGCTTCCAGATGGGGCGGGAGAAGCCGCCATGCGGGCTCCCAAACCCTTTCCGGAAGCAATGGGATTTGAGGGATGAGAAAGGACCGAAGTCGTCTCACCCTCCAAAATATCCATCTGCGAACCCCATGACTGCAGACCCCGCACTGCCTCTCGGCAGAAGCGGGACCTGAACCATGAGGCTTGCGAATACTGCCTGACTCATCAAACAGTGCTAAGCGTGAGAGAAGAGATCTTAGCGGTAGCCACAAGCAATGTTCACAGGCAGCTCCCTCAAGAGCTGCCTTAGCATGTTCCATTCCCAAACATTTCACACAAAGCTCATGTGAATCATTATCCGTAATAAAACGGGGGCAGGGAGGAACACATTGCTTAAATGCCTTCTTTGACATACGTTTCATATTGCTAATCTATCTAAGATAACTTAAGATAAACTAGAAACCTTCACACACACAAACAGACGCTTTGCTGAATGGCAGAAGCTGGTTTGCACTGCTTCCGCTTCCTTTTTATGCCTTCCGATAGTCACGGTGGTCATGACGTCATCAGTGACGTCATCATCATGCGACTATAAAGCGAAAGTTAGTTTCACACGCGATTCAGACAAGTCACGCTAATGGCGTTCCCCAAAGAGTCATTCCATGACGCAGTGTTGAGTTCCCTCGAAAGGGAACATGTTATTTTACTTTATCTAAAAATATAAGTTCTTTCTTGAATATTACCGCTTTTATAGGTATTTGCACAGTGTAGCTTTATAATGACACTGAATACGGTCCAAGGAATTGTGAAGCTCCAAAAGTGCATCCATTCATCATAAACAATGTGCAGTAACTTTGAAATCATACAATCTTTGAAATAACATGAGGGTAGACCAATTTTTTTGTGAACTGTCCCTTTAAAGGGGTAGTTCACACACCAAAACAAAAAAGATTTTATCATTTATCCGTTCTCTTGATATTTCAAACCTGTATAACTTTCTTTCTTCTGCAAAACACAAAATAAGATATTTTGAAGAAATGACCAGAAGGTACGTTAATCATGACAGAATTTTCATTTTTAGGTGAACTTTCCCTTTAAGAGTACCTTATTTCTCCTTACAAGTAATTTGTAAAAATCCTGCAATTCATAACGTGCAAAAACTTTTAATATGTCTGCGCCAGTCAAACTCTATAAAAACTTTTAAAACAAAGTACTTATCTAAACTAATTACTGTAAGGAGTTCTCTTTCCTCAAAAACACAGTTCACCTTTAATCCCCCCACTCCCACTCCCATCCACAGGTACATATCAGAGCTGCGTATGAATGTGAACCAAAAACGACACTGCAACTCTTAATCAAGAGCCACCATTTCTCCAAGCATGCATGCGTGTGTACGTGCATGAGTGGAAAAAAACAAACACATCTTGTAAAAGTGTGTGTGTGCGCGCCTGAGAGTGTCTCCGACTACACACGAGCTTTATTCACTTCTGTCTTAATAAGACTCCTGCAATTACCTCAGCACTTCCACCGAGGACCCTCGATTTCCACTCGCGCACACACAAAAGTAGCTGCGCGGTGAGTGACGTTAATTTGCATGGCTTCTTGGCCCTTTAATGGCTCTCTCGCCCACTCTCTCTCGCAATGCAAGAGCAAATAAAATAGACAGGAAAAATAAAAATGTCATGATTATTTATTTAATCAGGCTTGAAGGAGCCGGTCTAATAAAGGGAGTGAAAATTTGTCCAACACAGATGATTTAGCGTGCAGACTGAAGTTCGGTTCTGAATTAGATTGGTGTGCGGTCTCAATTATTACTTCATGTGTTGTTTTGTTTTGTTTTATTGTATTGGTTGTGTTCTGTGTATGTTAAACTCTAAACAAACCAAACTCTAAAACGTACCAAACTCTTTAAATGCACCTGTCATTTGAGTAACCATGATTTCAGTATTACTTTTTTCGAAGAAATCGCTTTATTGACTTTGAACAAGTTTATTTGCCTTCTGAGAGGACTAGCTTACACTGTCATTTTATTTTTAATTTTCTGGCTGCTGGGGCGCATTTCCTGCATCCCTGCATTTCCTGCACTGTAAACCCCGACAAGTTAAGATAACTCAAAACATTTGTGGTAACCAATTACCTCAAAACTTTTAAGTCCATAACTCAATTCTTTAGAGTAAAGAACACTAAACACATAAGTATACTGAATTCAAAATAATACATTTTGAATAAACTTATTATTTCATTATTTAATTTTACAATTACCTGAGTTTCACTTATCAATGATGTCATGAAGTAACAACTGTCAATTACAGCTGTAGCATTATGTTATGCCTTCAGATCAATCGCTATACATTTGAAATTGGTCTGTTTTCGTCCCAAGCAAATGCTCTACTCATCTGCACAATGTGTTTTCCCTGTTTTCCTTTTAAATTTGCGGTCTTCTACTGTAACTTTACATTTTTTTACGTATTTTCAAAAATACCTCTGTGAAAAACCTGAACAATTCTGTACTTTATTTTTGCAGTGTATATCAGCATGAAATATAAGAAGGTAAAATTACTAGGCAGAAAAATCAATAGAGAGCGAATGAAGTCTTTTGCTTAAAGTGATAATTGACCCCAAAATAAAAGTTTTGTCATCATTTACTCACCCAATGTCTTTTAAAACCTGTATGACTTTATTTTTTCTGCAGAACACAAAAGAAGATGTTTTTAAGAACGTTAACAACCCTGCCCCATAGACTTCCATTGTATGGAAACAAAACTACTTTTTACTCTTTTGTGTTACACTGATTAAAGATTCATATACACAATGAATGACATGAGGGTGAATAAATGATGACAGAACTTAAATTTTTGGGGAACTGTCCCTTTAAGCATTAAATATATATATATCATCGCCTTGGAATTATGAGGTTCTATTTACACTCCGAGCAAGTTTTTGCATTCCATTTGACTATGTAGATAAACCCTTTTTGTTTTCTAAAAAAATTCCCCAAAATGTACACAACATACACAAAAAAACCCATATTGTAAATAAGTTGTCACAGAATAAGAATTTGTGAATAACTCAGTTTTGACAAAAATGTAAGATAGAACCCATCGAATTCCAAGGCAACAATATGCATGTGATCACATCATGTGTTTATCACCAAGGGTGGTAATGCATTACATTTCAAGCATTCCCTGAGTGAATATCTGTAAGAAAGTCAAAAAAAGGTTTGTTGGGTGTATTGTCAGTACAGTTTAACCCCATGCTGGGCAGTTGCACAATGAGGAGTCATGCTTTTATGGGACACGTGTGCACATTTAGATAACTAATACCTGAATGGTATTTCTTTGACGGGCTTTAGAAAAACGAGAGTGATACACTGTGTCCAGAGTGTGAAGGAACAAATGCAAACACCTGAGGAACTCTCTTCACTTTGAAGTGCTCATTCATCATGTTATCTGGCCGAGGCCCAAGGTCTGGAGCAATCACAGTTTGCCACTGTGCTTCTAATCTGGGCATGCGCCCAAACGCCGCAATATCACCCGTGCCAACCTGGCCAACTAGGTATTTGGGCAGTGACCCAAAACTGTGTTACAGAATGTGTGTGCGTGACGTGGTAAAATGGCATGCAACCAAATCCCAGCTGGTGCAGAGCGCGCATCCAGCTGGACCGAAGCTGTTTTTAGTGTGTTGTCGGTGTATTGCTGCTTGTGGTCCATTATCACCCCCTGTTAAGACCTCCTGTGGACTAGGCCAACAGCCAAAAGGGCAGCTCGGGTAAGCTCCATTCTCACAGTGTGGGGAGATGTGGTGGATAACACAGCTATGAAGCGCAAATTAGATTAATACTTTTTTTTTGTTGAAGTGAAGTGTTGCCGTGTTGCCGTTTTTTTTCTAAACAACTTGTGTATAAAGATGTAAACAGAACGTCCCAACGTAGAAGTCAGTCCTCTTTAAACAAGACTAACACAACCTGTGAACTTAAAAAATTACTTTTATTCTCATGAACCAATAAAATTATGGCCAATATTTACAAATAATTACTTCTTAGTTTCACATTACAACATACGTAAATTGATAATTCACAAACAACATTCACTCATATGCACATACACAGAGTAATTTATCACCCTGTATCAGGGTTCGATGGACGAATGCCAGACAATAGAACATTTCACTTAAAATAACCCTGAACAACAGTAAAACAAACAAATAAACAAAAATAGGAATAATTATAATAATATTAACAATATAATTCCATTAGAAAATCAATATCAAATCACATTTATTTCCAGCTCGTGAACAGATTTTAATAAAATGAAGAACCCAAAAAGATTAAAATCAAGTGGGATGACATCTTTGGCAAATTTTGTTCCGCAGTAAATACATTCAAATATTAAGACAACACACGACACGCAGAGAAAAACACCAAGATATTTTTACTACTAGAAAATTCAATAAAAAACATACACAGTTCTTAAAGAAGCAGTTCATTCATTTTTACTCCTCGCAAATAATTTTACTACAGCTTTCTGTTGTGTCAACGATGTTGGTTATTTCATAATCTGAATGTTTTTGCTCACCAGAGAATACTTTCAAACCGGGCATCTCTAACTTTGGTGGATGCTACAGATTTGATATTGGTCAGAATATTTGTGTTTCTTTTCTTCTTTTGAATCGAACTGATTGCTGTGTTATCAAATTCCTCAAAACCTTCTCAGAATCTTTAAAAACGTAGTTAAAAATACTTATGAACCCCTTGGGAAAGAAACGATTACAGAAGGAGCTTCCGATTGTACACAGAAGGCCACAATAAGGTGATAACCAAGTCCTCTGTCATTTAAAGTCCGCGTTTTTAAACTGGGAAATGTTTCGTGTTGACGTGGTTGTAAAATCGAAAGATTTAAGAACGAAAGAGTGAATTCTGGATTAGGATTAGGAACCAAATTTTGCTTTCGAATATTTTAACAAATTTATTTCTAACTGATCATAACTGATTTTTTCACCATTCAGTGTGTAAACTATGTTATAGGGTTTAGTTAAATTTTGAGTATTTAATTTGCCACATTCTTTTAAACAAGAGTTTGAATGAGTATACCAAAGATCAAAAACTGGCATTTAGATTCAGATTTTCCAAGTTAAAATGCATATAATGAAAATAAACGCACAAAACAGAAACATGTATATGCAATAGATGACTAAATTAACCAATTTAATTAATTTCTCAATATGGTGACATGGGTGTTTTAAACAGACATTTATCAAATTCCTTTCAAGAAATCTCCTTTCCACTAAACGGAATTATTTTTAATTACAAAACCATAATCTTCCTTGAAATTGGAAGATTTTCACAACGAAGGTGATCAACAGCCAACTTGTAGAGTTCCTAATCCTGATGGCATTGGGAAGGAGGTTGGGCAGATCTGATGAGATTAAAGGTGCACCAGCGAGACAAAGAGAGTAAAATGGAATGGGGGCTGGAAATCAGAAATTGAAATAAGAGGAGATGAGAAAAGAGAAAGGGCCGTTCGATTCTGATGGCACAGCAGGTTTTGATCATGCCGATGGGGAGGTGTGGCATATTCCCGACCTGACAAAGGACAAAAGGGGACTGAGCGTGTGTGTTTTGTGTGTGTATTTTAAGCCGACAGGAATTCTGTATTTGAGCGAACATGGTCGGATTCACATGTAGGCTTATGCTGCATTTATGGAAGTATTAAAGTAAAAAAATGACATTAATCTTGCCATGAACGACTTCATTGTACGGTTTAATTTCATTATAAAATTACAGTGTAGAAAAAAGCACAGAATATATTTTTCTGTGAATCAATTTAGATTAAATTACTTGCTGGCTACTTTTATATGGGGTATGGGGGAATACAATATAATACTGTATTTCACAGAACATAATTTTTTATCTAATGTTGAATATTAAAAAAATGTCTGATCATGTGTATCATCGTCACCTTCTCTAGGGTGTTCAGACAGCCACAAGAAAACAGTTACCAGGGTTTTAACGCATATATAAACAACAATGTATAAAAGTTGTGATCGCTGTTTTCTGATTGGTTGGTCAAGTTCGGATCTCATCACAGCACGCAGACAGTTTCGTAATTTAGAGACGCGTTGGTCATTCTGAATGACTTGGTAGAAAAATAAAGGCACTGTCCTTGACTTCAGCTGGTGTACTTCAGGTTCATAATGCCTCTGACTAAAAGTTTAAAAGGTCAAAGTTCACCAGTAGTCATTAGTGGTGAACGGCATCAAGGGTTTCTTTAGAGTTGCATAACGTGCAACTTAAGGTCTACAAAACAAACGTAATCCTATTACTACATTACAGTCCAGAACAACATAAAACCATAAAAACTATCGACATCTCTCTATATATGTATATATATATTCATATGTTTGTCATTTTTTTCTTATTCACATCAAGTTTTGGTGCTTGTGACTACTGAAACTACATTGTTTTCCTTTTCAGAAAGCTACTTAGCAATGCACAGTGTATTGAAAACAAAAACAAAACTCAAGAACTGGGAACACTCGTCACAACAGACAATAGCTAAATAAAGAACACGTTTTGTCTTTTCTCGTCCACTAGAATCTAGATTTCAATATAGCAGTCAATAGTGATATCAAAAAGCTCTTGTCGTTGTAAGTTATATACGCACGGGCTATTTCAGACAGACATACAGGAAGGCTGTACAGCACGATGTTGCTACATACAGAGTTTGGTAAGGCCTCCACCACGGTCTCATGCATTGTCTTGGCGCAGTATGGATGAAGGGAACGCTTAAAAACAAATGAACAGCACGGAGAGAGATATCGCGAAGGGAAATCTTTGTGCTTTTAAGAGCGTCTGCTTGCACTAGTGAAAAACATCTTTGGGGAGGCTAGGCTAGGGTGACGATTAGCGACAGACAGTATGACATCATTTCCTTCTACGCAAAATGAAACAACTTTACAAAAGTTTGTCTGTGACGCTTCCAAGTGAGATATGCGAACTTGAAAATCCAAGAGGAGTCTTTAAAAATATAACCGGCTACGTCTTTCACAGCAACATCTTTAGCTAGCATCGTAGCAATTGTTGGCAGTAAACTTTGACACACATTTATATATATATTACTCTCCATCATAAATAGCTATAAATTTTACTAATGTACAGTTGAATATTCTGTACATACGTAAATAGTATTTATCTACACAGAGCGAGGAGAGGAATCTTTAAAATGCTGATGCCCTCATTCGTAACAGTGCTACAACTTTGAAATCATGCTGCTGTTTTCCAACATAAGCACTCGGAATGAGTGAAACACAAAACGTTACATTTGAGTCTGCCACTTTTTAGCCGAAGCTGAATGAGAAATTACAGTCACATTGCAGCTAATGCTAAACTTTCTCTTATTCTGTCATATAAGATACAGAGAACCAAAACAAAGCAAAACTCCATTATGAATTGGGTTATATAAACTTGTGCTTCAGCGCCTTTCTCTAACATCTCTCCTTCCCAAAACTACATTAGAATTTCAAGTCCCATGATCAATGGTGAACACAACTGGCTCTGTCTTTCACGCTGGATACTTTTAATGTAAATACGCTAATAGTCCTACCTGAGTTATCTGTCCAAATCTTTTGAATCTCTGTTGATTTGTTGTTTGAGGGATACAATTTTACTCTCCAATAAACAATTCCTTGCTGTAGGTCTAACCAGTAAAACAGAAAATGTTGCGGATTGTGACGCCACATTTATACATCGTAACACAACTCATTCAACTTAAATCATGCAGATCATCTCAAGCTGCCACAAGTAGATTGTCTGGTACCAACTCCCAACACCTGATCATCTCTATATGAACAGAATGCATAGAGATGCAAGGACGAGAAAGGCTTTAATGACAGTAGATAAATCAAACCAACAGATTTAGGGCGAGCCGAGACCAGCAGGTGAACAGAAATCAGGGCGTATGGGTGTAACTTTGCACTTATGTACAGAAATTCGACACACGTAAGCTGAAGCTATTGATTTGAACATTGATTGTAATTGGCAGGAAAACATTGTCACCTCTTCATTTCATTTTCCCTTCCTGCTATGTCTTTAGGCAGTCTTTTGTGGGTAAATCCATTCACATTGCTCTCTTTGCATTTCTCCCACTCGTTCATTGTATTCTTGATTTCTTGCCTGGCTGGTCAGTGGCGATCGTAGGCAGAGGCAGTTGCTGCGCCAGTCGTTCCCGTCCCTCGTGTTGCTGCACTATAGTAGTACGGAGACCCTAAACGGGATGACAGGAATTTTGAAAGTCATCAAATGCAAAACACTTAAAGGTAAACTGTATCATTTCAGAATTCCTGCAAAAATGATGTCGGCTGTCAAAGAAGTTTCCAAAAACTTCTCTTATGTATTGTCTAGACAAACACACCCTTACAAACGATGAAGTTTATTCAAGTGTGCTATTATTCACACAAAAAATGAGAAGTATATTTTCAGTTTACTGTTTATGTAGTTCTCCGAAATATAATTAAGATTATATTGTAAGAGTATAAGAGTACTTGACGTATACAGAAAAGTTAAATTATATTTGGTCTTTACTTGTACTGAGTGTTGTATTTAAAAGTATAATGACGTTTCTAAGTATGCTTGTAGTTGTGTTTCTATTTTTGATTGAGACATAATATAAAAAACTTATGTTTAATTTTATATGGTAACAATACCGTATATACATATGAATACATAAACTGAAAACTATAGTGTTCACTTTAAAACATACACGTAAACGAACTAAAATCTAGTATCTTACTAAGCGTATACTTCAAATTGTACTTTCATCAACTATTAGTTTACCTATACGTTCACTTGTAATATAGTATGCTAGTGGTATAGTCTTTTTAATTTAATTCTTTAGTGACCGAGGTGCTATATAGAACCGTTTCCGTATATGGAACCAGTTAAGCCCCTGTATGGTTCTACAGTGGTTCTATTTAGCACCTCAGTCATACCAAAGAACCGCTGCACCACAGTGTAGTAGTACAAGTAGTAGGCCTACTGAAATACAGTAGTACAGGTACAAGCATACTAAAACGTTGATTTACTCAAATCAAGTTTAGTAAAACATTGAATATTTTATTAACACATAGTACACTTAAAAATAGACCTAAACTTTCGTTAAGTATACTTAATAAAAATAAGCCATAATTGCCATTGAATAACCATTTTTGGTTCCCCAGAGAACCATTTACTGAAAGGTAAATTCTTCAGATGTTAAAGGTTTTTTATGGAAACAAACAGTTAAATATAGCTCTTCCATGGCATTGTGAAGCACCTTTAACATTGTGCACCTTTGAATGTCTCTAAGTAAATTTAAAAAGTATAAATAAGTATTGCACTCCAGGAACACACATAGAGGAGGATAAATGAATCGACCAGTTCACTTCAGATTGATCAGTCTGCCACAATCATGTTACCCTTCCTCTTATTTGAAATGACACCATCATTATCAGTTCAGTTTCTGGTAGGAAAAGACCATTTCTGGTCTATAAGACAGATCTATCTTGATCAGTCTGTGTTAAGTGCTGATGGACCCTTCAAAGGGGGGTTTTGGCAAGAATGATTGGTCTTCATTACACACAGACAGGAGGCACGAGTGGGGAAAACAGAAGGGTATGACGGAGCGAGGGATAGAAATGAAAGGTACAGCCACTGCTTAGTCTTAGTTGTCGAAAGTAAAGAGCTTGAAATTTTGTGAAACGAAGTGGATGGGTGGGTTTGTCTTCACTGGACAGGAAGATTATGTGAGGTATAATATTATAGACACTAATCGTTGCATTTAGTCTTAAAGGTTACTAAATGGATCTTTGAGACACCAGAAATGGTTCCTTCATGGCATAGTTGCCAAAACTCCATGCAATCGTTGATGCACTTCACGAACACACACTCGCACATCTGTCAAATCACAGGCTCTTTTCTGACACACAGAGCAAAACATCATGAAATCTCCAAGGAAAGACTTCTCCATTGGGAGAGGTTGAGGTCAGTGGTGTTCTTCTACACACATATAACCGTTTTTAAGCCAATGGTCCTTCACCTTGTTCTTGACTGACATGTCAATCTGGGGTTTAGTCGATATGGGCAGGTTTTTCTTTAAATCATTACATTCGGTTGCTTACATCTGAAATACATGGAGTGCTAGCCTGACAACATTTCAAATATCAAACCACACACACCATCAAACTACAGTCAGTGTTTTGGTACCTGTGGGTTGGGGTGTTTGTCCAGGGAATAGGCCCGATGAAGCTGCTCTCTCAGAACCCAGTAAAGAACCATATTCCTGCTGGAACACTGAGAAAAGCACACAAGAAAAGTTGGGATATCCAATACTTTTTTTACATATTGACATTTGTACAAACCAGATTCCCAGATAAATCATATGTAAGCACATTTTTATATAAGCACATTTGCTTCACTTAAAAATGAAAAATTATTTGTTATCATATTCATTCTCATCTCATTCCAAATCAGTTTGCTGTTATTTTTTACTGTCTTTCCTCTGCAAAACATAAAAGATGTTTTGAAAATTGTTGGTAACCAAACAACGGCGGTACCGATTCACTTCTATTGTTTTCTCTTGTCTTCTATTCACTTCTATTCTATTGTATGGACATAAAACCAATGCTAGTCAATATGTATCGCCATTGTGCAGTTACCAACATTTTTCATGATATCTTTTGTGTTCTGCGCAAGAAAAAAGTCATACAGGTTTGAAATGACCAGAAGGTGAGTAAATGATGACAGAATTCTCATTTGGGGTGGGGGGGTGAACTATCCCTTTAAGCACATTAAAGTAACAACAACATTTATTTGTTATCATTTTACTTTTTCTACATGATTTTTGCAGATATTTGTGTCATCAGCTCAAGGTTTTACCTAGTAGGCTGGGGTTTGCGAATCTCCAAGACTCATTGTATGTAGAATACTGGGGATGAGAATAAGGGCTACCGGAAAAGTCTCCTCCTGAATTACAAAAAAAAAGACAATTGAAAAGTTAGAATTAGAATTCTAAAATTGTCCAAACCCTTACGCAGAGTGGATTTTAACGTCTCGTACTGTGCATCTAGCGTGGGGGTCTAAAAGGTCCAATTGGCTAGATGGAAGTGTCGATTTGTGACAGTTTTTCTCCTCCATTGCCTCTGTGTAGTTTTCCCTTATCTCTCTCTTTCTATCTCTCCTTTTTCCCCCATCTTCCTCGTTCTCCCTTTCCCTGGGGAACTCTTTCCCTTTTCTGGCTGTCACAAACTCAGAGGCCCCGGCTCTTTCTCTCTCTCCCCCTCTCTCCATCTCGTGCTCTGTCGGTTCTGCCTGGCTGGTTTTGTGCCCCCCCTCCCCTGTGTGTCAGCCCCCTGCTGAAAGAGAGCGAGAGCAACAGAACGTAAGAGAAGGAGAGGAGAGATGAGCGAGACTCTGTGGGATAAGGTGAAGGTAGAGGATCCAGGGAAGGAAGAAAAGCACCACTAATCAATTTTTCACAAAATAACATTGAAATGTATAAATCCATTTTATCTCAGAGCTGTTAGCAACATTTTAGGCTCTCAAGCTCAGCTTTTTTATTATGGTTACTTCGGTAAGTTGAACCAACCACTTTTATTTTTACAATACGTACAATGAAAAACACAATAATTAAACTGCTAAATTCTAGAAAATTCAAAATAAGTATGAAAGCATCTCTACAACTGTTTCGCGGGATCAACAATCTCACAGGAATTCGTAACTACAACTTAGCCAATTCGTATAAATATGTACGATCTCACTTGTACATTTTAATACGATTTGCTTCCGCACCACTGATGTTACGTTTAGGGGAGGGGCATCAGTATGGCGTTTTTCTAATAACTGATTCAGATCGTATATATTTTGTCACCATGTGAAATAGTTACGAATTCCTGTGAGATCAGGCTGAAGTTGAAGTATTTTTTAGGGTTATTTTTAACGAAATACAGTTAGTTCAAAGACACTGAATTGTTAGCTTAATACCGTGTCTACACCGGACGCGACATGCGTGATGCGACATGACAACCTGCTAGTTCTTAATGGGTTTGTCGCTTCGTGCTGCGCCACATCCAGCGTGGTTCTAATGCGTTTCTAATGTCTTTTGTTGTGTCACATCGCGCCGGTCGCATCCGGTGCAGACACGGTGTGAGAAGTGGGTTGTGGAAATCTGCATATGAGGGATTAACAAATGCAAAACTCGCTGCATCTATCGGTGGAGAGTCCCCTAGAGGCGCATGTTTTTTTTCCATTCTGATGTGGGTTTATTAAAAGTTACGAAGCAGACATGTGCACAAAGTAAAACAAGTTTGGGCACCTAACCCCACTCCTATCCTAAACCTACCCACTTCCCAACCAAATAAAACATGCAACAAGCAAATACAGCAAACTTTATTGCAAACACCGACCAAAACAGTATAAAAGCATTACAAAGGGGTGCGTTGCATTTAGAGTCTTCAAAAAACATACGATACCGCTGTGTGAGCACAGTAGTCAAAGCTGATGTTCCGGCAGCAATTTTTTTATTCTGTCACAATGTGCAGCCAGTCCGGTTTCAAATTTTTATGGTGGACGGAGAAGGGCGCCAATGGGACTGTCCATTGGCCTCGGAACATTTACATTAATTGCACTTTTTTAATGAATAGCATCGGTACCAAATACAAATGTACTGTATGTTGATCACTTATTAATTTATTGCTGCTATGCTTAAGTAAACAATAAATCCTCACAGTGTGATATCAGAACTGAAAAAAAAACAAGCTCCTCTAGTGGACATTCCACCCGAAAGATGCAGCGATTTGTACCTGAAGCTATGTATTTCAGATAATGCTGAAATGTAGGCAAATGTATGTATGCAATGAGCGTGTGTTGGAAATTAAAGTTCAACAGTTGGAGGTGACTACTTGTAAAATGCATTTCTGAAGCAGAAGATATTCCTACCCGTAACCCTTACTTCTTAGACAGGATCATTGGAATGGTTACCTCGCCTCCGTCAGCCCTGTGCTAGGTGACTACTGCATGTCAGGTTATTTAGTGAGGATGCTCACGAAAGCAAGGGGGTTGACTTATAAATGGAGAGGAAGTGAGGAATGGGGTGTCCCCAGCGAGAGAGAGAGGGGTTGCAAGGTCATAAATGCTTGTCAGAAGTGGGGGAAACATGGGGTAGTCAGTTGCAGCGAAATACGAGACAAGGTTACGGATCTCGCTCTGAAGAGAGGGGCCAAAACAAGACCCTACGAGTCACTGTGGCAACAGGGAGCGCATAGATGGAGACACGGGTCTGACAGTCTGAAGACACGACAGCAGACATGTTGTTGTTGTTTTGGCTTGAGCTTGTTTTGCTGTGTTCAGGGAGTTGATACAGGGGCTGGCGAACAGTCTTTTATCCCAGAGTTCTTGTATTTTTATTCCCGTCGTGAGTGCTATATTCATGTAGTTCAGCCGAAAGTTAAGCAAGCGGAGACAGCTCTGGAAGGAAATGATGAGATCCCTCCAAATTTGTTTTTAGTGAGCTTTTCTACATTTTCTTAAATTAATCAATGAAACATGTTCTAGGTCTTTTTGTTATTTTGTCCAGTTTTCATTTTCTACAAATAAATGCATAGAGAAAATACATGTTTTTGTTTGGAAGTTGGAAAATTGAAAAAAAAAAGTGGTTCACAGAATGAAACAAGAATGAGGGTCTACTTAAATAATAAAAACACTGAAACAGAAATTGGCTAATTCACAAGTCGAGTGAAAAATAACATGAAAATGTTATTACACCCCAGCTGCCAGAATATTACCGTTTTTTAACTGTGTGTTTGTACGGCCACAGCAGTAGTCAATATGCAGAGGCCTCGACATGCCTTTTTGAAAATGTGAATACGCCGGGTAAAGAATCCACCTGAATTTCTCATGGATTAAAAAAAATCGCTAAAAGAAAGGAGGCTGAGGGAGACTGCAGGAGAATGAATGAATTAGTCAAGGGTCAGCGATGATTCTCATTAAAAACAAATTACTGATGTTGAGAAGGGACAGCTGTGTGACTGGGGTCTAATAGTCCAGCCAGTAGCTGAAGACTCGAAGCCAGCCCACCCGCCCTACACTCTGCCAACCACCCAACAAACCTCCCCACCTCCTCCATCCCACAACCCCCTGGGAGTGCTGTCAGCCTGGCAGATGGGGGGAGACAGGAAGTGGCAAAGACAAGACCCCCTCCCACTGGGACCTCAACCGAAATAAAGCAAAGGTGAAGAGAGGGGGTTTGGGAGAGCGGCTATAACAGGGCGGCAGAGAAAGAGTGAAGGTGTCACACGTATGAGAATGAGCCATTTTGTCGCAAACTTGGTGTCTTGTTAATATGTCATGTTTTGTTAATAGGTCCATTTGAATAAATATGGAAAAGAAAGTGTACAGTGTTTTGCAGTATTGAACCAACAAAACTTGAACTCAAGCCACTATGATGGAAACTTTGACAAAATGACATCTGGTTGGCACAGGAGCCCAAGATCAAGTACGGTAGTTTTGCACGCAGGTGAAACTCACCAGGTACCATTCCTGTAAGGGAGGGTGTGGAGTAACTCCCCTGTCCAGTCGGAGGAACGTGAGGGGGGTAACCAGGAAGCGTGGTGCTGGCCAGGTCACGACCTGTAACGAAAAAAGACAATTTCCAGCATGATTAGAATGAACTCTTCAGGGAACAGTTTATTGATCGGACTTCTCAGTGACTTGTTTCAGTCACCACATCCCCTTATAAAGCAATTGCATCTATAAAAATACAGCTAAATTGTCTTTAACTCTTTTACACGGTTCTGTAATAATGTAAACCGAGAGTGCTAAGTTTCTTCCCTCTGTACATACAAACCTTAAATATTTCAGCATATCTAAAATGTATAGATTGCAGCTATGACCCTGATTTATTTTTTTAACTTTAACCATTCAATAAACCTGTAATATATAATAAACGTGTAATAAGCATATTATTAACATGTAATAAGGCAACAACGTGTATTTACAAGTGCAGCTATGGAGAACACTGAACATTTTAGAAGAAACGCATCATATGTGATAAGCGTACCTAAACTATTAATACAGTTTGACTACTAATAAAGAGATCACACAGCAAAGCAAATGAAGCACCAATCTTTGCTGATGCTTATTAAATCATAGAGGTGACACCTTATGAGCTTAGTAGTAACTAGTACACCCTGTTTAGCCCTCCCAATTGATGCAGTCATATCATGTCATTTCACCACAGCTCTGCATTTGCCCCAGTAATAGAGCTGCTGCCATGACAGAATCTGTACTGTTAGTGTCCAGCATACATACTGTTGCACTCCATTGAGCACAAGCCTCAAGCTTGAATTGATAAAGAATAGGAATATTTTAAGAGGAACAAATGTTTCTGTAAAAAAATTAAATAATACAGTAGTTAATACAGTAGTAATTGATAATTCATCAGAGAAAATTAATATCAGAAAAGGATTTTGATTGATACATTCATGGACGAAGGGCTCCGTGGGCCTGGTCGAGGGTGGCCACCTGGAGATTATTAAAGCAATAAACCCTGTGAAGCAGTGGGTTACAGTGCATTTTATAACAGCTAAGGGGTTTTAGGCACGACGCGAAACGCCCTTAGCTGTTATAAAATGCTCTGTTCTGTGTTATAAAAGCTTTTTGCTTTTATAACACGGTTATTATATGGGAGTAGCAAGGTTTCATAAAATAAAGTAAATAAAATTATATTTAGGCTATGTAATGAGATCAGCCATTATAAATTGGGGTATTTTATAACGGCATAGAACTTGGCTCGGCCAATCAGAATCAAGAACTGACCGTTTTATAATAGTGTTTATTAAAAAGCAGATATAAATATGAAAATATTAATAACAGATATTACTTGTTGCTATTTCTCTATAGAATTACTGAGGAGTTTACTAAATGAAGTACTATCTTTCTTTCTCTCTCTCTCTCCCTCCCTCTCTCTCTCTCTTTCTGTTGTGTGGATGTATAACTGTATTAGGCTACATGACATGGCTGTCAGAGTGAATCATCTCTCAGTCTACAAATGCCGCTGATCTGTAGTCTGCAGCCCATTCATCATCATAAACAGCATCACACTCATTTCATCCATCCCCTTCAACACAGCCAGCGATTAAAGCTCCGTAGGGCCCATAGATGGGGGGGGTGGGGGGTGCTCAACATTTTATCACAGATTAAATAAGTGTGCTGTTATTAGAAGATGGGAGAAGGAATGTGTTAGAGAGGCAAAATGGATGGTTGCTTTCTTCAATATAATGTACAAGTAAGGCCGTGGTTGGTTTTTAGTCAAAGTAATAGATTTTAACTTTTTCTAAAAAGATAAACACGTTAAGACTATCATGATAACTTTATGATTTATTTTTTTATACTTTTTAAATGTGTTTCATAAATAGATTTTATACTGTAGTTTTGTTGCTGATATAGATGTTTAATCTTTAAATATCAAAATCATACAATATGTATTGCTATATCAAAATAATTCCAAGATATATTAGCCAGTATATAACCATTTTCAATCATTTACTTAAGTTTATAGAGTATATACTCTGGATATTATGATAAGTAATAGTCAGATATTCCTCCTGATTTTTTTTTGTCAGATTGTCAATATAAAATGTCAGTTCCATCAGATGGGGTTATCAAACACAATACAAAATTGAAGATATGCTGAAAATTACATTGCGGTGGAAAATGTTTATGATTCTTCAGAAGAAGGACAAAGATGACATCATTTTGCATGTATAGGCTTACTGAATCAGTTTAACATTGTTATTAAACAAATCTGAGTGTGAAAACTGTTTTAAAGGAATTTATTCTCCAAAGCTTTCCTTTAACCTGACGCTAGCAACAGCATGGTCAGGGGATCGATTCTCAGCAAACGCAGATATCCAATTGCATATCAAAGCTCAAGCTTAATGTAAAAGTATATAGAACCAAAAGCTTCACCCATATACGAGATGAAGGACGAGGGGTTAAAAACCGAGGAAGAGAAAGTCAGCATGTACAAAAAGAAAGACTCTCTGTCTCTCTCTCTTACTATTCTGCTGGGTTGCCATGTTGGAGAGTCGTCCGTGTAAGGAGACAGAAAGACATTAGCAAAGACTGGATACTAATCCACTCTGGGTCAGTGGACAGGGCAACAGAGAGAAAGATAGAGAGGGACAGACAGAGAGATGGACTCTACAGACGAAGAGCAGACAAGGACTGGTCCTCTGAGAGACATTGTCAGCAGACTAAAGAATGAAGGAAACAGAAAAGGGGTTTCTTGCCTGTGGTACCCAAAAGAGATCAAATCATTGGCACAATCTGCCATACTGTATGTATTGAATGCCTCCCGGGTATACCGAACATACTCTGAAGCGTCGCGCCTTGGTTGTTCTCATCCTGTCAACACTGGTTTGAGTGTGGCGTAGGGTATTTCTAGATTTACACCTCCCATTATTAACATTGCTCTCTATTTACAAAAGGCACACGAACTAAGACATATGCAGGAGAGTATCTCTTCTTTATATCAACATACATTTCCTGCATGTTGGATCAGCCTAAATAGTTCAAAAGACATAAAACAGAAAACATAGACATTGTTCTTTCTGTTTTTAAAGTTTATACATTAAAGTCTAAATGTGTTTGTATACACAGTATATACAAATGAGAATGGAGGCTGTACCTTTGTGATTTACCAATAGGGGGCGGCACTATGCAAACACGAGTAACCCACTCTTTAGTCTTTTCACATGGTCCATTGTGAAACATAATTCATTCTCCTGCTATCCTCCAACACACACACCGTGTGGATGTACAGGTTTCGCTCTACCTTGTCAGATGGTGCCCAAATCCCAATCCCATGATTCCCTCGTTAGGGCTCCTGTCCAAGCAGCTCTTAATTAGCGCTCCCTTACTCCCCAATGCAGTGAGAGAGCGAGGGAGAGGGAGAGGAGGAGACATGTATATAGTAATTACAGCTCTCCATTCACTTCCAATGTCCCTCAGGATATAGAGTCGGAATCTAAATCACTGAGCACTGTTTAACAGGTCTGATAACACTCCCACCTCACCACTGAGCAACCTGCAGCAAGCTGATCCACAATCCGCTGGTTCAACTTAATTTTTAACACAGTCAGGGCACATAAGCCATCTATGTGCAGTCAGCTCTGGGCCCACGTATTGGTGACCCCCAAAGGGACCTTTTTAGGGCCCCTAGAATTGTCCAAACCTCTCAAAGGGCAAGCTGGTCTCAGATCAGCACTTCAATGGTAATTTTCTACTGATCTACATGGGTGGGCGGTATGACTAAAACATGATATTACAGTATGTACATTTATACGATGTATGTCACAGTATATTACAATATACACACTGACATAGTTTTTTTTGTAAAATTTTAAAATATATTTATTTATTTATATATATTTGAATAAATATAAAAAAAAAATACAAATAAAATATTATAAATAAAAATACAAATATTTAAAACCATGTGGTATTTTTTCCTAGTTATCTAGTTTTCTATAGTTTAAAGAGTAAAGTTTCTGGATTTTTATATAGAAACCATATCCACAGTCGCACTCCTTTTTAGGACGCTTTACGTTTTTCTTCATCTTGAGTTATTTGGGACATGCCCCAATCTGTGTTTTAAATAATGCAAAACAGTCAAGCCCAATACCCATATGAAATGAAATGTATTAAATAGAACCATTTTAACTTCAATTATTTAACCAATCACTTACTGACTTTGAAAGTCAAATACACTTTTAATTGAAAATAAAAATGCATCCATTACGCTAAGAGATATATGGCAATCCACTGCGTAGTTTGCTTACCAGACACTAGTGGATAGGATTGAGGTCCTGCAAGGGTTGAACCCAACTCTGCTCCCGTCTGATTGGCCAAGCTGTTTTTCATCTCTTCCAATCCGCCAGCCAGAGATGCCATGGCTGAGTAATCAGGCGTCTATGGAGAAAGATTTCATTAGATGGCTACAACGGGAGAAAATCCACACCATGACATCACATTATACATTAATTCACATCTTTGTGTTTTCTGCACAGGTATTGGAAACATGCTTCACAGTTTGTGAACTGTTCCGTGTGGTATGGATGTAGTCAGGGTTAAATGACTAATGGTGGTGTAGATCCAGGTGAAGTATGTGGCTGACCCCAGACTGACCCTGCTTGCGTGCTTTCATGACCAATTACTTACAATGATACCCCCACACACGCACATATCCAGGGTGATTCATCTCCATTGTTGGTAATGGGTTTTGTCACTCAGGTGTGGATGTGGTTTGATGGCAGAATTTAGGAAGTGGATGTCACTTCTGTTTTAGTCCTGAATGGGGTTATTAATGACCCTGATTAGAAGTGGATTAAATCCCAGCAAAATCCTGATCATCACACCTGCCCTTTCCTATCATTGCAGACTGTTACCGTCTACTTTAAACATCATGTTAAGCTGCAGAGGGTAAACTTGTGCTCTTAAAACTTTTGGGGGAAAATATATGCCATCTCTTTATGCTTTTGAATAGAAGTGAATAGGACAATAAAATTAACCCACAGGAGTTTTAACATTTTGGGTCAAAATCATTTCCATTCTAAGGACATAGGAAGAAGGCATATTTTTATAAAAAATATTATAAATTAGACTGCCCAAAATGTGAGGGGTGCTTGCAGTGGCAAAACTGGGACGCTAACATGATGTTTTAACAAAATGCTGTAATTAAACATGACCACATCACTCTTAGTTGCTGGAATGCCACAGCACTGTGCTGCCATGGCTGTGAAAACCACAGGAATTGAAATTCCCAAGAATGGGATACCCTTTGATTGTTGTCATGTGTTAGTTTAGCAAATATAATGTTTGAGTTTAAACAACGGCAAATACGTTTTCATAATCATATAAGCGTATAACTATAGTTTCAAGCGCACAGTCAGCTTGCTCTTGAGTGTTAACGGACCGGCTGGAAAGGGTTGCCACTGCCAGATATGTGAAACAAAATCATCACAAGCCTAATGTCCCTAGTCCAAATAACAGACCTTATAATAATTCATAAATAAAATCCTATTAAGATTGACAGCTAAATAACAAAATCCTTCCACTCCTAACCCGCAACTAATTTAAAAAAGTAACCCAATTCCATGGGAAAACACACATGACTTGGCAACTCAGTCTGGCTCGCACCGTTCCAATATGGCGGATGACCTATGTAAAGCGGCCCATAGAAACAGCTGCTAACGGGTCATCTGGTTATTTGTATCTATGGATGTTGGCATGTTTAGCATGATGCCAGCATGATGCTAAACACGGAAATGGTCAATTTGACACCGCATTCATGGGTCAATGTCAAACGGTGCGGGACTAGTTAGCTAGCTAGTTTTGTCCAGAAAAAAACGAATAAGAAAATATATGGCAAATAACAACAGTGATGCTTTAAATTCGCAATCACTTCTAATTATAGAATGATCTTTTTTGGGTGAACCTTTTATGTAAATTTGTTTATGCCAGGATATATGTTAATATTCCGCTGTTCGGCGGAAACCTCATATCTCCATTTTCATGATTTATTATATTTTTTCATAAATCATTACTGCTTTGTCTGTGGGTTTGGCAAATATTTAACCAATATAAAGTATTTAAAAGAGCTTGTCAAATTCTTTGACAATACAGTGTTTAATTTTTTAAAATGCAGTGTTTGTTTTTCTGTTGCCTGTAAAGGTTCCAGCCCGCCAGTGATGATATTTAAAGTAAGAAGCCAATATATTCAAATATGTAACAAAAACGTAGTGTTGTTTTTGTTAGCGGTTCTTTCTCAAAAGTATTGAAATAATCATTAATAGAATTGTTCAGGAACCAGATTTGTTTAGTTGAATCAGAACCTGAACTGTTAAACTTCTTATGATTCTCATCCTTATCTAATACTCACTGTAAGCAGGGTGTTTGTTTGTGTATGTGTGTATTGCAGTGACCTCTTAAACACCTCTGTGCTCATCACCAAAGCGAGGGCAGTAGACTGTGACCTTACCAATCACAGCTCATGCCGTCCACTCACTCTCTCTCTCTTTCTCTCCCTCTCTCTCCATCATTGACTTCTTCCCACTGCTGTCCATTTCTCTGTATTTCAGTCATTCAGTCTCAGACAGGCATTTCCTCTATATTTGTGCGCCTCGCACCCGCCCCCTCATCATGTGTGTATGTAGATGGGGAGGTTAGCTGTAGTAATTGGGGATTATGAAGTTTGGCCCTGCCTCTGACAGCAGCCTAGTGAAGATGGATGATTCTCATTTTAGCCTGTAAATGTTGTCAATTCCAAAGCTACGCAACCCATCAGCGTCCATGATGCGCACAGACACATTTCACATGTAGACGCACATGGCACACACCACAGCTGGGGCAACGATTGGAGGAAGGCCAGACGTTGAGAGAGAGCGAGCAAAACAGGGAGATAGAGAGAAAGAACAAATTTTGGGTGTGAAGGAATGGGGTTTGTAGAAGGTTAAAAAAAACGGTTAATAGTTTGAGCTTCGTGATTTTGACTATCCAAAACGTACTGGTATTCCGTTTCTTTTTTCTATCTCTCTAGCTCTCCCTCTCTAGGGTCACCATTTTCTTGGGGGCCGTCTTTGACACAGCCCCTCTGTAATGGCTCTCCTGTCTGCGCACATCAATAACAGATGAGGCCCCTAATCGCACGACACCAAAATAATTTCACCCCAACCCGCAGCAGCATTTACATAATAGTATTTCCTCTCGGCGGCTCTTTCTCTCTCCAATTCCATCTATCTCTCTTTCTCTCTTTTTCCCTCTGCTTGTATGTATTGTCTTCTGAAAGAGCATGTAAACTGCACCGTGTGTCTGTGTGGTAGAAAGAGAGAGAGAGAGAGTGAGGGGGGATATTTAGCAGTGCATGCAGTATCAAATGAGTCTGACTGGCAGGGAGGCATTTATTGGCGTGCTCCTCTGGAGCAGAGAACTGTGGCTCTCTGCCCGCATGCCGCGCACACAGTAAACATTCAGTTTTATAGTTTATACTTATGAAAGCCAAACTCATGTATCTTGTATAAGAACCAAAGCTCAATATCTTGCAAACCAGTACGCCCTGGCTCATTCCCTATGGTTTCTTTTAGTCTGTATCTCTTGGTGTGGTTGGGTAATTAGTTCAGCGTAAGGGTTGTTGGGCTGTTGATGCATCTCAGGCGTAATGTAAGGAGATGGAAAGAGGAAATTCAAATGAAATGACTCTCACGAGCGAGCGCTGTTTTATATGCTCCCCCTTGAAGTGCAGGACACTAATTAATAGATCTGCCAGTGCCTAATGGTCCTTCCAGCACCACAAACTGAGAGATGGTGGGAGCAAATGAGAACAGAAGTGGAAAGACGGATAATATGGCTAGAAATGTAAAAGAGATGGGGAGAGTATGACGAAAGGTAAAAAGAATTTCACCATATATATGTGATAGGTAAACCATGTCCGTACATTTATGAGGGAGGAATCAATTAAATACATTTACATTCCACGTTTAATATTCTTGACGGATGCTTTCTTACCAAAGCATCCCTCATGAAAGTGTACAGTACAGTGTATCACATAAGCAGTTACAAAGGGGAGAAACCTCATGTTCTAGCCAGTATACTCATACAAACTGTAAATAAACACTGTAAAAGTGTAGCTGCAGCACTTAAAATAGGAAGAATATTTAAGATGGGTGTATTAGCATATATGAATTAAAAGGGGTAAAATCAATCAAATTAAACTTATTAAATATTAAAAGTTGGACTCATAATGTAGTTCTTTATAACCATTCTCCGCTTTTTAAGCTTCTGTAAACCAACGGAGTATGTAGTTATCTTTATATCTTAATGGCGGTTGCTAATGCTGACAGTGAACACTAAAAATACATTATTTACGACAATTCTGCCATCTTTGCTTTGCTTTTGTGCCAAGTTTTGAGCCAATAATCTAAACCATAAATGCAGTGTTGCTAATGAATGTTTCTGTGGTTGAGTTTGCACAGAATTGAGATAAAAGTGCAATGGTCTTGGGTTTAATTCCCAGGGAGCACACATATTTATGATAACTGTAAGTTGCTTTGGGAAAAAGCATGTGCCAAAAGCAAAAATGTAATTATTGTGGAGATAATGACATGCTGACGACGCTGTTTGCATTAGAGTTTGCATTCCCACGTTTTCGACTATTTTTTAGCAACACTGGATGTAGTTTCAATATCTAGGAGTGGACCCTGCTAACCACCCAAATCAATTCATACATTCTACTTAACTCCTTATGTCACTTTGACTGAACGTAGCACGTTTTTGGAAACCAAATATGTAATGAGCATATATTTTGGGTGTGAAGATTTGCGTTCGATCTCCGAGTTGTTAAGTTTGTAACAATCAGGTTTTGCAACTTAGTTTTGGGGATATTTTACGTAAGACAGGACTACTACGGTACCTCATTTTTCTGAAAAATAATGAGACCAAATAATTTAACTTGTAAGACTGTAACACAAATATTTAATAGTAATGATAGGAAGTCCAATTTACAGTATTTTTAAGACAGCTCTTACCATGATCCAGTTCATTTATGTCATCATGTATTAACGTCAGTTTTACAACAGAAACACTACGCTACATGCACAGCCACATTTGTTGGAGAATTATTCTGTCATCTAATGTAAAGAATCATTTATCAATATTTCTTTTATGGACTATAGGACAACATTGTTTATGAATTAAACCTATTAACACTTCGAGTTAGTTCAGTCAAAAATGAAAAATTCGGTCATCATTCATTTGCCCTCATGCTGTTCAAAACCTGTCATTGACTTTTTCTTCTGTGAAACACAAAAGAAGATATTTTGAGAAATGTCAGAAGTGGATTGGTGTCCATACAATTGAAGTCAGTGGGGGCCAGTGTTGTTTGGTTACTAACGGTCTTCAAAATAGCTTTTTATGTGTTCCACAGAACAAAGTCATACAGTTTTGGAATGGCATGAGAGTGATTAAATGATTTTCATGTTTGGGTGATATACCTTTAAATTTAGAATGTAATTGCAAAATCAAGTCCCAAGTTCATTTCCTACCCATAAACACACTCAAACACACTCAACTGCTCCATCAGTAGCACTCACGGGTTAACCTGTCAGTGCAGGGAAAACAACCTGTCAGTCAACCACACAAGACGGGTTAGCATATCCCTCGTTTCTAACAAAGAAAAAGAGAGATCCAGATTCTCAATTTGTCTGATCGCTTCTGCCACAGTAGACCTGGCTCAGACACACACACACATACCCAGGGGAGGTGGATTGACCCTTAGGTTAATGCCCTGCTCAGTAGCCTTTGACCTTGCCAGCCTCAGGGCTCAGTGCTGAAATGGACAGAGGATTTATGGGGTCTTTCAAACAAGTCTATAGAACTGTGACACTGGCCTTGTTTGTGTGAGTGAATGAATGAATGCGAGGGTGATTGCATTTGACTTTTGACTGACAACTTTGACTTTCTATTCATCTGATCAGTTATAGGGCATGTGATCGCCTGTTTGTGTGTATTGCTATAGTTTTATGCTGTTTGTTTGAGTAAAATCAAGTAAAAGCATCAAGAGCAATACTGTAAAAATGCAAAGCCACAAAGCACAACTATTCAAAGTGAACGGTCTAGTGTTAAAGGAAAAGTTCATCTCAAAATCAAAATTGTGTTATTTTTTACTCACCCACATGACGTTCAACATGTTTTAAGACCTCCCAGCGTCTTCGGAACACAAATAACGATATTTTAGGTGACATCCAAGATTTCCAGGCCTCCTCATAGACATCATGGTTGTTGTCAAGGTCCAGAAAAGTACTAAAGACATCGTAAATTTGTCCATCCGCTCATAGTGGCTCAATATAATTTTTTGGAAGAGACGACAATACTTTATGTGCAGAAAACACACCACAATAACGAGTTTAATCGATATGTTCTCCTGTCTTGTCAGTCCATGGTGCCCATTCATGAGAGCACTTTGATGCATGCGCATTCGAATATAACGGTTGGGCAAAAAGGTGCAAGTCTTCCTCAATATCGAAATGATCAGACATTTTGCGAATATCAGCTTATGTACAGCATATGTCTGCTTGTAAACACAGAGTTCCGCTACCGGGTTGTCAGTCAGAACGCCGGCATCTGCCCCCACCGAATGGGCATGCGTCGAAGTGCTCTCGTCAATGCGCACCCACTAACAAGACAAAGGAGAATATATTGATTAAAGTCGTTATTTTGGTTTGTTTTTCGCACATAAAGTTTTGTCGTCGCTTCAAAAAAATGCAATTGAGCCACTATAAGCCGATTGACCAATTTAACAATGTCTTTAGTACTTTTCTGGACCTTGACAACAATTAACCATGATGTCTATGAGTAGGCTCTGAAATCTCTTGGATGTCGCTACATTTTTTTTATTTGTGTTCCGAAGACGCCGGGAGGTCTTAAAACATGTTGAACGTCATTGAGTTGAACTTTTCCTTTAACACTAAAAACACTAAATGCTGACTAGGATAGTAGCAGATTGCAGAATATGAACTAAAAGGTACATTAATGGAACGTCCCCTTATGTTGCATTAAATATGTTTTTATAAACTACAATAATATATCTGATGCACCCACCTATGGGTTGGTAACTCTTGCAAAGTAATGAACAAGTGCTTACTTACTTAACCCTAAACCTCTACGCAGTCCTGGGACTTAACCTCGGCCAAAAAACTCTATAGAGGATACGTCGGCACCAGTGGGGTCAAGGCCCCCGCATAAGCACAGAGAGGTGAAAGGTCAGCGTTAGGTTCAGTGAGGGTATGCAGGTCAACAGCAGAGCTGGGACAAGGTCAAGCAAAACTGGCAGCCAGGCGAGGGCAAGCATGAGCTTTCTTAGGAGGTGTACACCACCACCCTGGCAGGTACACACTCCCACCCCCCAGCCCTTACCTGGGCGGGCTTGTTGCTGATGTTGTCAGGGTGAATTTCAGGATAGCGCTGTCGATCAAAGACATGGTCCAATACCTCGAGCTGTTGCGGTGTGAAGAGGTCTCCCCGCATCTGCTTGCGCAGGAAGTCCCGCCCCGAGTGGCCGTGGCCATTGGCCAAGGGAGAGTCGTGGAGAGCTGGAAAGATGGATGTTTAAAAGTATTACAAGACAGAGTAAAACAATAGTTCACACATGAACGAAAGTTTTGTAATTTACTCATCCTCAAGTCGTTGTAATGTCGTATTACGTTTTCGCTATAGAAAATAAAATAAGTTTTCATAGACTTTCAATAAATAGGTACAATTTTAACCTTTTTTAAGAAAGTACCATAAACACCAAAACCGATTCACCTCTTCGCCTCCTGTAACTATTTGTTCACATTCACAAATCTGATCTCATAGACACAGCACTGTAAAATAACTGTCATTTTATTATGTTACAGTTTTTTTATAATTTACTAAAAAGTCTCTCTATTACTTTTCAGTTTTTTAAACTGATTTTAACAGTGAAGATTTTCAGTGAAAAAAATCGAACATAAACTGACATGAAATCGTACGTATTTTATGAGGTGGCTAATTCGTATGATCTTAATCGTTCGTTTAAGTACGATTTGCTTTCGCACCAGTGACGTTTAGGTTTGGGGGTGGGGTTAGGGGAGGGTCTTCAGTATTCCTTTTTTCTAATAATGGTACGTTTTTTGTATTATTCACATTGTACGAATTCATACGAATAAGCCACCTCGTAAAATAAATACTCTAACAATAAATAATAGTCTTAATGAAATGTCTGAAATGACAAGTCAAACATAAAAAAATATTTTACAGCATGATCCTGATCGCATGATTTGAGAAGTTGACTTTTATTCAACGTAATACACAGAGATACAACCCCACAACACACAAACACAGATTCCCAGACTCGCGTCCTCTCCGAGCGAGTGTTAAGGCAGCGCGCGAGTCAGTTATTACTGGGCTGTTGAGTTTCTGAAGAGACAATTATAAGAGCTGAGAAAGCTACAGCCCTCAAATGATTACAGGGAGAGTAAAAGAGAGAGAGGGAGAGAGAGAGAGAGGGATGTAAAAAGAAGAATAGAAACCAAAATCCCTGATATAGAGCCAATTCATTTCTTCAAAATGCCTCTGAGAGGTTATTCTTGGGAGTTTGAGTCAGAGGGCAGAGCAATCCCCTCAAAACTAAAGAGAGATATATATAGAGAGAGAGATGGACAGGTAAAAGGATAAAATGACAGGCAGACAAAGAAGCTCTCCAAACATTCCCTTTCCTCCTTCATTTAAACGCAGAAATCGATCTATTTGAATGTGAATTTAGATCCAGTTTATCGCAGTCCCTGGTTATTTGAAAGAAAGATCAGCTAGTCGCCGACTGGGTGATAGAGCGCGAGTCCCGTGTGCCTTTAATACACCTCAACGCCAAGACTTACCTCAACAAAGCTTAAATGGTCACACTCACACACAGACAGAACACATGGAGAGTGAGTGTATGATCTCCAGTGTTTTGACCCTCTTAATCCCAGCGGTCAGTGTGTCTGATAGAATTCAATTGATCAATCATGTCTGTGAGATGGCACCATTTCAGCAGGTTTATTGCTTTCCACTCTTCTCAAAGACCCTCAACTGACTATACACACACACACTCACGCACACACATACACACAAAGTGTCCTCTTGCACACATATCTTGTTAGAAAGTGTAGTTTTCAAGCTGACACTCTCTGGAGTGTATTGTGTGCTTATATTCGTGTGCTCCAATTTGTATCCAAAACTGGAAAGACTTATTTTGCAAACCAATTTCATAATCAAAATAATGTTTTTTATAATGTTATATTTTAGATCGTGTTTTTCCATCATGATGTTCTAAAGAAAACCTTATGTGGTTTAATGGAATCAAGTGAATCTGAGCTTAAATTGCATGCTGAGTGTCACTATTTTTGTCTAAATCTGAAATTCTTCTTTTTTAGGGCTGTCAAACGATGTCGTGATTAATCACATCCAGAATAAAAGTTTGTCGTTACATAATATGTGTCTGTGTACTGTGCATACTAATTTTGTATTTATAAACACAATAACATACACGCATATATATTTAGGGAATATTTAGATGTATTTAATTATATTTACCAATAATTAAAATTATAAACGTTTATTAATTTTATATTTTTGTTAAATATATGCATGTATGTATTTATAAATAAAAAATGAAAACTGTACACAGACATATACTATGTAAACACAAACTTTTGTTCTTTATGCGACAGTTTAACAGCCTTATTATTTTTGACATCATAACTTTTTCCCATCTCAAATAAAACATTCCCCGATTTTTAAGGTGGTCTTTTGGACCCCACTATTACATCTGGAGAGACGAGCATTCACATCTTTCTGGAAAAAAAAAAACGTATGAGCACCGATAGCATAACAGCATGTGTACATGTGTATGTCGATGCACATCCTTGAAAACAGCCACAAAGTGTCAAAATCATTTTCTGGACTTCAGTGGTTGTTGTTGTTATACAGATGTGTGTATATTAGCGAGTAGTTGTGTGTGTGATGTGTGTAAATGACAGTGTTTCACAGCCTCAGCCTCCGTGTGTGAAATGCAATTTTTGACAGATCTGAAAGCCCACTCAGCCATATCAGAGCAAAAGGGAGAGAAAGCGAGCAGTCACCAATAAAGCTATTTTTCACCACATTTAAACAAACACCCATATCGGCATTATGGGTAACCAACCTTCCTCGCATTAGGTTTCAGACCTCACAAACACACCCACACAATGGCCAAAGGTATTCAGATGTTGGCCCGTGTTTCCATGCCCTTTGTCTTTCCGCCTCTGAACCTGCTATTGGAAAGCACTCTCTGTAACAGACACAATGCAACCCAGCTGCATTCTGGGTTAACCCCACCATTCACCCAGGCACAAAAACAGAGAAAAAATGGGAGGAAAGGCATCTTCTCTTCCTCGCTTCAAAGGCAGAGACAATAGCAACAATGAGATCACCGTTGTGCCCTCTCTCTCTCTCTCTCTCTCACTATAACACACTCTCTCTCTGAAGGTTTTTGGGGGCAGAAAAAAAATGACCTGGTAGATTCCTATTGGACTTGATACACATGGTGTGTGTCTGTCAACCTTGATAGATCAAAGTATGTGATTCTAAAAAGAAACAGCCTTTAACAAATCCCACTGTTATCATCTATTCCCTATCGCCCCCTTCCCACCCTTTCACAATCCCCTCAATTTATAAATAAAATCCCAATATTCCACCAAATGAATAGAGATAAAACTGACTGAAATGAAACTTGAACAAGAATTGAAAATATCAAACAGCAGCTGTCATATATTATAGAAAACATCCCGTCTAAATCTTGTCATACCTGAAAAACAGTCTGATTTGAGATCTGCGTTTCGCTTATTCTGATAAATTCAACAAAATAGCTTTGCATTGTTTTGCAGGGCATCTTTAGATCACATAGGCCAGTGGTTCTCAAACTCACAGGGGCCCCAAGATGGATCCAGGGGGACTACAGATTTTGGGGCATTATATGAAATATAGAAATTAAAAATGTATCATAGATTATGCAACCAAACATCAGAAAAATAAGACCAGAAAAGAGTTGATGTTCCAGCATTGTATAACTGAATATGTTTTTGGTTTAATCAAAATTCTAAATGAAAGATTATGAGGCTTTAATTTGGGGCCGCAAAGCGATGCACTCTACACAACACACTATTTTCTTAATTTACCCTTTCAAATAAAGTTTTCTTTATTCCTTTATGAGCCAAGGAAACATATTCCCAAACCCTCTTCCCCATACCACAGGCCTTCTGTCTTTCTTTATCCCGTTCTTCCTTTCCTCCTCCATTCAGAGAGAATGGGCAGACACAAGGCTTCTGTTCTGGAGGCCCCACAAGTCAAGTTCTCCCTTTCAGATCACTTCCCCTCGGTCAAAGGTCATCATTGGGCTTTCCCAAAACACATATATACACCAGACGCACACACTAAGCCATCCAAGCCCCCTGTTAGCTTCTTTCCCGCTTGCGTGCAGCTGCGAGTCATAGTGTCCTGCTTCACTAACCACACATTTTCTTTCCCCTCTCTTTTTTCTAAACCGCTGCCATTCAACCCGGAAATTTTATAGTATTACATAGACACAGCTTAGTGAAGCTCGTGAAAACCTCTTTATTTAATTTTTCACTTTCTCTTACTGCCGTGCTCCTTACCGTATGCTTGCTACATTTACAAGCAGCACGCTAGCTGCCAAACTATCCGTCATGTTACTTTAAACATTTAGCAAACCCTTGAGGACGCCTCTCGCCGTGAGCACTGCTGAACATCGTAGCGCTGACCACCCGCAGTTTCACCGTGTCAATTAAACACACAAATTCATTTAGCGGCCCCTCCCTCTCTGCTGGATGTGATGTGTTGCATTAATTAAAGTGGCAGACGTCCGCCTAATTGGTGCTTGGATGAACGGTGATGTTTGTGTGTGTGCGTGTTCGTGCGTGCGTGTTTGTGCATGCGTGTGTGTGTGTGTGTGTGTGCGTAGGAATGAATATATGTTGAGACAAACATGTACCCAGTAAGCAGAACCTGACAAATCTGAGTAAAACCTCAAAAGTCCTCATTTGTAAAAAATCGTATCAAATATAGTATTTTTACTTAGGTGAAACTTCTGCATATTTCTTTATATTTTACTAGTTTCATTTCAAGGTTATACATTTTTTTTTATTTTGTCTTTTTGTAAAGCAGCGTAGAACATCCAAAAGTGCATCACATATAGAACATGTTGCAAGACATAAACACTGGCCCAGAAGCACTTCCAGTTTCATTTTTATTTTATTTTACATTAATAGATGTTCATTTAGCGTTTAAATTCAATTGGAAAATTGACTGATGGTTCAATTTTGTTCTAAGAATTGTTTAGTGCTAAAAAACTAAAACAGAAAGTGCATCTGGACCAGACTTGTTTACGTCTTGGCAACACTAGAGTCTATACAACTCTATAGACGGTTTCAACAGACGCACACGCCTGGCCCAAAGTTAACTTCCGGTCAATGTTTGGTAACAATATAACAATTTATATTAATATTTTGTTGTTTATTAATTGTATTAAATGGACCTTATTCACATACGACGCGTTCAACGGCCATCAGCATCGTACGTTTTTTATATTTAATTTATTTTAAAAAATGTATGCAAGTCTTTAACGCTACACTTTGTATTATATTCCCTTTGCATCAAGTAACAAAAATATAGTTTTTTGATATCATCAGTAAATTTGATGATACTCTCTCTTTTGACTGCTGTTATCAGACTCTCTCTTTGTTTGTCATTTTGTTAAAAGTAGTGAAACACTATTGTTGAGTTTTTCTTTTGCTATTAAAAAATTATAACATTTATTTGTGATAGTCTCCCATTCACCGCTTTCCACCACTGAGAAACCCGGAAACGTGAAAAAGGTCCATTCCATTAAAACTACTCAACAGTTATTGATTCTTTGCGGGGTCTACCGGAAAGTTTGGACAACATAACGTTTGTTTATATGGTAGCCATTGTATCCGTCTATATAGAATTTCTATACTGTAGCAAAACTGAGGTCGACACCAAAGAGACAGGAACCTCCTCTTGTTATCGTCTGGCATTTTTAAACTCTTATTGTCGGTGTGTGTGTGTAAGCCTACTGTGTGTCAAAGACATCTGGAGTTCCCTCGTGTACTGCAGGGGTCTGCCAAGCAATGGCTTTTTAATAGACACGTGTGCAAACACACACGCGTGCACATTCACATGCACACGCTGTGCCTCCCCTGGATAGAGATGTTTATCTAAGATGTGCCAGTGGTTTCCAATCCCCCTCCTACTCTGATGCATCTGTCAATGTGCAGCAACTTCCATCTGCGCGCATGTGTGCATGCGAATGCGTGTGTGTGTTGATGCTGGGATATGCATAGGAATGAAAGAAAGAATATGTTGTATTTTGAGATGTAAGTGATTTTTTGTTCTGTTTTGTTGCTGGTAGCAACAATGTCTCATTAGAGCATTATACCTTAACTAAACTAACCTCATCTAAACTGTAGCATATTAGTAATACTTTAGAATAAACAAGGCGAACATATAATCAAAACCTAGTCTTTTCTATGGATAAACGGAAGCAGACTTACTTTCGTCTCTTTTCCGTTTGCTTGCATCGGCAGGTGAGCTAATTCCAAGAATTCCACTGATGGAGTAGGAGGAACCTGCGGGGTCGCTGGTTACGGCAGACACTTGGGTCACTGCCACCGTAGAGGCTAAAATTTACAGATATGTTATAAATAAGGACATATTAGTGCAAACAATGCAAAGGTTATGCATTTGATGCTCAATAGTTATAAGCATTTGCCAAATTTGTTAAATATATGTATATACAGTATGTATATGTATTTTGATCTTGACAGTATTGGATTTTATGCTACACCAAGTCCTGACCCGCTAAAGATCTCAACTCAACACATCAACAGTTTGTTAAAGTGTGTTCTTGTGCGACCGTTTTCTTTTTGTGGTTCTTGGCCCGGCATTTTCCTGCCAAAGGCCTTTCACCAAACCAGCTGCTTCTCTATTTTGGCAACGTGCTACCGCCCAAGGATAAGAGGCTAACAAGCTAACAGCTTTTCGACATGTCTGGCTGTCTACGAGGTCTTCGCGGTAGGGGACGAGGGCACGAAGCCTTCTCTCTGTCAACCCTTCATTCCCTCTCGGCCCTCTTTATCTCATATCCTGTCAGCTGATGTACAGCCTGAGTGACAGTACAGTGGCCCCTAGGGGACAGTAAGGTGTAGAGATGAGGCTAATCCCACATCCCAACAGACTGTGCTAAAATGGAGAAGGTGGAGAAAAAAGAAAAACAAATCGCTCCAAGAACAGATAAACGCCTTCGCTCGCCCGTCGCTCTCGTTCGCTAACCAGGTGGAAAATGTAATGAATGCATATCCCTCCATTTTTTACTCTTGATTTATCATTTCAATTATCTGATTCTCTTATTCTTTCCCGCTTTTTTCACCTCGCGTCAAGGAATGGAAACCCGAATCGGACGCTTTATATTCAAAATCCGTAAATTTCAATTTTCCGCCTGAGTATGAGAGTATTTATCATCGTAATCTGAGGGAGACGGAGAACTGGCGAGCGTTGTGCGTGCAAAATTAATTTAGATTAAGCAGTGGTGTGCGATTATGAAGATTACTGACAGAGACGCAAACGCAAACCCAATCCACTACTTTATTAACTGTGGACGGGAGTTTTCCTCCTAAACTGATCTCGCAGTTTAGACCCATGTGAAAAAAGTACACAACTGTCATTTCTAGACGACAATGAAACGGAAACCAAGTGGGAAATTTTGCTTAAGTGTTATGTTAAGATTAGTTTTAGTTTTTCAGCCGTTATTAATCCCTTTTAATGTTCAAGACTCTAAGACTTGGTGACGAGAAGCCTCAATGTAAACCAATGACAGTGGGTGACAGTTTACCAAAATAAACATTACTCTTACCTAAGTTATGGGCGGACACAGCTCCTGATTGGCCAGGCGGTTGCTGGACTTTAGTGCGTATGATCCTGTAGCAAACAAGAAATGGCCATTAGACATTACTGTATGTGAGGATATGTTTGCCAAATTACCAAAATTACCAAAGAAATTTTGTACAAAAAATGTGGGTGTGGGTACTGTAAGCTTTAATATAAGTATGCATACATCTTGGGACCAAATTTCATCAATGTGGGGATCCGCCAGCAAACCTATGTTTGAAATTGATTATAAAATAGACTAAATGATGTTTTTTTCAAAATGTAAAAATGCTGAAAGGTTTTTGTTGGTTTGGTTTGCGTTTAGGGTGAGAGTTAAGGGATATAATATACAGATTGTACAATATGTCTATGGAAAGTCCTCAAAAAACATGGAAACCCAACATGTGGTGTGTGCGTGAAGTGGCTCATGCAGCCCGACATGGCAGCAGAGTCTCATAGTTCCTGCATGGGCGCTCAAGCAAAGCACCTTTCCCTTCTCTCTCTCTCTCTCTCCCTAAGAGGGGTTGTCATTGTACACATGCTGTTGAATTGGACACTTCTCATGAATATGTGTTTCTTTTTACCCCACTGATTCTTGTTCCCTCTCTCTCTCCGCTTTTCTCCACATCTCTCCCTTATACATTGCTCTGCTGATCTGTTTCGCAATGTACTGATCAACTTGTTCTCTAAACCATAATGGTTCGCGCACACGTATGCACCGATACTCATGCATGTGAAAGTGACACAATGGCATGCACGTGTACACATATTGAGGAAAGCACACACTAACGGAAACACACACCTGTTGATTGAGCTGACGCTAGGAACGCTGTCATTGTCACACACTCTTTCTGCCAGCAGTCTGTCGCGGATCTCCCAGGCAAACATGGTGGGGTTTTGGCGTTTGTAATCGGCGATTTTGTCAACGACTTTGGGTGTAGCAACCTTTGGTTTGGAGCCTCCGATCACCCCTGGTCTAATGCTGCCCGTCTCGTAGTACCTGTGGAGCATGTTGGATATCATATGGCAAGATTAGACCAAACAGCCAGGTCATATTCAAAATTGCTTGAACTAGAAAAGTGTCTTGTGTGTAGTGTCATGCAGTCCATACAGAATAACAAACATAAGGAATAACCTTTCCAACCTGCATTAAATGTAATAACTAAAAAATATGTTAAGTCTGTATTGCAATCGACCACAAAGTTGACTTTCAATAGATTGCATAATAAAAAAATGAGTATATCGAATTTGTAAAAAATATTCATTCGGATTTGTTGATGACGATGAACACAACTGTCAGGTTCAACCAAGTTCCCACAAGTGACCATAGTTATTGATGCTCTTTTATAAAGACAATGTGGAACTTAAAGCGAGAATTCACCCCAAAATAAACATTCCGTCATCATTCACTCAGTGGCGTTTCTAGACTACTGTAACTGGGGGGGCCAGGCAGGGGCCACTTATACTTTTAGGGGGCACACTAACATTTATTGTCATGATTATTTTTCATTCATTTTTCATTTGAAAACAAGTTCAGCTCAAAATTGCTCTGTTTTGGTGAAATATCATTCCAGATTTAGGGGGGCCAGGGGGGTGGCCCCCCCCTCTGGCCCCCCCTAGAACCGCCCCTGCATTCACTCACCCTCTTGTCATTTCATACCTGTATGACTTTCTTCGGCAGAACACAAAAGGAGATATTTTGAAGAATGTTGGTAACCTAACAACACCTGTACCCATTCACTTGCATTGGTTTTGTGTCCATACAATAGAAGTGAATGGGTATCGCTGTTGTTCAGTCACCAACATTTTCAAAATATCAGTGTTTTTGTGCTGCAGATGAAAGTATATCATGAAATGAAAAAAAGGGTGAGTAAATGATGACAGAGTTTTCATTTCTGGGTGAACCATCCCTTTAAGGTCACGCACAAGGTCACCAAAATGATTGTATATTCAATTCACATTGTGCAGATTACCCTTTACACGTGGTAAAGTCTCTGTGACACACTGCCTCTGGTGGTTTATTTCTTTAGTAAAAAGGCCCAAACACATTAAAACCGAAAGCAACCTCCCAGGTCCCCACAGAATAGCAATAAAAAGAAACTTAAAAAGAGCAAACAGGAAATTCCCTCATTAAGAAGACAGCAGAGTTAGTCATACGCCTTATTTACTCAAACCTCACTCGCAGCCCACATATTAGTGTGTTTTCTGCCCGAGCAGTGAGAGGGGAGAGCAGATATTACCGCACACACACAGAGCGCCGCAGTAACGGTTGAGTGAGTTGGACCGGGGCTGGGGGAAGAGGGTTGAGGGAGAAGAGAACAATGGGAAACACATTTTTTGATATAGCTAAAGGCTCTAGCACTAATCCACACCTTTATCCATTCAAATTCTGTCCTCCCCCTTAACCCTTCCTGCCTCTCTCTCTCTCCTTCTCTCTCTCTTTCTCTGTCCCTCCAACCATCCCTCCCTCCTCAGGAGACGTATGGTGCCGGTGTCATTTTGATGCAAATGTAAAATGTGATGAATCTTTTCTTTTTTTGTCACAGAAAGAAAAGGCCGCGCTTTGACTTTGGCCTCAGTGCGAGATTTCAGAATTTTTAACACGTTATCTTTGAAAGGAAATGCTGAGTCAGCCTCGAAATGAACCAATGGCGGATGGAATATCGGTCTAACGGCCAAGATTTATCACTGTATGTATGTTTGAGAATTTTTGAAACTGATACGCAGCATGCGATTTAAAAAACGATTTATGTCTCGATGACAGAAATAAAGAGGGTTGACAGGCAGGACTCCACAAACAGGCCCCACTGTTTCAATGCATTAGCAGACATTAAGCTGGTTTCCCAGGCAAAGATTAAGCCTAGTTCTGGATAAAATAGGACGGGCAAAAGAGATTCGCCATTCAAATCTTTTTCTTCCCGGAGACTAAGAAACTATGTGTGTGGGAACCTAATCCATGGTATTTGAAAGCACTGACTATAAACGCATTTGGCTAGTATTACAAAATAGTTAATTGTTATATTAAATAAAATAACGCAATGTATTTTATATATTCCACGCAATGGATTTCTCTTGTTTGCATGGTTTCAGGACCCATTTACTTTATCATTGTCATATACAGGTCAAATGCTACTGAATATGAACAACTTGATGAAGTGAGAATCATGAAGTGAGCATGAGTCTTCCAGATTTCCAAAAATGTTACACTTTCTTTTAAAAGACATACAGCACCATATTGTCTTCAGACACAACGCCCTGACATGAAATGTACTGTCATAGAAAAGAACAGTAGCACATTGTGGCATGGCACTAAATGATGACCTCATGCACCTATCACAGTATTTACAAGATATTCCAAAAAATTCCATTGTACTTGTTGTTATGCTTTCGTTAGCCGGTTGATTCAAAGTCTTCTCTGTCAACAGGCTTGTGCTTTACCTTTCTTCATGATAAGCAGAACTCACCTGCCAAGTATCTTGCTGACGCAGCCGTGGCTGACCCGGAGCTGGCGGGAGATGTCACAGGGGCGTACGCCCTGATGGGCCAACTCCACTATCCTCTGTCTCACCACGTCAGGCAAAGGCCGCCCATTTACAAACACCCCACCCAGCTGATTCACCCCTCCATGCCCTGCGGACACAGACAGCAATATGAGGAATATAGCAAATCTTACATGTCTACCTTAAATGCAGTAGATTTTTGTACATGGCAGTAAAATTATGTTGCTGTCTCACCAAGGCTCTGTCTGTGTGTCTGTCCGATTTTGACCTGAAGGTAGTTTCTTTTTTAACATATTTGTCCTTAGTGGTCATCTAGAGAACTACACTTGTCCTGCTATCTCAAGTTCTTATTTTTGTATAGGTCTTGTAAATGTTCTCTGTGTGTTTTTTGGACTTCAGTTTCTGGATACCAATGTGTTACATGTATATAATCATTGGAATTCAGCGTGACTGCGTCTTTATATCATATTCTTCATTTGTTACATCAGAGAGAGTGTGTTTGTGTCTGTATTCTGTGCAAAAGTAATCCAGTCAATCTGTCATATTAACATACTGATTGCTTTCGACGGTAACACACAAACACACACACAAAAGAACTGGGGGATATCTGTTAATCCCAGCTACAGGGTAATGGATCTTAAATACAGCCGAACAGGCAATATCAAACTGACTAACTAGCCCTGTGTCCCCATGACTAAACACATAAGTTCAGCTAACCAAAAATAAAAAACAGCTATTTGTCATTTTTATTTTCTCAAGGCTTGAAAGCAAATGAGTTATTTTGCATATGAAGATCCATTGCTTAGTGTTTCGACCCATAAGGCTTCAAAGAAGTCTTTTATTTTTCAAATAGATTTCTTTTCGAGTTGACTTTTTTCTTGTTTTTGTTGCTTATGTATTTAACTTCATGTCTTTTGCCTTAAACTTTATCATGGGTTAAGTTTATTACTTGTACATCCCTGAGCAGGTTATTAAAGTCACAGGTTCAGGTTCAAGTTGGATTGATGTTTATAGACCTGAATATGTGAAAATGTTTGTGATTAATAAAATCATTGAATAATTGCTCAGAATAAATGTCTTAAAATCAATGTATCTAGAATATCTAATATTTGCAGATATACACAGTTATGCAAAGTACAGTTACAAACCATGATTTATGCATATGGAGCAAGAAAAGTGTGTGTGTGTGTATTATATCCCGGTGGGGACCTAAAACTGAATGCACACCAACACATGGGGATGCATGTAACCGTGGGGACCCAAAATTGAGGTCCCCATGGGCAAAAAAGCTTATAAATCATACAAAACAATTTTTTAAACCTAAAAAAATACAAAAAAAGTTTTAGGATCTTTAGGTAATAAACCAGGTGTGTGTGTGTGTGTGTGTGTGTGTCCGTGCGCGTGCGTGCGTGCGTGCGTGCGTGCGTGTGTGCGTGCGTGCGTGCGTGCGTGTGTGCGTGCGTGCGTGAAAGAGAGAGAGAGAGAGAGAGAGAGAGAGAGAGAGAGAGAGAATGCGTTAAAATATGAGTGCGTGTGTCAAAGAGTGAGAGAGAAAAAGGTTTCGGTGAGGATTAAACGGAACAAGCTATTCAGATGTGATCTGGGCCATACTTTTCCCCGTTTCTTCTGCAAATAGGGTTGGCTTATAAATCGAAGTGTTCCTAGAGCTTTGATTGATTTCGAGGCCGGTTCCGTTTAGAAATAGCGAGAGCGTCTGAAAGACATTCATGCTCCCCCATCCAGAAAATAAACCCGATTAGAGACGCTGCTCCATTACGATCCGCTATCGGCCGCAGTGGACGGCTCCGATTAAACTGCTCTAAACAGAGCGAACCAAACCACAAACAAAACTGCTGTGACATCAGGCGTGCTCTAACAAACAGACCAAAAGAAAACAAGCAAGGAAGTGTTTGAGAATTAAGGCAAGCGAATGTGAGAGTCTTCTAAGAAGGCGCCAACAATGCTTATTAAAACTTAAAAAGATGAAGCTATGTGAAATTATGAATTTTTATTATATATTTTTCCTTTGAATAATTTACATGATTTATGTGTATTTATAAAGTATTTTAAACAGGTATAGAACACGTATTTAATTATTTATTGAAATTAGATTTTTTGAATTTATCAGTAAATGCCTAATTAATCTAAATAATATTATATACTATTTGTTAGTTTATTGTTGGTTTATTATAGGTTTACTATTTTTTATATTACAATTTTTTATAAAAATATATATTTTATGTTACCCCTCTACCATAAGCGACTCCAAACTACGAAGCACTCGCAAAACATAACACAGAGCACTGTTAAACGTCGACGCTTCACTTCTACAAAAGAATGAATTGGTTAATTTTCGATCTCTGCATAGACTGTACAAATGAAAACATTGATGTGAAATCTCTCGCAAAATTACTAAAATATTTATAGATTCATAATACATAACAGTAATAAAAAATTACTTTAACCAAATCAACGTATAAAGCAAATTGGTCCTATAATTACAATCATCTTAAATATGAGTAACTTTAAGTGCAGTATTTGTGATATTTATGATTTCACTTTGTTGGCCCGCTTGGGCTCATCAATATTCATGGTAAAGTAAGTTTATAACATTGTAACTCTGAAGTGAATCTCCCTTGCACTCACAAAAGTTTTTTTTATAAAACAGTTCAGTGTAAGAGTCAATTCTCAGGGCTTGCACCGTTTGACATTTTAGGTGTAATCGTTTTACCCCGCGGATTGTGTTGAGATATTGTGGAGAAGAGGAAACGTGATTCGTTCTAGTTTCTGAAATGTGTATACATCTAATCCACCGTTTCATTCACCGTGCCAATAGATGTCATTTCACATAGACATCGTGCGTGCGTGTGGCTGGGGGCTGGGTGGGTGCGCGCATATTTGAGGTTTGCGATGGCGCTGAGGTTTTATTTTTTTATCGAAACAGATGAGTGAGTGAGAGAAAGAAGGGGAAAGAAAGGGACAGAAAGGAGATCATTAATTCATTTTCAGGTTGCATTAAATGTAATTGTCAGCTCTTCGTTTTACTGACAAAACCTTGTACTTCTCGATAATATTTTTACAAAATGATTGCCTGCCTCACACTATTTAAATTATTATTTATAATTAATTATACGAATAACATTAAAAAATGATAACTGATTCAGGTATTTGGATTGTTCGTGTATTGCAATTAAATGTGTTGCAGACTCTTGAAATATCTATGACAAAAACTGAGGAATAAAGAGAGGGAAAGAGAAAGGGGGCCCTTGACGCCAGTATCTTGGGGGAGCACAAGTGTCGGCCATGTCACGAATGAGTGACCACACATCTCTCCGCCACAGTGAGCAACTTTAGCTTTCGTTTTAACCTCATAAGTGGTTGTTTACAGCCACCCTCAAGCAACGTGTTTAAAGGTTACGGAGCCTGTTTGCAATTTTCTCAGATGCGGTTCAAGTTCAGTTAATGTCCGCTGCTTGCTGGCCTTGGCCGCGATTTATTTCCCCTCTCTTTCCCCCAGGGATTGTCAAACAGAAGGCTAAAGCTCTAACAAAGCAACCTGACTAAAATAGGAATATACAAACATTTTAAATTAACCAACAAAACAGCAACAAACTATTCCATAAAAACTGCCTTTTTAAATATTTCTTTGTGAAGAAATAAAATCGCTTTCCTTTCATCGTTAATGTTTTTGTAATTTTGCTTTTGCACACTACACAGAATAAAACATTCTGAGCAACAATGAATAAAATCAACCATGCATTTGACAGGAGTGAACCAGAAGTAAAGTCTGTCGTAAACTTACTGTGCATCGCGGCGAACGGGTCGTGTTTGCAGTGGATTTCCATCGTTAGTGGAACAGACCTTCCCGTTGAAAAAAAGACACCAAACAACCTGTAATGTCCCGTCCTTGCTCTTTTAAAGGTTTTTGCGAGTGCAGTCAGTCCGTTCTGTTCGAAATAGTTTATTTAAACTCCGTTAAGAAGAGAAAAGAAACTTTGGTTCTAAAAACAACTATTTAACCTGAAGTAGTAGTAAATTACTTTAGTAGGTTATGTGAAATAGAAAACGATAATTCATAAATAATAATTTATCTCATCCATCATTAATATGTTAAATCAGAATGAAAATATGTGTGCAGGACACAACCCTGCAGGGTCAGGATACTGCTTCTGCGGCCCAACATCCAGAGTTCTGGATTCTTTTTTTGGGGGGGGGGCGAGAGGAACAGTATTTTTAATAAAAGCCCTGGTAAACTGAACTGCTTTTAGTATTAGTCCGAACAGTGTCCTTAAAGTTCGAAATAAAAATGTAGAAGTCTTGTTTCTAAGCAGATCTATCTTGACATCCTCGCTCCAGTGACCGTGACCCGTGAACTGTGACCGAGGTTCGTGCTGTCAGAGCGCCGTAACAGTCTCTACCGGCGATTAGTAAAAATCCTGGTTCGGTTTACGACAAGCCAAAACATCAACTTAATTTTCAACGCAACTTCACATGGATGTGATTTTCTCGCATCTTGATCATCTAATAGCTCAGAACTCCCTCAGACTCTCGTTTTCGAATAATACTCCTGCAGTAAGAGGGTCTCCCAACAATAGACATATGACCGTGGATGTATGAAATTAAAAAGTGCATCGTCTGAATCCCGAATTCTTGTAAAATGTCCAAAAAAGCCTCGTGAAGAAAAAAAGGCTTTATCAACTTTTGTAAAAATCCACGGGAAGTCTCAGATGGCTCAAACGGTGTTCCTCTGGGTCACCGCAGGAGGGTCGCAAACGACGATGTTGTCCGCCGAACAATTTTTTTCCAATGTGAATGCCCCGGCGGTGAGAAGCGTTGAATGTGCAGCGAGCCTCCGTCCTTATCGCGCAACCACTAAACGAGCGCACGGCGCGTTTCAGAACCTGCTCTCTTGTGGACAGCGCCAAAGCCACAGCGCTCTGAAGCTACTACAGCGCCTAGGAGAGACTGTCAATCAAGATAAGTCTACCTATCCGTGCACTGCACCTCTGCCGTCACAATCGCCCGGAGTCGCGCTCAGGCAGAGTCTACACCGATTGGCTAACAGTGACCCTGTATGAAAGTGACGTGCCGTCCCAATTGTGCACAGACAAATAGGGAGTTTTGAATCGTATTCGGCTCTCTGGCGTCGCTGATCCCATGTTTAATTTCAATTAAGAGAGGAATATTTTTAATATCCGTTTGTTCTCACTTCAGTCATCCAAGTAATAAATAGTTAATATATTGCATCAAAAAAGTCTTTTGATATTATGAATGTAGAAACTATTGCAAAATCATTGTAAGAGAGTGCTTTGTAAAACCACTGATACTTTGTTATTTTTACTAATTACGTTTCATGAATAAATGAAATGAAATAAATTATTTTTTCACTTTGTGTTGTGTTTGCAGGTTATTGAAATCATAAATTGTTTTTTTAATTACTGAAATACGAGTGAAATGTAGGATATGTTGATTGATTGTTGAAGCCTTGTTATTTAAAAACGGATTCAACGTTTTTAAATCAATTCATACAATAAGTTTCATGTCTTCCTTAATAAAAATATAAATGATTACCTTTTAGTAATAAGTGTACTATATACATGTTTTCGAATTAAATTTTATATTTTATCATGAATACCATAGGCCTAAAACGAACGGAAACGTTTTGCCATTTCCTTTTCAGCCAATATACAGATTATTTAGTACGTGATAAAAAGTAATGTTAAGTTATATTGACCTGGCTGGCGTTTTTTTACAAATTGGTGATAGCTGTGGATAAACATCAGTGATTAGTGTATAATACAAAAAACAAGCATTGAATCGCCATTTAAAAAGGATAATACTGCTTTGAGGTTTTTCGTTTCATCAACACCAACGTGGATATGTATTTTGTATACAAGAGACTTGCAATATGCCACACTGTGAAGGAATTAACTTTTTATATGAGTAACCCACCTTTGCACACCTATTTGTTTATTGCTAGATGTATTTATCCGCCTTTCATATTTTTTTACTTCTGTTTTTAATTGATAAGCCTATTTACAACTCTTTAAAACGAATCAAAACATTTAAAAAAAATTGAATAAATGATATTTCTCAGTGTTACATTTTACCGATGTTGATGTGAGTGTCTAAATTACAAATATTCGACAAGCAACGCTCTGAACTCAAAATGGACCATCAAAGTTCTCAATTTCCTAAAATATTTTCCTTTACGGACATTTTTGCGCATGTGTTTATGAATCCTCAAGGGCGGCATTTTGTTTTTATTTTACCCTACCAGATGGAGGACACGCCAATATTACACATGGGCTGTTTGCTTATGTGTTGGGAATAACTTGAAATCACTGATATCCTAAAAAGCTTGAGCTATTCGACTGTTTCTGCACATCTTGAATGAGACCACTGCGCAGGGTACGCCATTAGTACCACGAGGGGGCGAACCTTTTGTCTCGCGTGAAGAATAGGTTTACGCTCGGTCACGACAGTGCACCCCACACACGTGCAGCTTTTAAATGCAAGCACACACATGCCCTTGGTTTCCCAATCAAATAGTAAGCAGCCATAACCTTACCAAATGCTATTCTGATCATTTTTTAAATAAAGTTTATGTAAGTTGCCTTTACGATTTAGATTAGTCTTTCAATGAGCTATGCACGCCTTGTGTTCAGGACATAAACGTCGCTCACAGGAAACACGTTTTGCAGTTTATTTATTTCACTTAGTCAGGAAATAGCAGAGTTGTTTGGCATGAATATGTTGGAGACGAAGGAGACAAATAGAAATTAATATGTTTTGCATGTTTACATTTTAAATCTTTTGCTTACAACATTTTGTTTATTTGAGTCTTTATTCTCAGTTTGGTTTGTTAGTAATCTTCAATTTTAATATTTCATTTTGTCGATAGAAATGTGCTTTTGGGGAAATAAGTAACCAAAAATTGAAAACACAGCCAATCACGTAGAAGCTAAATATTTTCATTCCAGGCGGTGGAGGAAACTTTAATGCCTTATGATTCACTGTTAAAAAATGCAGAGTGTTTTAATAATTGGAGCAAATTTAGAAGACGCAAGGAATTTAAGAAATGGGTTGTGTTAATAAGGAATGAGCCTGGTCACTGCAGGTGATTTTATGGGGGTGGAAAATACTAAATTAATTTATAGCTATAATTAATTGTTCAAAAGTCGGCAAAAGTAGATTAACCTAAACTGATAGCATCAGTGTCATTGCCATCGGTATCATCAGAGTCAAAGTCAAGAGCGTTTCACTCCAGTTGGGCAGTGAATGACATTATTGACAGAAACTGAGAAATGTTCGTGAGAAGTGGAAATATAATTTAGTTTATAAATTTAAAACTATTCTATAATTTGTTTCCTGTGTTATTGTTGGAGGGAAGGGGGATTCAAAGTAAACCCATTAAACTTTGAATACCTTGAATAACAAATGAATAGCAATGCTAAGACAAGGCTTTAATTAATAAAAAAAGTGAGCAAAACGGGTTTTATAAATCTTTACCACACAACAAATACAAATAAGGAATAAATAATAAATAATACTATAGTCTTGATGGACTTCTGGGTCGTATCTACACCGTTCTGAACCGTTCAGATGAGATGAACTACAGTAAATGGACTATGAGCTAGTTCATATAACGCTTTAACTGTTGAGGTAAAGAACAATTATGAAAATAAATTGTAGAAATATATGGAATAAACAAGTCTGTATCACCCCTCAAAGCCTTCATAGCTTTAAAGAGCCTCACCTTGTGATAAATATAATTTCTTGGCTCTCCTGACCTTTTGTTCGTCTTCAAATTCCATGGTAATATCTAATATTATTTGTGTTGTTTGTCTACAATTCAATAGGCCATCCAATAGACCCAGAGCCTGTACACTCAATCTCAAACACGTTGATCGAGCATAAGCAATCGAGGCCCATCACAACAAGTAGTTTTAAACTGGGCACCGCATGTTTCCAAAAGTGTAGAATGGTCCAAAAAAGAATAGTCCGTCAGAAGATATAAATCCACTGACAAATTCACTGCTGTTTTATACAAGTGTGGGAGTAACATTGAAATGATCTACGTCTTGTTAAAAAAAAGAAACATGTTTTTATTGAACAAACAAACGTTCGAGTGAAATGGAGAAACAGACATGGCCCTACCCGACTGTCCGATGCGCAGAGATGGACCCTTTTGGTCCAAGTCCATGCCGTGGCTAGAGGTTGGACAGAGGGATGAGCGGGGGGGGCGAACACAAAAAAAGTTCCCTCTCCTATATCCTCTGTTGCTGTTCTCTCTGCTCTTTTTTTGTAACAGTGGTTTTGACGAATGCTAGTTTGAAATAATGTGACTCTTCCGCTCCCTGTTGCGCCGTTGCAATTGTTCACTGGAGTGAAACTAAACGTTTTAGGTGGAAAAGAGACTCAGAAGGAAGCGTGAAACGATTACGGGGCAAAGTCAAGAAAGAGCCGCGCGCTCTATGTGCGCTCATGTCCCCTTTCTTCCTCTCTCTCTCTCTCTCTCTCTCTCTCTCTCTCTCTCTCTCTTTCTCTTTCACTTACACACATAACCTATACCCACTCTCTTCAGCACAGTGAATACTTAACAAACATAACTTTTGATCTTTAGTTTAATAATAAGCAGCAGCACCTTCCAACCAACCTACTTTTAGGTTTAGGAGGACAAGGCATATAGCACTTTCATTCTGAATTCAATATCATGGCTGTATATAATGCATATCAGTTAAATAGTCTTCAAAATAAATGCAGGCTATATTCACGAATAGTTTTTAAACATAAAACATGCCTAACAATCTTTGTTAATGTTTTAATGTAAACATGTGGCGTAAAGGCCCCTCGACCTAACAAGATCTTTGTATCAAAACACTTTTGTTTATTTTCATAACTCCAGCAATACACGTGAATGCACGAGCTGAGTGATGGCAGACGACGATTTGAGGTCTCGAGGTTCATGGGCTACACAGAGACAATTGAGCGCTGAACAATGCGATAGACGCGCCGTTCAGTACTCTCTGACCTTCTACTCAGAAAACAACAAATGTAGCTCATTTAATCGCGCCTCATAAAGCCATGTTCCATTGATAGAGGGCTGAAGGCAGAATAATGAATGAAGCGTTAGACCTTATTAATTTAATACGGAGCGGCCTGTGGCTTATTTCAGATCATTTTGGCCCAGAGGTCAATTATTTAATTACAACAATTTTCGCGCATGAGAGGAAGTCTGTATTCATTTGCCCCCAAAAAAGCAAATAAACAAAATGGAGCTATTTTTAAGGATGAACCCCATTAACGAACCCCCTAAAGTTGGGTTCTACTAGCAATTTTGAAAGTCTCTGATGAGAGATGTAAGCACCAGAGTTACTGTGCAGGTGGCTGTTGTCACGGTGACCTGAGGCGATGTAACCGCCTCGCTACACACGCCTCTCCGCTAGAAGATCAAAGGCCAAACTTGTCTTACATAAACTTACATCAACGTCCACCCTTCTTCCCCTTTCTCCCTCCACCACATTTAGGATCAAAATGCTGTCGTTTTTCAAGGCACTAACTCTGAGATTTATGGTTAATCTACAATTTTTCCCCAATTTTTTGTTCAAGAAACGCAAATCTAATGAAGAATTTCTAGGACATTCATGTGAGGCAAATATTTCTTTTATGTGTGTGTTTTTAATCGATTTATTTGTTTAGTTTGAAATGTGGCTTGACTCACTTATATTTTGCACCATAGTCCTAGAATACATCTTTTCAAATAAGTTTGTTTAAGTTCTTTATGACGAGAAATTGTTTATTACACATTTCTAAAAAAGACCTTATGAATAATTATTGTATTTTTGTAGGTTATTTGCCCTAATGTTGTTATGTTAAAAAGGCGATATTTAAAAGACGAAATAAAGACTAAATGGTGAGTTTGACATTAAAACAATTACAGCCTGTTATATGTTATACAAAACTACTGTAAAATTTATAAACATATGGGATAATTTAAACCTTAGATTTTCCGCTAAATAATGAATAGGCTACATTAATCCGATTTCTTTTGGTTTTAGTAGCTATTTTCATTAAATACAAAGCAAAATAAAAATGTCAGTAAATTTTAATACAGTTAAAAGTTCGTTTATTGTTTGCTTATGCTTGCTTTAGCTGAAACGTTATTGTTCATTTGTATAAGAGGCTACTTAAAAATACAATATTTTGTCAATCCCTGAGTGAACTCAGTCTAAAATATGAAATGAAAGTCATTTAAAGAACAAATGTATTTACTGAAAAACACATTTGTTGTTTGAAATTCATGCAAAGACCACCAACATATCATATTCTGCTGGGTAACTTTCCTCTGCTCAGTCTTAACGTGATCCGGTTACAAAATGAGGTGTTTCAGTCTCAGTTCTTAATTGAATTAATAAAGTAATTAAAGCTCTGAGAGTGTAAGGGGGAATTTTGTCTGTTGCCCTGCTGCAAGCGGAAATAATCGCTTTTGGCCGAGACGTGAGAGTGAAAGCGGACAATTAAAACCAAAAGTAAACAAACATACAAAGAAAATCAACATTAATGACGCCTTTATTTTATTATTCAACTAATTTTGTCTTAGAACGGTGTTATGAGTAGCCTAGTCCAACGAACGAATGTTTATTTTCCTCAGTAATATTTAAACGCAAGCTCCAGTAAAACAAACATAGCAATGAAACGTCTTAAAAGCTGAAATCATTTTTAAAACCAACATTATATTCACACAATGTATTTTCTAACTTTGAACATCGCAGTAGCTGTAATACAGAAGTAGGCTACTTTGTTTAACTTTCGAATTGTATCCGAAATTTAAGTTTAGTGCAATTACTTCCGCTAAAACATCATAGTGAATATTAATATTGCTTCTAAAACTTTAGTAACATACAACTTAAATACGTTTTTTTTTATTTATATAGTTTAATTTAGATATTATGGTTTCACAGTATAAAAAATAACTGTATGATAATTTGGCGGCAGGCATCATGGCAATATGTCCACGTGTACAATAAAGACCTATTGTATGTAGGCAGGAAGTATTTCGGTACATCTAAAATAAAATCTATTTTTTTGCAAAAGAGAGCTCATTTGTGGACGTATTCAACATTTAAAAATGATTAAAATGTAACATATTTCGCATTCTAGTCAGGTGCATTAGCGCTCAATTTTGTCAGTCTGACATTCAAAGACACTGATGGGGTATAGCCTGTATTTTATATATTTTTCCTTTTCTTTTTTCTTTAATAAGCAATTTGTACCAATATTTAAATCAAATTCTGATTTTTTTACAAATATTGATTGTGTCATTTATATTAACCTGATAACTGTCAAAGTGTATACTGAAGAAGAGAAAACCTTCAAAGTTTCAAACCTGTCAACATTTGGCACAACACCAGACCACACAAAGAGGACATGGGTTTCTTCAGTGAGTGTTTTGTTCCAGATCCTGTGACATGTGTAGTGACATGCTGGGGTCAAACTGTGCCTTGATGTTCTGTGTGGACCTGTGAAACAAAATCTGGCAGACAAAACAGGCAAATTACTGTGCATGATTATTAAATTGTTATAGACTAGATTTTAAATCTGTCTAAACATGAGAAAAGACCAAAAATGTTTTATTATTAATATCAAATCAACATACAGTATACTGTATATGGCTGTATTGTGTGTGCAAGTGTTTGTCTGATATACCTTGTTTTTCTCTACTCTCTGAACACATATTGGGCTATCTCACCTCTATTGCTGGACTTTTTTCAGAGCAATAAAGCTATTATGTTTGTATGCAGCACCCAAATAGACATATACCTTTCAATGCCATGATAATTGTATGCTCAAATATTGATCACAGCGCAGTATGGGTCAATGTTACACATGAATAACACACTGAAGGTGCAGACTGGGGAGACATCTGCAATATAAATGCAGGGGTAGAAGAAGGTGGCCATTTGGCTTCATTTCCCAAATGAAAATCTTTCTCATGCAGAACAGCAATGCAGAATCAGATATTGGAATGGGAAGGTCTGGATCCTCGCTTGTGACTCTATCTTCAACACCCGACTGGTTTGAATTTGTGCAGATTAACCGACGCGCGGATGCTTCCCTTTTCCTTTAAAAACAATAACATTAATAACGATCAACAAATACCTCCAAAATCAGTCTTATCATGTGGCAATTTCTGTAGAGCAGCCAGGCATTCCATTCTTCAGCTTCAATCACGATTTCTAAAGCTTTTTTCCAAAGACATGGTATATGTGGTAGGCTTTTGGCTTCATTTGGGAAATGTAACCTTTTGAAAGAAAACAATCCACTGCTTTGATGGCCTTTTCTGCCATTGACACGCATGGAGACGTCTTCAGAATCAGATGGCATTCAGACTGTGATTCCTACATCAGGCAGCATGCTTCACTCATGCCACGGGCCCTGACTGTAGACGGTAAAAGTATAGTTTTACAAAAAGAAAAGAAAGAAATGAAGAAAGAAAGAAATTGGTACATGCCATTCATTTAGACATGTTTGGGTATGTAAAAGATATGTTACCTGTTAAGATGTAAATGTGGACCTCAGAAGAGGCCAAACTGGCAAGTGATCGAATGACCTTTGTCATTTTATTGGTTTTACAGGTATAAAGATAGTACGTTCTTATCCAAGATAAGGTAAAATATGTACATGTCAGAAAGGTTTGGAAAAACTAAACACGCAAATCAAACTTTTTAAAAATATTTTTATCATATATTTATATTATTTGATATTAAAAACATATTATTCACCCTGAAATAAATAAATATGCATCCTTTCCGGAATGATATCGTGTGAATATCTTTAAACACAATTTCTTTTTTACGTCTAAGCACATTTGTGCCAGGCTTTCTTACGTTCAATCCGTACAGACCTCGTTCATGTAGAACTTCCCGGTCAGAACAGTTCTCTCCTTTACCAAGATGTCCAAATCCTTACTCAACGACAGTAAGAACTTTCATGTTTTTGTTAAAACAAACCCAAGAGTCGCCAACATTCAGTGCGTGCGGTAAATGTTCTCCAGTTTTCCAGGAATCGACATTGGTTGGCCAACCATATTGTTTTCCTGCGGAGCCCGGAAGCGAGTGTCCCTGTGTGACATTTCGAAGATCGGAAACTTATAAACAGGTCTGAATTTTGTTCACTCTTGTAGCACACGAGTCAGATTCTACACTGTGCTGTGGTTGATCTTTGAAACGCTGAAGACTGTTTTTAAAACACAGCCGTGTCTGTTTATCACTTAGGTACTAAGCGCCGGCGTCTGTGTGTGCGTAAACACACGTGGGTCATGGACTTGATAGCACAGAGGCTAACACTGAAGCTAACACATGTTCACCCAGAAATGTGCGGTTTAATTAGGATTTTCGATGCTTATAGACTAGATGGCGATTAGTTTAAATACTCAATTCATTGGTTTATTATAGTTAGTACTGTAATAAACAAATGACTTCATTAAAGTTAGCCTACATGCTAAGTGTCAACCACTTGTGTTGTGGTGCTGATGTGTGAAGTTTTGTTATGTTTATAATATGGTTATGATCTTCGGAACTGCTTTGTAAGATCTGAACTAAAATAATCATCAATACGATGACTCTCTTGCTGGTGTCAAGGACTTCAGAGATTAAACAAAGTTTGCCATTAAATCCTAGCTTTGTCTGTAAAAACGGGTAGAATGCGGTTAAAACAGATACATCTCCCACAAAACTGACGTAGCCATACTGTAATCTTTGCACACACAAGGTTATGAGCTGACGACAGACGATTTAAACAAAGCCACACAATCGTGGTACCCTGCGATCATTTTATTGTCTGTTTCGTTATGGACATGACAGTCCTCTCTTGCCTTTTAGGTCTTTCTAAGAGTGTTTTGTTTTATTTACTAGAAAGCATAGAAAGTAAGACGTCCATGGATAAGAGAGTAGCACAATAGATCATATTAATTTAGAATTTGAAAAGCAAATTTATTTTTACATATAATAAACATATTTCAAAAGTATTTGTGTAGTAGCAAAACATTTTTACTGATCAACTACGATCCGTTCCACCACTAATATACACACATGTATATGTACGTGTTGATAAATACAAAATGAATAGGCACAGTACACAGACATATATTATGTAAACACAGACTTTTATTCTGTATACGATTAACCGTGTTTAATCGTAGAACAGCTCTACTTTAAATGTACAAAAATCATTAAAAGATGGGACTTAACCCTTTAATATTTAATGTCTGTCATTGGCTTTTGAGTGAATTCTTCGAAGCAGTGATGAAGTTCATGTCTGCTGTCACCTTAGGGCTCTCCTTGAGATGTTCCAGGAGTGCGAGGATTATGAGGATGAGCTGTACCAGGATGAAGCAGCCTCAAGTCAATCGGACTCTGACAGCGAGCTGCAGTTCCGACTTTATTCCCAGCTGCACTACAGCGCTGAGAACCAGGATGCCCATGAGGACGTTAGAGAGGAAGAGTCATCAGTACCACAGGCTCAACCTCAGCAGAAACCCTCGCCGCCTCCTGCTGCACCTGTAGATATCATCGTGATAGACTCTGGTCCAGATGCTATCACATTATCAGATAACACAGAGGAAGATGACAGCGTGTGCGCAAAAAAAGGTCAAACATCGACAGCGCACAGGAGGGGGACGCCTCATAACACCCATCCGCTCGTTCCATCACGTAGTCAGACAAGGAACGTCTATCTAGGTGATATTGTGGTATTGGATTCAGAGTCAGAAGAGAACTCTGATTCAGACTCTGTACCCCCTTATGTAGAGGATCTGGGTTCAGATTCCGACTCGGATGGATTGGAGAACTGGATGATTCTGGGCCCGGAGAAGCATGAGGGAGATCAGAACATCCAGCTGAACTGTTCCTTGCCGGATAACTGTGAGAAACAAGGTAAGACTGTAGTTAAATTATGTCTTTTTGGACATGAGGAGAATAGAGAAAGGACAAAGTTTGACCATTTTTGAAGATGTTGTTGGCCACACAATGAAAGTGAATAATGACTGAGGTTGTCCTTTCACATCATGCTGCCTCTTAAAGGGACAGTTCACCCAAAAATGAAAATTCTGTTATCATTTACTCACGCTCAAGTTGTTCCAAATCCGTATATTTGTCTTTGTTCTGACGAACACAGAGAAAGATATTTGGAAGAATGCTTGTAACCAAACAGTTCATGTCCACCATTGACTACCATTGTAGGAACAATTACAATGTTAGTCAAAAGTGCACAAGAACAGTTTGCTTTCCTACGTTCTTCAAGATATCTTGTTTTGTGTTCAACAAAACACAGACATTTATGAAGCAATTTTTCCTACGATGGTAGTCGTCAATGGTAGCTAATAGCTGTTTGGTTAAAAGCCAGTGTTTCCCATACAATGCAATGAATCCATCCGTGATAATGACTGTATCTGTGATCGATTAACTAGTGGATAAACAGCTGTTCCGCTACTTCTGTCTTTCCTGACTTGCTTGCGCGTCCTCCTCTTCCGTGTTCGCATACACTCTCTTCCGATGAGCTCAATGTGTGTGCGAGCCCTCGGCCTCTCTTCCACGCGTGTAGTTAGCTCCATGTAGTGTATTTAACTGTCACTTGCATTGAAAATCAAAGAAGCGTTCATAATACATCAACACATTGTCGAGAAAGGGCAAACAGCATATAGCCACTCTATAATGGAGATTTTGTCTGATGATGTCACGTTTGTAAATCAGGATTTTAGCTCAAGATAAATTGAGTGCTTGTGGCATTCAGTTGTAAAATACAGTATAATGTGACAGATAAGAGAGTAGAAGATATACAGATATCAAGTGCTAACACTGACACGACGCAAACGTGACCTGATGACGTCACAAATATGCCAATTAGTTTGTGACGTTACCAGCGCCACAAGTCAAAATCCTGTGGGGAAACACTGCAAGCGTTCTGCCAAAATTCTTTCTATGTGTTCCTTTGAACTAAGATATTTATACATATTTATCATTTTTCATTTTTGGGTGAACTGTTCCTTTAAAGGTCCAGTTTTAAAGGACGATGTAATTTTTGGGACGATCTATTGATAGAAATGCAATTTAATATACATAGCTATACCTTCAGAGGTGTATGAAGAGCTTACACAATGAAGCGTTATGTTTTTATTACCTTAGAATGAGCTATTTCTATCTACATACTATCTATCTACATACACTGCGGGTCCCCTTGCATGTTATTCGCCATGTTCTTCTGTCAGTCTTCGCAGTGCCTCGAAAGGGAGGGGTGGAGTGAGCGGTTGGTTGCAACTAGCAACCTTGCCGCTAGATTTCATTGACAGGACCTTTAACTTTAACTTTTATGTTTTAATCTGCACTCTTTTTTAAGCAGTGAAATGTAGGCTCTGTCACAATCCCCAAAAAAACACCATGAAGTAACATAAAAGGCTCATTCACACTTGTCTACGCGACAATAATGTAAGTAAATAAAAAATGAAACGTCTTTGTTTGCATTTTTAAACGTTTTACATTCAGACGAGAATGTTGTCAAAATGGTCTGTGTGCAGATAGATCCATGAAAATGAACACCTTTCCCTGTCCCCACCCTAACACCGTGTCTACAACGGCCACGACTGGTGTGACGCGACTACCTACTTGTTCTTAATGGGTTTGTCGCATCGCGCCACGCCGCATGCAATTTTAAAGGAGCCATTATTTTGCGGTTTTTAAGGCTTTGATTTAGTTTTTTGGATGTTTAACAATTGATGTTCATGTTTCTAATTTAAAAAACGCTTTATATTTCACATATTTCAAGTCTATTGTTCACCGCTGTCCCTCTTCTAACTAAATGACTGGATTTCTTCCAGTCTATATAAAAGCCCTCCTTCCGAACGCTCTGATTGGTAAAGCTGTCCAGGTTTGTTGTGATTGGTTCCCCGCCTAGAGCTTGTGTCAAGATGTCCCACCCATACCATATCAGCGATCCGCCTCGCCTCTCTACATGTATTCATAAACTTTGGCTTTTAGCAATAAATAGTAACAATGGCGTCAACTTCACTTTATCAGTTAAAAACATGCGGATCGATCGAAGTGTAACGGAGGTCTGCTAGTGCATGTGCAAACGTCAATCTTTGTTAGAGATCGCAATTTCTTTTCCTACTATGGTGAACAATTTGACACCGGACCAAATGGCGTCAGAACGGTTATATTAATTAACACTAATAACAGCCTTTTTATATTGGACCCGAGTTGGATAATAAAACAAGCAGATTGACTAGGAGACATTTGCAAGCAGGACTTCAAAGGACGTTTCATAGAAGTGTTTTAGAGGTATGTGCACACACACACACTATCAGTGTATTACACAGAACAGCTTTCACAGCCGATGTTAAAGTCATGGAAGCTGTTATTCATGAAAATACTATTTATGGAATGTGTGAAGCTGAATTTTTATGAAAGTGAAAGTAGTTTAGCTCATAACTCACTTAAATGTTTACAATCTCTGATAACCAAACACTACTCCAGCGGCTCTTCCTCTTCTCTAAGGAAGGCCTCGCCCCTTTTTTGGCGTATTCCTTTGGGCGGAGGTTATTGAAAGCACTCGGAATAGTGATTGAACTCGATTTAGGCGATATTTAGTGAAATCCCGATTAATCATCCAGCCGTAAAACTGACCAAAAAACTGTATAAAAGTATTACAAACAACTCACGTCTTGACACAGATGGTTTCTCATGGAAAGCAACGGATTACTCGCACAGAGTGACGGATGGCTGAACGTCAATATGAAATGAGTTTGGAAGTGAGAATGTGTTGGTGAAAATTAGTAAAAACACTGTATTATTAATGCTAGGCCAGTATTTGGCGATGTCATTTTGTGAACACTATGAAGAGTATAACCCAACGATGAATACCCTTATGTTGGCTATGTCTCTGGTCATGGTGGTGCCATAAATCTACACCTTGCTGGATAAATCTTGGTTTCTCTTGGAAAGCATTTGATTATCCACGCGGAGTGAGGCTGCCTGAACGTCAATATGTTTGGTGTGAATGTGAGAATGTGTTGGCAAAAAGAGTAAAAACACTGTATTATTAATGCCAGGCCAGTCGTTGGCGATGTCATTTTGTGAACACTAAGCAGAGTGAAGACAACGAAGAGTATAACCCAAGGATGAATAACCCTATGTTGGCTATGTAGCAAATGAAAGCCAGTGGCAAAATTACAGCTTTTGCAAAGAGGGCAACAAAGGAGGATTGTGAAGAGTGACAGGTTATATTTGTGTCAGATCATTTTATAGCCAATATATAACTTGAAAGAAGTTCATTATGGTATGGTCAAGGTCATTATGATTACTATAAAAACGGGTGTGACCAAATTATAAGTTGGTGCGACCAACTGAGAAAGTGAGTCGCGCCAGTGCGACCAGTGGGAAAATGTATTCTAGAGCCCTGCAACAGTATATTAAATTAACCAACATTAGGAATTTAAAACACAATCATTTACCAATAATGTTAATTAATAACATCATATATAATATTAAAACACTGAAATGGACCGTTTTTGTGAATTACATAGTTTTATTAAATTTTCAGTTTTTAATTAATATTTTAAGGTCCAGTGTGTAATTATTTGGGGGATCCATTGACAGAAATGCAATATAATATACATAACTATGTTTTCAGAAGTGTATAAAGACCTTACATAATGAAGCGTTGTGAAAGGATATTTGTTCTACTTAAAAACCCGTGGAAATTAGGTCGCATGCATTTGAAGCAACCTTTGATTCGGGACAACCTTGACCAGCCTTCAGTCGTCCTGCTGTGACGCAATCGGTCTTAAAATACAGCCTTCAAAGAACGCAGCCCCCGAATTAGGACATGGCTAAGGTATTCAGGGTTGCTTGAGAATCACACAGGTGTGTTGAAACAGGGTTGGAGCTGCAGTTTGCAGGACGGTAGCTCACCAGGAGCAGGGTTGGAGATCCCTGCGTTAAAGGGATAGTTCACCCAAAAATGAAAATTCTGTCGTCATTTACTCACAGGTTTGGAACAGTGCAAACATTATAGTATGGACAAAAATAGCAAATATTTTTTATATAGATTATTTTCTTAAAACCCTTAACCTTCACTCTGAATGTAGTTTTGCCCTCATTTATATTGTGCTGGTTTTTCTACCCTTGTTGAATGTTTGTGAATGTAAGCATACATTTGTATTAATTCCCAGAGCACTCTGCTTTATAGGCTGTGTGTACATCCTAATCACCGAATCTGTGAATCTCTTATCCACCCACATTTGCTGTAAAGTTACTGTGCGAGCATGTTTGTGTGTTTAACAGACTGATCAAGCAGGTGTGTGCGCATGCATCAGGCTTTACGCGTGTAAACTTCATTTGCATGCGCGTGAGAACGCGCAGGAAAAGCGATGAGGGAATATTTCTGTGTATGTAGACGGAAAAAACAAACAAAACATAACAAACCTCCTGTCAGAGCGGAAGCGAGGTTGTGGGAGACTTTAATCATAGATGAATAAAAATGTATTTGCAAATCTCTCTAGATCTACACATTAGGTTAACCTGCAAAGCTCAGCAAAGCACCTAACCTCCTTTTTCTCTCCCCCCGATCTTCCTGAATGCCTTGTCCTCATTTCCATTCAGAGATTCCTTCCTGTTGCCTTTATTCGTTTTCTGCTCTTTCTTCTCCTCTCTTTCGTTTTTTCGAGTTATTCCCTGCAAATACAGACCATTTCATTGTGTCTTTTTTCATCTCTTTTTCCCTTCATCCATCTATCCATCTCTCTCTCTGGCTCATTTGAATGGTGACTGTGAAGGAGTCTGTGGGCTGGTATTTCTGCTCTGTCGATCATGCTTCTCACACTCATGTGCAGAGGGGGCCTTCTACTGCCCTGGCCTGCTTTTGTTACCCAGAGAGAGAGATTCAGTGGAGGATGAGAGCGAGAGAGGGAGGGAAGGAGGGGGTTCACCGGGAGGAACGGGCCAGCTCTCTGTCTCTCTTTTTCTCCTCTGTGTCTCTGATCTCTGGGGCTTGACCCTGCACTCCAGAACATGTGGGTCACATAAGGGAGGGGTGCCTTGAGGAAGTGGCTGGAGAGCTTGCCCTGTGTGTGTGTGTTTATGTGTCTAAATGAGAGAGATTTCCTCCGCCGGGTTAAATGTGATAGAGAGGGGACAAAAGGATGGTTCAAATGGGAGGTCATGAGGTTGAATTGTGGGTAATGAGGGTTGAGGCCATATTATATTGTATATTATACATTAGATGGGGTATTATTATTTTTCTCCTCCTAAAAAATACTGGTGTTGGGTCAAAGGGGATGAGCCCAACTGATGGGGAAATGAACACAGAAATGTTTTATTTTTGACCAAACAAGATTTAAAACAATCCAGCATTTTAGGTTATAACAATCCATCATAGGTTAATGTAAACCCAACGGTTGGGGTTGTCCCATTTTGACCCAAGGCTTGGTTGAAGAAAACCTTTTTAAAAACCTTTTTTAGAGTGGTGGTCACTGACTGGTCTAAGCATTTTTGTTTTTTAAGTGTAGTCGGCGGGGCAGCAAAGGGTGTGACGAAGACCGTCTTAGCTGCTAAGCAAATGGAGGACGTCCCACACTGTAAATTCAAGCAACAGCCATGACCACAATTTGACTTTTTTTAGATAGTGATTGATTGACATATCAGCTGGGTTAATTCAATATTTGAATATTTTGATCAATATTTAGATATTTTAGGCATTGGCCGTCCTATCATCAAAAAGTGTTGTTCTATCTGAAAATTGTCTTAAAATGGCTAGCTTTAAAAGTAGCATTAAAACCAACTTAATCTCATACAGATAAAATCATGTAAATATAAATAAAATATATAGGAACACAATAAACAATATATAGGACACTATCACAAATCAGAAAATATTAAGTAATGTATCAGCCATGGTAAGGAACCGAAAAATTGGAATTCACATATTGTGTCAAACAAGTGTTTTTTATTCGTCGTTTCTATATATGCATACAATATCAACCAAAATAATATATAAAAACCCAACCACAAATAAAACAAAATGTGATAATTATGGTAATAAATGCATTGGGTGAATTTGCCTTTTATTTGTCATGAAAATCTTTCAGATTGAACAATATTTTGTTTTCAAACGGGTTAATAAACACATATCTGTTAAAATGGCCATAAGTCACAGACATACCTGTGACTGTAGTATGCGCTCTTCATAGGGTGTAAGAGGGAATCTGTGTCAAGTGTGATTGTGTTTGTGATGCACCGGCCAAAAGCTTTAGACAGCAGTGACTAATTTCATTTAAGCGCAGACACTATACTCTCCCAAATCCAATTCTCTCCAGTTGCTAAGTATCGTAACTGTGTGATGTTCGTCCGCCGAACAACCTACATTCAGCTCACAACACGCATACCCTCAAATCCAATTCTCCTCAGTCGATGGGTGTTACTGTTACTATATGGTAACAGATACACACACAAACCGAGTGGCAGACAGAGGCAGACTGTGTCGCATATCCATCGATGGTGATCTGAAAGATGGACAGGACAAGAGAAAAACATCCCCCAGATCCTTCACTGTTTGTCCTGTCCCACACAAACCACACACACACACACACACACACACACACAGGTTGTGTCTCTGAATCTATCTGATTTTGGGATGAAGGGGCCCCTCGGACCCCACTCAAACGGAACAGACAAGAAAAACGAGAGCCTGCAAACGAAGGGGGAAACCTCAGGAAGGGGGGTCTGTGAACTTGAATTAGTTGTTGAGCCTTCCTCAGTGGTCACACTTTCTTTTTTCTTCCTCCTTTGTCCCTTTTTAATTTCCTCTTTCCCCCTTTTTATCTTTTTTCAGTGTTTTTCCCCTCCCCTTTTTGGTTCTGTCTGGGTTTTCGCCCTGTGAACACTAAACTTTGTCATTAGTCTGGACTATAGCACTGGTTACAGATGGGTATAAGTTAAGGCTGTATGAATGAGTGTTTTATACACAGCAAACCATAAAGAAAGGTAAGCAAACTTAAGCAAACTCAATTTTCTTTTTCTTTTTTTGCAGTTGTTTGTAGTTGGGTGAGTGTGATTTGGACCGTTCTGGTTTTAGTTGTGTTTCTGGTCTGTGGTGTCTATGGTGACTCGACTGCCATCTTTGCTATAGTGAACCTGGCCTTGACACCCATTATATCCCATTGGATGTAGTTTTCTTTTACTGCCATTACCTCATTCTCTCTCTCTCCCTCTCTCTTTTTTTCATTCTCTCGCTCTCCCTCGCTCATTCTTCTACTCTATTTGTGTATTCTCTGTGTCTCTTGGTATATCTCCACTCTTTAATGAGGCCACACCCAGACTTCCATAAATATAAATGTAGCTGTCAATCATTTATGTTGCTCTCCCTCACACTTTAATTTAGGATAAATTGTACTTGTATTTGTTTTGTTTAACAGCCACAGTTTTAACCTTATTTTTATTGTTTCCTCCTGCCTTTTTCCTTTGAGTTTATGTAATAAAATGTCAATTTTCTGAATGTTAGAGCAGCCATTTTGATAGTGGACTGTTTTTATTATTAAAGTGATAGCTCACCCAAAAATAAAAATGATGTAATTATTTACTCTCTCTACTCTTTACTCTCTTTACTCTTTACCCTCTTGTCATTTCAAACATGTATGACTTTCTTTTTCCGCAGAACACAAAACATATTTTGAGGACTGTTATTAAATTCCACTCACTCACTTGCATTGGTTTTGTGTCCATACAATTGAAGTGAATGGTTACCAAAATATCTTCTTTTGTGTTTCACGAAAAAAAAGTAAGTCATGCATGTTTTAAATGACAAGAGGGTGAAGAAATAATGACAGAATTTTCAGTTTTGGGTGAACTATCCTTTTAATAATGCTTTCTTGACACATGATATTCATATAATAAAAGGCAGAAAAATAATTAATATCGGATTGTAGTTTGTTGCTTTTCTAAACAAAGCTCAGCAAATAGTAATAGACAAATGCTTAGATAGTAGTTTATGTTTTGTGAGTATGCGTATGCGTATGCACCTTTGCAGTGTCTGTTTCTGTGAATTCTGTATATTCCATGACATACAATTTTTAAGAAACGCTTTTAAGTCCTTGTATTGGGAAAAGCTGGAAAGTGAGGCAACACTTCTGCGACATGTAAGTAAATGAACGTGGTTGTTTTGAACAGCAGAAAGTTGAAAAGCCTCATTGTGTATGGGTCACGATGTTCTAACTCAAGGTGTTGCCGGGTAGGCCACGAAAACGAGAGCGCTGCGCGACTCGTGCCGCCGCATGCCGGATAAAGTAAAGGTGTTATCTGCAGGATTTGCGAAGGCCGCATATAACCACGCCATTCTAACAGATGTGTGTTTGGGTCGCTGGGGTGAGGCGTGGCAGCTGTGTGAGGTGATACGTGTCTGTAGGTCTGTGTGTGTGAGATTGGAGGGTTTTGTGGGTGTAAGTTTGAGACTGTGTGTTTGTGTGAACGTGTGTGTGGCAGGGATAGGCATCAGCTCTTATCTGGGCACAGCAGTGCCACATCATCTGAAACACCTCAGCCATTTCTCCACACGGCTTGTTTGAGCAGACGCCACGTCCTCACACAAACACGAGCGCAGATTTGCTACAGAATCACGTGTGAGGCGGCGATGTGTGTATACCTTTATATATCTTTTTGTGATAATAGATTTTTTGGTTTTGTTTATGCACTTTATTTTTTTATTGCATCGTTTTACATTTAATGTTGACAGATTTGCACATTTAGCGTTTTTTTTTCCGCCTCACTATACCGGAAACATATTGATTAATGGTGCGATTGTTGTTACATTTTCACATTTAAATTTGAGAAAAAAAATCCCTGTAATATTATGTCAACACACATTCAACGATTTTTATTCAACCAGAATCTAAACTCGAGAATATAATTACACAAATCACCAAACTTAAATGAGTAAAATATCGTAATGTTATATGGTAATTAAACAACACACTATAGACGTGCAATTATATCCTGGCGTGAACCAGATATTATAATATCGTCTTGTTAGTTTCCTGCCGATTCACATTTATAAAAAAAATGGCAAATATCCTTATACTGGTAATTCATCATTATCATTGTAAGCTGTTATATCATAATTTAATATTTTTAATTGAATGCATAAATTTGATCAGTTTCAATTTTTTTACGCCATTTTTGACAGCACACTTCTGTTGATCACACCCAGTGATTGACTAATATTAAACGTTTGCCTTAAATCGAGAGAATCTCATCAGACTTTTCCATGAGATGTACACCTGGCTTCTCTCAAGAAAGGAGCATTTCCATCAGCTCTGTTTTCACGAATGGCCAGTGATCTACGCTACGAGTGTGGGCAGCGTAATCCTGTTTGAAAGGTTTGCGTGTGTTCCTGGTTGTACGTCTGGCGTTTTGGGTGGGCTCTGCATGGGACAGCAGGTATCCTTAATCATGTTATGGGGTGCGGGGTGTATTTTTGAGAAGGGGTTAGCTGGCAAGCTCCCATCCCAATTTCATACTAAATGGTCACACACCAGGTTTGATTAGAGAAGGCAGGGCAGAGGAACTCAGCCTGCTCCATTGTCACACTTCCTGCCATTGGTGCAGAGTGGCGGGTCTGTGCGTTTCAAGATGGCAGTGTCGTGCATATGCGGGCCGCTTGACCTTAGTTGTTCTGCTGGGGGAATTATTCGTTTCACAAATCAAATGAGTATTTTGAGGTAATCATCGTTGGAGATTTAGAAAGTTTACTTCAGTTTTGCCTGCACCAAAACATGCCCAATATTACAGTACTTACAATAAGTTATGTATTTTTGTAATATATATTTTCAGTAGTTGTTGCTCTAAAACAAAACGTTTGAAAATGAGTTTTTTTGCTTATATGATGAGTATTATTTTTTTGTCTGGTATTAGGATGATCGAATGAAGTTATCACAAGATATTTATTAATATATTTCTGAGAATATTGTCCCAGAGTGGGTTAAATCTGAATGTTTTATCTGCTCCTCAGTGATTATCTTTACCGCGAAAGATGCAACGGTGTCCCGGAAAACCTCAAGTCCAACATCTGTGTTTGTTTTTGCAGGTGCTCATTTGGTTTGATGTGAACGTTTTTTCAATATAGAATATTTGTGTGGGCTGTTCTCTGACAAATTGTAATGGAAAAAAGTCCCCCGCCTGCTTTTGTGACAAAAATGTTTTTCTTCACAGAATTATTTAAATCTGTGTCTATAAAGAATGTGTCTTTATTTTTTTTCCTAAAGAAAATGAAATGCTAGTATGATACTTCATAGCTATGTGTGTCTTGAAGGGGGGAATCAGAGAAGGCTTTGAAAAAGTGCTGCCATTAGTATTGAATTATGCATACAATGTCAATAAATTGAAACTAATGTTGACATTTTTTTTTCAAACTAGGTTAAGGCAATGCTGTATTAATTTAAATGATGAAATTCAATCAAAATAATATGTTTAGTCATGTTTAACTGTAATCCAAAACCGAATATTATGGATATTTATCATTTCATTTTGTCTTTCATATTCTGGCGTGATTATCTTTTTGTGGTACTGGCCCTCATAAGTTGTGTCTCAGCTCAGGGAGAAAACTTCACTGACGGGGGGAGTAAGGCAATTGCAATTACCAATAAAATCCATTATAATTAAGCAGTCATTTAATATAAAATCAAATTATTGCCTCGGCGACAAAGGATGGAGGTTCCCCATTGAGACCTGATTAATTTTTTTTGGTGGGTCTTTCAGCACAACTTTAACTTTTAAATCACTTAGTCTTTTTGGTTGGGGTGTTTGGGTTGGAGGTATTTATTAACCACTGAGCCAAGATGATGATTACTTTGCTGTTTGGGGTATAGACTATTAGACTATAAAATATTAATGTAATTCCATTAGAGTAGTACATAATGAAGCAGGGAAATTCTGATTCGGTTTTAAATCTCGTGGCGTGCGTCTTAAAAACCCCAAATATGATGAGATGTCATTTTCTTACACTCACGTCGTTCCAATTCCGTAGGCATGTTTCTTCTGAGGAACACAAAATAAATAATAGTTTGAAAAATGTTTCTTTTTGTTCACAATACAATTCAGGTCTGTGTTGTTTTCATTGTATGGACAAAAACAGAAAAGAAGTCATGCTGACCAAGAGAACCAAGTGCACACAGATCGCAGTACCTGAAAACAAAATATGATGATTTGTCCAACTGTGCAATGCCCTAAAGCTTGCAGAATTTGCACGTTTATATTATCTCAATTTCAAGATATTTAGAAAGTCACATTATTAAAAAAAATCTTCTGAAATCTAAGTACAATCTAACAGTGTTATGTTTTCTTCTTTCTCAACGCATTACCAATTTGTTTTGTACAATATAGTAAAAAATATTCATGCCAGAAATGTATTTGTATTTGCCTCTAATCTTTTTGGTTTGCTTCTGTACTGGTCTGTCTCTTACTCATGAGAGGTTTGAGGTGTTTGTGTGTATTTTTGTTTGCGAGTCTGCCAGTGTATCAGTGTTTCTAATCTCTCAAGGTTTCTTAACTCCCTCCGGGACCTTCCGGAAAACGGCACCTCACTATTATATTAGGGCCTCTTTTGCATATTGAGGGAGCTGCTTTAAAATGTGTGTGCATGTGCAAGTGTTTGTATGTGCATGTGTTTGTCTGATGTGCAGCAGGACTTTTTCATTTGCACCAACTGTTAGACCAAGGTTGTAAGGTCAAACCTTGGCTGCCTTGACTTGTCTACTAACAGACGCAAGCAGCATAAACAAGAAAGTGTACAACCTAAAAACACGTTAACGATTGTTCTTACCACAGTTCTTCACATATAACTTTAGTTAATTGTTTTGTAATAAGGTTATTAACCATCTAGTCTCGGTTTCTATGTAAAGCAATAGTGAAAAATGAATTATTTCATCATTTACTCACGTTCAAGTCATTCCAAACTTGTCCGGCTTTCTTTCTTTTGTGAATTTTGAAGAATGTTGGTAACCAAGCAACATTGGCCCCTATTGACTTTCATGGTCAAGACGTTTCAAGACATTTTTTTCTTCTTTTTGTTGAACAAAATAAAGGGACATAGTTTTGAACAACATAATTGTGAATAAATGATAACAGAAATCTCTTCAACTATATTATGCACTAAGCTGATAAAACCAATCCTGCTATAGTTGTTATGAGTAGATTACTGAATGATAGAACTCCTCACCAGTTTACCCATTGTTGCTATTGTAAAACAAAACTGTGTAGATGAGACCTATATTCTCTTTCGCAGTTTTCTAGTATCAGACGTGTCATTTCAGTAAACCAGACAGTGGTTAAACCAATTAGAGAAGCATTTCATTCCTAACTTGGGGGGTTTTGGTCTGATATACTCATGAGAATAAGTTCTTTCCTTATGCAAGTGATTTTTCACTGTAACAAAACTAATGTACTTGGGGTTGAATAGCATGTGACAAAAACTCAATTGAAATGTTTTGTATAGCTTAAATCGATTCACATTATTTTTTATACTTTCATTCAGGAGGAGCCCTTTCATTTTGGAAGCCTTCTTTCTTCTATTAGAGATTCCTGCATTATACTGGGATATCAAATGTATCAAGTGATCCTCTAACATGCAGAAGTAATGAAACCCACTTTAAAGCTCAAATTTTCAGTCGTAACTCGTAACGACACAGAGATGTAAAGCTTCACGTTTCGTCTGCTATCTAATACGGTTGAAGCATACAGTGGGTTTAGCTATGAGCTCAGATAGCTGTCAGTGGTGCACTGCTGAGAACCTGGTTGTGTTGATTTTGGGCTCGTTGGTGGAATGAGGCTGATATGTCTGCCGGCCGACTGTTGGGAAGCCATTTCACTCATATCATTCCACCTCTTCTGCCATTTACTGTCACTGCGATTGCTGCGTACGGTCGGCACATTGGCGTTTTATCTGTCCGCTAACAGCCAATAATGTTTTAGCTACTGTAGGTATCTCCTTCATTATCATATAAGTAGGGTTGTGTTATGTAGTTATATAAGATGGAGCCTCAATGCTTCCTAGAGTGTTTAATAGCTGTGCCATCAGGAATTCAGTTTTCTTCATTGAAATGGATTTTTGTAAGCTTTGAAAAAATCTAACTGTGAAAGCGTCTCTTGCTTCAGAGGCCAGCCGCTGATATTGTTACATTACTAGTTTTTTTTAACCCGAACAGTATTTTTTTTGTTGAAAATTGGCAAATCTGTTCTTGCATGCAGTCCTGAATCTTATTTGAACTTTAAAACGGACTATATGTGGGAGTCATTAACTTGGGGAATTTGTGAGGTAAAGTCGGGACAGATCAAATGTATATAGGCAATTCCATGCAAATGTCAAATGCCAAAGGTTTTCATAATACTGATAGGTCAGATGTCAATATTTGGTGGTTTAAATGCCCATGTGAAGTCTCTTTTTAAGATTTTAAAGAATAGTTTTCCACAGTCGGGTAGGTGAATTGTCACATCCATAACGGTCCATATTCCTTAAATAGACAAATGAAAATTAAAATATAGTAACTATTTCATGTTCAATAAAGAGCCATCACTTCTCCATTTGTCAAGTATTATTGATTCTGGTTTGCACATTTAAATTCACAAAAAATCCTACAAAGTATGTTGTCTCAAAAACATGCATCCTTTTTGTCACATCCTTAACACATACATTTTTCGCTCTTTTATAAATAGAAAAATATTGTGCAGCAATATTTTTCTGATGTCTGCACTCATTTCATCAGGGGTTTAGTACAATATAAACAGATGATTCAACATATTGGTAGTAAATACAGTCTATCAGAATTAATATTTCAAGTTTTGACAAAGAATGTCATGTTCATAACGATGGATTTGCCCACATGGGGATAATATGTATTTGATAAGAAAACAAGCTTAAACATATGCATAAAGATCAGAGAAAACACCTGTGACGGATCTCTAGAGATTATAAACAAAATGGTTGTGATCAAGGTGTTTGAGCAGATCTGTTCCTGTTTACTTTCTGTCAGACACTCACTTTTACTTTCTTGTCATAGCTATTGTGTTATGAATGAAAGATAGTTTTGCGTGTCACATCAGTGCATATAGCTTTTACAGTTTAACAAGCACTGGTTTTAGCGGTCTAAGTTTAAAACTAAAAGAGAATGGATCTCTTTACACACAGGCCAATGCGCATTCTTGACAGAGAAAGCATGGCAGCGCTGATATACTTGCAGAGATTATAAAACGACAGTCTCTCTCATAAATGTTGTTGTTATGGTGTTATATTCATGGGACTTGATCATCAAACCAAATTTCAGGACTTTCTAACTTTTCACGTGTGGAATGGATTCACCTTCGCATCAGATTAGGCTTGATGGCAAGTGCCCTCTACAGACAAGTTTAATTTTTTCCTTCCTCCAATTTCTTTTTTTTTGTTGCTTTGGCACCCTTGATGGGTCTGCCGTATAGAGGCCTTATTTAAAGGGTCTTTATTAATGAAAGTAAGTGAAGGAATCCCATCACAATAGGCAGTTATGTGACGATACAGTTAGCTGTATATGGTCACTTTGGTCAGAAAACTATTGAGCTGTTTGTAATGCTGAATGGCGATTCCTCTCAAGACCTTTTTAAGACGTAGTCTGTGATTTGCAAAATGTGCTTTTGAAATAAATGTTGAGTCCATTTGAATTAAGCAACACCCAAATAGGCAATATTATATTCAATAGTTAATAGCTTTTGAAATTTGCTACTCTATCAAGGTAATGGGGTGGGTGAAAAAATCGATTTACATATGAATCGCGATTCAGTCGACAGATTTAATTAATACAACAATTGTTGATGTTGTCAGAACAAAAAAGGCGAAACGTTTTTGCGAGAGCGATGCGGCACCCGGACAGTCGAGAGACTGCACTGCTTCAACTCAACAACAGCGATGGTACAAAAAAATACACGCAAGTTTTTGGAAATACTTCGGATTTTATCAACTCTAGGGTAAGACGAGACGTATGCAATATGCAAGCTTTGTAAAGTGAAGACACTTAACGTGAAGACTCAAATCGAACGCCATAATTCCAGCAAAATGGAATAAGATCTAAACATATATCCCATCGAATTTTGAGGAAGAATTGTTATTAAAAATCGAATATTAATCGGATCGTGACCCCAAGAATCGACATGAATCGAATCGTGAGCTACCAAAAGATTCCCATCCCTACAAGGTAACATTCCAACAAAAACACATCATTGTGTACATTGTTCCTAATGACCTGCACTCTTTACTGCGTCCACTGTGCCCTTCAGAGTATACTCGTAGCAACGCAGTGAGGTTCACTTTCAATGGATTCAGCTGTCTATCTGCCTATCTTTATTTCTCTCTCTCGCTTTCCTGAAGTGCGGTGATCAATAGTAATTGGGTTGCTGCTGCTGACCAGCTTAGAGGCCCGGTGGACCAGCAGAAGGAGAAATAGAGAGAGTTTACGAGGTACTAAGCGTGACTGACTTTCCTCCACAAATCTCTACATATTTATTTAGCATTAACCCTAATCTAAGAATTTTTCTTTCTCGCCCCATTTTTTTTCGCTCTTTCCATCTCTCCCTCTATATATTAAGATATATATATATATATATATATATATATATATATACAGTATATATACAGTATATATACAGTATATATATAATATGTAAGTAAAAAGAGTCCCCCGCACTACTTCCTCTCTCTGTTATGCACCAAAATGAGAGCGAGAGTTGTGGAATGTAATCCTTTTAGAGACTAAACCACCGTTACTCTTTGATGCGATATTTAATAGATTTTTTCCATAAAGGCTTTGCCATAATTGACTACATCTAAATAGAGAGGTATTAGTGAGGGCATTAGGCATACGTTAAGGTGTATTAAAGAAACCTCTTGTTGTTCATATAAATTCGTTCAATTCAATTTGCAGATCCCTTCGGGTGTAATGAGATTTTCTTAGGTATAGCGCAAGAGCACTTAAGGGTTATATATTCACCCTGCTTGCTTTTTAAATCAGAAAACGCACATGAGCTTGTTTGATTGCTCATATAGAGATGGTGACTGTAAGTCTCAATTCCTGTTTTGCATCTTAAAACATTTGGGCAATTCCAACGTTATGGTTGTTAGAACTTGAAATATCAATTCTCAAGAATGTATTTATTACCAAATATTATAATTATCTGTATATTTAACAAAACCACTGATGATAGAGTCCAGACATCAGAAAAATATCAGCCAAAGCACACGTTTAACATTTTTAAAAGAGGGAAACATTCATGTGTTATGGATGTGACAAAAAAAGTTTTTGAGAGACAACATACATGTAGGATTTCTGTTCATTCAAATGTACAAACCAGAAGCAATATCAACCAAACAAATAGAGAAGGGATGGCTCTTTATAGAACATAAAATAGGGATTATATTTTCATTTTCATGTGCCCATTTATGAGGAATTTGGACGGTTATGGATGTGACAATTCGGTTATGGATGTGACAATTCAATTTCCTGTCTATGGAAAGCTTTGCTTTAAAAACAAAAAAGTGCTTTAAAATCTTTGAGAATTCATATGGGTATTTGACATCTGATCTATCAGTATGTTGAAAACCTTTGGTAAAGTCTTGATTTTTTTTTTCATGGTAAGGCATGGAATTGCCTCTCTCACCATTTTCAGGTCTATAAGGAATAGTTTTCAAATGATCTAATCTTTATTTTCTGAATCAACAGTAAAAAAATGATGGAACAGTAAAAGAACCGTAAACAAATATGTTTTAACGGTAGGCTTAACACTGTTGTCATATATGCCTCTTGTTATGGGTTGTGCATTAGAATCAACAGTGAAGTCATTGCCCTAAATTAGATTTCGAATGGTGGTAAACATTCTTAAAGCAAGTCATAGAAAATATAGTTTATACAAACAGAATTTGAACAGAAAACATATTCGGTGGTTTGAAGAGGTAAGAAGAATAAATTGACATAGAAGAACAAACAGAATATTTTTTAAAAATCAATACCCTATGCTACCCTGCAAGCTATGTAACTTGAATATCGAATAATAATTTGGGGTCCACCTCCCATCCCCCTCAATGATGGCCCTAGAGGTTAAGCTTTATATTGCACTTTAATAAGATGAGAAATCAGCCTACAGAATCACAGTTGTTGTAAAATCCGTGAATAATTTTGCTGGTTGACCATTGTGACCCATTCTGAAGCACAATAATTTGATAGTTTACACTATTATAAAAGACATTTTAATGAGAGAGAATGCCGAGATATCAGAGGCGAGGCTACCATAGAGTCTATCGTTACCGTATTAAACACACATTTAAATAAGCTTGTCAGTAGGATTCTCTTTCGGATGTTATTACCTGTCAAAGACTGAGAATGAAAAAGTGAGATGGAGGGATGGATGGACGGGTGGGTGGAGAGATGAATTGTGAGGCTGATTTCTGAGGGGGAAAATTTATCCCCTTTCCCCCGTCTGTCATCTCATGCAAACTGTTTTATCCTTTCAATTTAAATGTGCATTCATTATCACTCCAAATTGATATATACTGTACAATTTTACTGAACATTAATGACTCTAAATTTAAAAATTAAGCAGAAGGCTTTCCGTTAATCTGCATAGCCTGACTGTAATGGAAGAAGCGGCGCCGAAACCAGCGTAATGAATAAACAAGAGCTCGGAATAACAAGGGAAGACCCGATAAATGAGAATTACGAGCAGGAGATGAGAAACTGGGAACGGGGAGAAATGCCCTGGGGAAGAGTGTGGAGATGGACAGGCAAACCCTCTCGTTACACTTTCTCTCTCTCTCACTTTCTCTGTCGCTTCCTTTGACCCCCCTTTTCCCCTTTTCACCGAGCCATAGCCCCACCATCTGTCTCTGCCCCGTCTTACGCCTCAGCCCCTGATGTCTCTCACCCCTTGTTTTTAATCTCTTTTTGTTTGATGGAATTTAATGGGACTCTTTAAAAATTACACGTCCATCGGTTTGTGTTTATTACAGATGGTAAACTGTAGTAAATTGCTTGGTTATCAGACTGAAGGATTATTTATCATGCTAACTCTATGCTGTTTTGACAGCAATGTTCATACTAATTAAAGTAGATAGTAGATTATTTATCTGGGTAATCTGTTATGGGAATGAGAGAATCGTATTCATTGGCAGTTCACGGCAGGCACATTTTAAAGGAATGTTCTGAGTTCAATACAAATCGTGCTCTGTCAACTGCATCTGTGGACTACCTTTGGTAAACAATTTGATTAAAGGGATAGTTCACCCAAAAAATAAAAATCCTGTTATCATTTATTCCCCCTCGTGTTGTTCCAAACCCATATATCGCTGCTGTCCTTCTGAAACCTTGGATCTCCATATTTCGTGATTTTTATCATAGAAAAAGTTCAGTGTTTTTTGCTTTTCCTGAAAAACAGTAAATTTGGACATACAAGGTTTCAGAAGGACATGAGAGGATATTTTGAGAAATGTCCCAGTGACTTTTTGTCCAGTCAATGGGGGGGGTGCAATGTGGTTTGGTTACTAAAAAAGAAATTCAGTTGTATTGGTTTGACATGACACCAGGGTCATTTTACGTCTCACAGGTTGTAAAAACAAACAAAAACAGTGTTTTGACAAATATGACAGCTCAATTGGTTTAGCATTGCATTAGCTTTGCAAATGTAGTGAGTTCGATTCCCAGGGAAAATCTATAAGTTTGATACAATTCACTTTAAAGTGTCTGCCAATTGTAAAAATGTTCAGTCAATGTAGACTGTGTGTAGATGTGTAGAATCCATGTAGAATAGATTTAAGTTAAACAACATACAACGTGAAATACTGCGGACTCATGCGTGAAGCTCAGAGTAGAAAATAATGAATTATACTTATGATACAGCATGTAGCTATAGCAATTCTAGGGTGTGATCGACATTAACGCGTTTTATTTTCACAGTCATTTCTAAAGAAGAGTCATTTTTTCGCCAGCAAAATGTGTGATTTCCATTCGGTTCCATAGCATTGTTTACATTTAATGCCTCCAATATGGCCGACTTCCGGATTGATGATGCGTCGTGAAAACCCTCTTTTATGATCTTATTACAAACACCATTCAATAACTGGTATAAATAAGGATATGACCTTTGAATATTTGATCAATGCTTATTCTGAGCCGTACTTCTTTATAGGGAATACAAACTAAAGGAGCATCACGTTTTTTGTATTTTTTGATGCAGTATACCATCACAGTATTTTGATACTCCCTTTGTGTCACATTTGTAGTGTTTGTTTCAATGCAACGGTTATTTTTACGCATTCTGCCTGCTGTCAGTCTGGTGGAACCGAAGCCCCACCCAAACTCATATTTTATTCCAGGTTGTCCGAGCTGAACAGTGCAGAGCACGTACTCCCAGACCCCGGCTCCAGTCCCCCCTCTTGAACTACCAGCTCTCTTGTGGGAACAGCAGGAATAATTCCTATTGTCTTTCATTATAATTCAAGACTCAGAGATATCATTTTTAATAATGGCAGCTTTATGTTTTCTAATCTAATTTGCGTGGTTACTTTTAGTGTGTATCTGTTCCCACCTGTTTCATCCATTCTATATTGTTTCCACTCTTCCAGAAGTCCAATAATGGGTTACAGGCGAGAAAAAAAAACACAAATGAGAATCTTAAAGCGCTATTATTTAATTACCCCAATGGCTATGGATTTACTGTGTGTGTGTGTGTGACTGAAGAGGGCGATAGAAAGGGCAGGATTATTCTGCTTTTTCAATTTACAGAAGCCCCAGTGTCCGCACACACCCCCTAACACCCCAGACCCATAACACACACAAACACACACACACACACTACATCCGCCCCACCAACCGCTGGAAGATAAAACAGCATTATGGTAAATTCCACTTAATGACAAATTTTTAATTTGCTGAACACGGCTGTCTCCTGCATCCCTTGTGTGTGTGTGCTTGTGTGTGTGTGAGCGTGTGTTCACGTCTTAGTGAGTGAGTGAATGAAAGGGAGGCCTAATTACAGTGTGGGTCGGATGGGAGGAAGAAAAGCCCTCCTCTCCTCCTATCACAGAGATAAGGGAAGGGGAATGTAGCCGATTAATGATGGTGTTTATCTCTTTTCATATAATAACAATCATGAAAAGTCGATCTGCCCCTCAGCCTGATAGAAAAACACTCCCAGTGGAGAATTTTCATCAGAATGAAATTGAAGTCGCAGGCTACCGTTTTTTTATTACGTATTTAATTTTTCCTTCTCATGTGTTTGTGTAAAAAAGGTTTCATATATGATGATGGGGATATTTACATGAAAGCCTGCCTTAAAAAACGACATAGGCTTTTTAGCTTCCGATTTAGGGTCATGGTTTGTTTTTCATTTTTGAGTGAGCTTTTGGTAGGATCCCTTGAAAGTTCATATTTGGGGAAGGAGTCACAGGTGATGGTGCCTACACGTTGGCAGCACAGTCTGATAGGTTTGTAGCTCAAAGGGGAACCAAAGCGAGCAGTTAACAGCGGTAAAGGTTTGATTCTTGGGAAACTGATGTACTGAAAATGTATATTCTTTGAATGCAATGTAAAATTACAAATAGAGTTTAAACTTAGGCCCAATCCTTTTTCTACCCCTTACCCTTACACTTTCCCCTACCCCTCTGTTTGGCACGTTCACGTGAAGGGGTATGGCTGTCTCGATTCTCTTTTGGTTGGAGGGGTAAGGAGGGGAAGGGCCATATAGCCCTTCAAACGAACGGGTATGAGGTTTTCCAACATGGCTGCTCATGCGAGTATAATGTACGTTTTTTTCTGGCATTAATAAGGATTTAAACAACAAATAATAATTCGTTTTATGTAAATGTAATCTTGTGTTCATATTCATGATATATAATACTTAAAACGTTTGCAAAAAGTAGCTAAAGTTTGCTAAATTAGACTTTAGACCAAAGCCAAATGCATTCTGTTTCCCCGGTCTGCTAGTGTTTTTAGGCTGTAAACCACGAAACTGATATGACTACAGCTGATGGCAGTATCTTGGAAGTTTGTGATAAACATAGCCGCTTCTCCTTTGACTTAAGAGCTAGCAGTGACTTATGATGACATATGACGGTGTAGTAGTGGTGTCCCACTTCTAAGGGGAATGTTTTCAACCCTTCCCCTTGTCACTCAAGGGGGGAGGGGTTAAGGAAGAGGTATATAATAGAATACATTTTTTTTAAATAAATACATTGTCATTTATAGACAATATGAACTTTAGTCAAAAAACATTATTGACACAAGTAACCACACTATTTAGTTTGTATGTCCTGATGTATCCAGTACCAGCTTTTAAATTGCCTTTTGTATGTATGATTCGCTTACATCAGGGTTTTAGTTATTGTGATGATACTCATTTGTAACAATTAAGTGTTTAAGATATCCGCGTATCACAGGCAGTTTCTGCCAGTCTCATTGTAATCTTGAGTGCCTATACAGTAGTATTGCATACGTCGTATCTTCGAAGAGTATTTAGTTTGATCAAATTTATAAAAGAGAGATACAGCTATACGAATATTTCCGGAAAAACACGAGTCGGTAGAGGTGGGACGGAACTACAGCACGAGCAAGCAACACATCATCACATTAATCCCTTCATGTTTTGTACATAAAACACAGACGTATGACTTAGTTTCACTAACCGCGTGCAGTTCATGTCGGGCATCAATCTGTCTCAAACGATCTCCAAATCCAGCGTTACATCCACCGTTTATATAACATGCCGTGAACAAACAGACACACCTAAACTTCAATATCGCAAGAGTAACGAGCTCCAGCGCAGCACAGACAATCTTGATGGTAGGCCGGCCTCGCTCTTCGTTGGCTCGTGGGCGGGCTCCTTCTTTCGCCTTGCCTTGCTTTTCCGGGAGAATGGCCGATAAAATGAAAAGAAAAGAAAAAATTCGAAACAAGTTGGAGTGCTGGGGGCGTGTATCAAGCACAGAAATACAACGTCATACGTCCAACTTGTTTTTAAGAAGTTGACCATGTTAAGCATGAGAAGCCAGCACGTATAACAATGTAAAGAAGTCAGAATGCATGGAAATTCCTGACCTCAATTTCTCCTGCACATCGTCTTCCATCTTCACTTTTATTTCTCCGTTTGTTTTTGTTGTTGTGGCTGGCAGCGGGAGCTGCTTGGCGCTTTCGTGACGCAATTGGTTTGGGGACATCACGTAAGTTACATTGCTACGTATTGTAACCTTATCAAAGAACCTAATAAAATATGAAACAATTTATTCCAAATATATAATATAGGCTATAGGGAATTGCACGCAACATACATGTTTTTTTTTTTTTCGTTTTTAATGACCCGCCCTGCAAATAAAGTGACAATTTCTCTACCCGCCCCAACCTGACCCACGGGTTACCCACGGGTTATGAGACGACCCGCGCATCACTATTGTACAGTATTTAAAAAGTTCACTCAATATTAAAATTCTGTCTTCATTTATTCACCCTCATGTGGTGTGTTAGTGTAGGAAAAATTCAGGTTTGGAATAACAAAATAGTAAATTATGACTATTACATTTACTATTAGGTCACTAGATTTCACTTAGAAAACATAAGCAAAGCAGTCATGAAGTAGAAGTTTTAATATTTGCTTAATAAAGTAACTGCAAATTTTAGTTTAACGTTAAAATGTAAAAGAATTTCATTGAATAAGGCACTCAAGCCATATTGTGTTTATAGTTATGACCAGAGCCACTGAGAGAGAGAGTCACGACAGTGGAAGATCACAATTTTAGAGCGTCACGTAAATCATGGAGCCTACAGATAGTTCCAAATTGTTGTTTTTTTCTTTTAATTTCTATTCATTAAATGACTTGCGTCTTTAAATATGTTAAAAGTTTACCTCAATTGGTCTGTTTAGTCCCAGCTCCATGCGTTACTAGTAACTGGCGGGAACTATTGAGAGGCTGCATGAACCGCCATTGCTGTGAAAAACTGTTCTGTTGGAGTCAACAGAGTTGACGCAACTCTCTCAACGGCCCCTGTCATGAGGTGTTGCTGATAGCCTGTCATTCTATTGCAAGAAAGCATTTTTCTTCCCATGTTTTATGAAACTAAAGGTCACACGGTTTGTCAAGGTTTGTGAGATCATGACAATAGCGGACTATTTTTATTTGGATACACTGTATATTTAAAATCATAGCCAAAGAAGTTCATGCCCCTGTACGGACTGATTTTGTTTTTGGTTGGTTGGGACTTTGCTTTTGTTTTTCATTAACTTGACATCAGATTACCAAGTACAAAGAGTTGTGTCGGGTTGTGTGTATGCACATGCGTGTGTGCGTGAGCTTTTCTCAATCCCATGTGACTCTCTCTTCTTATCTCCTGTCACTTACCCGTCTGCCGTTCTGATTGGAGCGTATGGTTGCCGTGTGGTTGTCGTGCTGTTGCCATACCGTGCCCCGCTGGGCGGTAATTGGGCCCCCTCTGGGTTGCAAGAGGCAACGGCACGTTGACAGACAGGTTTGGCCACCTGCCCCACCTCCCCCGTTAGATGGGGAGTCAGAAATGCCAGGAGCGTGGCAGCATGTACTGTGTGCCATGCCGAATTCGCCCAGTATGGTGTTGTACTTTCAGGTTTAAGTGTAATGGAGTGATTGTGAAAGATTGTTGGGTAGGGTTGAGGGTGTCCTTACTGTACATCTTTATTAACACGTTTACCTTTTCTAAATGAGGACACTCCATTGACATCTATTGTTATCTTACAGACAGGGTAACCCATGTGACCAAACCCCTTTCAGGAGGGACTTTATAACAAAAATCTTCTTAATTTTTTTATGAAGTGTTGTTAAGAAGTATATTTAAGACCAAAGTGTGATAATATTGGCTCGTAAAGCACTATCACACACTATTCCTGACACATCTGGGAGACGTCTATTTGATGTCACATTTACATCTGCAATATTTATTTTTAATTGTTTGGTCACCTCCAATACGTCTCTAAGATGTCTTCTGTCAGATGTCACACAGACATCTAAATGATGTCGTGAGATGTTTATGATTTAAACTGTGCAGTTATGGAGTGGTACCTAAGGGACAATGTGTGGCGTCATACATGAGCTTTAAGTTTACCGCGATTCAGGCTCAAGTCAAGAGTATTATATTCAGATCCAATCTTCCCTTTTTTCAGTGAATAAAAGCATCATTATTCACCCTCATGTCATTCCAAACCTGTATGACTTTCTTTCGTTCTTTTGAGAAATTGCTCAATGGTTTCTTGTCCATACAATGGAATTCAAGGGGGAGCAATGTTGTTTGGTTACCAACATTCTTCAAAATCTTTCTTTTGTGTTCTGCAGAAGAAAGAAAGTCATACAGGTTTGGAATGACATAAATGTCTATAAATATATTATTGGTTGAACTATATCTTTGAACTCCAAGTACCTGTTTATTGACATTAAATTGTGTTCTTTTTTCTTATTTTTTACTTGAAGCTATTTATCATTGTCATCATAATTATTAATAAATGGCCATTAATACAATCTTGTTTTCTAAAAGTTAATTTTATATTGGTTTAATTTGCTCAAATATTTAATGGACTGAAGTAAGGAAAGAGTCTTGTATTGTTGTGGAGAACCGTGACAGACATGATTTCTATTTATGTATTTTTTACTGTGACTGTCATATATACAAAGAATGGATATCAGAGTAATCCATGTTGCAGGGCTCCACAGCAGTGCTGCGAACACGAAGACCGAGCATGAAATGAAAGGAAATGTGCCTCTGTAATCCATAATCGACCTGTACACATATTGACCGAAAGGAAGGAGATCTCTCTTTCTCATTTCATCTGTGTCTCAACATGTCTGTGTTTCTTCGCTTGATTTCATGTCCTGGTCCTCTTTTCCTACATGTTCTGTCTGTGATCCAACCGGATGCTTGTCGCACCGGATTTAGTCGAGCATGAAACGATAGCGAGCGTGTTTGTAAGCACATGTATCTCTGGTCTCTCATAGTGAGGAACCCTCGCATGCGTGTTTGTCTTTGAAGTGCGCCGTTGTTACACGCCGTTTGGTTTTCACACTCGCATTCACCACTGCTCACCTAACTCACTGTGGTATGTTCACGGACCATGATGCATTTCACTGCACCGCTCATTTGAATTCTGTCTTCCGACTCCGCAGCCGAGTAGAGTTTAATTGCCCGTGTGGATGTGAACTTTTCGACCCGACATATCGGATATGAAGCTAGGAATACGAAAACAACACGAATGATGTGAATGAACAGAGGGGTTCGAGCCATGCAGTTAGCAGTTAGTGCTCATGCACATACACATTGAGTCATGGTTCACTATCACAGACACTTTGAGTCATGGTTCACTATTTAAAATTTGGCAACACCTGCCTTGAGAAACTTAACCAGCCATAAATTACGTAAGGACAGAATTTTATTTAAACGTCTATTGTATATTATTTATATTTTAGCTTATTTTCTAAACAGCCCAGATCATTGTGTCCCTTGAGATCTCCACCTCTTAGTTAAATTGCATCTGTCACAAATACTTTATGTTCTGGTTTAACAAATGTAATGTGTAAGTTGTTCCAAACCTTTATACATTTCTTTGTTCCTTGAACAAAAAGAATGATATTTGGAAGAATGTTAGCAACTGACTGTTCTGAGACGCATTGACTACCATAGTAGGAAAAATTATTGTAAATTTTTTTTAAACACAAAAGAAGATATTTTGAAGAATGTAGGAAAGCAAACAGTTCAGGGGCAGCTTTGACTACCATTTTAATTTTCCTACTGTGGTACTCAATGGCGCCCCAGAAATTTCAGTTGCTAACATTTTTCCGACTATCTTTCTTCAGCCAAGCAAAGAAATTTATACAGGTTTGGAACAACTTGCGGGTGGATTAATTCATGACCGAATTTTCTTTTTTGGGTAGAGTATCCCTTTAAGACACACCAAGGACAACAACTACAAAGTTTTAGTAATTGTTGTACATGTAAGAAAATAGAGGCCACATCGCAACTATAATGATACAAAGGATATTGCTTTCGGATTACTTTCGAAGCCATAAAACATTTACAGACATTTAAAATCCATATGAATTTAAAGGGGTTTTGCATTTATAATTTATCAAATAATTTCAATTTTTTCTAATAAACTAAAGAGGTGACAAATATAGTTACTGTTATAGTCATGTTTATAGTAACTGTGCGAACTGTAATTAGAATGTGCAACACTTTTCATTTAAGACCCTGAATTTAGCCATGCGATACAAGTTCGAATCCGGCTCGCAACATTTCCCATTTAGCCACCCTCCATCATTTCCTGTCCTTTTTCTGCTATCATTTCCATAAAAGTATCAAAAGGGCCAAAAGAATAATGAAGAGAGTGAAAGGGCAGAGCAGAAGGTATGAAAGACATTTAGAGGGATGGATACCAACAGGAAATGAGAGAGGAGATTATTTAGCTGGTGAGGGAAGTGGAGGAACAGCAAAATGGCATGCCAAGAAGAGAGAAAGAGATGCCTTTGGTCAGGCGGGCACGAAGTGTGTGTGTGTGTGTGTGTGTGTGTTTGATCACCCTTTGATTGGATTAAGGTCTGTTGCGGGCAGGGTGAATAGGGACGTAATACATTTGCTCTGTGGTCCATGTCAAGTATTTGTCAGGGGGTCTGTGAAGACCGTTGACCCCCCATGTCTGCCCCTTGTGGGGGGCACCTTTCCTCCGTATCACCAGCCCACCGTCCTTTAGACTCTTAACATGCATACATGATTGTGCCAGTTTGTCCATTCTGGCATAAACTTCAGCATTTGTTTTATATAAATGTATTAAAGCTTTAATTTATGTTGCGGTTGATAATGCAGATATGATTTAATGGCTTCGCTGTAGTTATTTCTTTCAGCTAATTAAATGTTTGTTTTCAAATACGGCTGAACGTTTCATCGTGGTCAGACATGCGCACACACACACACAAATGCTCACAGAAGTCTTTTTCACATGACCATGCGCTGCTGCTCACACAATGCTCTACAAAAACACAGACAAATCTTTTCCCAATCATATTCATTTACATGGATGTTGTGTAAATTCTCTCCAAGAATCGAAGAATCTTAGTCACACAAGCAACCCATCCCTAGTCTACCAAAAGTGGGGCTAAAAGAGCAACTCTCTGTCTGTCTCTCTCTCACAACCGTACACCCTTGCACACAAAGGTACACGGGGTCGCACACACTCGGGCTCCATTGTTATGTATGGTTGTGTTAATCTGACTGCTGGCCTCTCTTCCGCTCTCTTTGTCCCCCCCGACAGCCCTGTGGCAGAAGTCAACAGCTCCGCTCAAAGGTCCCGCAACCCCCAAAACTGGTTAACGGCGGGGCCTGCGTGAGGCTTTGATCTGCTTTTTTAGGGTTCAGGCCCATGTTGCCCCTCCCTGCGCTGGAGGAGGCTGAATGGTTACACTTGAGGGAGGTTGTTAAGGGAGATGTGGGCAGAGAGAGAGGTTCTCGCGAGTGATGCACTTCTCAGGTTTGGTAGGGTGCATTACGGGTTTTCTATATAAAAGCTGGAGAATGCATCTTTAAATCGAGAGGAGCTGAAGTATTATAAAAATGCTTATGGATTGTGTTCATTTTTATGTTTTTTTTTACAATTTGAACAGTACACCTGAAGCACCAGACGTTCAAGTTAACATCCAATGTAATACATATTTCACATGTGAACGGGAGGTTAAAATACACTGGTTTTATACATTTACTCTATCAAAAGATTTTTTTCTTTGCCTTAAATATGGTTTTTCCTTTTGGCTGACCAAGGCAACATTTGTGGGTAAATGTTAATGAACAATGCAATAGCTATTTAGGCTTATGTTGTTGGTAATGCAGTTTTAAACTGTCAAATGTTTATGCAAAACATTAATGTGATTGTTAATGATTAACATAACAAAGATAATAATTGAGAATAACTATAGATTTGAAAATATTATACATCAAAATGCTCTTGAGGGTGAACTTGACCTTCAGCCTCCACATCTTGGTTAAAAAGCCTTTACAGAAGTGGGTGTGTGCATTTTTAGGAAGGGCGTGGATAAGCCTTTACTACGGGTTTTTTTAAGTTTGCAAAGATGTTTTGGTTTATACGGTTTTTTGTGAGTTCATTTGTGAGTGTTTTCTTCACTTTCAAGTACTATTTCAGTTTCAACCTCCCTTCAACATCTTTAATGAACAAACTTGGTCACAATAAATTGCAGAGTTGGTAACCGGACTGACTACAGGCCAATCAAAACTATCCTAAAGCTAGCCCATTGGCCAATCAAACTAACCCCCCCTTCCCCCCCAGAATAAATTGCCCAAACACAATAACTTGAACATAAAATATATATTTTACAGCCACTGTTATCCAATAGACACTTCAATCAATGAAAATAACTGTAGAGTAGTAATCACTTACATAGTATTTTACAAAAATAAAATGAGCTTACCTGAAGGTTTACAGCTGATGAACAAAATCCTATAGGAAAGGTGGTTATGTTTTCTATATTTACAGATTCATTGTCCGATTCAGTTGTGTTATTGTTAAAATGCATTTATTAGAGTAAATGAGTTCAAAACACACATTAAGGTCAACTACAATTTATGAATATGTTAAAATTCAACCCGCTGAAAAAAACAACCTGCGGATCTGTTTAAAAGAAGCCCAATTACACAGGAAAACCACGGAGGCGGCAACCCTGGACTGCACTCATATGTCAGGGTTCGTGAAATCTACCTACAACCTTTTAGATACCCACCCAGATCTCAAACTACTATTTATGCTTTTGCATTATCCAGATTGACTAAAGGGCTGTGTCCACCAAGGCATTTCTGCTGGCATACGGTGTATTTTTTCATTTGTTTCCAATGGAAACACTGCGTTTTTTGAAAACGCGAGCATCTGGCGTTTTTTTCCCCGTGCTCAGCGCTGGTGCTATGCGTTTTTCCCACGATCGGCGCCGGGGCAGAATACTGCGCCTGCAACGTGCATTTTCAACCGAGCTTCTGGCGTTTTCAGCCGAGCTTCTGGCATTTTCAGCCGCTTGAAAACGCCTTGGTGGATACAGCCCCTTACACTGCATAAAGGCTAAACACAATTGTATTTTAAGTACTGTACATTCATTCCATGGGACTCAAACCCATGACCTTGGCATTACTAGCACAATTTTAAGAAGTTTGATGGCCCATAACCCTATTCATTTCTGTGGATTAAGATTTTATTAATTTGTATTTGTATCCTTTATTCTGGCCACAATTAACATCAACAGCTTAGTTAAAGCTATAATCCATATTTTTGGCTCTATATCGCTATTCCTGGAACGAAAAAAATTGCAGGTTAAATACATACATAAACTGCCATTTCACAATAAATCATACAGCTCAACTTTTAAATCATACACCTATTCATAAATTCAGGTTTTGAATGCTTTTTTGGGGTATTTGCGGATTGAAAGTTACAAATGTTCACCTTGAAAGACTGTAAAAGGAAACACAGAAAAAAGTCCCGGAGTTTGTTTTCAGATACGCTAGATACAGTCGTACGGTGGCCTGTTCCCCACGCAGAGAGTACTTTAAAAGTCAGAATAGTGTTTAAGTCGCTCTAACGGGAGCTTGTGTTCATGGTTAATTAGTTTCTCCTACACATTGGCTTTGTTCTCCATGGACCCAGCGATGGTGGCCAGCTTTCTTCTCTCTCAGACTATTAGTCAGCTGGAATTCATTAAAACACACACACACACTGATAAAGTTGCACCCTGTACGCACACCTCTTATTTTTATTTGTTGGTTCTATGTTAATTAGCATACCTATGAGACATGCAAGTAGCATCTGTCACTATTCCGCTCCCCCCTCCATCTCTCCGCCTGTTTAGGGTAAGCGAAGGGTTTTAGTACTGTTGACTATGGCTTACTCTCCACTCTCCAGCGCCCCCTCTGGCAACATCGCGTATTTTAACGTTAAGCCGTGCTCGCCGCGTTTGGAAAAACTCCACATGTTGTTTTTATAAAGTGTATGAGGAGGATTTGATTTCAACACCTGGTAGATTTATGAAAACGTTTTTAATATTCATATTATTAGATGTTTAAGCACATTAAAGTATCTTTGTTGTGTGTGCGCGAGTCATTGTGAATAGGCCTGGCAGGATTACCATAGTGAGGTCCTCCTTTCTCTGGCTTTGTGTGATTGCTGGCCCGTGACTGACGAGGCATTTCCCCCACGTAGAGACACGGAGGTGTGTGTGCGAGAGAGAGAGAGAGAATAAGAGAGAAGGGGGGCATCAGGATTAAAGGCAATGTTTCCTGTTTATTGTACTTGGGGTCCTCGGGGATGTTTGGGGGCCATTTTTGCAATGTGTAGATTAAAAAGCACGCACACACAAATGCATGAAATTTGCGCTTTGTTTTTTTACACGAATTGCTATTAATTAATGTAAAATGAGTATTGCTAATATGTTTTAATGTAATGGTGTAACTGTAAGTGTGCAAGTGTAATTGTTCATAAGTTAGTAATAGTACACGATACTCTCAGAGAACAACACTGATCTGGGATCTGTAATTGGTGACCCTGGTCAGCAGAAATGCGTTGTATCTCTCATCGCTTAGGACTCGTTTTTTTCTTTTTTTTGGTCACTCTCACATGTGTGTGTGTGCGCTGTATTTTAATAATGTGTGTGTTGGTGTGCAGCTGTGTATGGCTGTCGTAACTGTCTCTACGTCTCTTGAGAATGAGCTAAAAAAGGTCAAATTAGGGGAGTGAGCCTCTTGTTTTATGCAAACACACACTTGTATGTATATTGTATTGAAGCTTTATCTAATGCTTTGTTTATAATTTCACTTTTGTATGTTTTTCTAATGGGCTGATCGTTTTTTTTTTGCAGAACATGTAAATGATGGAGCGAATAAGACCAGTTGGGTTGTTTCAAAAAAGGATAAAGAGGTAACGTTGCACTGTTATTATATGCAAAATTGACAGACGGAGTATAACGACAAACAATAATTTTTAAACGTTTGTATATGTTTTAAGTTTCTAATTCTTACATGCTGTTACTATTGTATGTTTTGAGTAGGCTCAGATCTATAATAAAGGGGTTGGCCGGGGCCCGACCCCGAGGCGTCTGTCAAACCGTTACTACACTAACAAATCTGTCACGTGTCACAACTGCTGCAAGATCGGCCACCTCTCCAAAAACTGCCCCACACCGAAGGTATTTCATTATCCACTGTTTACTGCCATTAATAACACTATATCCACTTGACCAATTCTTAAGCTTTCATTTTCACTCAGTGTATATTATTACGCCGTAATAGCCAACATGAATAGAAGTGCATTACAAATATTTTTTTTTGAGGGAGGATTGAGACAGATTTCATCATTAATAGTAAGAAAAGTAGGAGATTTCATGATAAACAGTAGGACATCTCTAAGCTGTCCTATAGCTTTGTTAGTTTGATATTAAACATATTGGCATTTGATCAGATGCATACGCCTGGCCCGAAGTTAACTTCCAGTCTGTGTTTGGTTATAATATAACAATTTATTTTATATAAAATTTATATTCATATTTAATTGTATATTAATTGTATTAAATTAAATAAAAACTACTAACTGTTATAGATTCTTTGCGGAGGTCTACAGGAAGTTAAAGTGATAGTTCACCCAACAATAAAAATTCTGTCACATTTACTTTCCTCCTTTCAAACCTGTTTGACTTTCTCTCTTCCGCAGAACACAAAAGAAGATATTTTGAAGAAATCTGATAACTGGTCCCCATTGGGGGCCACCGCTGTTCAGTGACCAGCTTTCTTCAAAATATCTTCTTTTGTGTTCTGCGAATGAAATAAAAGTCATAAAGGTTTGAAATGACAAGAGGATGAGTAAATGATGACAGAATTTTCATTTTTGGGTAAACTATCAATTTAAGTTTTTTGCCACATTACAGTTATTTATGTTGTTTAAAAGGGTCTATAGTCAACGTACACATCATATTTTTTCTTTTATATATGCTTTATTTTGGGAGAAATTTGCTAAATACTGCACATTGGATTTAAATACGGTATATAAAAAAGCTAGGTTACTAATATCGATAGCTGTTAATGGTAGCTGAAAGTACAGTTAGAAATATTTAAAACAAACACGGAAAAGGTTTGTGAAAGACATGTGCTTTAATTCTGAGGAAATTTGCTGAGCTTTCTGTGGAGTTTTGTGGGTTCAGATTCTCTGTGACTGTTCATTACTCTGTTTCTCATATATATGAAGCAATAACTAGTCTCCTTTGTATTTTAATACCTGGTGTTGATTCCACCGTAAATTTGTGAGTTAAACTTAACTTTGAATCTTTTTCGGTGTTTGCAGGTTCAACTCTTTCTGTCATCAAAACATTAAAAACGAAATCCACTAAACAGCTTTTAGCGTGAAACATTCATAAATTGAGAAGATAAAATTGTTTATGATAGATGAAGACTACCGATGAGCAATCGTAACCGCTGGTCAATCTATAGTGGATTGTAGTTTATTCTTTATGTGTGAAAAGTATAAACTAAGCTAAGCTCATAAGTGTGCAAAATGTTTCTCAAAACTCAATATAAATGTGATCATTTTTTCTTTCTTTACTTTTTGTTGTAGCCATTTAAATTGTAATGTTTTTAGAATAATTTCAATCCCTGCCAAAAATTGACATCGGTTCTATGAAAATGATGAGGCCTTCTTATTAAAATTAGCTGGTAAGATGTTAAAAGACAGCACATAAGAAAGAAATGACATTTATTGTTGTAGTAATTGTAGGTTCATCAGCACATGGAAGTGTCTGAATTGTGCTTGTTGTGACTGTCAGGTTATGTGTTTGTTTTTGCGAGCAGAAGTTGCCGTGCTGCTCATTATGTGGGCATCGGGGACACTTATCGCGGACCTGTCCGGACCGTCACTGTTCAAACTGCTGGATGCCCGGTCACACCTTCAACGACTGTCTGGAGAGAGCTTACTGGCATAAACGCTGCCATCGCTGTGGAATGTCTGGCCACTTCAATGATGTGAGTATTGCCCTGTGTGTGTGTGTGTATGTTGGGGTGTAGACCCCAGAAAAGTGTTTATTATACTGTGTAGTGTAGCTTTGTGTGTGTCTGTGTGTGTGCGTGCACGCGTGTGTGTATCTCCTGGGCCATTCCTTCTCTCATTAAGACAGACGCTTCACAGGCTGTGAGTGGGACACACGCTCCACTCGTCACCCCCCAACAACAACCCCACAGAGAGAGACACAGAAACGGGGGGTGGAAAAGAGAAACAAGTCAAAATGTGACTTTCAGAAACAGCAGGAGAAATGGTGAAAGGATAGAGCTTGTTAAAGCAATGGTTGATGTCAGCAAAGTCCCTCACCCTACAGAAGCTAGCTGATTTTTCTTCAGCGTTCATCTTCTGGCGTCTTGTGATTTGGGACGAGTTTCAGTATAATTTTAGCACTTTTAATTGAAATGAAATTAGCTCGTTCATGCATAACATGCTGACAAACAAACACATTTAGGTCTGCACAATATTCCAGTGCATTGTGTTATTCGATATAGGAAGTCGTTCTGAATATGTTAATTCTGTAACGTCTGGTCACACTAAGTGTAGTCAATATGCCCATTATCTGCTTGAGACTTGTAGTTGTTTGTTGATCTAAATTGTGTATTAAAGAAAGAAAAAGCTTTCACAGTTGATCTTTGCAACTGGTAAACTTACAAACATTCTTCAGACGCCAACACAAGTTTTAATTGTGCTTATAATCTATAATTACACCTGACTAAATAGCTTCTGTATGGGACTTGTTAATACACTCTGAAAGTTTGTCAAATCTGTCAGGCCTGACAGGAATGCGTTAACTTTCCAGTGTCTGATTTGCTGTAACATGCTTATTCATGCTATATTTACAGTTACAGTTACATATGCATTGCATTATTGGGTTATTTCTATTTTGAACATTAAGTCTGAAAATGATTACAAAATAATAGTTTAAACAGTTTATAAAGATCTTAATTATTAAAAAAAATATGATTATAAAAATATTTATAAAAAATGTTTTGTAATTATACTAATGGTCAAACGTTTATGGTCACTTACTATCTATTTTTATTTTGTTATTTATTTGCCAATTTTAGAATAATTGTAAACCCGTGAAATCTAGATAACACAAATAGAACTATGAGATACTATTATGTTGTGGAGAAAAAAAATCTGAATGTTTTTTATTTTAGCAAATTCAATGTAGCAAAAAATGAACCTGGATTTACAAAAATCTTCTGGCATTTTATCGACCAGATTCTTGAAATGTCACCCTCGAATGCTTTCTAAACAGTATTGATAGTTTCTATCTGTGCTATGACCATTTGGGTGTCCTTGTAATGTCATCTAGTGCAGAATCATTTATTTCGTTTAAAAAAAAAGACAGCACATTTTTGTGTGCAAAACAATATTTCTAACAATTAAGCATAAGCCTTCAGATCGAAACCAAGTCATCTTTAACTTTTATGTAAGCTTTTTAAAAGATGTTGTTTTAGATTTTTAAACATATACATATACATATACATATATATATATTTAATTTACTCTATTACTTCATCCAACATATTCCTCTTCTCTTGCATGCCTATTTATCTCTCTTACACTCTTATTTGAGGACTCTGTAACACAACCTGTTCATTTCTTTTTGTGTCAGACAATAATAGAGTGATCACATGTTCCCTTGCCTAAAGTATTTATTTGCATTCAGTTTGTAGCAAACTTAACAGTTTGCCACAAATCGCATTTGCATGTGGAAAACGTGGCGGTGTTCACTAGACATTTAGAGGCATTTACCGAAACATAAGGGTTTAATGTATAACCTCAAAGGCATATTACTTGTGTTGCATTGCTCATGCTCAATTTACATTTCAGCATATTTACATAAACTTTCAGTATTTATTTAGTTTCTGTGTCTAGGTACCCAAAGTATTCACAGACATTTTCTCAAGAAGAGTCATGTAGTAATGAGTCAGAAAATGCAGGCGTTAGTATCGGGCAATATGGAGATTTGTTTTTAATAGCTTCATTGCTGTAACATCTTGTCACAGCGAGTGCGGGAAAGACAAGCAGATTCTTAAAGGGTTCTTCAATGTTTCCTTCAATATAGTCAGCAGGAGAAGCCTACAGGGGGTGGTAAAGCCTCTCTCACTCTCTGTTCGGCTCTCAGGTGGGGTTAAATGAAATGCTTACTGTGTAAATGAGTCTGGCTGCTGTGCACTCAGCAGTTTCAATTTCCAGTTAGATGTAGGAAAAGGAAGACCAAAAGCATTAACCATACTCGCTTGTTATCCGTTGAGATGGCTGAGCTATCAACGCTGCTCTCTTGTCTCGTGCCTTTTGTTCTTGTCTCACCCATGTCTTTACATCCATGTCTCATCTGTCATCTTTTCTTGTTAAAAAGGTTTCCTCTACCTTCTAAAGTCTTTTTACTTTCATTTGCTGTCTTATCAGTAAAATTAACATTAAGTCGTAGGAACTGAAAAAGCGTCACAGTTTTTTGGGCACATTGGATCTTCTCAATCACTTCAGTCATTCTTTCTTTGCTTAATTGGAACTGCCATGTGATTCATTATTTAAACTCTAAAAAACAGTACAAATGTGTAGTAGAATTGGATTTGTGGTTCTTTGTCTCACAGTGACAATGTTCTCATTTCTTTGCTTTTATTTTAACAGGCCTGTCCAGAGATCTGGAGACAGTACCACCAAACGGTAAGCTTCTTGTCCCGGTGTACCTGCTTATTCATATTTATGTTAACGTTTTGAACACATCCAGAATTTGCTTGAGGGAATTCTGGATGACCAACTGTGTTGAGCAAGAGAAAACGTGACAATGGCAGAAACATTTAAGGGTGTGAAACATTTGACACAGTAGTAGTATTTGTACAGGATAACAAGTATGTTTATTTTAGTTACATTCAAATGTAAATAATCCTTTGCATATTTATTTTGCGTATGATTTGTGACTTGAGGAGAAAAGATTGTCACGTCCCACTGGTTTTGCCTTCGTGTGGAATTGTATAAATGGTATGAAAGCGCAGCGTGTATGTGAGTTTCAATACAAACATTACATGTGGTTTAACTATAGTGCCGATAGTTTTTTTGTTTGTTTATTCATTGTAACCACAAATGTACAATCGTCTCATTGTAGTAACCAGTTTAGGATAATAATACTATGGTAATACAAATGTTAATCAAATTGCCCCGAAACACAGTTACCACCTTTTAAAAGGGATAGTTCACCTAAAAATCTGTCATCATTTATTCACCCTCTTGTCATTTCAAACCTGTATGTCTTTCTTTTTCTGCAGAACACAAAAGAAAATATTTTGAAGAATGTTGTTAACCGGTTCCCATTCACTTACATTGGTTTTACGTCAATACAGTAGAAGTGAATGGGTGCTGGCGCTGTTTGGTTACCAACTTTCTTCAAAATATCTTCTTTTGTGTTCTTCTTACATGTTTTGAAATAACAAAAGGGAGAGTAAATGAGAACACAATTTTTATGTTATGGTGAACGATCACTTTAACTACACAAAGTACTGCTTTGATAACTAGCCTCCTTGTCTACGATTTGGAAGAAAACTTCATACGCTTAGTTTTAAAAGTCTCCAGGACATCATCTTAGAAAACGTGACTTAAAATGACGTGATTTGTTTATATGTAAATTGTCTCGAGTTTCAAAGTATTTGAGTGTGTGTTTGTGTGTGTTTTGTCACAGAACAATCTGAAAGTGGTTAATTGGCAAACTCAGTGAGCAATTTCTCCCCAAAGATCCAGCGGGGTGAGAAGGCATGTGACAGTCACACACGCAGCTAAACGTCAAGGGGTGCGCAGAAACATCTGCACGCGCGCACACATATCCGCGCAGACTCGTGGAATATAGATCTCAGCCTAAGAGAAAAGAGCAGGTTGTTTGTCAATTAAAAGACGTGATAAAGCATGAAATGGCCTGCCAGCATCGCGCTGCGGCGAGCAGTCACTCGACCCGTCACACACACACACACACAGTCTAATTAGCTAGCCTGCCTAATGAAAAGGCCAGATCGTTAGCGCTAGCCTAGCGCATGGGGTGGCGGAGTGGAGAGAGAGGGAAAAAAGAAAAGAAAACGCGCCTCTCGGGCTGTTAAGAGGAGTGCGGAGGGGTAAACGTTGTCCCAAAAATCGGCTTTCTCATGAATAATGTAAGTTCCACGTCATCAAATAATAACGTTTTAGCAGTTTTTACTTTACTGATAGGTCAGATGTCATTTAGTGGTTTAAATACCCGTGTGAGGTCTTTTTAAAGTTTGCAAGGCATTTTTTAAACCATGATTTCCATAGTCAGGTTAGTGACGTTTTAGAATTGTCACATCCATAACTGTACATATTCTTCATAAATAGGCACATGAAAATAAAAATAAAATAACTATTTTGTGGTCTGCAGAGCCATCCCTTCTCCATTTGTTGGGTCTTACTTGCTTCTGGTTTGTACATTTTAATTCACCGAAATCCCACGATAAAGTATATCGTCTCTCAAAATCTGTGTCCTTTTTGTCACACCCATAACCCACATTTAATTCCCTTTTTTAAAATAGAAAACTTGTGCATAGACTGACATTTTTCTGATGTTTAAACACTATCAAAAGGGGGTTTTATTAACATATTAAGAGATTGTTCAGAATGTTGGTGACAAATACAGTCTCTGAGAGTTTTTATGTCACATCCATAACGCTGGAATTGCCCAATTGTCGTTGTGGCTCCTGACAGACAGTCACCATAGTAGCTGTTGTTTCCTTTATAATATTATAGTTATTGTTATTATAAATCCACAAAATAATGGATGATGCCTACATTGTTTGTAGGAGAAACAATATTATTTTAATTGATTGAGTTTATAGTAGTCATAATAAATGTACAGCTAAAGGAAATCCGGAATATATAAAGAATTTAGATTTGAATGCCTGTAAAAGTTAATGCATTTATTCAAAGGAAATAAAAGTCATTGAACACTTACAGGGATTTCAAGTAAATATAATGATGCCCGGCTCTATAATATTAATTCAACTAGGAATTGCTAACATTTTTCTCTTCGATATTTTAAAACAAATGTATTCACTAATATCTGTAAAAGTCATACATTTGACTTAATTTTCCTGTAAATTATTACTAAAGTAAATGTAAAAAAAAATCCTTCATGGCCAAATTATTGTTTTGGTATAGCGATGGTTGGATTTCCTCCACCCTGTGTTGTGTGGCTGACATTTGGAAGCTCTTTTGATTCCGTGGGGTTTTTAAGAGTGTACAATAGCGTGTGATGGTTTCCTCCAGACCCGTTTGGTTCTGCTGGGCTGAGTCCATCTGCTAGTGTATTTACACACCTCATCCTCTGGGTCCTGCCCTGGTTCTGTTTGTGTGTGTAGGTACTTAAATTGAGTCACCCTCAACAGACGGTCTTTAAGGCCTTTAAACTATCCTGGAGTCTGGAGGGCTCAAAGTTAAATACAGTACAGATACCATGTGTGTGTGTGTCGTGCTTTGGGAGCTCTGGCCTGTCGCCCTATGCTAGGCCCAGTCAGGTGTGAAAAGGCATTCTGTCAGACCAGTCCCTTTCTACTGGGTCTGTCTATCGTGTGTGTGTGTGTGTGTGTGTGGGTAAGGCCTGCACCTGTCTTCACTAACAAACAACCACTTAACTTTTTCTTTTGCCACAAAGCCCAGAGGAGACACAAAGAGAAAAAAGTTTGAATGTTCACAGAAGCTAAGCAAAGAGTGAAAGTTTTACAAAGCAAATGTGTTGTACAGTAACACAAAGAGAGGAATTGAGAGAAGAGGCACAAGCAGAAGAAATTGTTTAGACGTCTGGGCCAAATTTGCAGCTGGGTGCCGTTCTTAACCTAAACACAAACTCGGCTACATCGTGGACAGTCAGGGCCTAAGTTGACACATAAGTTGCATCATTTAATCAGGAATACACTTTTATACACAAACACATTTTTCGTAGTGTTTGGTGTATTTATCTGCACGCTACAGAGCATTTATGTTTCGGTTCAGATATGACACGCCTGGTGGGGATACAGATTCAAAGCATTTTAAGAGGATATTGGTGAGCAATTAGCATTTTTAAACTACTTTTTAAAATCCCTGCTCTCCTCAAACTGATCAGCCTGGTAATCCGTTACACAGTAATGAAATTTAATTGAATTGACTAGCATAAGTGACACGTATACGGAACGTACAATTTATAGGCGCAAAGCGATCAACATGCACCATGAGTTGTTCTTTTATAGGAGAACGTTTAAGAAGTGGCAAATGACTTTAGAGAAAAACAATGTGTCAAATTAAATCAAATGGTTTTGACTTTTATTTGTCATTTCTAACACTGAAATACGAAATGATACAAATATCTGATGTTAAAATCATTGTTAATAGGAAGTATTACTGTTTAAACTTTACAATAAATATTTAGGAAACGGATAGTGCAGATTTATACATTTATTATTCATTATGCCATCAGGAGATGAAAAGATCTGAAATCAGTCTGCACAAAGGTGTAAATAAATAGAGAGCAAATCAATTGTTTGCAGATTGTCTATACATGGTAGACATTCAGCGCCATCTATTGACAATTAAGAGACACTTCAGATGTAAAACCCCTTATATCGGATCCAGGGGGCCACAGTTTTTGTGGAATTTGATGAATTATGATAGAAATGTATTAAATATTTTATGCAATCGGACAAACTAGACCACCAACCAAAATAATTGATGTTCCAGCGTTGTATAACTGAATATGTTTTTAAAATTATAAGTTTAAGATTATAAATCTTTATTTGGGGGTCGCAAAGCAATCCGCACCCCACAAAGGGGGCCTTGCAACAAAAAAGTTTGAGAACCACTGCCTTATATACTTAAGCATGACCAAAACATTATTTAAAATACTAAAATTCCCAAGAGAGCTAACTGGCTGAATATGTCCCCAGACTGATTTGTGCAAAGCATTGTTTAGGAAGAAAAAAGCGATTCTTGATAAGTAATGTTTCGTTCTATGGTTTAGGTCTATGGCAACCTGCAGATTTTAACAAATTATAGAATGATAAAGGCCTTTTTAAATAATATAAAAAACACATTTGACATTTTCTTTTGTTTGAGCTTTGTCAAAGTATCCACCATTTGCTTAGATTACAGCTTCAACCACATAATTTTAGCTTTGTAAATAAATCATTAAATTATAAATTATTATTTGTGTACAGATTCAAATGTTTTTAATCATTAGAAAACCTCAATTTGTTTTTTTATTTCGGTGACATTTTTTTTTCAATGTAAAGATCTCTTCACTATATCCTGATGTATTTGAAGAAGAGAGTCTCTAAGAGGAAGACAGAGAGAGGCTATGAGACTACAGTTTATTTAGAGGTTGTGTATTGATTTGACTCCCTGAGGAACAGCTCAGTGAAATGTCAAAGTGTAGCTCTAGGATAAATCTGTCCTTTCTTACGCTGCTGAGTTCATGAATCATGTGTAAAACTGACAGTCTGCTCTGTACTAGACATGATGGATGTTCAGGAGAACTGATTGAATTAATTGAGAATTTGAGAGTTTAAATGTTTTGAAAAAAGCTTTTTTTAATACTGTATAGTTTCGCAGATTTGCCATACTATATTTGTATTTTCTATTAAAAACAATTTGGTTTCGATTTATACATTTTTCACTTTAGTGAAAGGATTTCAAAGCAAGATATTACACATTTAATAATCAAGCTTTGGTCTTCAATTTCAATATGTCTTATATTAATGCTTGAAAGGGTCTTATTAAAACTCCTTTCATTTCAGTTTATGGATTACTGTATGGTTTCATAGCGCCACCTAGGGGGGAAATATTTTGTTGTCTTTTTCACTCTTGTGGCAGAATTCTTGGCATAAAGTATGCATTACAACATGTATTGTTGTAAAACCCTATTGCATGTTTTAACTTGTAACTTCAGTAATATTAATAATAATAATAATAATATTATTTATATTTACAGCTATTTTATCACATCCAAATCAACAATTTGATTTCTTATGATATAACTTAAAAAAAAAAGGCAACATAGACATTAACATCTTCATTCCAAACCTGTATGACACACAGAAAATATATTTTAAAGAAGTTTGGTAACCAACAACGTTGGACCCCATTGACTTCCATTTTATGGACACAAAGCCACATTTTAGACATTTCTCAAAATATCTTTTTGTGTTTTCATCTTCGGGTTTTAAATGACATAAGGGTGAATAAATTATGAGTTTGTTTTGTGAAATATTTAATTACATTAAGTGTACGTATAGGTGTATGTTTCTTAAAATGTATTTTTTTACACTTTCGCACACACACAGTCTCTTTGGTTTGAACGAAAGCTTCTGGTTATCTTTTGGAGGACGGGCACAGAGAGACTGTGTGCCACTGCATGCCAGACCAGGGGTCGATATCATTACAAGATGTGTGTAAGACTGCACATCTGTGTGTTTGTCTCTGGCAGCTGTCTCTGCATTTGAACTACAAACATAGAAAAAATGTATTTGTTACACAAGGATGGCAAGTGAGTTTGTGCATTCCAGGAAAACCTGGCATTATATAATATCCCAAGGGAAATATTGGGATTTAGGAAATTATGAGCAACGATTTGTTTTATTACCCCTGGCTTTTGATGAAATATAACGGATCATTTCGGAAATATAAATGAGATGGCAGCTTCTGGATACCACAGATGAAGACTTGCATTACTATCATTTAGCTTTCTCTCTTTTTCCTCCTCTCTCCCTTTTTAAAGGGGGTTCCCTTGAGTTTTCTATAACATATGCAAAAAGCACCTCAAATCTCCCACCTCTCCCTAATCCACTAAGTACACAAAGACTGTTTACACTGTGTGTGCATGTTTGAATTGTGATTGCACTGGAAACAGTTTGAATTTGATGTGGGTTTAAGGATTAAGGTTGTGTCCGTCTGTAGCCAAGGTGCAAAATACTGTTGCCAGGACATGCCGTGTGTGTATGTGTGATTTATTTGCTTATATAACTGATTCTGTGTTGCTCAGGAAGGGCATATTTTGAAAGAGGCAAAGGGCACTTAGAAAAAATAAAATCTGAAATATAAGTGATTTTTAAAATTAGCATGCACTGTGATTGGCTCATTGTCATTTTGCTAAAGGCGATGTGTCATGTTTGCAACCAGTTCATAAAAATTGGTTTGGAAATGATACAAGCATTACCATTGTCAGTCACACCTGAATCCCAATGACTCGAAACAGTTTTTAGCTACCACTCAACTCCGTTCAATTAGACGAGCATCTCTGTGTCTGTGACCTTCATTACACTTGCAGTGTTTACCAGAGGATTTGACGATTAATGATCCGTGAAGAAGGTGACAGCCAAACAACACTTCGTGTAAAATGAAAGTACATGAAATATGCTTGTTGTTTATTACTGTAGATATTTTTTATGTGGAAATGCTCATAAATGCCTAAACTTGATTCATTTGTTACTTGGTTTTAATGACGTTTTGAACGTTTTAATAAAATAAATGGTAACAATAGTTTTAATTGTGGCATTAGGGATATTTATACAGTGAGGTCCAACATTTCTCTATTGATTTAATCTATGCATGTAATGAAAAATTGAGAATCAGTTTTGCTGATTTTATTTGTTATGTGCACAGGATGTCAGTGGCAGGTTTAGACATTCTACAGCAGTAAAATAAGAGTAAAGTGAAAAAGTTGGATGAAAACTATTTACAGTGTAATATATATATATATATATATATATAGCTGCTGAAAAATTTTTAGAAGACAAAAATCAGCCATTTCAAGAAGTTGTCTGTTGAAGTTCAACGACGAAATCAAACCTCAGGAGTGACATAAAGTCTTCCAACAGCAGAAGTGTGAAAGACGGACAGCGTGTGATAAAAATCAAGGTTATCACATACAAATTTTTTTTTTTAACTTTTCCTAAATCCATGCACATATATTACGGTTGTGTTGCTTAAAAGTGTATTTAAACTGGTTTTCTTTGCAGTATTTGAGGTCTGAAAAAATACAGAGCAATCTCCTGTTTCTCCAGTTTTCATTTTCTTTAAACAACTGCAAATAGAAACAAATATTTTAATTAGAATTTTGCGAGAAAACATGTTCGTAGTTCTCGAAATAAAACAAAATGACCATTTTACCTAAACACGAATTCAGAAAAACTGAAAATGGTCTTTGAAATGGTCTCTTTTCTGCGGCTGTATATTAGTTTGTGTGAAAGAGAAGCGCAGATGCTCATTGCACCCAGAAGATAGAACAGAACCGAAAAGAGTCGAATAGAATAGAACACCTTTTGTCATTGCACAGCTGTTTAACGATATTTTAGCTTGCTTAGGAACACACATTCGAACATCAAAGCACATGCAAGAAATATATTTTGTACTGTTTACTATATAAACATATCTGCCTATCAATATCTATACCAGTATCTTTTTATAGATGTGCATGTGTGAACAAACAATGCAACAACATAGTATGGAATGTAAAGTTAAGGTGCAGTTGTAGTGTATATAAATGTTTTTGTAAATGCAGCATCTATATGTGACCCTGGACCACAAAACCAGGCATTAGTAGCATGGGAATATTTGTTGCAATAGCCAAAAAAACTTTGTATTGTTCAAAATTATCAATTTTGCTTTTATGCCAAAATTCAATAGGATATTTAGTAAAGATCATGTTCCACGAAGATATGTTATACATTTCCTACCATAACTATATCAAAACTTTATTTTTCTGAGTAATATGCTAAGGAAATTCTTCAATTATCAATGTGGGTCATTCTCTTTTTAAAATCATGTGTGATTTTAATGGTTAAGATCTGAAAATGCACTTCCATCCTGTAATGACCATCCATCTTATGGCGCTTTTCCACTGCATGGTACCGTCAGGTTTAGTACGACTCGGCTCGGTACAGCTCATTTCACTTCGGCTCACTTTGCTTTTCCACAGCAGTTTAGTAGCGCTTCATAGTGGGTGGGGATTGAAAACGTATCTTCATTGTTGCGCCGCCTCTACTGCCGTAGCATCAAACAAAACAAAATACTGCCAAAATACCAGAGAGTTTGGGAAATCTTACAGCAAAGAACAGACAACAATCATTTGATTTTGCTCGACGGCGCACGAGGGTAAGCTAATGTAGCATTTAGCATTGCGCTAAGGGTCTCAATCTCTATTTTACTGTCACGAAGCATGTAACGAAATGGCAATATTACGTATTAAATTGCGTATTCATGTGTTGCAAATCCAATGACGCTAGTAATGATTCTCTCCGCCCAATCAGTGATCTGTGTGTAAACACGTCACATTTTGGTATCGGTACTGTACGCTTGGAACCTCAACCGAGGTGGTACTAAAAAAAGTATCAGGTACTAGGTACTGTACCCAGTTGAAAACCCCCCAAAAGTGAGCCGTACCGTGCAGTACTATGCAGTGGAAAAGCGGCATTATTAGATGACGTATGTTAGACTGCTTGGACGGACCATTCAGTAAACTCCTCCCCTTCAACTGTTAGTCTGCTGCCAGTTCCATTTCTAATGCAATGACTTATTTTATACATCCAATCAAATCGCAGATTTGCACCGTCAGATTCCAGAGTTTTAAATACCAAATATTGTCCAATCCTAACAACTCATTCAATGATGGAAAGCTATTTAATCAGCTTTCAGATAATGTATAAATCTCAATTTTGAAAAATTGACCCGTAATACTGGTTTTGTTGTCTCGGGTCCTACTACAAAATTATTTCAATTTAGGTTAGCAGTTTTTCAATAATCAAACGGATCAAATTGAATGATAAAAGTATATTATTTATATATTATACTTTTACAAATTTGTTTAAGTGCTGCGAAATCCAAAATATTAGGTCACAGATGCTGCTAAGGAAACATCTGAAATCGATTTCTATGATGTAAGCTCATCTCACTGCTGTCAATGCTTGTCAGAGTGGGATTTGGTGAGCATTACTGTAAAACTACAAACATGATACACTTCAAAACAGCGTAAGCCGATATCTCCGGGTTTTTATTTGTTTAACTCATGAATTGTGATGTTGATATTAGATGTAAAAAGGCAAACACCGTGTCTAAACCGGTCGCATCGCGCCGCGACAAGAGACAATAGAACGCATTAGAACCCATTAAAATTTTACATTTTGTTCACAATGGTTGCGGCCGTGTGTCGTGTCATGCCGGTCGCGTCCGGCTATACTATACATTACTAAACTATACATTTTCCTGAAAGGCCTGTGTGGTGCAATCAATGTAGAGAAATTTATTTTAACAAATGCAGTTTTCCTTTAGGTGTATGTGCGCGTGCGTGTGAATATTCTCCTTGACTCTTGGCCCTGTAACACAAGCGTATCAGAGGCCACCCTCTGCCCTGATAATCCTTTCAGATAGAGGTGATCCACACACACTAAAGAGAGGTAATTAATAAGGCCACAGAGCGGCTCTTATGCACAGAGGAACGGGTGGGGGGGTCGTCATCTTCTCGGTTTTTTTTTTTTGTTCCCCGTCAGTTTTCCTCCCTTTTTCACACCAAGTGCGATAACAGGAGCTCAAGGTCAGGAGAGGGGGCACGGCGTGCGCTTGATGAAGGGAGGGTCCTTCCACAAACCAATTTGCATGACATATCAGCATGAAAGAAAGTGTGGGGCTGAAGTAAAATAGATAGACTGGTAAAGGTCTAGAGGAAGTGGAGGATCGAGAAACACAGAAGAGAAGTTCAAAACACAGATTTTGAATAGCTGGTTGTGGAAAATGTGATGGACACGGTTGCTGTACAGTTAGAAGGGTCAGGAATCGAGAACCTTTGTTGTTGTCATTGTTGGATGGGATATGGAGTACAGACAGGAAGTGACTGTGGAGAAGAGATGGGAACGGGTCGGGATCCAGGACTTGAACTTGGCTTGTAAACCTTGGCATTCTTCATGTCAAACTGGAATTGAACCAAGAGCTGTGTATTAAAGAATCATATATGGAATCAGAATCTGCAACCAGACTTTTAAAATCTCTTGCATTAGGTGCTTAGTAGCAATTTATGTGCATTAGGGGCTTACTTTGTAGCGATGAATTGAAGATATCTTTTTAATCCTGTTGGTTGAGCTGCCAACATGTGAACTGTGTCGGCATATTTAATGGTTTAATGTTGCTTAAGAAAGGCTCTCTTACACCGTGTTCACACCAGACTCAACATTCATTGTAGCTCTTCGCGTATTGCCTTCTCGACATTTTGTGGCGGCTAAAAAACTAAAAGAGACCTTTTCTAATTTGGTGCGACATCCGGTGTGGACACAATCTAACTCTGTCTAGTGTTCTTTATTTTTTCTACATTTTAAATTTTGTGTTTAAGGTCCCGTGTGTAATTTTTGGGGGGATCTATTGACAGAAATGCTATATAATATACATAACTATGTTTTCAGAGGTGTATAAAGACCTAACATAATGAAGCGATATGTTTTTATTACCTTAGAATGAGCCATTTATGTTTCTACAGTAGCCCTAAACGGACAAACTACTCCGTAAATACATGATCTCCGTTGGCAAAGAAGCGAAAACGCAACATGATCTTTGTCAAGATTCAATTAAATCGTTGTATGTTGTGGATAAGAAAATAACAAATGTTATTGAAAATTTCTTTTTTCTTTTTTACATTTTGTTTTAAAATATTGTGTATTGTACTGTATATTGTATTGTATTGCAAGGTGAGTGTATTAAGACAACCATATTGCTGAAAGTACAGTAGCGTGTAGCTTTGTATCAAAACAGACTAAAAACAACAACAGACTTGTGAGTCCGAAGGGAAAACTGTATCTTGTTTAAAATTGAATAAAAACAATCACACGCATCTAAGGAATTTTTGAATGCATGCTGGAGTGTTGAACGTCAAGTTAAAAAATGAATGATGATTGTATACACTGGCTCTACATCTTACTGGCTTTTCTCATGCATTATATCAAAGGTGAAATTAACACATTACTATGAATGGGGAGGGAATGCAATGCTCAATATGGCCTCTCCAGCAAAGGAAGTCCCGCCTTCCAGTAAAAAGAGCCAATCGTCAGTAGATAAACCATCAGTATAGAGTGGGGCTTCCCACCAGCGCTTGCCATTCTTTGCGTATGCGCAGTAACTGAAGCGACATTGAAGTGTTTATAGTGCAATTTAAGCTTAAAGTTATTGTACAGTACACCAAATTGGACAACTTCTGTAAACTAACTTTGATTATGTGACGAACGTATGATAAAAATTCCACTCTCCATGGTTATCTGTTAATCTATCGCTAGTCTTGAATCGTACTGTATGAAATTTAGCGGCATCTAGTGGTGATGTTGTGAATTTCAACCAACGGCTCACTCCACCCTTCCCTTTTAAAGCACTGCGGCGGCTGAAACAGGAGTAAGATGTCGTCATGTTTTCGCTACTTTGCCGAAGGAGATAACGTATTTACAAAACACGCTCTGTGTAGAGCAGTTTGTCTGTTAAGGGCTACTGTAGAAACAACATGACGAATTGGATGCAAGGGGACCCGCGGTGTATGTAGGTTCGTAATAGCTCATTCTAAGGTAATAAAAAGATAACGCTTCATTATGTAAGTTCTTTATAAACCATATTGCATTTCCGTCAATAGCCCCTTCCAAAAATCACACATTGGACCTTTAAAGTATATCTTGCTTAATAAAATTTGACACTTAAGGTCACTCATACTAACCCTAAGTGTGAGCGATTGTAATAGCGATGCCTGGCAGTGCAATGCACCAATAATGGGCAACAAATGGTGAGAGCAGTTGTAGGTCGAGTGGTTTGGGTTCAGGGGGTTAGAGCGAGTAAGTGATGGAGAGAGAGAAGGGTGGGCGTCTGGGGGGGTAACCGGTGGTGTCTTTGTGATGGAGATGGAGCAGAGTCTCCAGTGCTGGGCTGATAATGACCAGCGCTTCTAATAGCATTCACCCCTCCACCCTTCAACCACTCAAGCGGAAAACAGACCGAAAAAAGAAAAAGAGAGTGCAGAATGGAGGAAGATATGTTTAAAAATATGACGTGGTGGGACCGCGTGTGTCCCGGCTTATTGAAAATGCGCGTGTATGTGTATGTCTCGACGCCCCCTTGAGGAGACATTAAAAGACAATACGTGTGTCGTTTTCGGGCACGCACACACCCGCACGCTCACGCCGGTCGGCTTACCTTCTTTATCGTGCTGTATTTACGGAGGCCGATGAAGCGTGAAACGCCTTCGGGCTCCCCGGGACCAGATGGAGAAACGCACACACATACGCGCACTCCAAAGGCGGCCTTATCAGCAGCGCATTACTGGGATTTATTGATACCCTCGGTAATCACTCCCTTATATCACCTCAAAGAAAAGAAAAATATACAGATTATATGAATGTCTGCGAGAAAGAGTGGGAGGAGGAGACGGAGAGGATGATGGGAGAAAGAAAGAGAGGACGGGGGTCATCATTCACAAGCGAAATGGGAAATGTTAGTGAGGGTTTGTATTAACAGAACACATTGAAAGAAAGTAAGTGAAGTCGAGTATACAAACACTGGTAGTCTGTCTGAAGAGTATACAAAGGATGCGTCCGTCTGACTACGGGCACTCGTTCAGTTGATGTGAACGGTGTTGTAGTCGTGTATGTTTTTGAAGAGGACCCTGGTTGCCGGCGAATTTATTTCAGCTTAATTGGAGGGTTTTGGACCTGTTTGACCCCCATGACTGCAGTGTACTGTCAAACACCAGATGCTCGTGCTACAAATAGACATGTCGACCCTATTTTGCTGCACTGTGTGACTATGTTGGAGCAAAGCATATAACACAGAATAGAATGAAGCGCTACTAGAATATACTGTTATGATAAAGAAATTGTTTAATCAAAATTGAAATCATTTCGTTACCCTTATGATTTGTATCTGTCTGTCTGTAGATCACGGCAGGACCCATCCTTGAATCCCAAAATCCAGATGCCTGCAAAACACCTGCCTACTGTTATAACTGCTCTAAGAAAGGACACTTTGGTTTTGTGAGTTGTATCTTTGTTCTGTTCTTTCAAAATCAACTTCTGAAATCAATATTAACGGACTCGTAACTTTCTTGACTTATGAGGACAATAGCATTAAGATGTCACGTTCTCTGGACGTTATAATAAAACCTTGGGAGACGAAAAGCTGTGAGATGATATGTTGATTTAGAGTTAGTTCAGTATAAACTGTTTTTAATTTAATTAATTTTAATTATATTTTATTATATAGTGATTGCATTAAATAAACAATTTGTTGAATTTTGTTTCATATTATTTGTATTAAATAAACTATTTGTTGAATGGGTCGTGTAACTTTGTCGCATTTAAGTTTAGCCAATGAACTGTTCTTCTACTTTTTTAATGTAATTTCTTTTGCTTGTTAGTGAAATAATATGAAAAAGCGTGCATGCGCAGTAACGTTAATGTTGTTGCGTTGAAACCGTGTGTAGGGAAAAAGTTTAGTTTCAAGCAGTTTTTTGCGACAGTGATGTTTGGTTAATATTACGCTTCCTTGGATTAATAAAGTAAGTCATTTGAGGGCAAGTGCATATGGTAAATATTGAATATCATGAAAAGCTAAAAATAGCTCAGCCTTTACCCATACAGTTCTGTCACTTTCTGTCACTTTCTGTGTTCTGTAATGATCAGCGGTTTTCCTTGTTATTGATGTGTGGTGTGTGTATTCTGCAGGAATGCTCTGAGAAGAGAATGTATAACGGGACGTATCCAACTTTGCCCTATGTTTCTTACTACGACCAGACAAGAGACATCAGGTGCCGGGAGCACCGGCTAAAAAAGAAGGCCAAAGGTTTGTGAAATTCTCTGTCGTCATTTTGATTAACCTTTATGCGGTCTTCGTTTGGGTTGTACACTCATGGTCTTTGGGGTTTTAAGAGAGAGTAGATAGCAGAAGAGCTCCACTATTTGCTATTTGACCAACTTAAAGATATCTTTTCGCCCCGAAGACCATGAGTGTGACTTTTTTAACAATTACATAAAATAAAGATATCATTTCATTTTTTTAATTTGTAGATCTGCAAAGTGTTGACCCGTACAAAGTCTCATGCCATTTGGACAAAGATAACTTTTTATGTTATTTTAGCAAATGACATTTGCTGGTCAAAAAAACCCAGAAGACCTAGTCTAATATATACTATAACCTATATAATAACCCTAAAGGCTTATTATGGATACGACTTATAACAGCATAAGTACAGTACTTTAATACAAACCAGGTGATGGTAGACAGTAGACATTTTCTTATACTAGATTGCAGCTGACTAAACTACAATGTATCTGACTATTCTTTACATAATATTTTGTATAAAGGGCCAGAACCAGTGTGAAAATGTGGAGCGGATTATGTCCCGAATATTTTACCAAGTTTAGTTGTTAACAGTCGCCAAACAAAAAGCACACGTTGCTGCGTTATTGCAGAGTTTAGGTGATGAGAAGTCAGAGATCAGCGTATACAGACATTTTACAAGCTTTTGAAGTGTATCATCCAATCAGAATTTAGTCATTTTTATTTTATCACATTTTTTTAAAACAGCTTTACAGAAAAGCGTGCCTTACAGTAATAAAGGCGTAGTTTGCCAAACATAATGTAAAAAACCTAATGTCGTGCCAGATGCACGACTTGCTTTCTTCAGTAAAAAAAATCCTGGCATTTAATAGCTTGTAATGCCTTTTCATGTGGTCCATGTTTTTGATGCTTTAAAAAAATACATGCAGACGTGATGTATGTAATCCATAAGACTCCGGTAGGTCAATGTGAAGCTGTTGATGCCAAACTTTTTTATTTGTTACGAATAGTCTTATTTATTTATTTTTGAGTCTATATTATAAATAAAATGTCATGATTTACTTGCACTCATGCGGAAGGAGGTGTATAGGTAGAAAGGTAGAAAAGACTTCAGTTCTTAAGTTAAATAAATGAGTAATTGTAATTAAGAAAAGCGTCATGTTATGTTTGGTCATGTTTGGTTGAACTACTACTTTCATATATAAAACATGAGTTGAATTGCCAGCAAAATAATTTGTGGTTCTGGTGATGTGTCTCTCTTACAGAACTGCAGGATGCTGGATTGATTGATTTGCCAGATGATGGTGCTGGTTCCTCCACTCCTCAGCCACCCACAAAGAAACAGAAAACCAACTACCACAAGTCCCTGTTCCGTACCCCCAGTCAAACAAACAACCCACAAACACCGAAGAGACGTATCGCGCACACACCCAAACACCATCCGCAACTGCACAGCGCACCCTTGAATATCAATCAGGCCCCACAAACACCAAGGACATGGGGCAAAAACACCCCTCACAGCGCATTCACACCCCAAGAACACAGCCAGAAAAAATCCAAGAAAAAGAGAAAGAAAAGAAAGTCAGTTGTTATAGAGGAAAATGCCGACTTTCCTAGAGGGTGCAGCAATGTTCCTCACGCTAATAGGGATGTCATATCACCCTGGACAGCCAATAAGCCAGGTGTGCTCTTCGGAAAGAAAAATAACAAGAAAACAGAGAGCCAGACGAAAAAAAAGGAAAGGATATGGAGAAAGAGGCAAAAAAACGCAGCGAGAGACGATGCCGCATATGCTCCCGACAAACTTTTTACGATCAAACAAAGGCGAAGCAGATAGAAAGGAGTTTAATCGTGCATATGGGAGCCGTGTGCATGGCACATGTGGTCCTGAGTCAGTGAGAAGGTAAATTCTTCAGATTTGTGTCACCCCCTACTGGCTATTTTAGATCTGTTTTGAACCGTCTTCCTCCATGCACATGTTTAAGGGCCCGTTTATTTTTAGTCGCTTCGAGAATTTAGGAACATACTGAAACACATCGGAACTTTTCCCAGATGTCAAAGTGCTGCTTTAATATTCCGAAATAGACCACCTATGATTTTTTAATTAACACACACACACGGTAAACAAATGAAGCAAAGCAATGCATGTTTATATTCTAAATTCACTCTGAAGAGTTTGGTGCTGAGATTCTAAGAAAGGTTCATTAATGTTTAGTAATGCGTAATGGTATGCATATACCAAGCTTACAAAACAGTGGTTGGTTTTGAAAGTGTTTAATTGAATGTTTAACACACATCTGGGATTTTAGTAGCAGATAAAGTTTTGCTTGTACAGGAGTTTGACGAGTTTTCTATTTTTTGTGTACACGCTGATTTCTGTCACGTCCCGAATAAAGCTGGTTTGTTTTGATATCCTGTTTGTGCTTCTCTTTTACTCAAGTCTTGTTTCCCCATTGTTTGTATTTATTAAGAATTATTTTGATAACGTCATTAATTACTTTTCTGCTCCATGGATGTCTGGTGTCCTGGCAAATGCATTGTGCAGATGTAAATAAATCATTCAATAAAATAAAACAAATCTGTTAAAACTAAGTTCTAGACCAAATTTGTTCTCGCTTTCAGACAAAAATGTGCTCTAAGCCCCCACCCTCCCTCTTACTTTCTCTTTCCCATGATTATCTTCTTGAGTACCAGGTGTTCTGTTTAAGGCTGTTCATCTGTAAAGACAAAGTGGCAAACAGCTGGTTAAGTGGTTAAATCTTTGTCATTTCCTTCCTTTACCTATTTTTCACTTTATAGGAACTCAAATCTTCTTTTTATCCTATACAATTCCTCTCTTCAGTTTTCAGTGATGTTTGTTGAAGACTCAATATGTGACATCATATTGAGTCTGTTAGATTATTTCAAGTGGTCTGTGTGTAATGTTCTGCTCCACAGGACCGTCTCTTCACGGACATTAATGTGGAAGCGTCTGCCATCAGGTTTTACTGTCCGACAACATTTTTCAACGGTAAAACGTGGGGAAATGATTTCGTAAGCCTAATCTAAATCCCCAAACGCCAAACATTGCAGTCGGGCTTTAATAGAGAAAGAAAAATCTTCATTTTTTTCGGAAGATTTGCAGACAGTGTAAACTCGAGGGTCTCCCAGAGCTTGGCCAAGATGAAAGAGGGTCCTGCCACGATTGACACTGAGCTCTGTTGTGAGTCAGGCGAGATGCTTTCTTACCGTGATTCACACTGATTTTCTCTGAACAAACTCCTTAGAAATGATTAGTCCTGAATTTTTACTGGCATAGCTGCCACAACACATTCCTAGCAATGTGTCATAAGACTCGACTCAACATGGAGCTTTCACAATAGATCTACATCCACTTATGTGTAAGTAATGAACTAAGTGTTGCTGTCTGTCTGGTGACCGTTTCACCGAAATTTTACCTTTGAGGATGATATTCTTATATAAAGAATATGTCGATGAACAAGTAGGCATATTTGTGTTCGCTTTGAATGGAGCGTGTCTGTAGTTTTCTCTCAACTGTGATTATTATTTAAATGATCAAGAAAATGACCTTTTTCTCCTTTTGTTCCCTCAGGGGTCCTTTGAGAAATGCGTCTGTGGTGCCCTTAGGAATGTCTATGATTTTGGTCTATTCAATCATATTTATTCATTACACAAATGCAGTAGGTACTAAAGATGTCTTCTTTCACTAGATTTATTGCTGATCCCACTTGTGAGTATGGCTTTAGACACTTTTTGTTGGCTTACTGACAACATGTTAAATCCTCCATCATTTGTAAGTCTCTTTGGATAAAAGCGTCTGCTAAATTAATAAATGTAAATGTAGGAACTGAGTACTGATATCAAAATATCATGATTTTAAGTTTATAATTAAGGTACTTAGCAATAAACAGTACATTTTTAGATAGATGTCTTGCAGAATTCTTTTGAATGCTGTCTTAGCTGTATGTGGCATATCTTTTTCAATAGCCTGCCCCGAATGCAGCCCACCCAGCGATTTCTAAAACAGTACATAAAAACACACAGGCAGCAAAAAGCATATAAATAAATCTATAAAAATAGCTTGAGGCCTATATCAACATCATAAAATAATGAAATATGGGAGGAGTTTGTGGTTAAAATAGATGTTTCTCTGGCATTTTTACTGGATTATTTACGTATATGTGGACTGCTTGCCAGAAAATGTCACTCAGTGCTGAAGTTTTTAAAGACTAACAAAGATGGAATATGACATGAATTCAAAATAATGATTTAATTAAAAGATAATTGAGTGGGAAATGTCCATAGATTGTTCTGGAATCACACACTTGATCAATCTGATCGATCAAATTTGAAGCAGGTCAGTCTGCTTAAAAGATTTTTCAGAACAGCATGCTTGACACTTAAAAAGAATTGCAGTAAAATATATATATATATATATATATATATATTTCATGTTTCAAGTGACTTGCTTTGATATTTTCTTGTATAATGCAAAGACATTCCTGAATTTTTAAACTGTCTAGCTGTACTTTTATAGCCTGGCCATTGTATGTGTGTTTGTAACTATTTAATGCACTTTTTGGTAAAAAAAAGCTTTGTTCATAGTTTATTATACAAATTCAAGTGTAAAATTAAACTGTTTATACCCAACACCTGTTTACCTTTGTTTTGATGCAGTATCACACAAATGGGAGGTTTATCTTGTATTAACACAAAGTGAGAGTAGCTCTAAAGATGTATAAGATATTCTTTTACAAAAATGACACTATTTTTGAAATATGTCTTATTTAAAAAACAGACTGCACCTCAAATTATATATGGAAGACGGATTGAACGTAGCATCCGTTAACTCCTTACAATATCATTAAACGCAATTCCGAGCAACATTTCAGTGTGTAAGAACACCTGATTCCTTTGTAAGTCATAAGGTAGTCGTAAGGATCACCGTCGATAATTGAGTGTTTTAGTCCCGGTTTTTTGTTCCTTTCCTCCTATTGAACGCAGCCATTTTGCCTTAGTTTTACCACTCAAAGGAGCGTGTCCCATCGTGTTATTAATGTGGGAAATAACGTAAATGCATAATCTCTATTAGACACTAGCCAAACACAAACCGGAAGTTTACTGGGGGTCCGGCGCGCGCACGCCTGAAACAGTCTATAGGAAATATTAACATTTTATATTCAGGACAGGAAATTAGCCGAATTTCCACAATATTAGTAAAATCTCAAAAAATGTCATTGGTTGATCAAAAATTGTGAGAGCGCTTTTTAAAATCCCCCTTATAGCTAAGCGCTATTGACAAGGCAACAGTTGTAGTTGGCATGGTCAGCCACTCAATATATAACCTCTAGGGTCCCTTTAGTGCTGTTGGATTTAGCACACTTGGGAGAGATCCACTGTTATTATGTTATTTACTGTCTATACTAATCCACAGCGGGGATGTAGAATGCGAAGGCTTGGAGCGGTTATTAAGTATACTTAGTTCTCACATTCCTCCACAATCCCTGTATTTTCGGATGAGACTTTGTCAAGTTTCCAGCAATCTGTGACTTTGTAAGAAAACCTACAAAATATGTGATAGGCTAAAATGCATTAATACAGATCACTCGGATATTTATGGTTTCAAAGTGCCTTATTTATTTGAATGGCTTTCTGTTAGAATTCATCAGAATGAGCAAATCCAACTATTGACAACCAAACACGCACACACATGCACATATGCGTGTCGTCTAAATCACCGCTTTGCAACAGGTGTGTGGACTGGGAATGTGTCTATTTCATGGTCGATAAATCATTGTGCGATCCTCCTCTTTTCTCTCCAATAGTAAAAGAGTTTCTAGACACAAACCTCATCTGGAGCTCTTATTTTAGAACACAACAAACAGCAGTGGTGGTCATTCAGTCTAAACAGATCTAAACTAGAGAGACTGAGTCACTTTCTCTGACAGGAAGTGGGATTTCTAACTTATTGGTTTTGAAGTTTTCTTCCGAAGATTTTCATGCATATTGTATACATTTAGGATATTTGGGTATGAAATCAAATTTGCTTCTTGATAATCCATATTTTGGATTATTGTCTCAGTGCTGCTTCATCTGAAATTAAATCCGTTTTCTGTTGCTCTTCTTGTACTTTCCAAAAAAAAAAACGTTTCGCCCAGTGCAGCGTTTCTAAAACAGCTCGTGTTAAGAAACATTACATTATTGACTGAGCATGAAAAAGGAAGAAAAACACCAAACCACGAGAAATTTTCCTCCGCCACATCTGTCTGAGTTCCAAAACTTTATGTCCGTGAAAATATTTCCTGTGACCAAATGTTTCAGCGCAAGCGTTTCCGCCTCAGGTCTGATATGTCATTGTACTGTGTCTCTATCTCCCTCATTCTCTCTATCACACCCTGCAAACTTTGACCTGCAGGTCAAAGAAAAATACATACGCCACCTGGACACACGTAACGTACACCATCATTACTTCAAAATTACACACCACAACACACTGAAGTATGCAAAAGCTGCCTACAGATTAGTTTCACAGTTGGTTGTCTGGTCTACTAGTTTTTTGAGAAAGAGTGACTCTAATACCGGATTTAGCTGTGGTTGGGTCAAAATAAGCCTCTCTGAATGTTACAAAGACACAGACTGTGTCTGTCCATCAGAAAGTGATTGTAATTCAAAGCATTTTACAGCTTCTTTCTCAGAAAGGAATTCTTGCTGCTTATGAAAAAATGGGGTGAGTGGAAAGAGAAGAGAGAAAGTAAAAATGGGAGGAGAGACGAGAGATCTCTGCCAATGCGTATATGACTCTCTGTCTGAGAGTGAGAAAGAGAGAGAGAATTGTTGCCGAACAACATACTTAAATGCTAAAGAGAGTGAGAGAGAAATCTTTTTCACTAAAACATTCATCAACATTCAAGAGCAACACTGCATTAGTTCTTCATTACTTCTCATAAGGAACAGGACATACTCTCTTACTTTTACATATACATATACAGACACAGAATTCTAGCTTTGTTCTCCTCATGGCTTGTGGGATGAAACAGCTAAGCGGCCTTGACTGGAGATTTATCCGGCTTTTCATCCAGATGACCCTTCTGCTCACCTTCCTGTGCCCACCCACAGAGCCTGTTTCCTGGGACAATGACTCAAGCGGCAGGCCTGGGGAGGTAAGAATTTCTGAGAATTCACAGATGATGCCGGTCTGGTACAGTGAAGTGGAGACAGAGCCACATCTAGTTGTAAAGATGAGAAACAGACACATCTTCACAACTAGAATGCATGCAATAGTCTTCAAGTTGTAATTTTTGTATTATAGATTATTGAATTTTATCACGGTTTATTTGACATATTTGAACATTTAAAAAGACAAAAAAATAATGATCAGAACCTATATTGGATGATCATAAAGTGCACAATTAGTGTTGATTCAGTTGCAGGAAAACAGATGACTGCTGTAAAGATGAACTGGAGGGGAAGTGTTGAATATCTCTCTTTTGGGAATATATCACATGCTGTCCTTTAAAACCTTGTTACCTTATTTCCATATTTAGTAAATCATAGACATGATCATAAATCATTAGTCACCCTTTATGTTTGTCACTGGGTTTTGCAAATATCTAACCGATGAAAAAGTATTAAAAAGTGCTTGTCAACTTTGAAAACGCAATGTTGAATAATTATAAAAGTGCCGTGTTTTCTCCATTTGAAAAACTGCGATTTGGACATCCGAGGTTTTGGAAGGACAGCGATGATATGTGTTTGTGTGTGGGTACACTTTTGCCAAAAACATTATGGGGATCAAATGTCCATGTATAAACAATAAATGCATTATCGCCGGTCCTCGTAAGGAAAATGGCTTTACAAACATATAAATGTCTCAATGGGAATCGTCACGTTTTATATGAGGGTTCGGTTTAGTGGGAAGGGATGGAAAGTCCCCACCATGACAGAAAAACAAACGTGACCACAGAATATGCGGCGTTTATAGTCCTCATCATTACAGTTGTAATATAATTACTGCATACTGTATTACATTTGATGACTTAGTCATACGTGATCTGTCAGCGTGTATTTTAGTATGGAATAAGATATGACCATTGCCGGTAGCAGTGTTGGCAAATCTCTAAACCATAAACACAAACACGCTCTCCTCTGTAATTTTTTAATGTGTGTTTGATTGGTAACATGTCTGTTCTGTTTAATATTTTATAAAAAGGTAGGCCTTAAAGAATAAAGTCGATGAACTGAATGACTGAATCAACGTTTGTGTTTTCACTGAAAGGCGGCAGCGTCCATGTGTCCCATTGCCGCTGTTTGCTTTTTCATCGCTGTAGCTCCTGATTAAACAACGGGACGATAAGCCAATTTTTATGAACCTTCCGACATATATTTATTTTATTTAGATTTTTTTATTAATGAAATGTCCAACAAACAAATCTTCAAGTAAGCAAAATGCGCCGGATATGAGTTTTTATCTGAAAGACATTTACGAGCCAAATTTACCCTCAAGGTCTGCTCTGTGTAAACTGTACACTGATTCTGTCAACATTTACTCACCCTCTTATTTGAATGATTGTTCATGATATTTTGAATGATGTTAACGCAACAATGCGGTACCCATTCACTAGCATTGGTTTTGTGTCTATACAATAGAAGTGAATGGCTACCTCATTCTCCAAAATATCATCTTTGTTGTTCTGCAGAAGATTGAAAGTCATACAGTTGAACTTTTAGGCATTAACTCTTAGCTATCACTTCAAGGCCTTTTAGACCATGGACACTAAAGCCACACTGTGTTTGTTGGCACACTGTCTCACATTTTAAATTCCCATTGAAATCAAAATCGAAGTTTTGTGGCATTTAGTATGCGTGTGTAATCTTTATGGCTTTCTATGACCTAGTATACCTCAAAACAATGACAAACTTTACATTTACAAAATACAAGCTTTCAAAACATACAGTCTCGTCTGTCCTTGAATAAAAAATCTAGAATTTTGAGGACATCATCCTACACTTCATTTTCTTGTCAAATTCTGTCCAATCAAATGCTCTTCAGAGTCCAATTTCGTATAAAAGACACTGAAGCTGCACCTGAAATCAGCCACTTGTTTATATATTTACTAGTTCCTACACGCCCTTTGTGATTTTCAACCCTGCATTGGGTTAAAAATGGAAGGAACCTAACCCTTGGTTTGTAAATAAATCTATGGGTTGTTTTAACCCAGTGACTGAGTTGTCCTTTTTGACCCAATGTTGGGTAAACCACCCAGCATTTTTTTTGAGAGTATGGTAAATGACACACTAGATAGGGGACAGGGAATGATTCAGACTGTGTGAATATGCTTTCTATTGAGGCGGAAAAAGGATTTTGGGTCAGTGTCAAGCGAGCAGCTACATGTGGACAGTACCCAGTACCAGCAAATAAGTAATGTTGTCTCACCTACCTTCTAACAACATTGTAACAACATGATTAAAAGGTGAATGTTTCTATGTTGTGTATTAAAGGTCCACACCACAACAATAACAATTATATAGTTGGGATCACTTTTAGAGCAGTTGAACGATAAAACAAACAGCCAATAAAAATCTAAAGTATGAAACTGCTGTGCACAAGCTTATATTAAACATAACATATCATTCTTTATGTGTGTATTCGTGCAGGATTGTGGGGGTTTGCAGGTAGATCTGTGCGGTGTGTGTGCAGGCGACGGGAGCTCGTGTGAACCGTTCAGCGGAACACGCTTTCTGTCTGTGCTTTCCGTCGGCTACCACAAGATCATGGACATCCCCTCTGGAGCTCAACGAATCAAAATACAAGAAACACAGAAGACCAGAAACTACTTAGGTAATGGAAACTTATTTCCCTCTAGCACTTCTTTTTAATTCACTGCTGGCTCATGGATCATATATTAATGTGTTCTACTGTTCAAGCTGAATGTGTAACAAATATCCTGCTGGAAAATCCAGCTACAACAAAGGTGGTGGTTTTAGCTTCTTTAGGAGGTTGTTTAAAGAAATAGTTAACCCAAAATTAAAATTCTCTTATAATTGCCTTACTTCCATTCCATCCCAGATGAATATGACTTCCTTTCTTCACACACAATGTATCATTTGGCTTCAGAAGACATGTATTAACCTACTGGACGGATGTACAGTACAGTCATGTGAAAAAGCACACTCTCTTTGATGTACCTGTATCTGGTTTTAGATATCAGGACATAATAAAGAATCTTCTGGTACTTGTTGCATCATGTGCTGAAGCTTCAGTATTTCAAATATTAAACAACAGCTTTTTTATATTACAGTATTTGTTTGTATTAAGCTGAAGAAAGGAAGTCATATGCATCTATTTTGTCATGAGTGAAGAAAAAAAATTCTGGCAGCTGCAATGTAGAAACAAATCTGTAAAAAAACCCAGAGATTTTCTGTCAGATGGAGCGGCATAGATATACCGTTAAATAACCGTTTTTTTCCTGTAAAATTACAGGTTACAAGAATATATAATCAAGTGTTTTCCCTGTTTTTCTTGTAAATTTATGTCTTTCTCTGTAATTATACAGTTTTGACTGTATTTAAAAAATAAACTGGCAGCTGGGGCACCAGAAATAAATTGTACAATAACAGTTTTCCTAGTAAAATTGCATGTTTTCGCCATTTTCTTGTACATTTTTGTAATTTTATGTTTTTGGACCATATTTCAAATAAACATTTTACATGGAAAGTCTGTTTTTTACAGTGTGGAGTGCCAGAGAAAAAAATCAGTAAAATTAAGTTTTTCATGTTTTTCTTGTAAATTTGTATTGTATTTGTATTGTATCTGTACAAAAAAGCAGTACAATTATGTAAAATTACAGTTTTTTACATTTTATGTGTTTTTACATAGTTGTAACCAGACCATCTTGGTCAAGATGGTTAAAGTTGTAAACCACCATCAACCAACCAAATAACAGGTGACTTGGTTCAAACAATGCCTGCACGAAGATACCTCCATTCTTATTCGTCTTAATGGCTGATGCCTACAGAAATATGTGACTTGAAATCTTCCACCTTTGAACATATTTGGGCACATCACCTGAACCACAAGTGGCATGTGACTTCTGCAAAAGCTCTGAGGTCATATGAAATATCCAGTATATCCTGACAGCAGCTGAGCTCATGAAAAACAGAAATATCACTCTAATAATCCGTTTTATGATTTCAAAACTTTTCCACCTGCACTGGCAAAAAACATCTACTATACAACTGCTTTTGATGGCTGTGAAAGGAGAAAAATATGCTTGTGGGTCATGATAACCAGCCAAACCTTGATCCTTTAATATATAAAACCCACAAGGTTTTACTGCCTTGGATTCAACATTCTTCTGTCTCTCTGCCTCTCTTTCTTTCTCTCTTTACTTTGTGCTGCTCTCTCTCTTGTTTTTTAAGCTCTCAGGACAGCGACTGGTGAATCAGTCATAAATGGTGACTGGGTGATTGACAGGCCAGGACAGTTCTATGCCGCGGGTACTGAACTCACGTATAAACGACCCAATGAGATAAGCAGCAGAGCAGGAGAATCCATCACTGCTCCTGGACCGACCAATCAAGAGCTGCATCTCTTTGTGAGAGACCACTCCTACTGTATGACATCACATATTGCTTTAGTTGACTAAAAAAGCAGTGCGACAGCAGTTAGATTCATATTTGAGTTCAAAAAGTGTATTTCACGATATCATGGTCTTCCGACTAAGTGCATCTGAACATTTCTAACTCTGTTTTTTTAGGTGATATATCAACAGCCCGATCCAGTGATATATTTTGAATACATTCTTCCCAGAGAGCCCATCATCAATGTTGATTCAGATTCTTACTCCAGTGTTCTTCCTCTAGGTAAGCAATCATTGTGTAGAGTAATGCACAATTATGTTATGTAGAGTTTTATTTACAAAGACCACATTTTTAGGACATCCCAAATACTGTTAATAGGTTAAAAGAATAGTTCACCCAAAAGTGAAATTTCTTTATTTGACTCACTGAAGAACGTTGGTGATCAAACAACATTGGTCCCCATTGACTTCCATTGGATGGACACAAAATCACTGAGACATTTATCAACACATCGTCTTTGGTGTTCCACACAAGAAAGAGTCATATTGAGGTTATTAACAGCATGGGGGTAAATATGTGATGACAGAATTTTTATTTCTGGGTGAACATTTCCTTTGTGGTCAAGCTTATGTGGTGGCCAATTCAAGTGTGAAAATATCCTAGTTGTTTTCTTTGGCCAATAGTTAGTCTCTTTTGAAATATAGACTCATCTTTTCCATAACCACAGAAAAGGTCTTTCAACGTGGTTTTGTAAGGATCTTGAACGCTGTATCAGATGAGTGTTAAAATAATTATTGCCAGTTTAAACATATGAATCATTGCCATAATGATCCAATTATAACCTCTTAAGAATTTGCCTATTTAAAGCCAAATGTGGACTTTTTTTGGCCAGGCCGTGTAGAAAAACAGTTCTTATGTCAGGGTTTGAAACAACTTCAGGCAAACTTCACAAGTTCAGCCATTTCGTATTAATAGTTCATTAATACGTAACAAATAGGTAACAAACTTGGCTTGTTATCCTCAAAGGGGGTTCGGCTCACGCTCTGAGTCCCCCCCCCCGTTATTAGAACTGCACAGAGAGAGAATAAGAGCAGTGAAGGAGGAGATGGGGGGGAGGAGGGATGCCAGAACTGTTCCTGGGAAACTGCTGAGAAGCGGCTCACAGAAGTGAATGTTTATGCTCCTCCCACACCTGTTTTTAGGACTTTGGGATTAAATGCCAAAATAATATTTTGCTTGTTTTTGATCTCCTCTTTATTTCAATGTGTCATGAACGGCATTGTTTTTTATTTTATAATGTTCTCTGGGGTCCACTTGAAATGCTAGCAAGATTTTTGGAAACGTCACAATTTCAAAGTAATAATAAGCTATTTTACATTGTGGTTTTGACCCTTTCTTTGAAAGACATTGTTGTGATGTGCGTGTCATATTCAGTGACCTATATGTTCAAAGATCAAGGGAAACCTGATTTTTCACATCATGACCCCTTTAAGTGACTATTTCCTCAGTTTTTCTCTTTTTACACTCTCTTTCTTCCTCTCTCTCGTCCTACAATAGAAAGCCATGAGTTATTTCCTGGAGCTGAGATTAGCAACGATGAAAACTCGATGAGCAGCTCTCACCCAAACCAGGTTCCATCAGACCCGCTGACCTCTGAACCGCTTCCCTTGTACAGCTGGGTTGCCATGGCAACAACATCCTGCAGCACCACATGTGGAACAGGTAGTTTGGTTTAGTTCTTAAAAATGTGTGTGTGCTTGTTTATTTTTGTCCACAAAGTGGTTTACTAAAATATCATTATTTACAATTGCTTTAATGAAGCAGTGCGGCCTGAGATTAAGAAGACAGACAGAAAAGAAAATAATTAGATTAGATTATCAATGACTTTGGGTCGGAGACACCCATAAACACATTGTCGTGTCTGATAAATGATCTTCCGTACTGGATAGTGACATGCACAAATGTTCATGCATTCCAGATCATTGCAAGAGTTTTTATAAGGTCCTCTCTGTTTAACTTCTAAATCAAAACCAGATCAACTTTACAGTAAGCAGACGTTTGTGCCTACAAATAAAACTGAACCATAGTTTATTTTCCCAGCAGCGCTCCATTCTTTAGACATCACAATAACAATGTTGTCTTTTGGTGTCTGTCTCTGTTTATTTGTTTGTCTCATGTGTATATCAGGCAGTCGTCAGGTTCTGTTCAGCTGTGTAGATAGGGCCACTCAAACTACTGTACCAGATGATCTCTGCAGACACGCCCATCATCCCGGACCCCAGGTAGAAGACTGTCAATCACAGCCGTGCCCGGCCTTGTGAGTGAACATACATAACTATTTCTGTAAGATAAGCATCTAGAAAAAACTCGCACACATCTACAATTAGTTCAAGAGCAGTATGGGGTACAACAAAGGACAAGCTGTGCATTTTTTTACATCTAAACAATTCTCCATATGAGCCGAGGAGAAATTTGGAGACTTCTGGAGTAGTTGATTCCAAATGGTGCGGATGAGGAGCACATGTGATTGATAGCAAGCATTTGGCTTCGAATTCCTTCAATAAAGCTTATAAATTGTACAGAACAATATTTTTTAAAAATCTTAAAATGCTAAAAGTTTTCTATGCTCTTTAGGTTTAGGGGTAGGGTTAGGGGATAAAATATACAGTTTGTAGAGTTAAAAAACATTACGCCTATGGACTGTCCCCATGGAGATAGTAAACCAGACATTTGTGTGTGTGTGTGTGTCAGTTGGGATGTTGGAGAGTGGTCAGAGTGCAGTAAGACTTGCGGTCCAGGTTATCAGCATCGTCAGATCATTTGCCGGCAGACACAGGGACATCGTGGGAATAGCACAGTTGTTGTGGCATCCAGCCTCTGCGATGTCACGGAAATGCCTGAGACGACCACGGTGTGCCAGCTGAAGATCTGCAGCGAGTGGCAGATTCACTCGGAGTGGACAGAGGTTTGTGAATGGGTATTGAGGAGAGTGGGGTAAAATGAGCCAGTTTAACTTAAAGTAGGCATGAAATGCAAGTTGCGATGGTGTTTTCTTCTGAATTGGGACATAGGCCTATCCTGGAATGAGAAGAACTGTAGGACGGGGCTTGATACTAACAGTAGGAATTGATTGAAGTGAGGTCTGGCACTTAGATAGTCAGTATAGTCCCGCCTTCACACCGATGGGAGGTTCATGTTTTTAATAAAATATTATAAGGGGATGTAAATTTGATGGGAAATTACTTCATACACCTATTAAAAATGATCTTGGGACCAATAAAATGAATTCATTTTATGAAATGGATGTGCTGATCAGGGTTGCCAAGTCTGCAGCTTAACCCTGGAATTGAGCTACGTTTAACCTGTCGCCACGGGTTGTGTTTATTCCGCCAGTTAAAAGTAGAAGGATTTTGTTCTTAATTATCAATTTTTGAGGTAAAACTATGTTTTTATTAAAACAGAACGTGTTTATGACAGTGATTTTAAGGAAATAGTTCACCCAATTCTGTCATTTACTCACCCTCCACTAAAGCTATGTAGAAAACACACAAAAAAATTATTTTAAAGGATGTGGGAAACAAAACACTTCTGGGCACCATTGACTACCATAATTTTTCCTGTTTGGTTACAACATTCTTATATCTTTCTTATATCGTTTTTTTTTGTATTCAGCAAAACAATGAAATGTATCAAGGCTTGGAACAACTTAAAGTCCCAGTGATATAAAAAAATTACAATCCCTAAATAGTTTATCAATGTGGGTCATTTCCTTTTCAAAATTGGCGTGCCCTAATAATCTGAAATTGCGGCACCTTCCTGTAATGACTATCCATTTAAGTGACGTAGGTTAGAAGGCTTGGACGGAGCATCAGTTTACTCTTCCCCTTCAACTGTGCCAAAATGTAACCGCTGTTTTTTACATCCAATCAAATAGAAGAGAAAGACGAAAGCCACGGCCACTTTTTTTTCCTTTTTTTATATATTCTTTATTTCAAACATTAAACATATACATATAACATCAGGGAAAGAAGTCTTCACATGTCATAGAGAGTGAACAATAACAATTTTTTTTTTTGGGTGAACTTACTATCACTTCAAGGGTGAGCAAATGATGGCAGAATTTTCATTTTTGGGTGAACTTTTACTTTAAGAAGAAAATTTAACACAACTTATGTGAATTGCATGATAGTGCCTGTAAAATATATAAATAAGGTATAAGACTGGCATATTTTAAGTGTGTTTGGACTAGTTTTGGATTAGTTTTGATTGGTCATTGGGCTGGTTTTATTACACAGATTTGGCAACCCTTTTGGGGCCACAGTATTCACAATATATATATTTTCCAAGGTGGCTTAACTTATCCCACCGTATTATAAAAAAGAGAAAGGTTTCTATAATTTGTATTTATTTACATAAGACTTGTGAAGTATATTTCATCCAGATTTACTACACGTATGGTCACATAATGTGTTTTGTTTGAAGATTTAATGTATGAGTCAACAGCCATGAATACCAAGTGTTTAAATAATAAAAAAAAAAAACGAAATTGTGGTCTGTGAAGCTCTGTCTCCAGTTAAATCCCTTTCTCTTTCTTTCTCAGTGCTCGGTGCCATGTGGAGTGGGTCAGCGCAGTAGAGAAGTTGTGTGTGTGGATAACCTGGGCGACGTAGTTTTAGATGAGGAATGCAACATGGCCCTTCGCCCGCAGGACCTGCAGAACTGTGACAGGGGAGTGTGTGCCAGTAGCTGGTTCTACTCTATCTGGAGTGACAGGGTAAGAAAGTTTAGTATTTTCCGTAAAACTTTCCTGCTGAAAAGCAGCTTAAACCGGAAGGTTTACTGGTCTCCCGGCCTATATCACTCTGACTGAGTTTTTATTTTTAGAGGGGACAGCTAACTTTAAACGATAGTCCAACTTACAAAATTGTTCTGTCATCAGTTATTCACCTTCATGCAGATTAAAACCTGTATATGACTCTTTCTTCTGTGGAACACAAACATTTAAAGAAATGTCTCAGTGGTTTTGGTCAATGGGGGCCAGTGTTCTTTGGTCACCAACGTTCTTCAAAATATCTTTTTTTGTGTACTGCAGAAGAAAGAAAGTCATACAGGAATGAAATCGTTTTCATTTTTGGGTGAACTATCCCTGTAAACCAGCAAACCAGCTCAGGCAGGCTACTAAGACAACTGTTTGTGTCTCGTTGCAGTGTTCTGCAGACTGTGCAGAAGGAAGTCGCAGTCGGTCAGTAGTGTGTATGATGAGTCACACCAACTCTCTGCCGTTAGACAGCTGCAAAGAAGAGGATAAACCAGACGAGCTTATGCCGTGTGACCTGGGACCCTGCACACAGAAGCTGGAATGGTACACAGGACCGTGGGGACAGGTGCACGAATGCATGTCACTATCATTACTGCTGTTTTGCATATATGCTTAAGAATGCATCCTTGTTTTCTGTCTGCAACTTTTTTATAACGTACATAAGAGGCAGATGAACATTTATTTTCCAGCGTCAGCATTTTCGCAACATGAGCTCCATTTATAAAAACACTCTTTTGTTATGGCACAGTGATCAAAGCTGGACGTTGTTCAGATTTTAATATTTAACAGTAGTTCTGCCCCAAAGTCATGGCTTTGGTTTAGCCAGAAATTGAAGAAAAAATTTAATCAAAATGCCTTCCAAGAAGTCTATTCTGTTCCAACAAATCTCTTACAATGTAATTGTTTCTGTACATTAGATTGAAATCACACATTTTACCCATGACGTTCTCAAATGGATAGTTCACCCAAAGATAAAAATGGAAAAAAATTATCCGCTCATCCTTATGTCATTTCCCGTAACCTGTATGACTTTCTGTCTTTTGCAAAACACAAAAGAATATACGTCAACGAACAGTGCAGCCGAACAGCATTGCCCTCCATTGACTTCTGAGACATTCTTCTTTTGTGTTCTACAGTACAGAAGAAAGACTCATTACAGGTTTTAAATGACATGAGGGAGAATAAACAATGACAGAATTTATATTTTGGGGTGAACTATCCCTTTTATAAATGTCTTTTTATGAATACATTACATACATGAATAAAATATCTGTGTGTTTATATCCCGTAGTGCTCATCTGAATGTGGTAACGGTACTCAGAGTCGAAGTGTGGTCTGTGTTCTCCAAAGCAACGGCCAATTAGAAGTCACCTCAGACCATAGCTGCTCTCATTTTCCCCGCCCCCCAAATGCACAAATCTGCAATTTGAAAAGCTGCGGTGGCCAATGGTACATTACAGATTGGAGCTCAGTAAGTTTGCACACACAAAAAAGGAGTCGGGCACACAAATATTTCGTTTTAAATGTTATTTGTCCTTTCTGTCTCAGTGTTCTCGGTCATGTGAAGGAGGCTTTCGAGTAAGGGAGGTGCGTTGTTTGCGAGAAGACTTGACCTTTAGCTATGACTGTGACCCTCTTCTTGAACCTGCAAAACAAGAGGAGTGTAATATACACACCTGCACGCCACAGATCGGTATGATTTTGTACAATTATGTAATTATAATCCTTACAAATCGAGGTTTCAGCAATCACCTTTGCCTTTCCTTATGTCAATATGGGACCTGGGGGCCGTTCTTTCTTCAGTGTTCTTTCTGATAAATAATTCCTTTTGTGTTCCTTAAGCAATAAACACACAGATTTATAATCTCACAAAATTTTAAAATAAGAATTAAAATTTTTAGGTGAACGGTACCTTTAAGATATGTCTTTGTCTCTCTCTCTCTCTCTCTGTAGATGAGTCCTGCAAGGATATGTATTATAACTGTGTGGTGGTGGTCCAGGCTCATTTGTGTGTGTACTCCTACTATCGCACCACATGTTGCGCGTCATGTTCTCGGGTCGCTCAAAGAGACACGCTGCGTAGAATCAGGTGATCCTGACACCTTGGGATATGACGTCGCTGCTCTCCTCTCCCTGAACTATAATGTCCTTGTCTTTTTGAGGTCATGACATCACCCCCCATCTGTTTTCAGCTGGATCTGACCTTGATGACGTCACTGTTCACCCACTCTGTCTTTCATTTAAAGAGACTTCAAATTTACCGTTCTTCCTTTTTTTACGACACAAGTGAGAATGCTCCATGAGCAATTTAGTATTTATTGCAAATAAAAGCAACTGAGCCACTTTTATTTTTTGAATCATGTTTATTCATCTCTAAAAACAAACAAAAAGTCATTACATTTGCTAGCTTTCATATTTAAATGGTCATTTATATAACTAGGTGTAGAAGACAATAGTTATACGTCTATTGTGTTTAACTGCTGTTTTAGCAGCAAGTTGGCAGTTTTGCTTCACATAATAAATCCTCAATGTTTATCAAAATCAAATATTTTTACAACTTTGTTTTTCTGGAATTTTAGAGGAGTCATATCATTAAATAATTTTTATTGCCACTTAAAATGCTAGTCAGAAAGTCTTGATATACATTTGTATGACCATTTTCCATCTAATAAGAGCACCTTTGCAAAGGAAGAATGCTTGTAACCAAACAGTTCATGGCCACTATTGTCTACCATAGTAGGTAAAATAAATATAAATGTCTTTGTTCCATTGAACACAGAAATATTCTGAAGAATGTAGGAAAGCAAAACAGTTCTGGTGCACTACCATTGTAATTTTTCCTACTATGGTAGTTTATGGTGGCCATGAACTGTTTAGCGAAATGGTTTTATATATCACGAGTACTGAATGGCAGCAGCTTCCAATCCAGAAGTTAATATGGTTTGGAACAAACAACTGTAAATGTGCTTATACTGTGGAAGAGTTAAATCAATTCATTTTCTTTGTTAGATGAGAATTTCCATTAAGAATGATCTTTTAAACATGCAATAGAAAAAAACATTGCACAATGTATTTCAAACATCCATGTTATAAAGAGGCCTGGAAGTGGATTTGAATATTTTGTGTATGGCAGAATAGAAAACTCAAGGGATTTGACGGTAATAGTCAAAACTGACCGCATGCTGACTGTGTAGCTATGATCTATGTGCTTTTCATGGAAGTAAATCTCCTTTAGGGAGCTGGAAAAGATCAACAGCATTAATCAATCTACAAAAACCAAAACAGTCATTAAGTCACTGTGAGTTAGTGTTGTACACATTTTGTAGTGCTTAACACTTGGACTTATGAAGAAACCGTCCAACAATATTTAATAATGAGGTTTATAAATACAAATTACATAACATCTGTCTATCTGTCTATATTTCAGTGTAGGAAAAAAACTTTCAGTGAGAATAAAATGTATGCAAATAATATTCATGCCTGTTTCATGCAATAAAAGTGAACGAAAATTACGTAGACTCAGAAATCACTGCATTTGTCAAAATAAGGTGACGCTCATTTATGCAAAAATATAAAACATAACATTTTCGAGGCAATCCAATTATTAACATTGACCTGGGTCACATAAGCTAAGCTGCTTTAAGATCCAAATTGTTCTTCAAATGGAATAGTTCAGCCAGAATTTTAGGTTTAGTCATTTTTTTGCATATGCTGTGGGAAAAGAACCACTTTAAAATAGTTCACATTGACTTAAGTACCATATTTCAATTATATTTGTCATGCAAAAATGCTTATCTCAATTCAGCACATAGAGCACAAAACATTGTGTGAGGTAATAAATCTACAAAACTCTTCAGAGCTGCATTTAGAAATAGACTGCTGCTGTCCTCTACTGGAATATCAGAGGTAACGCACTGCTGTATTTTTTATTACTACATTCTTACAGTGATTTTAAGTAAAATAATTTACACTCAAATTTTTATTTATTTATCTTAAATTCGGTAAAATATACTTAAATTGAGTAAATGTAAGTAAAAATTAAGTAAATGTGATTAACTCAAAAATACTTCTTAGAATTCACTCAAAATATGAAGTGTATATTAAAAATATAATTTGTTAATTAAATACTTATTTTAAATATTGATACATATTATTATTAAATAAACTAAAATAATATATGTTAATTTAGGAGAAATGAACTGTTGGATTTTTAATAAAAAGAATTTAATCAATGTCCCACTAATAAAAATCAGTTAAATGGTTTTAAAATATTTTATCAAGTTAAAACAACTGTTTATATTTTAGATATTTACTAAGCCACATTAATTATTTTTGTAGTGTAGCTTTAGTGTATACCATTTTAGTGGAAAACTAAGATGCAACACAATCTCACGGCAATATTGAACTATTTAACAGGGTGAATAATTCGTACAATCGTGCCAATGAAGTTAGTTTAAGGTAAGGGGAGGGTCTTCAGTTTGGCTTTTTTTCTAATAATCATACATGTACTAGAACATTATGTGAATAAAGTTGGTGGAAAACACTGGAAGAATTGTGTGTGATATGTTTTATATAAATTCAAATTTTAAGAATAATAAAATTGTGATAAAAAGTAAAAATTACAAAAATGGAGTCATATTGGTATTTATTCAGTCAACAACTACTGTTTAATAAATTTTACAAGAAGTACAGTAAATCAATTGTTCAATTATATACAATTGAAAATTCATGTAGTAAAATAATTCACTGAAATAAATTACTTTTAAACATTTAAGCACATACTGTATCTTAGGAAAATGTTTACAATGCAAAAAAATCAAATTGCACTTGAAACAGGTCATCATAGCATATATTCACCATCATCTATGGTTAGCATATTCATCATCATAACTCTGTGCATCCAGTGTTGCCTATACACTACCGTCATTCACACTCAGTCACTGCCTGGAGCAGAAGCTCATCCGAGACTTCCTCCAGTTCAGTCGCCTGTTCTACCTCCTGCAGGGCTTCTAGGTAAGCCGGATCATCGGGCGAGTCTCCCCAGTCCTCCTGCGGTGCTGGAGCAGATACGGGCACAGAGCTCTGGACAAGCTCAATGTTGCCCAGTTCATCTGTTAAATATGCCTGATCTTCTTCATCCTTAAGATATAATGAAATTACAAGAAAATAATAACATATTCATCTTAACGTATATTATATATGTGTGTGTGTGTGTATATATATATATATATATTCATTATTCATATTTTTATGTTAATCATGAATGTCTATAGCTATGCAAATGTATATTTTAGTCATAAGGTGAGGGGTGACTGACCTCCATCAATATGTGGCTCATTGAGACCTCCTGCGGCAGTGGGTAGCCTTTAAATACAGAGCAATTCCATTAAATTAGATGCAGTGTGATTTGGCATTTGGTACTTTTTTATAATTTCAACCCCTTGAAATATAATATTCCCAATAAACCTTTCATATCTAACCACATTCTTAACAGATCATCAGCTATGCCAAACAAAACTACGATGGCGTCCGAGAGTCTGAGACCCCATTTATAATCTGTGATTCAAAATCTAATTTAAACATGAAAATAACATTTTAGGATTTAGGCAAAGTGAAAACAAAACAAATGTAATGATGTAAAACGAAAAAGACATCATGGATCATCATTTTTTGGATAATAAAAGTATGATGCAATATTTTTGTACTCTACTTACTGGAGGATCTGTAGTTCTGTCTTCTGCAGTCAGGGTCGTGGCATCTCTGATACCACACCTCCTCTTTGAGATCCACCACAATCCTAATAAAAACAGTACAGAGAGACATTTAAAGGGACAGTTCACCCAAAAATGAAAATTCTGTCTTGAATTACTCAACTTTAAGTTGTCCCAAATCTGTATACATCTGTATGAATGACATTTAGAAAAATGTAAGCAACTGAGATTTCTGAGGAATCATGGACTACCATAGTAGAAAAAAAATAAAATGGTAGACAAAGGTGCCCCAGAACTGTTTGTTTTCCTAACTTCTCAAAATATCTCATTTTGTGTTCAACAAAACAAAACTTTTCTACTAGAGTAGTCAACGGTGCCCCGAAAAATCTCAGTTGCTAACATTCTTCCAAATATCTTCCTTTGTTTTCAGAAAAATATACAGATTTGATACAGGTTTGGAACATATTGAGGGTGAGTAATTCATAACAAATCTTTTTTGGATCATTTTCAGTCAGTACTGACATATATTTCAATGACAGAAGACAAGTGATGCACACTCACATGATATTGTTGCTCTTGTGGAAACGTTTCACGTTGTGGCACCAGCGAAATTTCCCAATCTCATAAACTAGCAGATGCTCAGACGCGAAGTAGTTCCATCGCCGTAAGTCTGTTAAACAATAAAATGTCTGTTAAATTTGTTACATTGCGCTTATGAACAATGTCAATATGGTGGTGTGTTTATGTTCAATGCACCACTGTCAAAAGAAAGGACTCGACTGTCATTTCTTTCAAGTGCCAGTTTACCAAAAATAGAATTTAAAGTCACAGTGATTCCCGATCGTTTTCTGACTGTGTGAAAGCATTTTTAAAGCATCCGAGTACTAAAGATGGCATCTTGTTGTGCTTCATGGAAAATGGGTGTGTAGATAATGACAAAAAGGAATTTTTAAGTCAATCTGAAATAATGCAAATAACAGTGAAAGAACAGCTGCAAACTTCTCTGTTACTTTTGCTTACTTCCTTGTATTCCGTCTTTGCACACGACCGTCAACACAAAATCATCCACTTCTTTAAAAGGAGACGGGTGCTGGTCACCCATCAGCTCTATATGGAGAGGGCAGAATGAGAAGTCTTTAAATAAGGTGAACTGCCAATGAACCATAATGATACAATGATACCAAGCATTCATAATGCTAAATGTATTTAACCCAACATTAGGCGCACCGGGCATAGGGCAACACTGCTAAATGTTCTTTATGGGTTAACATAAGGTATAACAGATTATTTTAGTCGTTCTTATTACCAGAATCATGTGACTGTCTCTGCAGGGTCAAACCGGGAGATACTCCTGTATCCCTCTCTGGCGTATCATATGCCAATATCCTCTGTCCTGTAAAGCTGGCATAAAACAGTTATTGTGTGAGGCACAAACAGAAATGTATAAATGCTCACCCCACCCAAAAAAGTGACCCAAATTACTATGATTTAACACATTTACACAATGATTCTATATGCAGATACAATGTAAGACCGTCACTGTCATCACCTGATGTTGGTGATCAAGGAGGCTAGAAATATGCTTTCTTCTTCTGTGGTGTGCTCGGAGGATTTTGGACGTATTCATTGTCTTCTGCAACAGTGAAGGCAGCATTCTTTCCCAGTTTTGAAGACTTGTATAGGCGGAAGTTCCTGTTCTTAGTGTAGACACCTTTAAAAAACATGGTCGTAAAACCAGAGACTGTTGATGATTTTTTAGCTAGCATACTTTATTCCTATTTTTGGATTGAAACCCTGCCCGTTAAACTATTCTTAATGCTTTTAAAGCCTAAAGATGATCAAATCTTACCCAGGTCAACAAAGAGTTGTTCCTGTCCATTTCTGTTCCTCACAATTAAAAAGCTGAGATCCCTCTCCTCACACTTTCTTCTCTTGGCCTGAGATGTTTCCACATCCCCACCGCTCTCTTCTGGACTGACTGCTGTTGTGGTTTGAGATGTTTCCACACATCCAGCCTCTCTCTGACCGACTGGTATTGTGGTTGTCCCTGCGTTGCTTTAAACCAACAACATAAGATAGTTAAATAATATTCAAACACTGATATGCCTTGTGCGTTTGCTTGTTGCATAACAGCAGTCCTGATATGCGTCATATAACCTCTTCTGAATGCTGTTCCGAGCAGGCTGTAGGATATCATGAATAAATTGCCCTGCAAGCAAGCACACAAATGTATTAATGTCTCAAAGCGAGCATTACAAACTACATGCATCAACCACCAACTAGTCACTCGCCATGTCTCTACCTGCATGTGAGTTGTCTTTAAATGCAGCATTGGGCAGCATGAAGATGAGATGTCGACTAAACTTCTCAGAGGTGCTGGAGTCCAGATTAAGGACGTCTTTTGGAGAGCAGTGTAGACCATAAACCTCCTTGAGCTTCTCACACACATACTGTTGTTGGAAAAGATTACAGGTGTAGTTATAAAAATCTCTGTTTTTTTTGGACCATAAAAGTTCCCCCCCCCCCCCCCCCCCCCCCCCCCCCCCCCCACCCCCCAGTGACACAAAATATGTATTACATTCAGTAATCACAGTTTACGGTACACAAAAAATATGTTACAATTCAGAAATACTGTGAGTATTTAATCAAACAATGTATCAATGTTACCTGAATTAATTTTGCTACCATCACCTTGCCATCCAGGTGCATGTTGGATGGTTTGTCAAACTCCAAGTCAAAGTAGAGTTTGCAGACAGCTCCTTCGAGAATGACCTCATAGCAGTGCATCAGAGACTGTCTGTGAGTCCTGAAGAGACACAGATTACTCATTTATCCAGAGCAATGGCTCTTAACACACACGCACCAAAACGACAATATTAAAAAGGTTTCAATGCACCTTTGGGAAATGCATAGCACAGGAAGTGTTTACTGTTCATGCAGTTATACAAACTTTATTATGCTTTTTCTTTCCTTAAATTCCAAACCGTTTTCAATTTTATAACATTTAAAAAATGCATTTGGAGATATACACACAGTCAAAAGTTTAGATGCAATTGCCAAATGTTTCTCAAGGTGACTAAAATCTTTTAAGGTGTATATTTGAACGTTTTTATTTCAAACTTACTTTTGTAGACAACAATATAATTGTGCCAACCCATTCATTTCTTCCATTAAAAAACTACAATTTTATTCTAAGAAAATATTTTTAAATGGATTGAACCAAATTTGACTTGGACCAAAATGTATTCATATAATGTAGAAACCATATTCTATTTTTTGTTTATTTTATGGCAATGTTTAGTCATGTACACATTATCTGTTTTTCCAGTGTGTTCTTTTTCATTTTCCTTTAAATTCTTGTTTTTGATTCTAGTCAAATTCAACACAACTAAGCTGTAGTCATGTTTGTTTCAAACTCAAGTCATGGGCAGAGCCAGAAGTCAGAACATTCAAGCCAATACACAAGCTACGCATAATAATTCTATACATCCCAGTAAAAGCAAACAAAACTTACATTTCTATATTTTCTAACCGTTATACACTCACTTGACTTTCAGATGTTTTAATGCATTGTAACCTCGGGTACCTGTAATAGTGCCAGAGTTCACTGTAGCTGGTCACTAGGAAAATTCTTTGTCCAGCGTCACTGCCTTCCTTCTCCAATGAAAACATATGCACATTCTGTCAAACAAATAATAACAAACAAACAACTCCAGTTATGATTCAGGTAAACAAAAATACAAGAGAGATCAACAGCTGCTGCAGTCTGTACCTGTTTGATGTGCTGAAGGAAGGCGATGGCTGCGCTCTGGCGTGGGAAGAGTCTCCACACAGAGAACGGCTGCCACGGGCGGGACAGACGCGGCTTATAGGCACAGCACAGAGGGGCAGACTGAAAGGATAAGGCCCTCTGCTCCAGAGACTTCAGTCTGTCCTGCCACTTTACCCCGGCCATACTCTTAACACTGTAATGTCATTCAACTTTAAGAAAAAAAGATCAAATACACGTCATGCTTTGTGCAAAAATGAGGGTTAAACTATGGTTACTGTAGTAATTCTATGACATATAATGAGAAACAACATCAGTTACAGCGAACTGTCAGATACTGTAACGCTACCAGGCAGACAATACAAAATTGACTATGTACGTCTATGACATTACCTTAAAACATTCGCCATAAAAGTTGAATCACGAACTTCAGTTTTCTTTAGTCTCTTACTTCGGGTTATTTTGCTCACAAGCTTATCTTCACACATTTGCGGATATATTCCATTTCATACTTTTTGAGGAACCCGCGTAATATCAGCGCGTCGTAGGAATGGGTGTTGCGCATGCGCCACTTTAGCCCTGCAAGAAACAGATCATACTCCTACTATGCCGAAGGCAAGCTCCGCATCACCCTGTCGTTCATTGTAATTTGACTTTACCGTAGTAGGATTTGCAGCGTTATTTTTCCGGGTTGAGCCGCGGTGCATAGTGGGATACGTGCTGTCCAGCGGGCAGCATTGGCGCGTTATTTTGAACTAAACATGGAGCTGATACGCGCTTTGCAGTTATTGAAATTGACCAGTGTGTCTACAGGTACAGTTACATTTTATTACGAATATGTCCTGGGAACATAGCGATTTTGGTTGTAGTTTAATTAAACCTTAAATTATAAAGAAATCCAGACGGTGCTGTCATTCCGGGGGATTGTTGTGCTCTCGGGTCACTGTGTGTAAAATGTGTCGTTTAGTGTGTTTTAACGCGAATGAAGCTCTTCGTTTGACCATAACGGAGAAATAACACTTTCTTAAAGTTAAACATCGGTAATGTCTTGCTTTGTGGCAAAAGCAGTAATATTTCGTTTTTAAAAGAAGATGCCATAGTAAGATATGTTGACCTGTTTCAGCTTGGGTGGATGCAGTGTGGGATTTTGAGTTCACCCACACAGACCCTCTCGACCCTGTCATTGAGGAGGAGATCAAGGAAAATGCTGATGTTTTCAAAACAGTTTACATGCAATTGTTTCCTTTCTCCACCGAGGATGATGACGATGATGATAACACGCAGGTATTACATGTTACTTATTGTATGATTTCATCATGTCCAAAGGGGCGTTTCTAGACTACTGTAACTGGGGGGGCCAGGCAGGGGCCACTTATGCTTTTAGGGGGCACACTAACATTTGTTGTCATGATTATTTTTCATTCATTTTTTATTTGAAAACAAGTTCAGCTCAAAATTGCTCTGTTTTGGTGAAATATCATTCCAGATTTAGGGGGGCCAGGGGGGTGGCCAAGTGTGGCCCCCCCTAGAACCGCCCCTGCATGTCCATACCTCACCAAGAGCTATTTTATTACACAAACTCAGTGTGAAACATAATAGTCTTTCTTATATATCTTGACTGTGTTTTTATTCTGCAGAGTGTCTGGGTGGTGTTTGGTGAGAACGGTGTCTCTACCAAAGCACTGGTGGCTGTGCTTTCCTATTTCATTCTTAGCGCCAAAGGCAAAAGTCCCAGTCTTGAGCAAAGATTGTGTGGTCTAGAGGCAGCTTCACTTTATTTGTTGCTGCTGAAAATACCAGGTCAGTTTCCACATCTCAAGCATTGCAGATCAGATCAGATCCATCTGCTATTACTTTTACTGTTATCTACACAAATATCAGCGATAATACCCTGAATTGGCATTGTGGTTGGCTTTTTTCCTCATGTTTAGGGAGCGTTGCCAATAAGGTGTACCATCAGATCCTCTTTGACACCTGTCTTAACATGCCTCTGAAATGCTGGCCTCAAGACTCTGGGAGGAAACGGAAGAAAGATTCTGTGAAAAGCTCCCAGGGCGATCCAAAAACTGGCAAACGATCCAAACCGCCCAAGAAAGTGTCAGAGGAGGTAAAGAAATGTTTTGTGACCTTGTTGGTTTTTATATACCCTGGGTCTACATAGCTGTTTATTTTATATATTTTGAGTAAATAGGAAATTTGTGTTATAAACACTGGTCAGTGTATTTAGAAATAAACGTGTTAAGTCTGATAATAGCCATTGTTTCACTTGTATGTGTAAAATGTGCAGTAAACGATAAACAACATTGTAATGTCCAAATGAGTTGTAATATTAAGTGTATATGTTCTCATGGTGTGTCTGTTCCCAACAGATGCAGATCGACGGCGATGAAGATGATGAAGTGGAGGAAATTTTCTTTTCAGCACAGGACTTGCTGAAAATAAGGGAGGACATTGTCATGTTGATTCGCACACTCCTGCGACTCTTAGAGAAATTTTCTCTTAAAGACAAACCTCAGAGTACCGACGGCTGTGTTCAGGTCGGTGGTGATGCTCAATACAGAATAACTAACTTTCAATTCTACTATGCAGTCCTCTGCACAGCGAGGCTTTGCCATTGGTCATGAAATAGTATTTTGTTTAGTTGTTAATATAGTATTTACTTACAATTCCATTTGTTTCTTTTCCATTCATTGAGAATAAGTCAATAGAGCTCTGGTACAAAAGCTCTTCATAGTTTCTGCAGGCAATCATGCACTGCTATGTATTTTCAGTTATGTCATATTTTGGTATGACACATGGTAAAAGTCTGTCTGTCACATGCCGTTTATAGTGAAACAAGATACTTTGCTTTGTGAGATTTATGTATCTTCTATTTATTTTTACTTTTTCAGCTTTTCACAGGGCTTACTAACTTTGAACCAGTCATTGGGGATCTGTCATTCAGTCAGAAAAGGTAAATACAGAAGAAAACTCAAAATATTAAGAAAATGATAAATTCTTGCAATACTTATCTTCTCTTAAATAACATGACTGATGCAAACTAATCCTCTGAGAATTGTTATTTTTTCTGTTTATAAAGGAATGTCGACCAATTACAGAGCTTGCCTGAGCTGGCCTATCATGGACTGGGAATTCTTTGCTCGGCCATTCATGGCGAGGGAGATGAGGTGGGTGCGGAGTTCAATTTAAATCTGACATTAATCCTATTTCCAGATGTTGCTTTTTAGATAAAATATATAAGGCGGATAAATTATATAGACCACTCTATGTTTTTGCTTTGAAACCGTCTATAAGGAGCACCACTACTTTTAACTTGTTTTCATGTAAATGCATTACTTGATTCAATTGTTTGGCTTTTGCGTTTTACAGTGTCGCCGTCGAGTGTTCCGAAAGTTGCTGTATGTGATTCTAATGATGAAAACACAAGAGCGGTCCAAGCCGTGTCTTCTTGTCTCGTCTCAGGCTGTTCATAGTGCCAGAGACCATGCTATCCGTTTTATTAGGTTAGTTACTGCTTAACCTTTTTCCTTCATGTTTTTCATAAGCATTCTGTTTAAATGTTTAAATTCTGTGGGTTGTGTGTTCTAGCCACATTGTTGATGAGCAGAGAGAGACCACATTGCCACTTTTAAGGGTTCTTGTGCAACACATCTGTCATCAGGTTTGTCTTTGTTTTAAGATTTGTAAAAAACATTTTCATGCATCATTTTACATGAACAGTGATTTTGTTTGTGTTCCAGATGGTAGAGAAGTCGGAATATCGAGCCAGTGGAGCACAAGCTGTTGGGAAACTAATGGCTAAGATGCCGTGTCAGGACTACGCTGCCCTTGTTATGTGGCTTCATAACTACTCTAGAAACAATAAGGTTAGTATAACTGACATACTGATGTGACATTCAGTTGTGGGAGTAAATGAGGCATCACATACATTTTTCAGTTATTGGCACGATTGTAGAAATGGAAGTGGTTGAAGCTTGTTTAAAATAAACAGATTTTTGCATTGATGCACTAGTCTCTTACCGACTAAAAATATTATAACTCTGTGTTCAGGTGGCCTTCCGAATGTTTGCCCTGGATATCGCCATGGTGCTTCTGGAGCAGGACGAAAGGGACGTGGATGACACGGTGGACCCTGATATGGCAGTGTACCTGTCTCACAGGTTCCTGGTACACAACATAGTTTACGGTCATCGTAACGACATTTCGCCCTCGGTCAGAGGTCACGCACTACACTGCCTGGCCCTGTGTCTGGAGCTCCGTTCCCAGAACGCCACGAAATGTGTCCATGAACTCTTTTCCAACAGTATGTCTCCTGACTTTATAATTGCTTGCAGCTTGTTTCTATATGACTGGTTCTTCAGATCAGTGTGATTGAATACTGATCAAGCTCATTGTTTTTGCAGCAGGTGCTCAGACTATGCTGGAGACGGGCCGCTCTGAGCGTAAGACAGTTCAGTGTGTAAAATACAATGAGTCAGGTATGTTTTGAAAGGCAGTGGTTGCATAATTTGTTATTTGGTGTGGTGTTCCTTAGAAACTCTGAAGAGAGGAGAGACAGGACAGAAAACCGCCCTGACCTTCAGAACCATTGAGCTGACGAAGCACAAAAGCATCACGGCAACCTGCAGGAGTGACATCAACGTCACCTTACAGAGTGAGTTTAATGGCATTTTATATTTAAGTCTTAACTCAGTCTGTTGGTTATTATACAACTGTTTATTTTGTTATTATTTTTTAGATGAAGAAACTATGACTCTGTTTAAGAAGCATGTCAGTGACCCAAAAACCAATGCTAGGAAAAGTGCACTGGAGGTACAACACCCATTAATAGAGCCATATTCTTTTGTGAATATGTGTTTTATGTATAAAACATGACTAGTTGTATGTCAATAACATGGTGATTTCTAAGTGACCTGGTTTTTGCAGATAAACCACTATTCAGATTGAACCAGTTGTCTGTCTTAATAGCTAAAATTGTGTTTCATGTGTTTGTGTAGACTGTCATGAGTCTGCTAAAGCATGGGGTGATCTCATGCAGTGCAGAGAATCTGAGTATTCTGTCAGATCGCTGCAGGGATCCTGCTGTGTCAGTGAAGAAGAAAGCCATTCAGTGCCTTACGGATCTTCTCGCGGTGAGTTCCTTCTTTTATTACTCCACATTAGATGCTGCTTCAAATTCTCATCTTTTAAGTTTTCCTTCCCTTTTTTGGCTAACTAGTCAGCTGATTCTGTCACTTTACTGATAAAATATAAAAGCTAATATGGCACACACAAAAACTAGAATAGAATACCGCAGGGAGAATGTATTTTTGTTTGCAAAACCCAGAAGCGAGATAACATTTTAGCACTTCTGGTTCCATTCCCCAGAGTGAAATGGGTTTTTGGGTAAATGCATAAAATGATGAAACCTATAAATATCTTTGTTTTATTCTATAACATTTAACAAACCAGTTATAACCCGCTTTATCGTGTCTTAACAGCAGTTGCTAACAAGTTGCCTTTGGCGGGGATGTTAAACTTCATCAAACACAAAAAATAATGCAACATGGACACAAATCTCTAAAAAAGTGGAGGAAGATTCATTCACAGAATAATTTCTTAGCAGTGAACACATTTTTAGTCAAGTTTGAATGGTGACGTTGATATCGAGTGACTGTAGTGTAGTCAGTTTATAGCCTCATGTTAGCTTTTTACTTTTTGCCATAGGTGATTGTATTTATGGTTCAGAATTTATGGTTAAAGATTATCTTGATAGACAAATGCCCGCTTTCACAGACCAGGCTTGAAACTAGTTCCAGACTAAAATGAATGTTTTAGCTTTCTAAACTGAAAATAACTTACCCTGACATATCTTAAAATATGCCTGTGCCATTGTTTTGTCTCAAGATTTGATGTTTTTTTCAAGGCATTTTGATAAAAGTGACTTGCATATCTTAATTTAACTATGGCATAGTCCTGGCTTAAGCTAAGCCTTGTCTGCGAAACCGGGCCTAGACAAAGTGTTATAAACCTTTGTTAATCACAGAGCTAATTTTTTAGCAATCTTCCAAAAGTCTATGGGAAAAGTCCAAAGGCTTTTGTTCGAGGGAACCAGTGCTAACTTCCATGTTCTGGTCTGAGATTCTGATTGGTTGTGCCGTGTTCTAATCCAATGTAAAATTCCCCAAAACATACAGCTGAATCCCAGGGATGTAACGATTCACCGTGAGCCGGTTGAATGTCGATTATAATATGTGACCATTCAAGTCGGTTCAGATGTTAAATAATTTATAATACATGTTTGAACAGAAGGGGCCGCTGTGTTTACTGCACACTCTGTAAACGTGGATATGCTGGCATTTCTTAAAAAATAAAAACATTCCAATTTAGGAAAAGCACAAACAAAGTCTTAGTTTGTTTATATTATAGAGATTTTTTTATTTGATTTGGAATTAAAATTGCAATTTAGTTTTGTTATTTGACATAAAATATATTTTTATAAAAAAAAATTGCAGCATTAGGAGAATTAATATAATGGCACTTGTTCATTTCTAATTTGTCTCAATTCATTTAGTAAACATTTTTTTATCGTGAGATCAGTATCGTGAATCACATTGCATTGTGAATTGTTGCATCCCTACTGACCGCATTACATAAGTATTACTGCGCCACTATATTTTGCTGTGTCTGTTGCTTGGCAACCACTTTGTTTATGTTTCTGAAGAACTTTATTCTTTGGCAAAGCAAAATATTTTTTTATTAATTTTGTTTTATTTGCTGTGTTTTAGCTTATGAAATCTTGCTACATATATGCATATGCATATATATTTAAATCACTGTAAACTATGGTGTCTTGGGGCTTATTGCTTGAATATATTACACTGTATATACACAAACTCTGTGACCTCACCTCTGCATGTCATAATAACCTTCTTTCATTCAATCATCTTGTGTCTCCAGGCTCTGTCTGACAATTTGGAGGTACAGGAGGCGTGGCTGAGAGGAGTGTTGCCGGCTGTCATAGACTCTGAGAGCTCTGTGCAGGAGAAGGCTCTGGAGTGCCTGGACCACGTCATCCTCGCACACATTAAGAGTCAAGGCAAATATCATCATGGCGACACCTCTCAGAGACTAGCCTGGGACTTGCTGGGACTAATGTGTGAAAAGTGTGAAGACCTTAGGTAAGTTGCTCATCTTCTAACTAAACAGACACAGTCAGTTTAATCCGTTCCATGATTTTCATCTAACCGCCAGCATCACAGTGCATAGTGAGACACTTGGAATATGAATTGGGTTCCATTTGCATTGAAATTGTTCTATGTAAAGTGTCATTCAGACGCTTTGTCACTAGAAATTTGTCTAGTTTGATCCGGGTTAGGGCACTGCATAAACACTATCTTTAAGTGTCAATGTCATAACTGTTGTCATCATATCATCTCCTTATTCCCATTTTCTTTTCTTCTGCAGCCGTTATTTCAGCAAGGCTTTCAGCGTGTGGGCTCCGCAGCAGAAGTTCACTCCCGCCTTTGTCAACGGTCTGCTCTCACACACAGAGGGAGAGAGGGCTGCTGCCGCCTGGCTGCTGTTAGCCAGAATTGCAAGCTGTTCACCCAAACTCAACTATAGCACCGTGCTAGAGACCTGGGAACGCACAGTCAGGTCAGAAAAGAGATATAATGAAGCAATGTCAGGTTATGTGAAATTGAGATCTTTTAAACCTTTTCTTTTAAACTGTTTCATTTGGGTGTAAACATGGTCCCCCTTCTTGTGTAAATTAAATTTCAGTTGGGTTGGGAATCAATAATCAATTCCAATTCGGAATCGAAAAGAATAATGCTGCATTCCCACCAGACGCGAATGAAGCGTTCAGCGCGAGTGATTTACATGTTAAGTCAATTCAAAGACGCGATAGACATCCTGATCTGGAGCTTTCTCTAGTAGTGACGTGATTATAACGTAGCGAGCGTAGGCAGAAATTCGAAACAACAATGGAGGACAAAGTCATCGTCGCTGTACGACACATCGTTCTTGCTTTAATCAAATTAGGAATAAAAAGGATCTTGCTTGGAAGAATGTGAGTGAGGAGGTCGGACAATCTGGTACATTTTAACAAAATCCATGTCAGCCATTTCGCAACGAGAATGGAGCCGCCTGGCATAAGCCCCTCCCATGACGCGAAATCGCGTCTGTTGTGAAGTGAATTTCAAGTGCGAATGAACCGAATTTCACGCGCGAGTAAACTCAAAATGTTCAAGCGTCCAACTACGCGCGATTTACCGCATCTAGTGTGAACGCCCAGTAAGAATCGGATATTTGATCAATTCCTTTTATCAATTTCTGTGTGCATATTTTCAGAAATGTGCATGTGTTAACTTCTGATCTGCTGATATCGCAATAAAAGCGCTTATGAAAATTAACCATATTTTTTACTATAGTAAGCATAGTTTAACTATAGTATTTGCAGTAAAGCACAGGAACCACAAATTTACCATAGTTTCATTATAGTAACTACAGTTAAACCATGATGTAGTTAAACTATGTTTCTACTACAAATTGTAATGATCAGACAAAACATGGTTGCTATGTGTAAAACAGTGTTAATAAATATACAGTATATATATATATATATATATATTTGTAAACCGGTCAATAAGCTGGCTAAGTGACCATTCAGGTTAATATCAAAATGTTTTACTTCAACTGTGGAATCGAAAATGGGAATCGATAAGAATGGAAATCGATAAACAGAATCCGAATTAATTTCTATAATTCTAAACGAAACCCAACCCTACATTTCAGAGTACATTAATTAAAATAAACTTATGGCCAGAAATAAAAAAAATTAAAAGTAATACTGTTGTTGTCCTGCTTTGGTGTAAAACAGGCTTATTGTGTGCTGAGAGGTAATATAGAAAAAAAAGAGATTAATGAATGTGTGTCTTTATATCACAAATTTTTTTATTTTAATAATTTAGTGTTCGACAGAGCATAGCCTCATGCTTTGCACATTCAATTTTAAATTATTTTTTGTTTTTTCTTTGTGTTTTGATCTAGATTTGTGATCCAGATTTTATATTTGGTGTAATTGTTTTTCTTGAATTGTTTCCAGGTCACCAGTCGTTTCAGTTACAATGACTTGTCATATCTTGAGCGTTATGGGTGACATTTCCCCTAATCTCAATGATGACACTAAAAGCAGAATTGTAGGTAAGTGTTGTGTGTTGTGCTTGCAAGTGTGTTTGCATAATATTTATTAAATCTCAATATAACTTTTTGCATATTTTAACTTATATATATATATACTGTATAGATGATCTGATGGGCTGGTTAAAGAGTTTCAGTCTGCCTTTGGAGGTGATCAGCTCCTGTGTGGATACCCTGCTTAGATTTGCAAAGTCAGATAGCACTCAGGACACCATGGTAAAATCAACCCACAGCCAAGAAGGTCTTAATTGTGCCATAGTTATAATATTAATATATTTTAATTAATATTGTGGGTGTGTTACAGAGGTTCTTAAATTGTTTCTGTGGAGAGCTGGTCTCAGTGTGTGAAGCATATCTGTCCAGTGTCATTCTAAATGAGAAGGGAACAGAGAACATCAATGAGGACCTGCTGGTACAAAACTCGTATAAAAGAAATCCTATCATACCTTTTTGTATTTTTTGATATCTCCGAGATCGTAACTTTTATTCTGTTATCACAGGTGAAGCATCTTTACACACTTGGTGTTGCTTCTCTCCATTGCCCCTCTAAAGTGGGGAAGAGAATTTTCCTTCTGGTTCAGTCCATTCTCACTCCCTCCGAGCAGTCAGGTGAGCCATGGAGCTCTTTTAGCTTTGTTGAACTCCTATCCCAGCATTCTTATCCGCACAGACTGAGATGAATTCTTGTAGCTGTTATACAGTAATGCTGCTTTGTTTTTTTCAGGTCAGGCTGAAGGAGATGAGCTGCCTGCCAGCCAGCCTCTGTCTCAGTTCAAAGCCAATTCTATGCCCACAGTGGTCCGAGCACATGCTGTTATTGCATTAGGTGCGAAACTCACAACCACTGTCTTTGCTTCCGTATATTTTATGTCTTGTTATAAAATGTTGTGTTTTTGGCTTCTAAGGCACTTAAATTAAATCTAATCTGGCTCTCGTGTTGTTTAGGTGGTGTGATCTTTACTAAACGTCCTGTTTCAATGTGTCTAACCTAGTATGGTTTGATCTTTATTGTTTGTGTCTCATAGGTAAGTTGTGTCTGCAGCATGAGGAATTGATGTTAAAGTATCTGCCGGTGTTTGCACGGGAACTGGAGGTGGGGACAGAGCTGGCCGTCCGCAGTAACGTGGTGGTGGTCATGTGCGATCTCTGCGTGCGTTACACCAACACGGTGACCCGGTATATACCCAATATCTCAGCCTGCCTGAGAGACAAAGAGCGCATCGTGAGAGAGCAAACCCTCATTATGCTGACAAACTTACTACAGGTATATTTGTCAATCTTTGGGAAGTCCTCAGTGATTGCCATTTTTTATCAGACAGGCTTGCATGTAGTTAAAAGGTTTTAAAAAGTAACCAAAATAAATATTGTTGATTTTTTGTATGTAAAAATCAGGTACATGGTTAAAATGATAGTTTACCCAAAAATTAAAATTCTGTCATCATTTTCTCACCCTCTTGTCATTTCAAACCTTTATGACTCTTTCTTCCGCTAAACACAAAAGAAGATATTTTGAAGAAAGTTGGTAACCGAACAGTACCGGCACCCATTCACATCAGTATAGGCACAAAAGAAGTGAGAGGTGCAGGTTACCAACATTCTTCAAAATATCATCTTTTGTGTTCTACAGACAAACGAAAGTCAAACAGGTTTGAAACGACAAGAGGGTGAGTAAACGATGACAGAATTTCCATTTTTGGGTGAACTATCCCTTTTAGTAATTATTACATCATTATTCACAATTGTATTAATCTAATCTAATTACAGTAATGCATTATACCCATCAATACTGTAGTCATAAATATCATCAGTGCATCATCAGCTTTTTGTTCTTTAACAGGAGGAGTATGTGAAATGGAAAGGTGCGCTATTTTTCCGATTCGCTGTTGCTCTCGTGGATTCAGATCCTGCCATTGCAGAGTAAGAAACTAAGGCTTATCTACCTATTTATCTTTTTAATGGGATTATTTGCTTTGATTGATGAATTTGTTTTTGTTTTTAGTCTCTGTGAATACTGCCTGGTTGATCTCCTGCTTAAGAAGAGCCCTCTCATGTTCTCCCAACACTTCATTGAGTGCATTTTCCACTTCAACTCTTATGAGAAACACAAGAAATATAATAAATTCTCTCAAACTGAGAGGTACATGCTGAAATTCTTCATGACACGAGATATATTTGTTTGTTTCGCAGTGGTTTGAAATCAGTGTTTATTGTAATGTGGTATGTTTGAGGTTAAGTTCTAAAAATGTGCGTTTGTGTTTCTCTTCAGTGAGAAAAGCAAGTTTTCTTTGAAAGGTCCACAGAATCAAGGCAAACGTTTCAGAATCTACAAGTTCCTACTGAAAAACTTCACAGATGAGCAACGCTTCAATATCACAACTAAAATTTGCCAGGACATCCTCGGTGAGAGCTCTGCTACAGTTTGCTTGCTTTTAGAGATGTAATAGAATTATCGATAACGCGTTATCGCAATAGCAAAATGTTCTCAATATTATCATGACTCACTGTATGAGACGATAGGTCTTCCGGGCCTAACATAAAGAATGTTCGAAAAAACATTTGGCAAGGTCCATCTGATGCAATTATTTTATTTTATAAAAGACATTTTTATGTGTTTTATCTTGTACTATAACTCATACCTCTAAACAACATTTATGATTAGGGGATAAAGAAAAGAGGATACTTATAGCATGTTTCCAAGTCATCATTTGTCATTTTAAATATTGCAACAAATATTGTTATACTGAGGGATTATCGTACAGTGAGATTTGGATATTGTTATATCCCTACTTACTATAGTATTCGTGTCAGGGTTGTGTCCCAGCGGGAACAGCAAAATTGTGTTTTTATTTACTATATTATCTCATGATGCCCTTTTTGCCTCTGTCATCTATTCAGAATACAAGAATAATCATTTTTAAATCAGAGCTGTAGTTTCAGTAGCAGAGCAGGAAAAACTGTACTGTTTCATCCCGGTGACACTTACACATTCTTCTACTCTCAAGCCTGCTTTGTCGACTCTGAACTGCCTTTGGACTCCGATGGCTCCGAGTTGCTTGCAGACACATTTGATGTGCTCTCCCTAAAGGAGATGAAGCTGTCAGCCATGAGCGGCCCTGCGGCAGGCGAAGAACCTCAGGAAGACGAGATGGCCATGGCTAAAGCCGTCTTACAGGTGGCTCAGAAAAAATTGATCACACAGGTAAGAAAACAAGCTGCTGGTAAAGGGAGGAGGGGAACCGTTGTAGGTCCTGTAATGGCTGCAGCTAAACCAGCATGAGGTTTTGAACTTGTTTATTCTGTGTGCAGGTCCAGAAGAAGAACTTTGTGGAGAATGTTATTCCAATCATCATCAGTCTGAAGAATATGCTGGAAGAGCAACACTCGCCTGTTCTCAAACACATCATGGCCTACCTGCAGGTGATGCATCCAAAAAATCTTTAACTGCATCTGACAAACCTTTGTGTGTGCTTGATCTACCCTATCTGTATATGCCACTCGTTTTTGGCACAAACCTATCGATGTGTGTGAGACAGGTGACCATGCAGGACTATCGTTCGGAAGTGAAGGAGCTGTTCGCAGCTGATGAGCAGTTGGCTGCAGAGGTGGAATATAACATGAAGCAGTTTGAAAAGCAGAAAAAAGAACAAGAGGAGCAGCAGATGGAGAAGGAACTGGCCAACTTCACACTGTCACCCAGACAAAACGTCAGTCAAACATACACATGAAAAAGTGGCAACAGTGATTCTAGCTGCCATCGGTTTCCTTACTGTTGGTGTTTCAAATATGTTTATTTCTGTCCTTTATGTGGCGATTACACTTTAGGGTAATGCTGTGGCTTCTCCTGCCCAGGCAGCAAATGTCGGACACCAGTCGGGTTTTGCCACACCTCTTCCGTCCTGGTAAAAGGGGACCCAAACAAACCCCTAAATCTGCTGATGCTCTAAGGTAAAATTAAGCCACTTAATATTGAACAGATCCCCTTTAACAAGAATTTGGTTATGAATATTCATATTTGCTTAGTGTTTTACATTGTATTTATGTTGTTCTTTCTGTTAGACGGCGCACTTTTGCTGGCATGGTAACCCCCGTCAGGAGCCATCCTTCCTTTACAGTGATTTCGACCGGTGAACCAAATAAAAACCCTTTATCTTTTCGCTACAGAACAATATAATTTATACAAATGTTGCATAGTTCTGATGTTATCAGTTAAATGATTTGTAAGACTCCTTTCTTCTCTACTGACAGGACGAGCAAAACAGGTTGGGAGAGCCATTAGTACTCCACAAGGTACGATTCGTATTACGCTTTCAGACCAGCATATGCTTAACTTAGTCCATATTTAGCGTTGATTCTTTTTCACATATCATTCTTGTTGAACCATTCTCATTTAGTTCATCCAGCTATAACAAAAAATTTATCTTTGGTTATCACATTCAGATTTGCCTTTATTCTGGTAGGCCATTTTTTCTGGATCCAATCTATAACCCATTTATTAACTTAGATATAACATTTATTTTTCTACTTTAAAATCCGGTTTTGTTGTGAAATGCATCAACCTCAAGTACTGTGACAGACTTTCTTTGAGGAACATTTATCTTTTCTGTTTCTTTTTAGCAAGCATCAACGAGGTGACGTTTGGAGAGCAAGTCAGTGCAATCTGCAGTGAATCTGGAAGAGGTATGTTAATATATGAACCTGTTCACCGTTGTTCAATGGTTAAGACCTTTCCATTAGATTGGCTTGGTGGCAGTGGTGTCATTGTTTTGTGCTGAAAATTCAGTGCTTGAATGTAAAAGTGGCATGTTGAGAACATTTAAAGACTGCCGTACTTGTTAATGGAATCTCGTGAACATTTTGAAATTTGTCTCTGGTTACAGGCAGCAAGAATGTGGAGGAAGAAGAAAGCATTTTACATCTGATGTCACCAGAGAAAGAGTAAGTACATTTTACATAATTTGAGCTGAATTAACAATATTCCATTACTTAAACTACACCAACATGCTAAATATTAAAATATAATTGGATGGAAGCAGATGAGAACTGCTTTTGTGACAATTTTGCACTATTTGTATTTTTTTTCAGAAAACCAGTGCCCAGGCAATGGAATGTGGAATCTCCTCTTGTACAAAAAATTAGATCCAAAAAACGTTTGTAGTTAATGTGCATATATTGTATTTTTGTACCGTAAAATGAGCCCTTTTGATTACTGTCCCTCCCCTGTTTGAATGATGTTTGACACGTCAAAGGCAATTTTATTGAATGTGCTTTTGATGCTGTCTCACGGGTCACATTCTTCTGTTAAATGTCATATGAAAAGCATCAATCCAGCCATTTCTATCAGTAGAGAATGTGCAGTGACTAAAGGATGTGTTTTATATGAGTGAAATATATTAAAGGAAACAAAAATAATCTCTCTTTTAGCTGTTGCTTTTTTTGTTTTGGTTTCAGTGTATTTTACAATGCTACACATGCATGCGTACTTTTACGTCAATACTGTAATAACTAGGTACCACCCTAGTTACAGTAGGCCTTGTCAGTTCTTTTTGGGGTAAGTACACTGCAAGTCTTACCCAAAATATTTTACCTATATAACATCGTTTTATTGGAGGGGGTTCAAGATAATATACTATTGTATCTTGAGTATATATAGACCACTTTGAGTGACGTAAACAAAGCTGGTCGTAAGAGCTCGCAGGCGATTGTTTTCGCCCGGAGGAAATCGTATATGCTCGTATAACTCCTTATGTATTTTGTCTTTTGACGTCGTCTTAATTACGTCCTTACAACGTATTTGAAGCCTACTGCTTCGTATGCAAGAAAGAAATTAACCTGGGAATGTTGGGTGTGCGATTTTTATGTTGAGATGCAGGTCTAAAATTAAATTCATAATGGTCTTAAAAGGGTCTTAAAAATAATATATAATAAAAGTTTTGGCTCAAAGTCATTTTGGGTCACTATTGACTCCCATAGGACAAAAGACAACTTTCGTGGCAGTGGTGAGTGACCCTTAGTTACAGACTTTCATTAAAATATATTTACTATATATAAAACTATTTCTTTAAAATGCAGGAATGAATCCCCTGTGAAGGGTGATGTCATCAACAGCAGCTAGCTGTTCACAGTTTGGTTCCGTACACACCAAATAGAATTTCTGTTGTGGTCACAGAGAATTGTTGCGTTATAACAGTTATGTAAATAATGGATTTGTAATGGGTATGAATTGTATGGTCTCTATTGCAGGTCTTCTGTTTTGCTGTGAGACCCAGAGGAAGACATCAAGAGGCCTTGGACAGATGTTGGCCTCGACCACACTGACATTTCTGCTGTTCTATGGATAGACTGACTACCATGTTATTAAAGGGATAGTTCACCAAAAATCATCATTTACACCCCCTCATGACATTTCAAACCTGTGACTTACTTTCTTCATCAGAACACAGACGATATTTTAACTAATGTTGGTAACAGAAAAGTTTTCTGTTTGTAGTAAAGTAACACTTGTATCACTAATCTGATGTAATTTTGTTTGATTAATTTAAATCAGATTAAATTGTTCTGTAAAATAATAAATACAAAAATACTCAATGAAACATTTTTGTTTTTCTTTAAGTATCTGGGAGACCTGGACACGTTTCATATCACGTTACTAAATTTATATAATCTGTCAAACAAGCAATTTCTCCATTATGCTTATATAGAATTGTGGAGCCTATTTACATGTTTAGACTTGAGTAAATGGAACATAAAAAAATGAAATCTGTTATCCAAAAGTTTCCTACACCCCATGACGATTTGCGCGAAAGATGGGAGAAACCATTAAATGTAAACAAACGCATTTCTGCCGTATTTCAAGTCATTCGTTTATAGCAGAATGTGAATTTACACACTGACAGCACTTCTAAACTACATCAGTATTCTGTCCACTATGTCGATTGTTTGCTTTTTGAAGATGTGGTAAATAATAATAATATATATTTTTTGTATTTAAAAGCGAACTAAACTCTTGCATGAAAGGTTAGCGTTCTTATGATGTACGCCAGGTTTTTATTACATCTTTATTTTGATTTAAAACGTTAGATTAAAAAATAAAGTATTACTATTTAATACATACTCCAGAGTTTTGCACGATGTTTCTAGTCGTATATGAGTGTATTTAATTCAAGTTTTAAATAGGCTATCACGGGTTTAATTCCAGGTTCGCCAGAATATCAGCACGAGCTACATCTGTCAGCGGAAGTGGCGAGAACTTCGTTGCCAAGTAACTATAAACAGTCCACGAGAAGAGCTTAGCCGTCATCTGTCCGGTTTAGACACGAGAATTAAAATATATAAACATAATGAGCGCTTTTATTTTATTTATTTAGTTTGCACGTATTTTGTAAGTACATTAATTCTCATCTCTGCTGACTTTTCAACAAATTTAGCCCGGTATTTAGTTTGATGTTATGTCGATAACAGATGTACTATTTAAATGCATTTAAACAATACATGTTAACATATAAAGAACGACATTTGTCAAACAGTTATTTACGTAGTATGCTGTAATAATGTATCATACAGTTTAGCGGCAAAACACGAGACTTCATGCAGGTTGCCTAGCGACCATGTAGGCTAGTTCTGTTGTATAACTGCAACTCTATCACGAACATTTTCTTTTCGTGAATGTGTCTCATAAAGTTTGCTTTTCAGATATTACTCAGAGGAGAAACTGTTGTAAGTGGTTGAGAAGCACATACAACAGGAGGGAAGTTAGGTCATGTACTCTTTTCAGAAAGGGATAGAAACTCCCAGAAGTCAAGCAGGGTCAGAGCAAGATCATGACAAACAGAAGTTATCTGGGACGGTTATGTCTTTACCTCTGCCTACCAATCTACCTGCTTCTCTGACGCCTGTTGATATGGACCAGCTGAGGGCTAGACTTATCTCAGTGCCCGGCCGTCCTCAGGCGAACCAAGATGTTCTGGTGTTCCCGCACAGGACCAAAGCTCAGGAGAGGCAATGGGCGGCACACAGACCAGCACAAGCTGAGATGTTGGTAAGGCATAGCGCTACAATAAAGAGTTTGTGTGTGCATTGATTCATTCCGTTCAGTTGTCACAATTATTTATTAAATTGCTTCTTGGGTGTGCTGTGTATTAATATTAAATGTCATTTTTAACTTGGGGCAAAAAACAATTATTCAAAAGTTCAAGAATTCGATATTTGAAAAGTATTGTACAGTGTCAGTCAAAGCTAGATTGTTTTCAAATTTTTGTGTGGAGTGAACATTAAAACATGCAATCAATCATTATTTTGGTGTCTCCAAAAGGCCCTTTTTTCTATAATACTTTTTTTTATAATGATCAAAATTAGGCCTACTAACTCACATTCTGTTTCATTTATTTGAACTTGCAGACAACACTTTTTTAAGTGGCTTTAGACAAAAAAGTTTAAGTCCAGCAACATTTTTACTTTGCATATCTGATTTTAGACTTGTTTTGTAAATATATAAAAAAAATGTATCAGTTGTTTAAATGAGCTGTTTATAAAATGAAAAACAACCACCAGTTTGTACTGTAAAAGCTTTGACTGCTTCATTTTTTTTTACTTTAGCCTACTCTAAAGAGACGCATGAATGAATCCAAGACACCGGAGAAAACCCAGAACGTCATCTTCAGCCCTAAGATGCCATTTTCCTCACACGGCACCCAGTCCATAAACCCCACCTCGGAAAGAGGACCATCAACGCTGCAGCTTCCCAGAATTCCCGACCATGCCAGACAGGTCTGACCACATTTTTGATATATGTGATTCATGCATTTCCATCTCTGCTGTGGTTGAGCAGTGGATCTATTTTATGCAATGATATCAGGTGCAGTTGACTCAGGGCACATTCAGTGTCCCATCCCCTCCTAAACAAACAAAGAGCTCATCCAGAAGTCGGCCTGGTACAGCGTCATCTCTGAGCAACATCCCCTTTCCAACGCTGTCTCCCTCCATGCTGTTCAACTCTGCAGAGGATGTAATCCGTGCCGAGATGTGCAGCCCGCCTGACATCATTCAGACCATCCGGAATAACCCTCATTTGAGATTCCTCTACATGATGTCAGCGGTGCCTAAATCATCCATTAAATACGACCCATACAATCTTAAGTAAGAAAGAAATATAATCTCATATCTACATACCCGTGCGTGCCATATGCTTCAGATGAGAATGTGCCATTTTCTGTTATTCTGTTGCATTGATAGATACGTAACTATTAAAATAAAAGTTCACCCAAAAAATAAAATTCTGTCACCATTTACTCACCCTCAAATTCTTCCAAACCTGCATACATTTCTTTGTTATTTAAATCACAAAATAATATATTTTAAAGAATGTGGGAAACTAAACAGTTCTGGGGCACCATTGAGTACTCAGTTATACCCCAGATCTGTTTGGTTACAAATATTTTTTTTTTGTGCGTTCAGCAGAACAAAAAAAAAATGTACACAGGTTTGGAACAACTTGAGGTTGAGTAAATGTTGACAGAATTTAAATTTTTGGGTGAACTGTCCCTTTAACTGTGGAACAAACCTTTGTCACATCTAAATTCCAATTTCTTTCAACAGAATTGTAACATATGACAATATCAACAAGTCTGACTACTACACGATCAGCTCACATGCGGTAATGCACTATTGTGGAGCAGAGGTTGATATTTTGCCCTTAGAGCGTTGGGAGCAAGAATACAGATATCACCAGCGGCTTCTGCGGATCCCGCTGTTCACCCTCTTCCGCAAGTGGAAGGCTTTTCGTGTGTGGCGTGCCAACGTGCGCTCCAAAAACATCAGCAAATGCAGGCGTTCCCTGCAAGAGAATCTCTTCATTCTCAATGAGGTTTCGGTCCAAAATCATGTGTTTGTGTATTTGAATTAATATAAAACAGTGATTTTAAAATCGGTCTGTCATATATATCTCCATTCAGTCTCTGAGACCAGCACTGACTGACATCAAGGAGATGTGCTATCACATCAGTGACATGGCTCTGTGCCGACTGGAGAAAGACCACACATACACACTCAAAGAATTTCAGAGTGCGCAATCCGAACAACTGGAGCAGGTGAAAGAGTTCAATTCTGTATTCGTGTGTATCCTGAATATTTGTGGCTGTATTAACAATACCGTATGTCTGTTTTCTAGGTGTCCTCTCGTCTTGAGAAGTTCAGGGAGCTGGTAATGGAAGTGGCTAGAAGTTCCTGTCAAAATGCTTTGAAAGAGTCTGGACACACACCTGACTATGGAGACATGGAAACTGGTGATCACCCACATACTGTATTCAAAAACAATGATGTGTTTAATAGCCGTTATGTTAGTATTTGAGTAATTAGAGATATGTGTTATATACTGCAAGCGTTTGTTTTTATATGATGTATTATAGATGGTGATGATGCATTAGCGTCACCTGGTTTTGGATTATACTTTGAGGACGCACCTGACAAGATGACTTACACTCAGCAAGCCAACAAACGATACCATTGCAAACGCCTTACAAGGTTAGTGAAACTACAAACAACACTACTATAATACAGACAGTATACTTCCCAAAACAGGACCTGGCTAGGTGTTCGCACTTATCATCAACAGAGTGATGCATGTGGTGCATCACTTTGGGTATTTGGAGATTATTGCCATTGGCTTTTACCAGTACCTGGGGTCACCTGGGCAATAGAGCGGTGTGTTAGCGCCCCCCTTGTGTCAGTCAAAACCTACAGTGACAATGGCCTTGTCAATGTTAAAAAATGGAATAATTTTGACAAAAGTAAACAATTTATTCAAAGGACACCTCACAAAAAAATACAAATGCTCATTATTTATTCCTCTTTTTGTCATTCAAAGCCTGTATATGGGTAGATGACAAATAAACCACACCGTGTGTCCCATGGTGTGACAGTACAATTTTTGAAAACAAACTGTTAATAATATATTATTTTGTATGATTAATATTTATGAATAGCATAAGAGACATTTATCTATGTCGCACCATAGGTCACATTCTTTGACTAGTATGAGGGACACCAAAGAATGGAATTGCATTCAGAATGGAAATCAATGAGGGGCCAATATTGTTCGGTTACTAGTAACACAAACATGAACCAATGAGATTCAAAGTTATCCCTCTTGTCATTTCAAACCTTTATGACTTTCTTCCTCTGCAGAACACAAAAGAAGGTATTTTGAAGAATGTCGGTGACCAAACATCAGCGGTAGCCACTGACTTGGATTGGTTTTGTGTCCGTACAATAGAAGTGAATGGGCACCACCGTTGTTCAGTTACCAAGATTTTTCAAAAAATCTTCTTTGGTGTTCTGCAGAAGAAAGTCAGGTTTTAAATGACACAAGTGTGAGCAAATAATGACAGAATTTTCATTTTTGGGTAAACTATCCCTTAACTGGGTGGGGCTAGTAAAACCAAGGTTCGATGGGGGTTTGATTGCCTGAATGCACTGTAAATGACATAGAATAAAGGCGTATATACGATAAAAGGGCATTTTAATTCAGGCTGATTATTTGTCTTGGGCTCCACAGTTTCATCAGGCTGGCTGATTATATGATCGTGAACACAACACACATGCTTGTGGTCAATTCGGTCAGTAAGCTGCTGAGTGTGTTTCAGGAGCACATCACACACACACCTCCACACGATCTCATCCAAAGCTGGACAAGGAGTGAGTCAGGCACTGATCTTGATGTAAAGGTAACCATTTTTTGAGTTTGTATGCTGCATTATGCCATATTTGGGCTGTTTTGTGAAAAAGCGAGACATTTGTTGTAGTCTGTACCTAAAATGTATGTGGTGACAGGACACTGCAGAGAAGAACGTGAATGCTCCTCACCAGCCGATGTTCATAACCGAGCTAATACTGGACACACACTCTTTATCATACCAGCCATCTGTTGATGACTTCCAGGTTTGTCTTTCTTGTGTTTTCGGTGCAAGCAAGCAAGTATGAGATTGTGTGTGTATCTGACATCAGTGTTTGGCAGGAGTGTATTGGAGAAATTACTGGCCAGTTTCAAGAAACCGTTTTATCTCTGGATACCCTAATGCAAGACACCTACTTTGATGCGTTCACTCAACCCATCATCAACAAAAAGGTCAATGATTCAAAGCCCTTCATAATCAGATTCTTGGATGAGGGGAAAGACCGTTTATTTACTGTTGTTTTGTGCGTGTGTATGGTGTTTCAGGTAGAGAAAAAGACATGCGGGGATGGCCCCAGTCTTGAGGAAATCCTGGAGGATGACAATAATCTGCAAAACATCATTCTAGACATTAAGGTCCTAAAAAGAAATTTAAATTGATATTTCATTTGAAAATAAATAAAAATTCACCCGCTTACCATTCAAACGTATTACTTTCTTCCTTCTGTGGAACACAAAATAAGATATTTTAAATGTCTCAGTGGTTTTGTGTCCATTTAATGGAAGTCAATGGGAACAAGTAACTGTCTTTACATATTTAGTTGTATTTGAAGAGTTTGTTTCCAAAATGAGATAACTCTGTTTTAAAAATCATTTTTTTTATTGTTATCATGCTTTTATTGTGTTTTATTTGTTATTTAGCTGTCCTTTTTGTGTTATTATGGCTTAAATCAAGACAAACAAACTGCAGTTTTATTAGAATGCACAATAAAAAAACTAAAAGTTATCTCATTTTGGAAATAAACTCTTCCTTTATATGATGTACAAAAATTGACATACTTCATTTTGTATTCCTTGCTGATGATAGATTAAAATGTTTTTCCTCTGTTAGCAATCTATCCAGGTTGCATTCGATGCTGCAAGTGTGTTTGCTCATACATTTGAGCCATTCAGACTGTTTTACAAAGAGAATGAAGACCTGGACATGGAAGTTCTCAAAAAGCAGGACCACGGTAGATCATCCTTAACATTATAATAAACGTTATCAAAACTATGACCGTTGCACACGTTTCATGTTGTCTTCATGTGTGCGTTATGCAGATGTTGCATTTTTTGAAAGCAGTCTGGAGAAATATCACAGAGAGCATAAAGAAGCTTTAGCCATTAAACAGAAAAGACCCCTGGGAATTCTGATGGTGGATACTACACAGCTCAAGAAAAAACTCATACCATCTCCACTGCGCTGCCTAGAGGTTACACAATTACAGAAACACATGCAAAAAAACTATAGAATTAATCCTGTTCTATGTGTTGCCCCACAGTGTCTTCTTAGGTTGAATGCAAAGACGACAATTTTGTTCTCCAAAAGTTAATTTACAGAAACTCATTTATGTGTCATTTGGGTATCAAAACATTTCTTAGGAGAAATAAAGTGACACAAATGAAACGATTGTTCATAACTCAGATAATTTGGTCTTGAAAATTTTTACTCGGATGAGTTTGCTTTCATTCTGCATTGAGTCATTTGGAGTGTTGGCAAATCTCTGCACACTTTGAGACATTGTTTTCCTCCAGGTCATCAATGACATCCTCCCTCGCCTGGCGAAGAAAAAGATGGATGACATTATTGCCGAAGCTCAAGATGCCCAGTTCAAACTGGGCTCTGTTCCGACAATAACCATCGAATACGTCAATTTTCTCAACTTCCTGGAAGAGATTCAGAAGAGGGCAAGAATTCCTCCAAATGTTCAGAATTTTAGCATCTGATGTTTAATGGCTGTTTGTTCATATCATTTGCTCCTTTACTTAGATTGAGGTGCTGGAAAAGGAGACAGAGATTGTCTGTCAGATGTACAAGTTGATCGAGTGTTATTCAGTCCCCACACCCCCTGAAGATGTTGCTGTGTACGCCACATTGCCTTCGTGTGTAAATGCCGTAAGGAACACCACCGACAAGGCGGTGGAAGAGCGTGACTCTAATGTTGACAGATTTTGCCAGCATCTCCAGCAAGACATCAACAAACTCACCAACAAAGTGCAGGAAGTGAAGTCGCAAGCAGAGGTGATACACTTTTGTTTTTCAAATTTTTACTGATACATATTTTCCAGTCCTTCCTTAATTTGGATGCTCACAGCTTTTTATGGATTTTGTTTCTTCAGAACCATCAGATCCTTGACATAAACGCAGATCGCTCAAATATACGCATGCTGCTGGCAGGTATTCAGATCTCCATCGATGAGCTCCAAACTCAGTCGTTCCAATTTAAAACTTACCAGAAGAACTTTAAGGTCAGTGTGGCACTATGTCTTCAGCTGTATTCTTCTTTGTCTTGTTTAGTCTGGATGAGCATAACTCATTTTAGGCTACTGTCCAGGTTGGACTTAAGATCACCTTATTCTGTTTTTTATTTCTTAAATGTTGGTTAATCTATATAGAGTGCATATACACAAAACATGCCAGAATCAATTATACTTATAAAGAATTGTAAAAGTTGTGTTTGGTTGTGTAGGTGGAGGTGACCAAATATGAAGCTCTGGAAGAACTGAGCGCTGAAGTGAAGCTGAAGCAGTTACTGTGGGACTCTCTGGAAGAGTGGGAGAGTCTAGAGAACAGCTGGAAGCAGGTCAACATTAACCCCTTGTGTTATAAAATGGTGTAAATGTGGCTTTTTTCTGATTCATCGGAATAAGTAGTATAGATTCTCAAAATAATCAGCCATATAAAATAGTAAATCAAACTCTTGTATTGGAAAAGAAACTCATACATTCGTACACGCATGTTCACATATGTGGCAGCCTTCCAAAATGCTAAGATTTTTTGAACTTTAGTCTGAAGCAAAAGCAATTTCAGTTTCTAATGAAAGACATACAAAGCACCATTTACTATGAAAATATTAATGACCATAATACAGTAACAAACAAAACATGATTATTTGTACATATTAATTTTAGTTGTTGTTAAGCTGTTTGTATCAATAGTATAGCCTATTTTTTGTACCGTGCAAAAGTCTTAAGCATGTTAGTATTTAACCCCCAAAATGGTTTTAAGCCAATTGCTTTTTTCTTTTGGTGTACTGTGTCAGGCAATATGAATTTACATTTCATGACTTTCTTTTGCCATTATTTGTAATAATACAGTGACTTTTTTGCACTAAAAAGTGTGACAACAGCAGCTGGTGCTCCACACAGAGATCTGGTCTCACCATCATCAAGTCCATCTACTATTACATGAAAAAAGAGAGAAAAAGCTGAGTCAGACAAACACAGAAGCGCGGTGGCAATGGCATTTGTGAAAATTCGGTCTCTTCCACACAAGTAAAAAATATTTGTCAGCTCATGTCACTAACGCGAAAATAACGAACTTTTCCCGCGAGTAATAACGAGCGTGGAACGCGATTGTGCGCGTTTGCTGTTAACCCAGCACCAAAACAATCGCATTCCTCTGTCTTTATTTCTCGTCGGAAAAGTTCGTTATTTTCGTGTAAGTGACGTGAGCAGACAAATATTTTCAACTGTGCGTAAGAGATTGACCCGCGTTCGCGGCAATCGCGCCTCCCGATCTGCGTCATTCGCATCGCCGGCCGCGAGGTCGCGTCTATTCGCATCTTTGCATTGACTTTGTGTGCATTTTACTCGCGCAAATCGCTTAATTCGCGTTTGGTGTGAACCCCCAATTGTGTTAAGGAGATCAAGACCGAGTTCATGTTTATAATTGCACTCTTAAACAAATGCACTTTAAGCTATTTTGATATTAAAGTGTCCTCTAAATGTCAATAATCTCTTTGCTGTAGAATAAGTTTGATGAGTTGGACCCAGAATTGGTGAGTAGGCAGGTGAACAAGTTTGCCAAATATGTCAGCCAGCTGGAAAAAGGACTGCCACCAAACAACGTGGTGCCCTGCCTCAGAGAGAACGTGGAGAGTATGCGAGAAAAGGTACTGATTCCATTCTACAGATAGTATTCACTTTTTAAGTTGGAAACTGCCTAAACCTCTTATAGAAATTCCCACTTTCATACTATCCTAGATGTACAGACAACATTTTCCAGTTAAACAAAACCAATTAGAACAGACATCTGATGTTTGACTGTTTCAACTTACCACACTGATCTGTACATAACAGTTAATGTTGATTTTCTCACAAATGTATTGTTTCACTTCCGAAAACATTTATTAACCCAATGCCGTCATTTTAAGTGCTTTTTGATGCATTGACATGTTGACCTCTATGTAAGATAACAGCATTTTAATATTAAAAACTGTAAAAAAATGAAGTCATATAAGCTACTGGGATGTGTTTGGGATGGCATTTTGCTGAACTATTCTTTTAAAATAAGTACAGTAGACCTGGTAAGAGGGTGTATGCATGTGTGTGTATTTGATATTCCATAGTTGCCGGTGATCATAGACTTGCGTAACCCGTGTTTGAAACCACGTCATTGGGAGATGCTGGAGGTGATTGTTGATGCCAAACTGATGGATGAGCCTCTGACTCTAGCCTCCTTACAAGAACTCAACATCTTCCAATTTATCCCGCAAATACAGGAGGTATGTGAAAGATAGAAGCTGTTTCTTCAAACATAGTGAACTGCCATCCAAGACAGCAGTACAATAGAGGGCAGCTTACTAAGATTCACTTGATTGGTAGGAATATATTTGTGAATATTTAAAAAAAATCTTGTTTCATCCCCTCTTAAATGCTCAGGTGTCAGGACAAGCGTCAGGAGAGGCCTCTCTGGAGAACATTTTGAAAAAGGTTAAACCTCTCCGTGTTTAGTTTCACATGTGTACATGTCTGTTTAGCGAGCTTTGTGCAAACATATTTATTCTCTCGATAGATTGAGGAATCGTGGAAAACAACAGAGTTGGTAGTGTTGCCTCATCGAGACTACAAGGATGTGTTTATTCTTGGGGGCACTGACGATATTCAGGTGGAGTGTTTGGAAAGCATTGTTTATATTGCAGCCTCTTGCAAAGTTTTGTAGTTTTGTGTTCTTGATTTGTAGTTTTAAGTCAGCAAGATCATATTTACTGTTGATCTTAGTGTGGATTTGGACCATTCAGCTAGTTTCACATAGCAATTTTGTATTTGTATGAATGTGATTATAGGTGCTTCTCGATGACAGCATAGTCAACGTGGCCACTGTTGCATCATCGCGTTACGCCGGTCCCATCATGGCCAGAGTAGACAAGTGGCAGAGACAGCTCTCCCTGTTCAGCCAGACCTTGGTGATCATCAAATACTAATCCATGTTCATGTGGACACATTAGATATTATACTCTTCATCATACATATCATACATATTTTCTTCCACTTTTATACTGTTTCAGGATGAGTGGTTGGCATGCCAGAGAAACTGGCTTTATCTGGAGAGTATTTTCAGTGCTCCTGATATCCAGAGGCAGTTGCCCGCTGAGTCTAAGACGTTCTTAAAAGTGGACAAGTCATGGAAAGAGATCATGAGGAAGGTCAGCCGTCTGCCCAATGCCCTGCGTGCTGCCACGCAACCAGGTCTGGCAGAAGAGCTCAGGAAACACATTACCTCATTGGTTAAATTTGACTTTCAGAACGTTTTGGTTTACAATCTAAACATCTTAAAATCTAAAATGTCTAGTCTTAAATGGTGTTTTGGTCTGCACCATAAACAAAAAAAGCTCAAATACAAAAATGAAATATTTTTTTTTTTCCCTCAGGGCTTCTGGACATTTTCCAGAATAATAATGCACTACTGGAGCAGATTCAGAAATGCCTGGAGGCTTACTTAGAGTCCAAAAGAGTGGTCTTCCCAAGGTACTTATTATACTCTTCACACACGCGCGCACACTGTTTCTCATTAGAATTTGATTTGTTTTATGCTGTGCCATGACTTAACTCCCTTTCTTTGGTTGGCTCAGGTTCTACTTCCTGTCCAACGATGAACTCTTGGAGATTTTGGCTCAGACGCGGAACCCTCAAGCTGTGCAGCCTCATCTGAGGAAGTGTTTTGATGCCATATCCCAGCTGGAGTTCGGACAGCTGCCCCCTGCTACGCCCGGAGAGGCGGACACTGGGAAACAGTACAATAATGACATCTTAGCCATGGTGTCACCTGAGGGTGAAAAGGTCAAATCTTTTTTTTATTATGCAATTTTCTTGTATTTCAATTGAATATGATGATAATTTATGTATGTTTATCAGTATTTATTTCGTCATAGCCACAAAATGACTACATTGTATTAGCCATCACAATGTTTGGAAGGACGTTAGAATATACACTAATAATGATATGCATTATTTTTAAAATAAAGGAGGATGATGTATAAACTACTTTATGCATGTGCATATTAGGTACAACTAGGGAAAGGGCTAAAGGCTCGTGGTAATGTGGAGGACTGGCTGGGCAAGGTGGAGGAGGCCATGTTCTCGTCTCTCAGAAGACTCAGTAAGGCTGCCATTACCGATTACCAGAGCAAACCCAGGGTGGAGTGGGTGGTGGCCGGTCATCCTTCACAGGTATGCATTTCTCTGGGCAGATTACATTTGTACGTCTGTGTTTGGGTGTGCACTCTGAACTTTGTCCTTCCTGCAGGTGGTGTTGACCATCTCTCAGCTGATGTGGTGTAGGGATATGGACAACTGCTTGGAGGGGGATCATGACCACCATCAGGCGCTGCAAGAATTTGAGATCACCAACTTTGAGGTGACATTCGTCAACAAAAATACCTTTCATGGCCCATTCTGTGTACATTCATATCACTGCTGTCCTTCTGAAACCTTGTATCTCCATATTTTGTGATTTTTTTTTCTTCCATAAATCATTATTATTAGTCATCCTTTATGTTTGTCACTGGGTTTTGCACAGATCTAACCAATAAAAGTATTAAAGATTGATTTTTAACTTTGACAACACATTCCGCAAGGATTGAAAAGTAAAAAAAATGCAGTTCCTGAAAACAGCCAATTTGGACATACACGGTTTCAGAAGGACAGCGACGACATGATACATTGCCTCTCGGTTTACCCAGAATTCTCATGCAAGTTGGAATAACCAGCATGACTGATTCTTTTAGCACACATGTGACCCTGGACCACAAAACCAGGCATAATTAGCACTAGCCAAAAAAACTTTGTATCGGTCAAAATGATAGATTTTTCTTTAAACCAAAAGCATTAGGATATTCAGTAAAGATCATGATCCAGGAATTATATATTTTCTACCGTAAATATATCAAAACTTTATTTTTGTGACTAATATGCTATGCTAAGGACTTCGTTTAGACAACTTTAAAGGCACATTTTTCAGTATTTAAACTTTTTGCAACCTCAGATCCCAAAGTTTTCAATAGTTGTATCTCGGCAAAATATTGTCTGATCCTATCACATCATACACCAATGGAAAGCTTATTAATTAAGTTTTTGTTGTCCAGTGTCACAAATATCTGTGTCTGTCTTTGTGTAAACAGAGACTCAATGCTCTTGCCGCTCTGGTCCGGGGGAATTTACCCAGTCTTCATCGGAACATCATCACAGCTCTGATCACCATAGATGTGCACGCCAGAGACATAGTCACAGAGCTTGTCAAAGAGAAAGTCAGTTTATTTATTTTCTTATAATTCTCATTAAATGTAGCCTGTTTATTATTGATAACTGATAAAAGGATTATGCAAAAACCTCAATCTGATAGCTTAAGGTGTTACGTTGTGTCTGTGTTTGAAGGTGGACTCAAGTGATAATTTCGAGTGGCAGAGACAGTTGCGGTATTATTGGGATGCAGATTTGGATAACTGTGTGGCTCGAATGGCTTTGTCCCAATACATCTATGGATATGAATATCTGGGGGCGTGTCCTCGTCTGGTCATCACGCCCCTGACGGTGCATCTAACATCCCTCCTTCACGTTCTTTTCTCCTCTCGTCTTGTGTTCTGTTTTACTGACAGCTTCTTTCATGCGCAGGATCGGTGTTACCTCTGTCTGATGGGGGCGCTGCAGCTGGATTTGGGTGGAGCTCCTGCCGGACCTGCCGGCACAGGCAAGACTGAGACAACTAAAGACCTGGCCAAAGCTCTGGCCATCCAGTGTGTGGTCTTTAACTGCTCGGACGGACTCGACTATAAGGTGCCCATCCATCTTTTTTATAATCTAGTCAATTTTCTCTGAACTTAGCAATTGTTTACTGCAGTCACAGACAACCAATGTCACATAAAGATGCCCATGATGAGAAATCCCTTTGTTTGACACTAGGAGGCAGCAGAGTGCAAGTCTCCACACATGAGACCCAGTGTTAACATCTATCTATCTAGCTTTACTAAGCAAGGTGTGATTATTTATGGCCAGTGTATAGCCTTTGCAGGAAAAGTGATATATTATATAGAGGTGTCATTTCTTATGATGTCTTAAACACTGTCTGAGCACACAATCACTGTCCAGTGCTTGTTTTATTTATGCTGTATGGGACACACTAGACCGGTGTCTGATATAACCTCTCTTATACCCTCCATCCGTTTTCCAAACTCACTTATTCTGTGCAGGGTCACCTCTCTCATACTTACAGGCCATTATTTTATCATCAGCTTTGATTTTGACATCTGCTCTTTTTGTGAATCGTCCCCTGGTGGCTTGTTAAAAGTACAGTTTAGTACATGAGGGCACATAAAAATGACCTCTTGGGAATTTGTTTTCTATCTTTGACAAAGATATACCAGTGAATATGAAATCAATTAATCACATATATGGTTTTTAGTGGCTCTTGTGAATGTCAGGGTCATTTCTTAAAGGCAGATGAGATATACAGAAAATTTGAGGAGTTTTAGAGAGAATACAGTATTTATTAAAATATAACTTTGTTGATGTGTTTACAAAATGGAGCATTTTAATATCTTTGCTAACATTTACATTACTTTCATCCAGTAAACTGTACAAAAATTCTCATTAAAATAATAAAAAAACAGAAACGATTTCCTGTTACCAAATATAAACTTTCCATACTCGTAAAATTAAACGAAACTAAAATATAAATCTACAATCCTAATGTTTAAAAGTTTATGTGCATCGTACTTAACAATGCATCTGATGTCAATTGGTGTGTCTGTCAGTAAAACACAAGTTTATCACTTTTTACCATGCCATCTGTTGTAAATCTGCAAAAAATATCAAAAATGCTATACTGTAATTGTTGTGCATGACATAAATTCATTCAAAGTTTTATTTTCTCAAATATTTACTGCAAATAAATAAGTACAAATATGAGATATTACTATTCAGTGATATGATATGTACGCCAGACCATCCGTTTCTAAACTTTTTAATTTCAGGATCCACCAAGTCTCAAGTCTCCCCAACTAATATTTACAAAACATTACACATTTGTTCTCTTTTAGTTGTTATTCTCCTTGTCTTTATTTGAATTAAATTTGTAAGTTTAATTGCAATACCAAAATACTTTATAGTAAGATTTCAAACATTTGTATTCTAACCCTTATAAAGCTTCAGTATTTAGAAAGGTACAATAAATGTAACATTGTGTTTATGTTCAGATGATGGGGACGTTTTTCAGCGGTTTGGCTCAGTCAGGTGCCTGGTGCTGCTTCGATGAGTTTAATCGCATCAACATCGAGGTGCTGTCTGTCATTGCTCAACAACTCATCACCATTAGAAACGCTAAGGCAGCCAAGGTAACCACACAAGTGCATATCTCACACACGCCAAACACATGCATAATGTGCAACTGCGTAACTAAGTGTCTGTGTTTGCGTGCTGCAGCTGTCTCGATTCATGTTCGAGGGGAGAGAGATAAAGTTGGTCATGACGTGCGCCGCTTTCATCACCATGAACCCCGGTTACGCAGGCAGAACCGAACTTCCCGACAACCTGAAAGCCCTCTTCCGACCCATAGCTATGATGGTCCCCAACTACGCTCTTATCGCCGAGGTGTGTGATTAAACCGCTCCGTCTGATCCCGGTAATGATGATAACCCACAGCAGGTGAGAGGTGGAGAGGTCAGCATGGAGAGGGATGGTGCTGCCCACCTGATGTGTGGTCTCATTAAAAGCTTTTGTCTCTTCAACTGTGTATGTGTGCACTGCTGTGAGAACCTGCTGGGCTCCAGCTGTGATATTTTCTGGGTAAAAAACAGGAATTTTGAGCCGTTTGCTGTTGGAGTTCTATACAGACCTATAAGGCATAAATGTTTCCCAATACAGGCAATGACAGGACTTAAGTAAAACAGTTCACACAAAAATGAAAGTTCTGACCCTCAAGTTGTTGCAAATCTGTATACATTTCTTTGTTTTAATAAACACAGAAAAATATATTTTGAAGAATGCTTGTAACCAAACGGTTATTTGCCACCATTGAATACATAGCTTTGTACATTTCTTTGTTCTGTTGAATACAAAATAAGATATTTTAAAGGATGTAGTTGGAAAAGCAAATATTTCCCGAAACATTTCTCTGTGTTCATCAAAACAAAAAAATTTATACAGATTTGGAAAAAACACAATAGGTGACAACAATAAACATGCTTGTGCTCCAATTTGCCAAAAACATATTACCTTTCCAGTAATTGTATATAGATAATAGTATGTCTGTGTGGGTATATAGTTAAAAACATTTGTAGATAGATTTATTTATATAGATTTATAGACCACTTCGGAAGTCGTCAACAACGCTGGTCCAGAGGAACTTCCTGTTTTAGTTTTTTAACACCTTTAACATTTTAACAAAATACAACCAACAGAACATTTATAGCCCAATCAAAATGTTCAATAATAAATTAAAGATATAATGAAGATGTAAGATGTGTCTAAATAAAAAAAAAAGTAAAAGTTTACATCTCGGAAAGTGGTCTATAGATAAAAATAAAAAATAAGTAAAAAAATAGTTCAAATATATTGATATAAAAATATAGACATAAAATGTTTTTATATATGATGTAAAATGTAATCTAAATAATATAAAGATGAATTATATAGCATACAGTATGTATATGGGTAGTTGAAAATATATGTGAAAAAAAATAAAAAACAAACTGTTAATAATATTTTTTTATATTGTTTATATGTATATTTATAATATACAATAGCATAAGAGAGATTTATGTTCATTGTTATTATTTTACATTTTTGCTGTCACACCATAGGACACATTTATGGTATATTTGTCAACTACCCATGTCGGAAAAAAGCATGTATTTACAACGGTTAAAGTGATAGTTTACCCAAAATAAAAATTATTTATTCACCCTCCTATCATTTCGAACCTTTATAACTTTCTTCCGTCCACATAACACAAAAGAAGATCTTTTGAAGAAAGTTGGTAACCAAACAGCACTTGGACCCCCTTCACTTCCATTGTATGGACACAAAACCAATGCAAGTGAATGGCGTCCAGTTAACAACGTTCTTCAAAATATCTTTTTTTGTGCTCTGTGGAAGAAAGTAAGTCATACAGGTTTGAAATGACTTGAGGGTGACTAAATAAAGGCAAAATTAGTTTTTTTTGGAAGAACTATCACTTCAAACTGGTGGAGAATGACACCTGGCTCTCTCTCTGTTTGTGTGTGTGTACATAGGTGATCCTGTACTCAGAGGGTTTTGAGTCCAGCAAGACTCTGGCGAGGAAGATGACTCAGATGTACAAGCTGTGCAGCGAGCAGCTCTCCCAGCAGGATCACTATGACTTTGGCATGAGAGCTGTCAAATCCGTGCTGGTCATGGCAGGGTGAGGCACTCGGGGTTCATCTCTACTCTGCTTTTATTGCAGTCTTGGCGGTCTCAGCCTTGGATGGCTCGTGGTGCAGGTCGTCCATGATAGCCTTTGGTGCAAATTATACGTTACAATAAAAAGCGGGTGAAACTATCCAGATATGATAGGTTTGCCGCTACAGGGGTAGACCGGTTTTTATCGGTCTGCAGGGAAATCAAGTTTTGTTTACAAATTACCAATCAGCTTCAATAAGCTCTTCTGAGGAAGCTGCTGGATTTGCTAGTATTTGGGAGTTTGGTTTGCATGCTTGGTGGTATTTGGTTTGGGAGAGTAATTTCTAAAACAAATCTAAATTATTGAACATTTTATACCGTAGGCCAGGGGAACATTTATGTTAGCAGTAGGTCGTCTCTTTAGTTTTAAAGTGCAACTTTTTAAATGTTTAATTTGGATGTGAAATAGTCTTTATTGCAGCGAGCAACCCATAACGCGGTGGTACATTATTGTGCTTGCATTCACTTCAGATTTATCATTACCTAAAGATTTGACTTAATCTTAAAGTCTTCAAAGATACTTGTTAGGTTGTATAGGTTTTTTTAGGTCACCGTCTGTATACACTTTCATTGTCTCAGCCTTTGATCATGAATACATTTGCTAATGCTTCATCACTGTCTTGAACTAGGCAGTTAAAAATGCCTGTGGCGTAAACAGCACTGAAATACAGCTGCCCGAGAAACCTCTAAGCAGATGATTTACACCCATTTGGCAGAAACAGTGGAGTCTTCATTTGCGCTGGTCTCAGATCAGAATCTGTACAGCTGTACTTTGTATTTATTTGCGTATACAGTTAATCGTGTGCGTTGTTGGAGGCCTTATGTCACTGACACACTTTATTGGTGCTCGCTTTTTATATGCAGTATAAATTTACTTAATGGTGTTCCATTATGGTAGTGTTTTATGGAGAATGTCTGATTTTAAATCAACATAGACAACTACTTACAAGAATATATGAACCACTGTAGTTGTGTTTAAAAGAGAGGGAGGAGAGATTAAATGTTTACTCTAGGTTTGTCTATAGCTCATGTGAGCATGTTGCTGGCACTGCCCATGAGTTTGATTCTAAGGGAATGCACATACTGATAAAATGTGAAGCACTGTAAATTGCTTTGGATGAATGCAGAAACGAAAATGTGAGCATGAGAGTGGGTGGAGAAGTCATTCTGTGTGAATTACTTCATAAACAGACGTCTTTATGATATACACAAGAGTAATTGGTAGTGCTCACCGAGCCATGAATGATGCCTCTGATGGTTTGGATGTTGAGGAGAGGTCATTTATTACTCATCTGAGCCATCAGTAAAAAAAATTGGGCAGGTGAAACAAATTCACAGACTTACACTGGAGATAATGGAATGGAGCCGAACCTCTTTGACCTAAATCCTTTCCCCCTGAGATCTACTCCCCCCGAGGAAATGACAACTTAAATAATTTAATAGCACGTTTAACTTCAAAAACATTTATTTTTGATCTGTTTTTATTAGTATATTACATATAACTTGTTATTTCTAAACATTTCTTTGCAGTTCAGATTTTTTCAAAGTAATGGAAACAACTTGTATATACACTGGTAGACACACAGTATTCCAAGTCACGAACCCCCTGCAATTCCCTCTTGAACCAACAGGGGTTGGGAAATTGCAGTTTGGGAATCTCTGCTGTATAGGGTCAAATTGTAGCCTTTAATGTTTATACTTACAGTAAGAAAGAATGGAATCATGAGCTGTTGTTAATGTATTTCAGTTCATTAAAAAGAGAGAACCCACACTTGAGTGAGGATGTTGTGCTGATCAGAGCTCTGCGAGACTCAAACCTGCCCAAGTTCCTCAAAGACGATGCCACGTTGTTCAGGTGATCTCTCAATACGTTTATAATACTATGCACAATAAGCAAAGTAGTTTTTATTTAGCATGTTAAATAAAGATTTGTTAAAGGAGTTGTTCACTTCAAAATTTGCCCCCATTCACTTTCCATAGTAATTTTTATTCCTACTATGCAAAGTCAATGGGGCACATTTTGAAGTGAACTACTCCTTTAATATAAAGATATAGATTTTAAAGTTTCGGGTCACTTACTCGGTTTGTAATATATTTTACATTAGAGTGGTAGTAAACTCTTGTAGAAATGTTCTAGCATTTTATAAGTCAGCTTCTTGAAATCTGACCCTGAGATGCTTTAAACAATATTGAAGGAGTTCCATTTTACTGCATGAAGTGATTTTCCCTCATTATTCCTTCAAATTCATCAATTTCAAAGACATTTTTATTAAATCAAATTTTATTTATGTAAAGAATGAAACTAATATGTTGGAACAATGAGATTTTTGTCTACGAGACTAATTTCAGACATTTAAGCATACACCTTCAGATCAAATACAGTCAGTATTTGGATGGCCATCTGAAAACAAAATGGTTACAATTATTCTACACACTTAAAGTGATCGTTCACCCCCAAAAAAAATTCTGTCATCATTTACTCACCTTCTTGAAATTTCAAACCTGAATATTTTCCGCAGAACACAAAAGAAGATATTTGGGAAAATGTTCTTAACTGGACCCATTTTTGTGTCTATACAATAGATGTAAATGGGGTCCAATGCTCTTTGGTTACCAATACTATTTTTATTTCTACTCTTTTTGTTCCCTTAGTGGCATACTATCGGATCTCTTTCCTGGCGTCACTATTCCAGATCATGACTACGGCGTCCTGCAGTCAACCATTCACTCGTCCCTGTGTCAACGCTCCCTCCAGCCCCTCCCGAGCATCATCAGTAAGGTCATCCAGCTCTACGAGACCATGCTTGTCCGTCATGGGGTCATGCTCGTGGGGCCCACCGGAGGTGGCAAGACCGCCGTCTACCGCATACTGGCGGACGCTTTGGATACCCTATATCACGCTGGCCTCCAAAACCCCTTCTACCGCCCTGTTAAAACCTACGTGCTCAACCCGAAGTCTGTGAGCATGGGCGAGCTTTATGGTGAGGTGAACCCGCTGACTCTGGAATGGCGGGACGGTCTGATGGCGCTGTGCGTTCGAGCTGCGGTCCAAGACTTCAGCGAGGACCACAAATGGGTGATCAGTGATGGACCGGTGGATGCGTTATGGATTGAGAACATGAACACGGTGCTGGATGATAATAAAATGCTTTGCTTGGCTAACAGTGAGAGGATTAAGCTCACACCTTCCATGCACATGGTGTTTGAGGTTAGTCGTGCACACGCACCGGCACGTCTTCATTAAATTCCTCATGCGCTTCCTGTTTAATGAAAGGCTAGTCACGCATCCTCCCGCGTCTTTCTCAATCAGGTGCAGGACCTGGCGGTGGCGTCTCCTGCCACGGTAAGCCGTTGCGGCATGGTGTACATCGACCCAGAGGAGCTGAAGTGGAGGCCGTACGTTCAGACGTGGCTCACGGGCCTCTGCGAGAAGGTGAACCCTTTAATCCTTCCCAAAGGACTCACTAAAGCAGAGTGTTAACACTGCTCCATTGCCCTTGAAGCAATAAGAAGTCTTAATCAATAGTTTTATAGACAGACATTAAAGAGAAGCACTACCAGAACCTTCCAGTTCATTGTTTAGAGAAACGTGTGTGTTTGTGTGTGTTTAGATTACAGAGCCCATACGTGTGTATATGATGGAGCTGTTTGAACGATATGTGGAGAAGGGCCTCCAGTTTGTTTCAAAGTGCTGCGTGCAGGCCATCGCACAGGTGGACATCAGTAAAGTCACAACCCTCTGCTGTCTGCTGGAAGCACTGCTGTTTAGCAATGGGTCTCCTAACCTCAGATTGGTATGGTTTAGCTCAACTCGCACCAACATGGATTAGTTTAACATTGCATAACATACAGCCGTGGAAAAAATGAAGAGACCATTCCAAATGTTCATTCAATCAGCATTTCTAGGGGTATTGTGGCCATTCCAGTCCAGTGTTTATTTTTTATTTTAACAAAATCAAACCTCAGGAGTGACATATAGTCATCCAACAGCAATGTGAAAGACTGACTGCATGACAAGACACATCAAAACTGTGGCTATCACATAAAAAATACATTTAGAACTTTAAATACATGCACAAATATTCCTGTTGTATTGCTTAAAAGTGAATCTGAACTTGTTCAAAATACAACCTTTTACGTTATTTTAACCTGTTTCTCCAGTTTTCATTTTCTGCAAATAAATGCAAATAGAAACATTATATTTATTTAAAAAACAATTGGGATAAATATTGTAAGTATTTAGTTCACACAGAATGAAACAAAAATTATTGTTGTACTTACAAAAACAATTATACGTAAAAAAAAATGTAAACTAAAAATTTTGAAATGGACTCTTGGACGCAGGTGTATGTTCACTTGCAATAATTTATTTAAATAATCGAAAACATAGAGCATCAACTGTAATTTATAAGGGTTGTTTAACACATCTTGTATCTGCAGCACATACAGTAAGCGGCACATTTTTTCCATGAATCAAAATAAAGTCGAAACAGCGCAACAGTATGTCATGTCATGAAGTCAAATAATATTGCTAACTACTTTTTGTTTTAAAACAAAAGGACACTAAGCGATAAGCACATCCACAGCACTATCTTGTCATGGTTCCACCTCTCCTTGTCAGGTATTTCTTGGTCTAGAGGTGGAATCATACAGGATTCTCTGTTCATGTGGGAGAGAGACGATTGTGGCATCTAATTGCCACCATACTCTCTCTCGGGTCTGCGTCATCGTTCCTACCCTTCTGTTTCCTAGTTTGTGTTAATTAGTTTATCCCCTGCACCTGTTCCCTCTTGATTTTTTCCCTTTAAAACATCCTCGTGTTCATTGTCCTGTGCTGGTTCATTGTACGTCTTACCTCATCTGTAGCTGTTGATGTATGAAAGTCCTTGTAACTGTTCATGTACCCGTAGTTCGATGAGCTTTATTCGTGCCATTTGTCCTACCTTGTTCCTGTTTACCCCTTGTCAAAGTAAGTGTTAGTTTAGTGTTCTTTTCAAGTGTTTTGTTTCCTTAGCTTAGTTAGTCCGTGTTCTTGTTTTTTAGGTTAGAGGTATCCTGTCTCGTTTTCCCCCTCGTGGGTTTTGTTTTGCCTTTTTGTATAGTCTTGTTCTGTTTTAATAAATACCATTGTTTACCCCACGTCTGAGTCCTGCCTGCACTTGGGTTCTCCTGCCTTGTCTCTCCCCGAGATTCATGACATATCTACAGTACATGTCGAACTAAATCCTGACAACTGTTTTATGGTCTGGGTTTCATGTAAATGAACTCCCGTTTTGGTGTTGTACTGTTATTTGAATTATATTTCATGAATTTAGGTTTTCACGCTTCCCAGAACCATTGCATAATTAATAGTTTTTAATGAAAAAGGAAATCAACGAAGTAACTAAGAAATCTCAAAGCTTTCCTAGCAACAATGACTGATGATTTTTAGATGGTCCCACTTCAAATCTGAACGCAAACATAAACAGTTTACTCTCTGTATCTGAGTTACATTTACTCGTCACTTGCTTTACATCTACATTAGGCAATTCATTTGGATGCAGGTGAGAAGAGCATAGTTACTGTATAAGGAAAGAATTCACGATTGAGCTGCATGTTGAAATGCAAAAATCTAAACTCTGGACTGGCACAGTTCAGAACATTCAGACCTGAAACTGCCGCAGTGCAGCACATTCTATACAGTGTTATAAACTAAAGTAATCAAAAAAAATTTGTTCTTTTGCGTTTTATATATTAGTCTATTTGTATATCGGATCTGGATTTTGATTGGATGAGCTGAATATAAAATGTTGATAAATTCACACTGTACATTTAATATTAATCCGCATAGTTGCAGCGTCGCTTGCCAGCTTAAATAGCCTACAGTTACGGTGAATGATATTTCCTGGAAAAAAGGTCTGTTTATTGATGTCTTTTATCATTATGCTGTTTCTGCTGTTTAAGAAGGCTCTCGAGGACATGGGTTTTTACCACAGTTAGAGGCAGTGTTTTAATTAAAAAACAATTAATTACTAGTTACTAATTACATATTCAATAGTGTAAATATATAACTGTACAAATTACTCTCTCCAAAAAGAACTTAATTTCTTATTACTAATTACTTTCTACATCCTATATCAACCTTGATAAGTTAAGTGATACAAGAATAGACTTGAAACGGCTTTTTTAATTTATTCAAATTAATAATATACTATATATACTAATATAATAATATATAATATACTCACAAAGTATTTAGTTTAATTACATCAGAAGTAACTGTAATTCAATAACAGAAAAAAGAAAGTAATCCCTTGCTTTACTTTGTCAAGGGAAATGTAATTAAGTTACAGTAACTAATTACTTTGAAACTAGTTACACCCAACACTGGTTATAGGGCTAGTTCACCCAAAAACCAAAATCTTAGCATTTATTTACTTTCATTCAGAACTTATATATGAATTTTCTGCAGAACACAAAAGAAGATAAGTATGATGTCTCAGCGGTTTTGTGTCTAGTAGAAATTAATGACGGCCAATGTTGTTTACTTAACCAACATTCTTCATAATGTCTTTTGTGTTTTGCAGAAGAAAGAAATTCTTACAGGTTTGAATTGACATGTAGATTAGTAAATGATAAAAGTGCTTTTTTACAGTATTAATTTAGTATGGATTTAGAATGATTATTTTAGTGTAATAAAATGCAACTTTTTGTCTTTTTTCATATCTATTTGCAGGAGTCCAGTAAGTTAAACCGTGTAATATGCCAGACATTTGTGTTCTGCTACCTGTGGGCGGTTGGAGGAAACTTGATTGACAGCCACTGGGACACATTTGACACATTTATAAGACAGCAGTTTGAAGACAACAACGATGCAAAGGTACATTTCACTAACATTCATTGATTTTATTTGTAGGTAAATATGAATTAAAAAACAACACAACTGACTACAATGTGAAGTTTAATTAAAGCGGCCCTAACACACAGGGTTTATGCCAATCTCATATTAATCTTGAGTATCTATATAGTATTGCATACTTCATATTTTCGACACAGCTTTACGATTGTTTCCGAAAAAGGGGAAGGGGTAGGCTCAACCAAAGCACGTGCGCTTTGTCAACAAAACACAGACATCAGTTTCACTCACCGCATGCGGTTCATGTCTGGCATCTTTTAGCGCTGGGGCGGCTCCATATATCAGTTTCAAATGATCTCCAAATCCAGTGTTATATCCACAGTTTATACAACATTCATCACCCAAATGTAGTGAACAAACAAACACCTGAACTTCGCGAACGTAGCTCTCTCTCTCTCTCTCCTGCTTCCAAGGGAAAGTGACGTCTGCGCATGCTCCTTCTCCTGCTCTCCTTGCGGTCGCGTGCTTTTCCGGGAATTGTCCAATAGGGGACTAAGAATTTTTTTTTTTACAAAAAACTTTCCGAAACCTGTACGATCGCTGGGGGAGTGTTTCGAGCACAGAAATACTACGTAATACGCCCAACTTGTTTTTTGACAAGTTGACCATGTTAAGCATGAGAAGACAGCACATATAACAATGTAAAGAAGTCCGAATGCATGAAACACCGTTGCAGGGCTGCTTTAAGATTTTGAGGAACTTCTTTGGTTTTTACATATTTGCGACCTTGCCACAGCCTTTCTAATACATTTTATATCATCAGAAAGGTCATGAATTATTCCTCAAGACCTATCATAATGTATTTTCAGTGGTCATAAACTCTGTCAAGTTACTGAGTTAAGCTCAATGGAACATTAAAGACACCACAGATCCCCTCTGGGCTTGATCCTTGATAAAGCACATTAACCTGACTTACAGTAGAGGTCATTTAAATATACATATCTCATAAAGAGAGCTATGTTTTTTTCATAATCCTCTATTGGATCTGATCGTCTTATTTATTGCTCGCTTTCATGAACATTTCCTTTAGAATATTTCATGAGAGAGAGATTGAAGGAAAACAATACGTTCCGTGGAATGGTATTTATTTCAGAAGGTCAGAATGCAGCGAGAAGTGTCATTATTAGTATTCCACATCCGAATCCGAAAGAGTTAGAGTAGGGGAGGGGTGGAGGGCAGAAGAAAAAGGAGGTGGAAAGAGTTGTTAGAACCTGCCTGGATAATACAGTACACATTTTTAGTGAGAGATCACAGTGTTTCTGTTTTGTTCTCTGATGCTGTGGGTATAGCATTGTTAGTAGGGGTGTAAGAATTCACTCAAAACAGTCAGAAAATGCAAATCACACACACACTGCCCTCAGTGAGGCTACCAGGCACATCAATCTTCATAAACACACTTAAACTGTTCACCCTCACATGCAGACACAAACAACTCCACATCACAGCAGGTTTGACATCAGTGATAAGACAGGCATCTAACCCGCATGCAATGCATCTTAAAGCAACACTTTGTAGTTTTTCGACCTTAAAAATAATATCTCTAAATTAATTCAGTGGTAGAACAACTCTTAAACAGACTAATTCTACTGTCTACCTGAGCAGGCTTAAAGTGGCTACAACCACACTGTAAGTCCTGTGGTCGGGTCGGTACACACAGCCATAAGCGTAGTAAACAAGTTCACGTGTATTGCGCTACCCACTGGGAAGCTTATACAGCGACATTATTTACAACACTGGTTACAGACAGTTGCGCTTGTCAACCACATGGGGAAACCTGTGAGCAAAAGTTCTATAGTGTCGCTTTAATGCTTACTTTTTCTATATAACTGTCTGTTTAAATCTGTTACATGCTACTAATTGTTGAGAGAGAAATTGTGGAAATATTTATTTATCACTCTTCATCTCTCTCATCTCACTTTCTCTTTAATAGTTGCCCAGTGGAGGTGATTTGTGGAGTCTGTATATGAACTTTGACACTTGTTCCTTGGAGCCATGGGAGAAGATTGTTCCCTCCTTTAGTTATAACAGCGAGATCCCCTTCTTTGAAATGTTGGTACCCACTACAGACACTGTAAGATATGGATACCTGATGGAAAAACTACTGTCTGTCAATCACTCTGTCCTCTTTACTGGCATTACCGGAGTAGGGAAGGTAAGGCAGGCATGCGTTTAATGGAAAAAGCAAAGTTGTGTTTGTTCTACATAAGTTGCCACTAGAATTTGCCTAAACTAGTATTACTGTGTGTTTTAGTCCGTGGTGGCACGAGCATTGTTGAACAGCGTGCAGGAAAAAGCAGGTTATGTCCCTGTTTACATCAACTTCTCAGCCCAAACTTCATCAGCCAGGACCCAAGAGATCATCGAGTCAAAACTGGAGAAAAAAAGAAAGAATTTACTGGGTAAGGATCAGGACTATCATACTTATATTCATACATAATATAGAGTTTTGTTATTAGTGAGGAAAATTAACAGAATATCGTTTTTAGATATGAGTTGTGTGGTTGTGTTAACATGGATGTTTATGCGTTTCAGGTGCTCCAGCTAATAAAAAGATTGTGGTGTTTGTGGATGATCTAAATATGCCAAAACTGGACAGTTATGGCTCTCAGCCACCCATTGAGCTCCTGAGACAGTTCCAGGACTTCCACGGCTTTTACGACAGAGAGAAATTCTTCTGGAAGGAGATACATGTAAGGATCAGTCATGACCTTTTTCATTTACATGACAAACATCATGTTTGATCTTGGCGGAACTAGATCTGCTGACACGGATGGTGCTGTTGCACAGAAAGTATGACAACTTACTAATTGTAAGCGCTATAAGAGTTAGTACTTTTAACAGCACGCTAAGCAAAAAATAAACAAACAAATACGGTAAATAAATGTAATGGTTGAAGAACCATGTATACACACACACACACACACACAGAGACTATAGCATGTCATGTTTCCTTGCCATAATACAGAAAAACTAAACAGGATCTGTTCCAGTGTTATCTTGTTTCAAATACGTGTGGGAGAGGGGATGCTAAAAGAACTGTTAACAGAACGGTCTTAATCTTTTTAAGACTTAATTTGTCTTAATTTGTCTTAATCTCTGTCTCCCTGTCTGTCTCTTTGGAGATGAAAAATAATATAACTGTTGCGTTTATCACATCATGAGCAGAACTAATGCTTGATGTTTCAAGTTGCCACTGATGATGTTGTTTCCCTTTGGAAATTATGAAAAATGATGTATTTATAATACACCTACATCTAGTAAACATCTAGTAGTTTGTTTAACACACCCTCCCTTAAAGGTACAGTGTGTAGGATTTTGAAGGATTTATTCACCAAAATGTAATATATAAATACAAAACTATGTTGTGAGTGGTGAAGAAATACCTTACAAAATGAACCGAAATGTTTATATTACCTTACAATGAGCCATTTTATGTATATACACCGCGGGCACACCCTTACATGTAATTTATCAACGTGCACAGCCATGTTTCTATAGTATCACTACACGGACAAACTGAGCGCGTTTCGTAAAACGAAGGATGCACGGGACTAGTTCTTCTTCTTCTGCTGTGTTTTGAGGCAGCTTGCAAAGCGACTACATAGAAGGATTAGCAGAAGAAGAGGAAGAACAATAACAGCATTTACTTGTCGTGTTTTATTAGAAATATAAACGGTTCTTTGTTGCAGTAATTAGCAAAATTTGCGCCAATGGCGGACCACACATACTCTGCACAAGAGCCGATAGAGCGTCAATCTGTTCGTTCAAAAAAGAGAAAATACAATGCAGCAAGGCGAAGTCGAGACAAAAAACGGCAGAAAACCCGAATAAACATCGGCGTGGCTTTTCCCAAATGGAGGGCACTGAAGCAGGACAAGGGTTTGCTAAGCGACGCCGAAGTTGCCAGCTTTCTGCTGGACCAGTAAGTTTGTCTAATTTCCGCTATATAAGTGAACTGTATATATATGTGTATGTATGTATGAACTAATACATATATATAGACATCTACAGACTAACGTAACCGTGACATTGCTATATGAGCACAGAGATGAGATGTTAATAACGCTGCCATTTTATGTAAACCGGTGTGAATATAATTCCATTGCAAACCTCAGTAACAGCTGTCCTGTTTCGCTGGAGGGCTTCCACTCTTTCTACATCCTCTCTTGTGCGGTCCTCCCGGGTAACGTTAGCTCCTCTGCCTCTCCTCGCCCTGCCTGCAGCTCCCACACCCCTACCTCTCCGCCCTCTTCCTCTCCCTCTTACTACCTGTGTAAAGTCCTCTGATTGACTCTGTGATGATGAGAAAAACGTCTGCTAAGACTTTCGCGGTTAGATTACACGCCTTTAGCATTAGCAAGCGGTTTCAATAGGCAGTAAATTACGAACCAAGTTACCGTGCCAAAAAATGCTATGCAAAATAAGCAAATAAATCACTGACACAATGCTAAACAAGTAACAATAATATTCATAATATTCACTATAACGATTAGAGTAAATAATGAATTAAGTCAATTTAATTGATTTATTTTTCTTTGTAAATAAACCTCGTCACTTGACTTGCAAAGGTTACTCTCTGCTGTCTCAGACGACGACATCTCTGTCCTGTGTCCGTAGCTTCGGTCTGTTGTTCGCCTGTGAGACGTAGATTGCAATTATCAACACCACCGATAATGGCCGCTATCATTTACGGAACCCTTTTGTCCTTTGACGGCAACCGTAGCTTCTCTAATGGGAGGGGGAGGGGGGTGGCGGAGCTGTAGGTTGCAATTTCCTACATCGCCAATAGTGGCCTCTGAAACTTACACACAGAACCTTTAAGGTAAAAGTGCATAATGTAAGCAAGAACAATTATGAGATTTGGCAAGGTTACAGGAAAGAACGATATGAGCGTAGACTATGCAGTCAATACGCATCAATCTCAAATATGAGTTACGATGAAATAAAAGACGAAAATGTGACAAGTGGGCAGAATCCGCTGCAGGTTAATAGAATGATTTGTGGTTCTGAAGTGAGTTTCAGCTTTGAGGAAATTAATCTGGTTTAGTATAGCTCTTTAGTGGCCGAATATGACACAGCTTTGACTTTGAGGCAACGACTTTTCTGTCGTTTGAAGAGTAATTGGTAATTACGTTTTCCAGCTGTCATGACGGCTCTCTTTAAATTTTGATATTAATCAATAACACATTCATTTCTTCCAGCAAAGGTTTGATGAGAAGGGTGAAAGTGTCAAAAAACTCATTTATATACTGTGGATGTTTTTTCATATACACTAATTCCACTGCACTTCTGTCTTTCTCCCTAAAGGATATGACCATAGCTGCTGCCTGTGCGCCCCCTGGTGGAGGTCGTAACCCTGTGACCCCTCGTTTCATCCGCCACTTTAGCATGCTGTGTCTTCCGACACCCTCCGAGCACAGCCTCAAACAGATCTTTAAGGTCAGACGTATGGTTGCACTCATTTCTAATAAACATTTTGAATAAACGTTTAGCCCAATAGTGACTCGTAACATGGGGAGGGTTACAAATGAATACAATCATTTTTAAGTTGTGCGAGAAGACAGTCATGTCTGTTTTGGCAAAAAAGTTACAGTTTGAGCTGTCCGTGGTTCTGAACTTCCAAATCGAAACCTGGAGCTGTCCATGGTTCTGAATGGACAGCCTGAGGTCTAATTAACCCTTTAGCTTGGCACTTTTGATCCACCAAACGACTTGTGTAGCTTACTTTCTTATAGAATAGAACATTCTAAACAAAAATATGGTGCTTTTGAAATGATAGAGAAAAACCTTGAATGCACTTGTTGCTTTGTTGCTTTGGATGAAAGCATCTCACCATCCATTAACGTAATGTAAATGTAGTTCTATTGGTGCTCTCAAACATGACTTTTCCATTTATGCATTTAGCGGTTGCATTATCCCAAGCGACTTGCAAAAATGAAGAATACAATGAAGCGTTTCATCTCTTCATTCTAAGAAGACATGACATCAATCTGTACACACACTCTTACCCTCATGCAAATTTTATGCTTAGATGTATGACTGTAATACAGTCTACAGCTGTAGACATTGACTTCTTTTGTGCTTTGTAGGCGATTTTGGGTGGTTTCCTCACCGAATTCCCTGCAGCAGTCAAACAAGCAGCGGACAGCATCGTGGATGCTGCTGTTGAGATCTACCGGCGTATGAGCGTGGACCTGCTTCCCACACCGGCCAAATCTCATTATGTTTTCAATCTTAGAGACCTCTCCAAATGTGTGCAGGGTAGGAGAAATGAACAAAAACAATTGTACACATCAGCAGACATTACAAACATGAAGACGTACAAAACCAAAATGCAGCTAAAAAGTATTTTATCCAGAGCATCGGTTGTGCTTAAACACAATAAATAGGTTATTTTGTTATAGAGCTCTCAAGGCACCATTAAAAATGCTCCTTTGTACTTTAATGGTGTCTCGGGGGCAGTTAAAATGCTTTGCTATGGTTTACAACTGTTCCAGGTAAGAAAGTGTAGGCGGTTAATCTCTGCGGGGTTACTGTCTGCCTAAACTAAATCTGAAGGGCACAACTATCATCTGATAATGTTTTATTCGTGTTTAAAGGTCACAGACAAGTTCATCTGTCACTGTGTATTAAGCTGTAGCTGTTTACGTCTGTGTTTCAACATCAAAACAAATTGATTCTTTACAAAAGGTGAAGCAACTATATGAATGTCTTTGAGTGTCTGTTTTGTTTTCTTTATGTGTGTGCAGGTATGCTGCAGTGTGAGTCGACTACAGTGAGAGATCAGATGCAGATCTTTCGTTTGTTCTGTCACGAGTGTCAGCGCATCTTTCACGATCGACTCATCAACAACGAGGACAAGACTTACTTTAACAACATCCTTTCTGAGATGGCCAGTAAGCACATGCTTAGTCCTTGTACAGTATATTGGCACGGCCAGAAAGTAAATTTGAGTTATCACAGCAGGTTTTTAGTGTCGATTGTAAAACATCATTGAATCTTGTTAACATTACATTTTTCAAATCAAAACCTTTAAACAGTATTCTATCAAGAATTTTGAATGGAGGCAGATACTGTAGAGTAAAGAAATGTGTATAATCCTCCTCACTGCACTGCATGATATTTTCAGAATGATCTATTTATTATTGTTTCGGCCTCAATCTGTCGCTCAGTTACTGCAGTGGCTGACTAATCCTGAACCGTTCCCTTTACCCAACAGGTAAATATTTCAGCATAAACATAGAGCCCATGTACTTTGTGAATCAGCCCATCATATTTGGAGATTTCATCAAGGTAAAATTATTTTGGGGTCTTTTTTTATATCTTTTACTCACTGATTAGATTTTCATTTTGTGTAGAATTTTATGTGATTTTATGTGTTTATATACTAGGTCTTTACATACTGTATACTGTATACTATTATACTATAATAAATATTTTGCTGCTGTACTTCTGTAACCTTCTCGGTATTTCATGGTTACATTTTTTTGTCATAAATCATTATTATTAGTCCCTCTATATGTTTGTCACTGGGTTTTGCAAACCAGCAAAAAGTATTAAAAAAGGCTTTTTGACAACAGTGTTTAATCATTTAAGAAGTGAAACAGTGAATTTGAACATTCAAGGCTTCAGAAGGACAGCGAGGATATTGTTTTAAAGGGATAGTTCACCCACAAATGAAAATTCTGTCATGAGTCACTCACAATCTAGTTGTTCCAAACCTGTATAAATTTGTTTGGTTGAACACAGAGAAAGATATTTGGATAAATGCTTGTAACCAAACAGTTCTTGGACCCCATTAAAAGTGCCCCAGAACTGTTTGCTGTCCTACATTCTTCAAAATATCTTCTTTTGTGTTCAAGAGAACAAAGAAAGTAATTGTTCCTACTATGGTAGTCATGGTCCAAGAACTGTTTGGTCATAAGCATTTGTCCAAATATCTTTCTCTGTGTTCATCCGAACAAACTTTATTTATCCAAATTTGGACAACTAAATTATTATATCCCTTTAATTGAATAACTATAGCAGTGCGTTGTTTCTAAATTCAAAGATTAATTAGGATATTGGTAACACCGTGCAGGTTGGCGCAGACAAAGCTGAACGCGTGTACGAGGATCTAACAGACATGGAGAAGATCCGTCAGGTGCTGCAGGAATACCTGGATGACTACAACACCACCTTCTCCAAGGAAACCAAGCTTGTGTTCTTCCAGGATGCCGTCGAACACGTTTCTAGGTCAGCAAGCAGTTCGTACTATATGCAAACCACAAAACTGGCATTCTATGAATGATGTCATCTAGGCATCTACCAATGTCGTGTTTTATTTGTCCATCAAAATGACTCGCATTTTCTTTCCCATACCTAGAATCGCTCGCATGATTCGACAAGAACGCGGCAACGCCCTGTTGGTCGGCGTCGGGGGCACTGGAAAACAATCGTTGACACGTCTGGCTGCTCATATGTGTGGCTACCGCTGCTTTCAGATCGAGCTGAGCCGCGGTTATAATTACGACAGCTTCCACGAAGACCTGCGCAAACTGTACAAAATGGCAGGAGTGGAAGGCCAGGACATGGTCTTCCTCTTTACAGATACTCAGGTACAGCCAAAACTGCTTTAAATCTACCTTTTGCCCTTTTGGGGGGAAAGGCCTAGGTTAAAATGATCATAAAGATTCTATCCGATCAGATCTACAGTACAGTACGTTCTACTAGCTATTATACTTTTTCCAGGTGAGAGAGTATTATTAAAGCAATAAAAGGTCCTTTTTACTATCCTCTTTTAAAAGCATCCTGGTCCTCACGTTGCCCTTAATGCTCCTTGGACTACAAAGGATTAGGTTGTCATTTGCTATCTGACCTATCTATGTTTAGAAAAGACGAGAGCGGTGTGTACGTGTGGGTAAATCTGTATTCTGCGTATTGTGTGTCCCACAATGACATCGCTTGTATTTCTTCTCCTTCAAAGTCAATTCATAGCCGGTTTACAAAATTCCCTTTCATTGATTTAAATTCGTTTCGTTTGATTGATGCAAGTCAAAATCAGGTTGTGCACATTTGGAATGTCTGGGTCACTCCTAAACCTTTCCTAAAAGCTAGTTGTATGATTTACAGATATGCGGTTATTACTGTTATTTGGATGCAGAGAGGTACGCTCCAAGCTGTGGAGGAGACTGTGGGTCATCTCTGTTATGACTCCGGGCGCGCGGCCAGTACTGTAATACTGTCTCATAGAAGCACACACTGTGTCTGCTTCGTGATTCAGCATACAGCCAGTTATGAGCCTTCAATTATTTTTGGAACGGTTCTCAATGAGACACACACAGACTGGTGGGTAATATAGTAACAGATATAGTAGCATTTTAAAGCAATAAGTCGTGTCACAACTCCCTGTTATAAAATGCACTGTTACCCACTGCTTGGTGGGGCTTATTGCTTTTATAAAATTATGATTCCATATGCGTAGCAAGGTTTAATAAAATAAAGTAAATAAAGGGATATTTAGGCTATGTAATGCGGTCAGCCGTTATAATTTGGGGAATTTTATAATGGCTTAGAACTCGGCTCGACCAATCAGAATCAAGGACCAGAACTGATTGTTTAAACTGTTGTAACACTATAGCCAAAGTTAACACAGTTCATAAGGGAATTGTATGTATATACAGTATGTCGGATTTAAAAGAAGACAGGAAAACAGCACTAAATAACAGATATATATTTACCAAATGACACTGAAATAAAACTACACAGCAAGTCAAAACGCATCAAAACATAAAACAGTACAACGACAAAGGTGAATATTTAATCCCAAAAAGTGATGATCCAGAGTGCAAGTGCTAGTCCTGGAAAGAGAGCTAGCAAGTGCTAAAACCCTGCTGCTTAAATCAAGCAGGTGAGAGGGGGAAGCAAAAAGAGAGGTAAAATGGACAAGGGTTAAAACTCAGATTAATGTTTACACACACAAACACAGGGTGCAGCACTCAATCCATTTATTTGAATGTTTTGAGTTGCCCTTAATAGAGCGGATACATTTCAGTGCTTGATAGATTGTCACTCAATGTCAAAGTCATTGTTTTTCAAATGTGCCCTTAGAGGACGTGCGACCTTTGAGTTCATATTCTCAAAAAACTCATACACACTGGTGGGTGTTTTCAAGTCAGACTGTGCTTCTCAGTTCTGTTTTTTGTTTTCTGTGCTGGGGATAGTGTTGTCCAATGTAACTGTTAACCGTTTTGTTTACATTTGTTTACACCTACACTCTTAAAAAAGGTGCTTCAAAAGTTTGTTCGATGCCGTAGAGGAATCTTTTGGTTCCATAAAGATCCGTTAACATCAGAAGAGCTTTTCTGTTTCACAAAAGGTTCTTTGTGGCGAAAAAAGGTTCTTTAGATTATAAAAATTAAGAAAGAGATGGTGCTTTAAAGAACGTTTGGCTGAATGGTTCTTTGTGGAACCAAAAATGGTTCTTCTATGGCATCGCTGTGAAGAACCTTTTAAGCACCCTTATTTTTAAGAGTGTAAAGGGATAGTTAGCCAAGTACAATACGACTTTTTTGATGCAATATCGCTTGAGTATGAGTGTGATGGGGCTCTATATCAGCTGTGATTAGGCCAGAGGCACTGTTGCCAAGTATTTCAGTTTTTCTAAACTGGCGGTTTTCCGGCTAGGTTTGAATGGCCAATTTGGCTGATTCTTTTACACAAATCTGGCAACCCTGGGATCTTCCCCGCTAAATTAATCCAAACCTCATGCTGCTACACAGCTGAAAGCTATAGTTTATGTTTGTATTTAAACTACGGTGATAGGAATGGTAATAAATCCAACAAACACATGGTTTCTACACTTTACTATATACAAGAACGTTACTGCTTACTGGTAAATTGCTGCTAATACTGGTAAAGGGAATATACAAAAATAAAACACTGCTCATAAGTACGTATAGGCCTAGGGGGCTAATGAGGATAATTAGACTAAATGATCATACGGATTATATCTAAACTAAACATATATATGCTAAACATATAAAGTTCTTAAAGGAGTAGCTCACTTAAAAATTGGCCCCCATTGACTTTCCATAGTAGGAATAAAAATGACTATGGAAAGTCAATGGAGGCAAATTTTGAAGTGAATTACTCCTTTAAAACCACTGATACTATGAGCTACTCAGTGTATTCAGTAGGTTGCTTTAGAGGCATAAATTATACGTCAATGAAACAATGCACCACTGACATTTACTTTTAATACTTGAGGACTTTTGAAATCACCTAATCCTGTACTTTTACGTAAGTATGAATCTGTCTTTACAACTTTTACTTGTAGTAGTTTATTTGTTCAGTAGCATCTGTACTTTCACTCACTTAAGGAAATTGAGTACTTCGTCCGCCTCTGGCGAGGCCGTAGGCCTATCACGCATCTACAAGAGCGATATTGCATTCATACAAAAGTTTGACGGCACAAGTGTGTAGATACATCAAAGTGTATGTGGAAATGGGGAACTACTTTCTTTCGCCACACATTTGAGCCAAGCATAAACAACCCTCCGTTACTAATTCCAAACCGTCACATCTTTAATATTTGCGCATTGCTGATCAGTGAAGTTATTAGTGAGAAATAATAAGACAGCATTTGCGTTTAAATGAAACGGAGAGATTGTAAAAGGACACTCAGCAAGAATGAGTTATTTCCATTGCACTGTTTTCTTTTAACTGCCTGGTCGATCCCACGATTGTGTGATAATAGTTTTAATAATTTCCTGTTTTATACATCTGTTTTAGATTGTGGTGGAGGAGTTCCTGGAAGACATTAATAACATGCTGAACTCCGGTGAAGTACCAAACCTGTTTGAGAAGGATGAGCTGAAACAGGTGCTGGCTGCCATAAGCCCCAAGGCCAAAGAGTTTGGCATCTCAGAAGGAAACAGGGATGAGGTAAATATTGTAATCTTCCTATCCATCCATTTGCCAATCTTGTAACCAATTATGTAGCCATGGAAGTGCAGAACTGTATATTATCAGCTACTCTGAGATTCTTCTTGTTCAGAGGTCAGGTGACATTTCATATCTCTGTGTCTCCAGGTCTTCCAGTTCTTCATCTCTCGTGTGCGGGAGAAGCTGCACATAGTGCTGTGCATGAGTCCTGTTGGTGACGCCTTCCGGTCGCGCTGCCGCATGTTCCCCTCGCTGGTTAACTGCTGCACCATCGACTGGTTTGTACAGGTCAGACCGCTCTGCTTAACACAACCTCTGACTTTAAACTTTTCTGTCTGTCTGCAATTGCAATTTCAACAGTTTCAGTAAAAGATGACAATGTCACAATGACATTGTCAGGCTAATCATTTGTTATTGTTTTGAATAAGTGACCACTAGCGCATACAGTGCCTTTGAATTAAAGTCATTGTTATAATTCTGAGTGCACACGTCTTTATCCATGCAAATAAGGCTCGTGGCACTTTGTCAACGCCAAAAGGGTATACGTCAAATGTCACGTGACTAAACCGGTAAGCAGGGTTACGCTACCCTGAAAAATATTCATTGTAACCTAACCTGAACTACTGTTTGGGCTTCTTCTTTAAAGCAAATGTTTGAAAGTAGTTTTGTTAAACTTTTATAACTGTAGTACCTGAACTGACTTTGATTGTTTTAAACAGAGTGTTAAGTCGGATCCTATTTACTTGGTAAAAATCATGGTAACAATATTACACAAAATATTTGTAAGTATTTTAAAGCTTATTTTTAACGCAATATTCGAAGAATAAATTAAGTAAATTACCAAAATTATTTAAGCACATGTGACATGATAAATTGTGAGCCTTGGAGTTAACTTCTTGATCTTTTTTAACCTCAGTTTAATTTTTTATAAATTTTTTAAATGTATTATTGTTTACAACATATATGATGTACAAGGCTGGGTTTCCCGAAACCTTCTTAATGCTACAGTACGTCATTCTTCAGTTATACCTTAAGACTGGTAGCGATATATTCTTAAGAACGACGTAGTGATACGAAGGTTTCGCGAAACCCAACCCAAGTAAGTTGAGAGTTGTCTCAGTACTGGCATAAACACACATCATGAGCTCTCCCATAACCTACACAAGCACCATTCAACACGAAACTCAAAAATACAAACGGAATCTCTTTTAATCTTAAAGACAACTGATCAGCTAACTCTATCAAGTCTTTCATTTTATTGTAATGCACAAAATGACTCTCTTAATGCTGTCGCGAACAAAGCATCCTGGAAACTCTAAATTCACTGCTCAGTTAGTGAAATTAACTAAAATATTTAATGTAGTCCCATCAAAAAATAATTAAGTAAAGATCCTTTATGTAAGTTTAAGTGGGTTGAACATGATAAAATTAAGTTGAATTCACTCATTCATTTGTGTTTTTAAAAATCTGAGATTTTTTCTGTAATTTTAACTTAAATGTTGGTTAAAAAAACAAGAATACAATTGTCTTAAGTAAAGTTTACTCAATTGTTTTCATGATATCTACTACGACACAGAATTATTTTTAACAGTGTGGAGCAAACAAATACACAAATGAATGACCCCAAAGGCATATTGGCAAGTGGTGGAACTGGGTGTTTTAATTAGTATAACGTGTGTGTGGTGTGTGTTTGTCTGTTCAGGTTTGTTTCTGATGTGTTGTCTGTTGTAATGTTGTGATGGTATGATAAATTGCAGTGTGCTGGCCAACCGCAGCTGTTCATTAGCTTTAAGCATCGAGCCCGTATATGTGTTCACCCTACTTTTATTTGCCTATTTGTTTTTATCAGCATGTGCTTGTTTACTTATGTAATTGTGCACACACACTCACACAGATATATGAAGGTGACCGCCGGTATGGTTCTCAATGAATAAAATGAAGGAATTGCTCCTTATGATGTTTTCCAGGGCTGTAGAGTTTGTTCAGTCTGTAGAAACCATTATGCAAAAAAGTAATAGTTTATCTCAGAGTGAAAATTGTGCCATTATTTACTCAGGCTCAACTTACTGAATGAACATCTATGCTTTATTCAAAGTTAAGTGAAGTCATACAGTAGAGTTTTGATACATTACCAAATAAATGAACAGTTATGTGAACTGCTTTACTGACACGATCTGAAGTTTCACCTTTATTTCTATTGTACGTCATACAATAGATTGTTTCAAAGCAGCTGCACAACAATAAACAAGAAAAGAGCTATAAAAAAATCTATACTATTCAGTTTGTGTTCCACTGAAAAAGAAACACATACAGGTTTTGAACAGCTTGAAAGTACATAACTGATAGTAATTTCAGTGTATTTATTTATCCGTTAACTACGGAAACATTAAATGTTTTATAATGCAGAACCTAAATTTGTTTTTATTAGACAATTACTGTAAGTAATCATTACTAAACATTACATTTTACTTTTACATTTATTCATTTAGCAGACGCTTTTCTCCGAAGCGAAAGGAGAGACCAATTAACATTTTGTTTAGCATATTGCCACAAAATTGCTTGTACTGTCACTTGTACACAACATAGCTTTTGTCAAACAATTTGTCATAACATTACTTTGTAGTTTAAGACCAAAAATGTAGTTTATATAACTAAACTATTTCATCTTTTGTTTATAATACTCACTATTAATGCCATGAGAAATAACTATAGATCTGAATATTTTAATTACACATTGTAAAAAAAATTTTTTAATTTGTTTCTTAATCAGTTTCTTTGTGAAGTTTAACATGCAAAATATGAAAACCATCGACATTACAAAAAATATTTCACATATTCATACATTTCGGTATTATTACTCATACGCAGAAATTAAAAGGTACTGGCATAGTACTGAGCTCAAAACAACAGTTTAACAAAACAGTTACTGAAAATGATTAGTCCAAAACTGCAGTACTGTACATTTGATCATTTTTGTTTTTTCTGACTAATACTGTCCTCACGAACCAAGTTCCACACGTTGTCACCCATCACCGCTTCAACCCACCTTCACTGTGCTACAGAAATTTCTAGAATTTCCTGACAGTGACAATTGGAAAAAAATAAATAATATGTGAACATTTTTACAGTTGTTGTTTATTTGCAATATATCGTAATTAATGATATAAGATCAAAATTTACTTGAGCTAAATAAACACTAAAAATGTATGCTACATGAAAATAAATATTACCACAAAAATTTGCACCACAGAGTTGTTCAAGAAAAGGTTGGGCGAAACAACAATTTGTTACTGTGTTATTTATGTTTGTTTAAAGAATAAGAACTAAACATTTAAACAGTTCAGAGATCAAATAGGTTTTAGCACATAACTGATGTTGTTTTATACAATATGTTTTTTGCTATGAAGTCACTGTTCCGTTTTCTTTGGTCCCTTTTTAGCATATTATATTTCTCTTGGCAATGATGAAAATGCATGTCACAATGGAGTTGGGTGTGTGTTTCTGTGGAGAATCAAGTCAAGTCGAGTCAGTCAAGATTTCCATATTATCTTTGCTGTCATGAGAAAATGTTTACATTAATCGAGTACTGTCACCACAGAGTACAAAAAATATTTAACGTAAGCGACTGATCTTGAGTTGTGTGAACTAAAGATTCTATGTAAAGAATACTAATGTAATATTAGTTTCTCTGCTGAATCAAATCAAGTTTCTATTTGAACACAAATAGTTTTACAAATTCAGTTTCACTTAATGTTAGTTTCACAAAAATGTTTGATGTCAAAGATTTCCACACAAATGTCTAGTTAAGTCAACTTATTGGATGTTGTCATGTGTTTCTTTGCAGTGGCCACGTGAAGCTCTGCTCTCTGTGTCCCAGACATTCTTCCAGCACGTGGAGTTTGGCAGCGAACAGATGAAGCAGTGTTTTTCAGAGATGTGCGTGGACATCCACGTCAGTGTCACTGACATGGCCGAGCGTTTTTATTCCGAACTGCGCAGACACTACTATACAACACCCACCTCCTACTTAGAGCTCATTAACCTGTACCTGAGCATGCTGGGAGAAAAGAGACAACAGCTGCAGGCGGTGAGGAGGCGGGGTTATGGTTGTTCTTTATCATTATTACACAACATCATTTGCGTCGTTCAAGTCACCAGTAAATTGCAAAAAGGATCGGTTGTTAGCTTTGTAATATTAAAGTAAATTCTATCTAAACCGGATGATTTATTAGATTGTTGGAGCTGTGGAAAATATCACTGACCCATCTGAGACAGGCACACAAAGATAAGCAGAGATGTTTGCCTTTGAAATTGAAAGCGGATTTGTTTACGCAGGCTCGGGATCGTGTGAAAAATGGTCTCACTAAACTTCTGGAGACAAATGAGCTGGTTGATAAGATGAAGCAGGACCTCTCCGCTCTGGAGCCTGTGCTCAAACAGAAATCCATCGATGTTGATGCACTTATGGAGAAACTCGCTGTGGACCAAGCCAGTGCTGACCAGTGTGTGTGTGCTTTAATAAGTTGCCAATAATAGAAACTCTTCCCCTCTCCTCTCAAGAACTCCCTCCTTTTCACAAAAATTGGTTTTATTCTAATAAACATTTGAGTTGTCATCTTTTAACATACCTTTAACCTATCGACATCTTTGGCTGTAGGTTCGCAAGGTTGTAAAGGAAGATGAAGCTTCAGCTAAAATAAAAGCAGAAGAGACTCAGGCCATTGCAGATGATGCACAGCGTGATTTGGATGAAGCTCTGCCCGCTCTCGAAAGCGCTAACAAGGCCCTCAACTCTCTGGATAAAGGAGACATCTCTGAGATGCGCGTTTTTACCAAACCACCGGACCTGGTCATGACCGTGATGGAGGCAGTGTGCATCCTGCTCAACAACAAGTTAGTCCCCCTTTATATAAAATTGAATGACACGTTTTTATACATGCGTATAGACCACTTAGCAAGATGTAAACACTGGCCTAGAAGCACTTACGTCATCTGAAGTGGTCTATATCCAATTCAGCTTCCATTGTTTATCTAGTATTCTAGATTTTTTTTATCAAATCATATTTTGTGGTGTAGTCCACTGTTTCGGCGGCTTTGCCGAAAGATCTGAAGACACAGATATGATTTTACAGTGCAGTTCTAATGTTAAAATAACATCATACACATCATAAACCCCCTCAGGCTGTACAGTATGACTCCATATCTGCCGGCGATATTAACACGAGATACTCTGACTGTGTAGCATCTGTGATTTTCCTGCTCAATCATCAGTCTCATCCTTTTATATTTCCTCTCCATCTGCCCGCACATGATCTTCATTATTATCACTAAAAGATAGCAAGTTAATGGGTGTTTAAAATGTCATAACATGACTGTATCTCTGTCTGTTAACCCCTCTTTGTGTTGAAGTTCTTCAATCCTTGTAATTGTTCAGTTTCCGTATGATAATATATTTCCTGCCATACATTCCTGGTCATGTGAGCCATTCGTTGTTTATTTGAATGCAACTTCTTTGAACGGAAAAAAATAACTTGCGTCAGCTGTGCGTTGCACCGGTCTCGCACAAATGTAACAAGTTCAAGGGAGAAGGAGGCGGGAACCGGCGAACATTTAACAACTTTTAATAAAATAAACTAACCACAAAACGAAAGTAAAATGCCGACAGCCCCCTCGCGGTCGACTGCCGGCCGCACAAACATAATAAAACATAACATGAAATCCAGGCCTGGTTCTCTCTCGTCCTTCACTGCTGTCGCTCCTCATTTATGCTTCCGAGCTCCTCCGTGAGAGATGCAAGACCGGTGCAACAGGTCCTCACAGCCCTCATCCCGCTCTGCTTTTCACAGGACTGTTTTAGCAAAATGCAATCATTTGCTAAATGTTTCAGACCATACTCCTTTTATATAGAAACATTTTTATAGTTTAATCGACATTATAAAACTAAATGTTTATGTTTACAAGATCTTTGGTATTACTTACAGGGTTCCACCCATTAAGTTGTAATATAAAAATGTTTCGATTTTATGCATTTGGTGAAGTGCATAATTAGACACTTTTTCTCACTCTCATGATATTGGTTGTTATTTCAGGTGTTAAATATTTATAAATGCATTTTGTGTGATTTGCTTTGGTGCGATTGGAAATCACCTGCGTTAAATCATCTGTTATTCTAATTGCCTTTGTTTTATGTTTCCAGCTGTGTACTCACCCAGCTGGCGTTATTTTGTAATGATTTAGATTTGTAATTAAGGGTTGGTGGAGAAGAATTATGGGTGCTTCAATGTGTTATTGAACATTCAGATATATACCAGCGGCTATCATCACTTGTCAAAAGAAAAGAGAAAGATATACAATAGGGATCTCAAAACAGTATCTAAAAATAAATAAACTATGTTCTTATAATGTGCTAGGTTGTTTTAACCCATTTTTGCATAAAATAAAAAAACAGCTTTTTGAACTGAAGAATTTAATTCAAGAACGTTTTACACACATTTCATTTATACATTTAGACCGGCTATTCTAGCTATTCAAAACTTTTTTTTTTAGAACAAAATTTTGTTGATTTCGATATCACCCCTACATGTATCTTTCACCACGTAGGACAGACTGGGGCAGTGCAAAGCAGCTCCTGGGTGAAGCCAACTTCCTAAAAAAATTGATGGACTACGATAAGGACAATATCAAACCTCAGATCCTTCAGAAGCTGCAGAAATACATCACTAATCCAGACTTTGTGCCCGACAAAGTTGAAAAAGTGTCTAAGGCCTGCAAATCCTTGTGCATGTGGGTTAGAGCTATGGATTTATATTCGACAGTTCTGAAAGAGGTCGGACCCAAACGTAAGAAGTTGGACGCTGCTCAGGTGAGCACATTCATGTCATTGGGTTTGTTGGTTATTGTGAGAACTTTAAGTTACAGATTTATTTCACTGTGTCGCTATGTTCTGCTTACTGCAATTACTCATTTTTGTTTCTTTTGTTGTTCATAAGGCCGAGTTGGACGCAACAATGTCTACCTTGGAAGAAAAGCAGAAGAAACTGAAAGTGGAAGACCAAATCAAAGTTTTGCAGGATCAGTTTGACTCCAGCGTGGCTGAGAAAGAGGTGTTGGGTGAGAGAGAGAGAGAGAGAGAGATGAGTTTCCAAAAATGGACAGTTATTGAATTTTCCGAAGATCGTCACCACAGGCATTAAAAGAGGGCACAGCAATAAAAGAAAACAATGTGTTGATGCTATATGAAGGGATTTAGAAACAGGCAAAACCCAGCTAACAATTTGTGACTCCCAGAATGTTAGTTTTTAAATCCCAGAATGTTATTTTTTAAGTTTGGTTTTGGTTATGCAGGAAAGTTTTCCTTACAGAAATGGAACGTTTGTTTCTGGTTATCCGAGCGTTGCAGCGGGGTGGTTTTCTGGTTGCCAAAAAAATAACCACGAGGAAACTTTCTGTTTAAGTTATTCATTTTCGGGTTATTAAAACCCTCCAACATTCTGGGAAAATTATTTTCTGGTTGCAAGAGATAATTAAAAAAATAACCACAGGGGGAATGTTCTGTATAAGTTATTGTCTGGTTATTTTTTAAAACCACCCTGCAACTCTCTGAAAAAATAACCGAAACGAAACCAAAAACGTATGTTAGGGGAGCGTTCTGTTTACTGGGTAGTGGTAAATAGAGAATGAAATAACATTTGTGAGTTTTGCGAAGGTCATAAATTTTAATATTATATTATAATGTACTGTATAACTATTTTCTGAATAAAGAATTAATTGATTTAATTGAATTTTTTTTACTTAATTTGGATTTACATGTGTAAGCTTGTGTGTTTATGTGCGTGTGTGTCTGTGTGTGTAGCTAAAACCATGGCCCTGACTGAAGCACGTCTGGGTCGGTCGGGGAAGTTAACGTCTGCTCTGGGAGATGAGCAGGTGCGATGGCAGGAAAGCATTGCTCTGTTTGAACAGGAGATTCACAATGTCATCGGAAATGTTTTCATCGCTGCAGCCTGTGTGGCTTATTATGGAGCCTTCACCTCTCATTACAGACAATTGGTAGAGTATTAATAGATCTCAGTCATTTCTCATTAGCTTTACATTCTCATCACATATCTTTACCTACATTATAATATGCCACGCAGGAACTTGTCTTTGCATCCATTATATCATGTTTCTTCTTATTTTTGGTACTGTAGGTGATCAAATTATACCATTGAAACAGATTGTACACTGACCACTGACAGGTTTTTGCGTCTTTGGGACCTATTTAAAAACTAAATATAGGCTATTATGCAATTGTTTTTTAAATGGCATTTATATTTATTCATTTTTTTTCCTAGATAACAGATTTTTCTTTTTTAGTTTAATATATTAAATAGCACTTTTTCATAAACTTGATTCAGCAAAGGTAAATGACAAATATTAACCATTTTTAACTATTTTTAAATACATTTTATGTGTGTATTGGTTATAATGCTTGGTGTAGTTCAGCCGGCAGTGCATCAAAAGTAGATTCAATAAGCTATATTGTGTTATAAGAGGGTTAAAGTATGTGTAAATGAGAACACATGTTTTGTTTCCTGTAGCTGATAGATCACTGGATCACACGCTGTCAACAGTTGGGAATCCCGATCAGTAAAAACTTCAGTCTGATCAGCATTCTCGGAGACCCCTACGAGATCCGGCAGTGGAATGCGGAAGGGTTGCCGCGGGATACCGTCTCCACAGAGAACGGAATCCTTGTGATGCGCGGGCGCCGCTGGCCGCTCATGATTGATCCTCAGGATCAGGTGACCTTTCCATGCATGGTTCTTAAAACAGTGTGCCTTTTATTTAAACTTAGTGATGTCACAAGAGCAAATGCTTATTTAATAATGCAACTTGTAATCTTTTTCAATAGCACTAAACAGGATGGTTGTTCATATTCAGTAGCTCTCAGATCAGCATGAAATGAAAGCTAATCTCTTTTTTAAAGGGTTAGCAACCTTTCCATCAATTCCCTCAAAAAGCAGCATTTTTAAATGGTGAAAGGAAGCTGCCACTAAAATGAACTAGTTTCTGACAGGCAGAACAGCTGCTACATGCTGTTTTTCACTCTCATGACAGCATTAGTTGACAGCATCTTCCTTAATTTATTCTACATTTATTTTAGCTCCGTATTTTTTGTATTATCACTCCAAATTAAGGACACTGCTAAGGAAGTACTAATACAATTATAATATACTACATTCCAAAACTATTTAACACTGCATCTGTTGTGTACATTTAACAATACTACGGTACATCATGTACTGTAGGTTTGTTACTGTTTTTGCACATTGCTCATTTGTTCTCATACACATTTTACCTTTATCTTATCTTTCAAAAGGTGAGGGTCTTTTATTCTGTCTTTAAATTGCCGTTGCTTTTAGTATAATAGTAATTCATTAAAACTATGGAATAATACAAATGTCACTTAATGTTGTGAATAGAAAATGCAAAATAAATCAAAATTGTTCTATTTTCGCTCCTCAAATAGACAGCCTTCGCCAGAAATGACAATAACTTGTTATTCAGTCCATGTGAAATGAAAGAAATCAATATGTTAGCACAATTATATTTTTCGTTAATGATATATTCATTTCAAAAAGGATTATTTATAATGATATCCGCCATAATAATATTTAATTCTAAGTAAATGAGTTTTACTTCAGTTAATATCTTTAATCATTTCTTATAAAACCAGACTTACTAAATGTCGGCACAAAAAAGATGCCTCATAAATGTGAGGTCTTAAAAAGCATCGTTCTTCACCTAAATGAAAATTCATTGTTTATACGACAAAGATTTATACATGACTTTTAAACAGTCAGCTGTTTGAAAAGTTACACTTTTTTAGAATAGAACATTAACTTAAGCTGTGCTGACAAAATTCTTTGATAGTCATATTTGTTTGGAGACAGGCGTGAGATGGCAAATAACATGAAGCTAAATTTAGACTGACTTGTTGGAAGACGCTCGACAAACATTTCTTGACTCCTTAACAGAGCTTTCCCATTGGTTTCCTATTTTGCATTTCACAGCCTCTGTGACATCAGGAAGTAAATGAAGTCGTCAGTTGAAGGGCATTTTTGACAGCGGAGTGCTTTCAGATTGTATGAAGAACAGGCTTCACATAGCAAACAGGAAAACGATCATCAGCCTTCTTGCATTACCAAACAAATATCTCTCTTTCCAGCCATTCCACTTTCATTACTGTCTGGCGTTTTCAGAACATTTGTCTGTCACACCCCTCTCCACCTCTGTTCTTTCTTTCATTTGTGTTTAACTCTCACCATCTGACCGTCTCCAGTCCAATCTTCTACATGCCCGTTTTTGTAAGCCTGTGCTTGTTTGTAGCTGTCAGGAGTTGCATTTATTTTATCAAGATTTGACAGGTTGTGCATTCAGAGATGCTCCTGTACATATGTTGGTTGTACACACATGAACTGATGACTTTAAAAATGTCAAAGCTCTTAACTTTATATAAACGTATGCAACTTTCAATTCAAATTTCTGAAGTATGTTACATATTGTGTCATGAAAAAGCAAATAACTAATTTTATGTGTTTTGTATTTAGGCAAACCGTTGGATACGTTCTAAAGAGACAAAGAACGGTCTTAAAGTGATCAAGCTAACAGACGCCGGCTTCCTCCGAACACTTGAAAACGCCATCCGGCTGGGCATGCCTGTACTGCTGGAGGAGGTAACCTTTGACCCTTTATCTGTTCCATCCATGTTAACCTTCAGATAAACTTCCAGTCTCTCAAGGTTCATCTTTTTTAGAAACATGACATTTTATTAAGTATGCACCCCTTGAAAAATAAAACTAAAATGTTAAATATTTAAAATCAGGGAATTTTGGTTGGACTGAATGGTTTAATTCATTTGTAAATGAGTTATTCTGTTGTGAGTTTATTAGTTCTGACTGTCGCCAGATTCTCTCATGAATCTCATTTCAGTCATGTTTGTTTTGACTGCTGACAACCGAGGCATACATAGTTTATCCCAACATCTATTTTAAGAAAACAGCAGATCTAACGTAAAATTTTAATTCATTAAATAATGAATGATCAGGATGATCTTTATCATAAATGCAAAATAAACATCTTTCTTTTTTCCGTGTGTGTTTATGTGTTTACAGCTAAAAGAAACTCTGGACCCTGCATTGGAACCCATTCTTCTGAAACAGACGTTCGTGTCAGGTGGCAGAACGCTGATTCGACTGGGAGATTCTGATATTGACTATGATAAAAACTTCCGGTTCTACATGACCACCAAAATGGCCAACCCCCACTATCTCCCCGAGGTGTGTTTGTATTTGTGTTCCAAGAGGGAGAAAACAATAAAAAAATATATATTTATTTTCTTTCAGGCAAACAGCCAGTGTGTCAAAATGTAAAATTATAATGGGTTCTAATGCCTTCTATTGCCGCTTCGCGCCGCGTCCGGTGTAGACATGGTGTAAGAATAAAATGATTATACATGAAATACAGTGCAGTCAGTTCGGACATAGCACAGTGCTCATTCAGTAAATGCACACCTAAACAAATGAGTTTTGAGTCTGGATTTAAATGTTGCTAAAGTTTTAGCACATCTGATCTCTTCTGGAAGCTGATTAAACCAGAGAACCTATGTGACTATAATAATTTATGAGATCATGCAAATGTCAGACCCTCACGGTCTTTGAAAGTCTACTGTACATGTAATGACTGTTTGTCTTTCATTAGCGTTTCTTTGTTTAATTTGTTCGCTGTTTAAAAGCCCTCAAAATGTTGTGTAAATGGCACGGGGGATTTTGAAACCATTCCGGGGTCCAGGTTGGCACCCGGTAAAGGTCAAATGGATTTGGCACTGTCACGAAGTAAACATGTCTGGCACCAGCACTTCACATATCTGTTGTGCCACCACATTGGTCCTACACCAATCATGCCACGGCTCTGTGCCAAATAACCAAGAGACGATGCCCTGCCGATCATAACAGACAGGGCCGTGGACAAGAGCAGTGGTGGTTGGCAGAGAACGTGTAGCCAAATATGGTTCCTTGTCAAAAGGGGATACGGCGCTGTAAGTTTCAGCATTAGAGACAAGACAGACGTGTCATTTCCACTTAAGTAAGGGAGATGAGGTGTGCTGACAGACCGATTTGGACAAATGTAAAGCACATACTGTAGGGCCAATTATGGCTGGCCTGTATGAGATTTAAGAGTCTGTAACGTCTCGAGGGGTGTGCAAGGAACAGGTAATAAAGCTAGTTTTCCCATGTTACAAAGACATACCAATGAATTGGAGACTTTAAATTGCTTATAGGTGGTCAAAATAAACTGGGATAGACTCCAGTCCTCCCCGGATCAGCAGTGTAGAAAATGGATGGATCAAGGTTTTAAAATGTATTAAATGACATCTAAACTACAAGTCTGTAATCATTCCGGGTCTTATTCTCTACCTCAGGTGTGTATCAAAGTGACCGTCATCAACTTCACTGTTACCAAGTCTGGATTAGAAGACCAGATCCTCAGGTAAACCATCTTCAATCCAACTATTCTCAACAATTCACTAATCTGATTTAATTTGAAAACAAGCACTTGGGACATTAGTTTTTATTTTATACTAAAACTAAAAGTTCACACTATGGGCAAAAACAATACTAGTAACCTAACCACTTGATTAAAACCTTAGTTTACATAGTTTGTGTAAAAGCAGTCAACAACATAACAATACCAATGACTTTTTCTTATTGGATGGATATATGGAGAAACTTACTTTTTCAGAGCTCCAGGCCCCTGAGAGAGATGCCCCTAAATTGGATACCAAGGCGGGACAGGGCCTTATGATTAAATGTATTATCTCTTCAGTTAAAAACAAAAATGTTGCCCTCCTAAGTAGATCTAATCGGAAAATCTCAGACAAATATGTGTAAAAAGGTTTAAATCTTGCCCTCATGCCCTGACACAGTGGTTCTCAAACTGGGGGCCCCAAGTGTCAGGTAAACGTAGTCCACACAGGATCGCAGAGGTTTACACAATATTGGGATTTATAAACAGAGTCAAAACACTTAGCTTACACACGCCATACACACGCCATACACACGCCATGCACACGCCATGCACACGCCATGCACACGCCATGCACACGCCATGAACACGCCATGCACACGCCATACACACGCCATACACACGCCATACACGCCAACACCACGCCATACACACGCCACACACGCCATACACACGCCACACGCCATACACACGACACGCCAACACACGCCATACACACGCCATACACACGCCATACACACGCCATACACACGCCATACACACGCCATACACACGCCATACACACGCCATACACACGCCGACATTAAACAATACCGGACAACGATGGGGCAAACAGAATGAGTATAAATAGTCCACTGGTGATGAGGCTGATGACGGGCAGGTGTGGGGATTACAGAGACACAGGTGCGGGAGCGTGACGGATCGTGGGAAATGTAGTCCGGGGGAAAACAAGGGGAGAAACAGAGGGAACCGTGACACCAAGATGGATCCAGGGGGTCACAGATTTTGTGGCATTTTATAACATTTTGAAATGTATCATACATTTTAGGCAATCAAACATCCACATAAGACCACCAACCAAAAGAATCTGATGTTCTAGTATTGTATGACTTTAATATGTTTTTGGTTTAATTAAAATTATAAGTTTAAAATTATAAGTCTCTATTTTTTGGGGGCCACAAAGCGATGCACAAAGGGGGCCCTACAACAAAAAAGTTTGAGAACCACAGCTCTAAGAGAAATAAAAACACAGCAAAAAAACTTGACAGAGGATTCATAATTCATACATTTGGTTTCTGCTTGTTTAAAAAGTGGGATAAATTGATTTATTTGTATCTACGGATTCTTATGAATCAATTGCTATGGAGAAAACTTTAGTAGCAGCAAAGAAAATCTGTGTCAAATATAAAAAGCCCTAGGCTTCAAAAGTCCAACTTTTTCACTTAGAGTAGATGAGAGCAACTGAATCAAATGTTGCTATTTTTGGAAAGGAAGATATAATAATCATAGCAGTTTCTATCGTTTGGGATGATGTTCTATTGAGATGCCTCAAGCCCCCCATTATATCATAAACAAACTAGCCCAAAGCTTTTTAGCATTAAGGAATAACACCCTACGCTATTTGGTCAAAGCAGAGCAACATTTTTCTACTTTTAAAATGTTTTATTCTGTGTCTAGTGATGTGGTCCGTCTGGAGCGTCCTGACCTGGAGGAGCAGAGGAACCAGCTGATAGTTCGGATCAATGCAGACCGGAACCAGCTGAAGGTCACTGAGGACCGAATCCTTAAACTGCTTTTTACCTCCGAGGGCAATATCCTTGACAATGAGGAGCTTGTACATACTTTACAAGAATCAAAGGTCAGTGATTTGGGGTGAGGAGGTTATGAGGGTCTTGTGTTCTTTAATGATCTGGCTTCATAGTGAAGATCAGAGATCAGGTGTTATGGTCTAAACTAGAGCAGCAGATGTATTGTGGTGTTATGGCATAACTCTGTTAGGCTTTGTTACTTGTTTGTAGAAAAAACATTAAGAAACTAAGATATTTCCAATGTATAGATATACAATTTCATTTAAAATGTGTTACATACATAATTTGAGCGAATAGGAAAATTTGAGGCTACTATAGATTTCACATCACAGTCTGTTACCCCTCCACCACATACGGAGAGTGATGAAAGACTGCACGAGAAAGACACATGGATAAATGGATGGAAGTTTGAGCCATATCGAATAAAAATCTGTCATACAGACAGAAAACAGCTCTGTCTCTGTGTGACACCCCTGCTTCGCCTCATGTATTTCTGAGACTGACATTGCTCCTCAGTGTGAATCGCTTTACAGCTCGTCGTGCATTTTTAGCTTTCTAAAAACATGTCAGGGTGCTGAGACGTTGCATTCGTCTGTGAATGTCACATTTATACTTTAAGGACATGTGATCGCAAACTATTCTCCTTGTCTCTGGATCAGGTGACATCTCAGGCCATTAAGTCTCGACTGGTGGAGGCGGAGACGACGGAGGAGATGATCAACACAGCCAGAGAAAAGTATCGTCCGGTTGCGACGCGCGGCTCCATCATGTATTTTGTCATTGCCAGCCTGTCTGAGATTGATCCCATGTATCAGTTCTCCCTAAAGTATTTTAAACAGGTAACCACCTGATACATATACATTGTATGTAGGCAAAACACAGCTAAATTATATAATTATATGTAGAAATTGTTCAATTTACTTTCTATAACATATGGAAAATATATAGAAACTATAGAATACAGGGTATCAGAATGAAGCATATTATTGCAACTTACTGTACTCAATATGATGTACTGTACTTTGACAATACTGAAGTTGTCTAAATTTGTAACTGTAATTTTTTGTTTGTAGAGCTAATAAGTGCTGTTTGATAATTCCATGCAAATGTCTTATAGGTGCCATTCCCCGAGATCCTATTTTTAATCTTTAGTTAGTGTGTAATGTTGCTGTTAGAGCATAAATAATACCTGCAAAATGATAAAGCTCAAAGTTCAGTGCCAAGTGTCTTTAACAGAATTCGCTTTTCAAGGACTACAGAGAACGACTGGAATCCGTCTACAGCCCTTTACTTCCCGGGTACATGATGTCACTATTCCGACTGTTTTTAGTAACCTCCGCCCACAGGAATACGCTAAAAAAGGGGCGAGGCCTTCCTTAGAGAAGAGGAAGAGCCGCTGGAGCCGTGTTTGGTTACCAGAGATTGTAAACATTTGACTTGCGCGCAAAACTACTTTCACTTTCATCACAGTCCCACAGCTGGTAATAAGAATTCAGCTACACACATTCGATAACCAACGGTCAAATAACAGCTTCCATGACTTTAACATCGAGCTGTGAAAGCTGTTCTGTGTTATACACTGATATTGTGTGTTTGTGTGCGCATACCTCTAAAACACTTCTATGAAACGTCCTTTAAAGTCCTGCTTGTAAATGTCTCCTAGTCAATCTGATTGTTTTATTATCCAACTCGGTCCAATATAAAAAGGCTAAACTAACGCTTCTGTTATTAGTGTTAATTAATTTAACCGGTCTGACGCCAATCAGTCCGGTGTCATTTCCCTCGCCATAGTAGGAAAAACAAATCGCGATCTCTAACAAAGATTGAGGTTTGCACATGCACTAGCAGACCTCCATTACACTTCGATCAATCCGCATGTGTTTAACTGATGAAGTGAAGTTGACGCCATTGTTACTGTTTATTGCTAAAAGCCAAAGTTTATGAATACACGTGCACTGAGAGGGGGACCGACCAATCACAACAGCCTGAGAAGCATAAGCGGAATGGGTGTGACATCTTAACGCTCTAAGCGGGGAACCAATCTCGACAGACTTGGTCGTCTTTACCAATCAGAGCCTTTCGGAAGGAGGGCTTTTATATAGACCGGATGAAATCTAGTCATTTTGTTAGAAGGGACAGCGGTGAACAATAGACTTGAAATATAAAGCAATTCTTTTTATTAGAAATATGAACATCCGTTGTTAAACATCCAAAAAACATAATCAAAGCCTCAAAAACAGCAAAAGAATGGCTCCGTTAACATTTAAGCATAGTTTTCCATAGACAGATAACTGAATTGTCACATCCATAACGTCCATATTCCTCATAAATGGGCAAATGAAAATAAAAATATAGTAGCCATTTTATGTTCTATAAAGAGCCATCCCTTCTCCATTTGTTGGGTATTATTGCTACTATTATTGTTAATTCACAGTAATCCTACAAAGTTTGTTGTGTTTCAGAAATGTTCATTTTTTGTCACATCCATAACGCATGACTTTTTCTCTGTTTTTAAAATAGAAAACTCGTGCCTAGACTGATATTTTTCTAATGTCTGGACTCTATCATCTGGGGTTTAGTAAAATTTAAACAGATGGTTCAATATATTGGTAATAAATACATTCTCTGAGAATTTATATTTAATTTTTTTCACTGAAAATGTCACATCCATAATGCTGGAATTGCCCAAATATCAGTTGTTAAGCAATATGTACTTTTTTAATGTGGAAAGTTAAATAGATATTTATATTAATGCTAAGGGAAGTGTCATAGATATGTGAAAAAAAACTTTACATAGTGAATCTCTGATGCCTGTTGTCTCTTCTCGCAGTTGTTCAACAACACTATTGAGGCAGCAGAGAGGCACAGAGATCTAAGTGTGAGACTACAGATCCTACTGGATCAGACTTTGTTGAGCGCCTACACAAACGTGTCCCGTGGCCTCTTTGAGAAGCACAAGGCCATCTACAGCTTCATGCTGTGCGTGGAGATCAAGATGCAGAGAGGAGAGATCTCCCAGCAGGAGTGGCAGTTCTTCCTGCGAGGGGCTGGAGGCATGGAGAAGGTGGGGGATTGAAAAATATATGCCATCAGATCAGTGTTCTATTTTGGTTCTTTGAACTACCTTTTAAAGTGACACTTGTACAACAGAGACATCTGAACATAATCAACTAGCCATGAATGAGATTTAATTGTGTTAATTGTTGGATTGTAGAGCTGTTTGCTATTTTTTTCTCTTTCCTCAGGGGGCTCTGCTGAGTGCCATTAAAAAGGCATTTACTTAATGCACCACGCTGTTATATTGTGTTAATGTGCGATGAAGCGATGCACTTTTGCATGGCTGTAAATAGAATCTGTTGTACTGCAGTCAGACTTTCTGTCATCGGTGGTGCCTGCCAAGACAAGCATTAGTATAACTATTATTCATGCTTTCAACGAAACACTAAGTGTTAAACTTGACTGTACTGTATATTTCCTCCAGCAGTTTTTGCGACAGACAGAAACTATATCTGAAATTGTTTGACTTGTTTAGGAGAGACATTGTATATTTTATTGACGGTGGGGCCCAAGGTATATTTACAGACCAGGTGGGCCATACAACATAACAACCAGTTCTGTCATAAATTACTCACCATCTTGTCATTTCAAACTGGTATGACTTTCTGTCTTCTGCAGAACACGAAATAAACTAAAAATGTTGGAAACCTAAAACCACTGATACCCATTGATTTCCATTGTATGGACACAAAGCCAATGCAAGTCGATACTACTAACGTTTTTTGTTATCATTATTCTTCAAAATGAAGAAGGCAAAAAATTCTATAAACACCATAGCATCAGAGCACCAATTTGTGCATGGATATTTTTCTGCTCAAAAGATGTAAAATCTGCTTGGCGCACACAAATTGAATTTGGTTGTGTTATTTCTCCACTTCTGTCATTAAGTGTAAAGGCCACTGTCCATCACTGCCTCTAATAATTATCATCTGGTTGGATTTATATTTGAGTATGCATTGCAGTCTGCTCCAATGTCTCTCGCCAGTTAGACAATTGAATCAACAATGACTGATGCTTTATCAAAATCTAAAATTCATGATGTTTGAATGGAGATGGTTTCTGACATGTATCAAAATGAAGATGCAATAAAACTTTTTAATTATGTATCCCTCCTCTGCAGGAATTGCCCGAAAAGCCAGAGGTACCGTGGTTAACCGATTTCGCCTGGGAGACGTGTTGTAATCTGGAAGACCAACTGGCATGCTTCAAAGGCATTAAGAAAGAAATGACAGCCACACCCATCACTGTCAGACTGGGTATATTCTGTTTCTACAGAACATCATCGGCTCATAGCCGTATTAGCTGCAAAATGTTATGAATCCCAACATGGAAATCATTCATCTTATTTCGCTTTTCACTGCTTTCTCTACCTGCAGGGAAACTAGAGGTAACAGTCAACCCAGAGAAGTGGGAGGGGTATGTCACTGCCCTGCCCCCTTACTCAGAGGACACACCCTCTGGAAAGCAACCACAGGTCAGAGGTCATTGGGATCAACGGCTTGGTGCTTTTCAGAAACTCATCCTTATCAAGAGTTTTATGGAGGAGAAGGTAATGAGCAAAATAATCTTTGGGGTTTAAAAAATGGCAGCGGTAGAAAATGGAAATAGCAATGGATGCTATTTACACTATGTGAAATTAGCGACAGATGCTATTTGCACTAAGTTTAAATAGCTGTACTGTAGGTTCTGTTTACACTAATTAAAAAGGGAAGAATTTCTTAGCGATATGCTATTTACACACACAGAAAATAGCTGTATTTTCTTTGGATTAAGTAGAAATAGAAGTTTGCTATTGGTACTTATAGATAGTGGCAGATTATTATTTAACGTTTATTATTTATAACTATTTACCTCATGTCTTAGTCGCTTTGGATGAACGTAAAAATGTAAATGTACTATTTGCACCTAAGTATTGTTGTGCATTAAACATTATGCAATACTAAAAAGTATTAAAATGATGACAATTTATTGACATATTACAGCCCTACACCTACACCTTCCCCTAACCTTAACCTAAACTTTATAATTAAAAATGAATTTTAAGTTAAGTTAAAATTTGATTGAAAACAAATGCCTTTATGATCTGTAATATGATAGAAAAAGGGAAAAGATTAGAACCCCGGTTTCCAGTGCCAAAGCTATACAGACTTATACACCTTATGCCACTGGAGTCACTCTTTGAAATGGCGTCGGTGTAGAAACGGTGTTACACTTTCTCTATTACAATCACATATTGGTGGGCGGAGCTAGTGCAATAGTCTCTGCACACAAAGCCAATAAGGCGGGTTATTTGTACTAAATAGACACTCCGTTAAAAAATACAGTTCAGCGTGTTTTTGATCAAATCTACTTTGGTGGTTATATATTATCCTTGAATACAGTATATATGTTATAATACAGAATGGTTTAAATTAGAGATCCATCTATAATAAATACCGATAGCCGCTTACTCAGAGTGATATCTGCCGATACAGATTCTAATGACTATTAATATTGAACATCAAACTGGTGATGTTTCTTAACATTTTATATATACAGAGCACAAATTGAGTGCATTTTCCTGTCCTCTTTTGATTGACAGGATATATCGGCCTTTATCAACGGCTGTTTTAAACTATCGGCCAATAGTGTGAACAATTTCTTTAATTGACCGATAGTGATTATTGGCCAATATATCAGTGCATCTGTAGTTTAATAATTTATCTGATTTGTTTGTTTTCAGGTTGTATTTGCTGTGACTGAGTTTGTTATCAGTTGTTTGGGACAACAGTTTGTGGAGAATCCTCCAGTGGATCTGGCGACCCTGTACACAGACATTTCTCCTTCCACTCCTCTGGTGTTCATTCTCAGCACAGGCTCAGATCCAATGGGAGCGTTTCAACGGTTCGCCAATGAGAAAGGATACCAGGACCGGTAATAAATACAAACTGTTCGTTTTAATGTATTCTGTACTATTAACAAAATACTAGGTGCCAAAGATTTTCTGTCATGACCCTGCAGCAAGCAGCCTGTCCACGGTGTGTTTCATTTAGAAGTGATATTTCAGGTGATATTTCACAGGCTGTGTTTCAATAATAACTTGATGAATGCCATGAAAATACTGTCAAAAGTCTTGACGAAATTCCATTTGCATTTAACTGATAAAAATGTGACATTTGTTTTATTCTTTTTAATTCACTGCTAAACAGAACAGGAGCTCAGATACAGGATTGTTATCTGAGTGTTGAAAAGGGGAAAGCTTTGGCTGTGAATCGTAAAAGTGATATTTTGCATTATATTTTGCAAGCGTAGAGAGATGACACAGGGTTTAGAATAAGGGCAGAACAGGGATTTAATGTTGAATTAGTCAAATGCATGGATTTTAATACATTTAACAGTGATAAAATAACATGAATGTAACACTACAGCCTTGTTGTATTTTGCATATTATGTAAATTCATGAATATGCAAATTAGCCCCCACCTCCACTTAATCACACCAGGTTGGACTACCTGGTATACTGTGTGACATGTTTGGTTGCATCTTGAGGCAAGCGCGTTTTTGAGACTGTCATTGGTAAACTGCTGTTTTAAAGGTCCAGCGTATGAATTTTAGCGGCATCTAGTGGTGATGTTACGAATTGCAACCAATGGCTCACTTCACCCCTTCCTCTCCCTTTCGAAGCACTACTGCGACCGACACAGGACTATGATATGGTTGCGCTTTCACTTCTTTGCTGAAGGAGATTTACAAAAGCACGCTCTGCAGAGCAGTTTAGGGCTACTTTAGAATAAACAATTCCAAATTCAAGGGGACCCGCGGTGTATGTACATAGAAACAGCTCATTCAAAGGTCATTAAAACATAACACTTCATTATGTAAGGTCTTTTTACACCTCTGAATACATAGTTATTTATATTTTATTGCTTTTTTGTCAATAAATCCTCCAAATAATACACATTGGACCTTTAAGAAGAAAACACGTTGTCATTGACTAATGAACCATATTAAAAAACACCACACAACACTAGGGATTTGATTTTGAACACAGGGAGTTTTCAAAATGCTAAATGTTAAAAATGAAGTTAAACCATCTGATTTGACTGGTTTGTTTGAGCAAAAAATAGTTCAGCAATCCAGACAGCAAAAGCCCCGACTGTGGTGAAAGTATGATCAAAACTGCTTTTGTTCGTGATTTATCTGGTGAAATCTCTTTTTAGGTCAACATTTGACAGGCAAAACAGGAAAAAATGTGTGATATTTATTAAAAGATATTTTATTTGCAGTCTCTTCACATCATGTCTTCAGTTCGGTTCTCGGGGGGACTTCTACTCTTTTTTTATCTACATTCAAATCCGTCATCTAGTCCCATAACCCTTGCTTCTTTTAGCACCGCTGAGCTACTAGCATTCAATATACACAACATCATTCCCTCCTTTTGTCTGTGCATGCCTTACTGATTCATCAAACGTCATCAGCTGTGACATCAGTTCCTCTCAGTGATGACCTCCTTCACCAAATCCCAGTCTCATTCAGCCAGCCAGTGTCATAGACTGCGTTAAAGTGTCTGCCAAATGTGTTAAATGTAAATGAAGATATCGTAAATTCCCATCTTGTTTTTCTGATTAGCATCTGTTGTACATCTGCTGTATTTTGAGTGCAAATCCAAAATCCTGTCTTACTGCTTGTTTTTAATCCTGAGTTATTTTTCTCCTCAAGCCTTGAGTGTCTGCTCAGGTTTCAATACCAGTTGCCAGTAAATGATGAATCAAATTCAAGATACTGTCTCTAGCCCACGATGGTGCCAATTTCCTGTCCTACCACTACTTTCATTCTTTCAACAATTTGTACACCCAAACCACTTGTGCTAGTCAACTTTGACAACAACAGATGACTCACACACGGTGTTAAAACAAAGCCACAGAAAACACATTTTCAAAAGATCTACCTCACTTTTTTAACACCTGATACAGTTATAATGTGCATTATACTGTTCAATTGTTTAGGGTCTGGAAATTGGAAATTAACTTGTGGAATTCCAGTATCTTCAGTGTTGTCACCCTTTGCCTAGAATTTGTCAAGATGTACTTTTGGGATTTCGTCATCCAGCTTCTTGAGGTCTCATCCTAAATGCTTTCCTTCGTTATTTAGTCCAAGTCATGCATTTCAAAAACATTTTTATTGTCCAAAAGATCTAGTTTTCTAATCAACACAATGAATATGTTGGCACAATTATGTTTTTGTACACAAAAATAATTTCAACATATAAGCATACACCTTCAGATTTCACTATTTTAAAGATCATGAGAAACATCCAGTGACCTCATACCTTTGACCGGTAGGGTATTGCAATTATTGTTGATGTGTTGTATTTCAGGGTAAAATCCATTTCGCTGGGTCAGGGTCAGGGACCTATAGCAGAACGGATGATTCTGAAAGCTCTCAAGAATGGCAATTGGATCTTTCTGCAGAACTGTCACCTTGCTGTGTCCTGGATGCTGGCAATGGAGGAGCTCATAAAAACCTTCAATGAACCTGGTTAGTTTGGATGTGTGTGTGCTACTTTCAGCTTAGACCTTTTAATGACTATTTAAGTGTATATATTTCACTGTTAATGCTGTATTTAGTCTATAAAAAGTTTATGGATATAACTGTATATTATGGACTTGGCCGAACTTTCTAAAAGCCGGAATTTGCTGCTAAAGCACTAAATCTGTCAGATTACTTCATCTGCCAAATGAACTTGTCAAATGAATGACTATACAGTACATAAAAAAAAAGTCATGAAATGTATATTTGTTCATCAGTGTATGTGTTTGTGCGGTTCACTGGCATTTTTTTATGTTCCGTTGTCTTTTTACAGACACTGTTATCCATGAGGACTTCAGACTGTTTCTCAGCTCCATGCCTACCAATGTGTTTCCTGTCACTGTATTACAAAACTCTGTCAAGGTAACTAACATGCGTACGCTTATTAATTTTCTTAAATCGTTTTGTTCCGGAAAGCATGTACATTTTTCATAGCATCACATGAAAACATGCATCAATGTATACAGAAGCTTAACACGTGCACAGCATGTAATATATTTAAGCTTTGTATGTCAATGATATTCCCATATTTTTACTATTACCTGTAATTTAGCATTCCTTGGCTTAGATATGTCTGGAAGTAAATCAATATTTGCACACTAATGCAATCACACACTTTTGAAAAAAGATGATGATGGAGCCTCGTGTTTTATTTACTTTTTTCAGCCGTACACAATAAAGGAATACTTCACCCAAAAAAATAAAATTCGGTCATCATTTACTCACCCTCAGATTGTTCCAAACCTGCTGAACTCACAGGAGGATATTTAGAAGAATGTCAGATCTCGCCAAAGGGTCAAAGTGTCAAAGGGATACTTCACCCAAAAATTCACTCTCAGATTATTCCAAACCTGCATAAATTTGGTTGTTTCGCTGAACACACAGGAAGAAATTTGCCCTCCATTGACTCCCATAGTAGGGAAAATAAATACAATGGAAGTCAATGGGGGGCAAATTTCTTACCAATGTTTTTACAGCACAGCTATATAGAATATAGGGCCTATAGTAATAGACTACTGTATCTTGCCATGGCCTAAATATCTGACAATATTTGTAATTTTTCATGTTAGTGGCATCTGCTGATAAATCTTTCCAGTGTGGCCAGCATATAATGCATTAGGGTTTTGTTCTGATTTTAAGATGCAAATTAAGATGAATTCATAAATATTTTTTTTCATTATCAACCATGTTTAACAGTCAATAACATAATATCATGTGTGAAGTGTGACTTTTCATGTGTTAAAGTCTGTTTCAAAGTCAAGCTACATGTCACTAACTAAGCACAATAATGCATAATAACTCTTAAGAGTTCTTTGTTTTCAACACTTTTCTTAATGTCTCTCTTTTTCTAAAGTTATCACTCGCATTGCTTTCTCAATATTGGTATCTGCCATTAAAAATCCCATATTGGTCGACCACCAATAAGGCCCTAAGGCATCCAAACAGTTTAGATTCATCTGGAAGTTAGTTTTGTCGGTTTGGAGCAGCTCTAATTTTTATGTTGCTAATCCGTTTGCATTGCCAGGAAATTAATGAGCCTGTGTTAATGTGACGGCAGGTTACTAATGAGCCTCCAAAGGGTCTCCGTGCCAATGTGAGGCGGGCGTTCACTGAAATCGGCAGCTCGTTCTTTGAGGAACACATCCTCGGCAGAAAATGGAGGAAGATCATCTTTGGAGTGTGTTTCTTCCATGCCATCATTCAGGTTTGGACTCAACGGTTACATGGATAGCCAAATATGGAGGTTGAATGCAATTTGAAGCACCTGAAGTTATCAGTTTGCATAAACTATTACCAGTTGAACTTGGGGGTCGAATTCAAATGCATGGATGGGAACTTTGCTGTTCTACATCTTTAATAAATTTGAGTTTGAGAGAATTACAGCCGCAAACCATATTCTTAGTATGGGATGCAAACAAATTGGCAATTAATAATAAATTGTATATAAAAAAAATTGTATATTAAAAATAATTTGTTTTTTTATTTCATTTTACTTTTGCATTTGAGATTTATATTTATTATAGGATTTTCTTTACATATTTGCTTACCGTAGTCGTATAAAATAGAGTGTTACATATGACAGCCTTTATTATATTAACATGAAGTGTGTCATTTTTGTGACACTATCTACCAAAGAATAATTGGGCATTTTTCATGAAACACAGGCAGAACAAATGTCTGTGTAAATCATTTATAAATGTATTTCTATCTAGTGAGCAAGCTATTGATATACACAGAAAATTCAAACATACAGAAGCTCACAGAGGCCACGCATGTTATTGTTCTGACTTTTTTCTCTGGATCACGGTGTAACAAAAATTCTGAGGGAAAAATGTATCTGTAAGTTTTTCTCAAGACAGAAAATAACAATTGGCTTTATATTTGTGATGTTTCTATATTCATTATGTACTTACGTCACAGACCTTTTTACACCTTTAAATGTTCAATTGGTACTGGTAGAAAACTTTTTATACCCCAACCATCCCACATAGATCTTTTTGGTGTCTCTATGCCTATAAGTGTTTATGCATGTGTGTCTAGGAGAGGAAGAAATTTGGTCCTCTGGGCTGGAACATCCGATACGAATTCAATGACAGCGACAGAGAGTGTGCTCTTCTAAACCTGAATCTCTACTGCCAGATGGGACATATACCCTGGGATGCTCTTACATACATTACAGGTGTGTGTGTGTATATTATTCACAGCATTAATCAGAGATCCACACTTTTACACATTATAGTGTGTGTGTGTGTCTGCATGTGCACTACAAAAATGTAGAATTTAAAAAAACATAATTGTGCATTTGACTTAGTTCAGTCATGAAACTGAACTGCACATCAGCGTGATTCAAACAGATTTTTTTGAATAATTTTTGCATACTTCTTTACATTAAAAATAGTCTTGCTATCGTTCTGTGATTCGTTATTGGGATGTCCTTGGTTTTGGCTTTTCAAAATACATTTCATGTTTTTTATCTTCAACGGACATCTGTGATTTAATTTGCTATCTAAAAATAATTTGAAGCTGATTTGTAATGCATTGCTCTAAGTATGCAGACCATCAGTTGGTGACAGTAAGCGTTATTAAATTGTGACGTGCCAGGACTACCAGAGAATGTTCCAGTTATGTTTTTATGAAAGGGGAAAGACTCATTAAAGAAGCTTCGCACAATGTCAGACTGTCTCATTAATTCCTGGCAAGGTGTCAGTCAGCGATGCAAGCAGTCAGACTATGTGTTTACAGCATGAGTGTGTGTGTACTTTCCCTTCTCTTTAGGTGAGATTACATATGGAGGCAGAGTGACAGATGCCTGGGATCAGCGATGCTTGCACACTATCCTTAAGGGTTTTTTCTCTCCAGCCACATTAGAAGATGGGTACATCTACTCTAAATCAGGTACAACCACTAGCGTGTTAGTGAGGACACTTTTTTAACTTTCACATTTTTTCCCACATTGCTTTTTTACTTGCAGTCCTCACGTAAAACTTTTGACATCATTATATTAAAAGAAAAACATGATTTGATTAATTTTGGGGATTTACCAGCGAGGGCTACCTACAATTTATTGTCCTGCTAGTTGTTTTGTAACATGTTTTACTATACTTGGGTCATTCTCACGAAACCACTGAAACATTGCAGTAACGATTTTAATTATAGAACAAATCATTTGATAACAGAAAAAATTATCACAATAAACATAATTGTGTTCTCTACCTTGCACAAAGCATGATTGGAGTAAAATGAACAAATTCTGAAAAAAAAAACCCTGAATGTTCTGCTAGATGTTCTCGAATGATGAAAAATGACAATAGAAATAACATTGACAGAATATTTATGTATAATAAATATAAAAAAAGTGGTGTCCATGACTAATATTCTCATCCTCCGTAACATTTTTCAAGGACTGTTTACAAACACACACAAAGATATTTACATTAAGTTTGATTTTATACGAAGAAACACATTTACTAGTAAATTTCAAACAGATTACTTTATATTTTTTTTACTTAAAAGCTTTGGCCTTATATACTCTTGTCACGATGTGCACACGACATTCTCATTACCGATACAGGTAGTTTTCCACATTTAAAAAAATATTACATGTATAATTTTCTATTAAAATAGAATTAATTAATGTCTTATGTATGATTATTAAAAACTTGCTAAGGCATCACGGCTTTGCTTTTTTATCAGAACATATAAAGGGATTGACAGTTTTACATGGTTACGGTAATGAGAATTTAAGGCTTTTTTATGTTAAAAATTGTGTTATACTGTCAATAAAAGGTTTTAAATTAAAGCGTTAAACATTTAATGAATAAAATAAAATTCAGAAAATCATACTGTGATTATGTTTGACATCTTAAACCGAGATTTCGTGGGATCGCCCCCTTGTGAAGGACACATCAAAATGACTTCACAAGTCAAACCTTTACACACACAAACGCTGCTTAATAATACAGACACAGATTCTGCTTCACTAATCAAGTCCTGAATTTGGAATTCAGACTCTTACATAAACATAAATTATGTTGTGTTTTTTTTTTCTATCTCGCCCAGTGAGAGACGCCCACAGAGGCCAGGCATCATTATTCTTCTGTCTTGTTTTCTCAAGATCACAATGTACAAAAAGTTTTCTAGAAGAGAAGTTTTTGATCAAATCATATAGAGGAAGCAAAATAATAATGGTGTGGGCTTCTGTATATTCAAAACGTGTATTCGTATATTGAATATTTTTGCATTTTCAATTTCGCACTGATAGTGTTGTAGAAATTTGGTCTCAGTTTAAGTGTTGTAGAAATTCGGTCTCAGTTTAATGTGCAGGGACACTAGCTTCTCTTTTTTGGACTATGACTTTGAAAACATTGCTCTTTTTGTGCCGTAAATTCAGCTTGCCAACTTACGGCATGACATTCAGATGGGTTCTTCTTGTTTAAAGTACAAAGAGGTAATAAACCATAGCAACACACCCGTAAACATTGTAACACACTGTTCCCTTTTTCAATGTGCAGGGATTTATTTTGCTCCTGATTCAGACAGTCTGACTGACTATAAGCAGTATATTGAGAATCTGCCTCTGATTGATGATCCAGAGATCTTTGGCATGCATGAAAATGCCAACCTTGCCTTTCAGGTAACTCTAAACTCACTTTACTACAGAGGAACAAACATAAATTGGGTCTTTACCAAAAAATCTATATTTTCTACGTATTTTAAGTGTACATACATTAGATCCTTTAACATTTAATTGAAGGAAATGTGTTTACTATGGGATATGTTTAATAACTTTTGCTTAAAATTTTTGCTTTGGTTACACCGTTTTCTTATTTTCGATAACGTTATAGAAATCCTTTTCTTCAATGAATCTAATGAGTAATAGCCATTTACTCTAAGCATGTACAGTGTTGTTGTTCAAGAGGGACTATCCCTCAGTTGTAGTATTGGAAAAAGAGAACCAACCTCCTGGCATGTAACACCCACATGCATCTGTCTGAAACAGCGACAGGAGACAATGACCCTCATCGGCACCATTCTGGAGGTCCAACCCCGCTCTTCATCAGCAGGTGGAGGGAAGAGTAACGATGAGGTGGTCCATGAGCTGGCTGACTCCATCTTGGGTAGAATCCCTGGTGAGCTCCCTACTCACAATCTTATTGTCTTTAATTCATTTCATAACCATTCTCGTGAACCTGCATGTTTGTGTTCAAAACAGAGAAGCTGGATATGGATGCAGCAGTGGAGAGTCTATTCTTGCAAGACTCGAACGGTAGAGTGAACTCTCTAACCACCGTGCTCGGACAGGAAGTGGACCGTTTTAACTTCTTGTTACGTGTGCTTAGAGTAAGTAACAGGTTTTGGATTGTTAAATTGATTGATAATGATGAATTGATCGTTTCGAGTAATTATTTACCTTCTGTGATGTTTGTACGTGTGGCATTTGTTTTTTGCAAACAGACTTCACTAAGGACACTGCAGAAGGCAATAGCAGGTCTAGTGGTGATGTCAGAAGAAATGGAAAAGATCTATAACAGTTTCCTGAATAACCAAGTTCCCGATCACTGGTCCAATGCTGCTTACCCATCCCTCAAACCTCTGGGCAGCTGGGTTAAAGATCTAACCCAACGCACAGCTTTTATAGAGGTAAGTCTGTATAAAAAACATACAGGTGAATTTGAGAAATTTGTATTTTAACAGCATGTGGCCTTACTATGAGGCTATGACTTCTACATCTCAGCAAAAATCATGTAATTTAATACTAATATCAAATCCACATCGGTTTAAGATGCGCAGTTCATTCTTTGCTATGTTAATATGATTTTATAAAAATAATTCTGTCATGTGAGAAACATAAATGATGTTTACCAGAAAATTCAACTTGGGGCAGTTAATAATGACATGAGGTTCTTTGTCAAGGTCATGTTGATAACAGCATCAAATATAACCTTCAGCCCTCTAGTTGAGTGGTTCTCAAACTTTTTGGTTGTAAGGCCCCCTTTGTGTAGAGCGCATTGCTTTGCGGCCCCCCAAATAAAGACTTAAACTTAGAATTTTTATTAAACCAAAAACGTATTCAGTTATACAATGCTGAAACATCAATTCTTTAGGTTAATGGATCCTATTTTCCTGATGTTTGATTGCATAAAATCTTTGATAAATTTCAATATTTCATAAAAGCTACAATATCTGTGGACCCCCTGGATCCATATTGGGGCCACGACCCCCAGTTTGAGAACCACTGCAGAGTCCTGCACGGTTCCTGTTTAATAAACCTTCACATGCCCCGCACCCACAGTTATTAAAAGAACATCCTACAGCAGCACTAATTTAATTCCGTACCTTCCGTATTTTTCTATTTTTACACAAATGTAATATAAATCTTTGGGGTCCACGGAATGTGTCTGTGAAGTTTCAGCTCAAAATATACCACAGATCTTTAATTATACCATATATATAACCATATTCAATGGTTCTCTTGTTTGTTTACAAATATTAATATCATACGTCATAACTCATTCGACTTGCATTCGATCTGTAGATATCATTAAATCCACCTGGAGATCTATATTTTGTAGAATAAGAGCTTTCATTTGATATATAACTTGAACATGTGGGACATATTTGAGCGTTATGAAAAATGTCCATGATCATAAACATACATGATTTTAAAGGGGCTATGACGTGGGGATTGATGAATTTCAGCCTAAATAAGTTATTTTATGTACGATAAATGCTAAAACGGTGCACTTCTCCAGAAACTAGAGATTCTAACTATCACATGTGGTATAATTTGAAAGCTTAAAGTTACAGAAATACATGTAAACATTAAAGGAATACTTTTGTGACGTAATTTTGGACCCGCCGGCGGATCCATAGAGTTTAACAGGTGTGATAAGAGTATAAAACCATCAGGTGCACGCGATTGGCTACAATGCTCAATGCTGCAAAGCACGCTGCAATTAGAAACAGCTCTTCAGACAGAGTTTGAACACAAATAAGCACATTTATCATGTAAAAGCAGCTTCGTATCAGCTCAGGTGTGTCAAAGTCTTGGCTACTTGATCCACGTTCTGCCCGCACATATTATTTCCCGACCCGAACCACAGATGACACATGGGTAATTATTACACCCGTTAGATCAAATGTTAGCGGTTTACCCGACCGCGTGCAGGACTCTAAACCACTGCTCCAGTTACTGATTCTTTACAATCTTACATGGGGTCTGAACTAAAATGATCCAAGACTCCATCTCTCTTTGCTGTTAAAAAAAATCGTTTTTTGTTCTGCTTCTTTCATCTGGTTTATTTTGAATGACCTCTTTTCCTGTAATCCACTCTTTTCATTTTAAATTCACAAAGTTGAAGTATGTGTTAGATGAGCTCGTTCTCTCTCTTTGTGTGTGTGTGTGTTTGAGCAGAGTTGGATCACAAGAGGTCAGCCCAAATCTTTTTGGATTTCTGGCTTCTTTTTTCCTCAAGGATTCCTCACAGGTAAGTCAATCCTTTGGATTAATTCCTCACTGTATCTGCACTTTCACATTTAAGAGCATCCTAACAGAAAGATAAAATGGGTAAAACCCAAAATGTTACTCTCTGTCTCCTAGGGGCACTTCAGAATCACGCACGCAAGTACAATCTGCCCATTGATGAGCTTAACTTTCGGTTCAACATGGTACCAGTGTACAGAGACCAGACCCTTGTCACCGAAGCTCTGAAAACTCTCGGCCCGGGGAAAGAACTTGACATGGACAATGAGGTCAGTCTGAGTTCAAGGAAATATTCACAATTTCAATTCAATTCAATTCAACAATTTAGTTTATTTTTTTCGAATATACCTTTAAGACTATGTGCCCATCCTTTAATAATAGACAAATAATTGGCAAATCCTGCATTACAATGCATTGTACACAGGTTCACAAAACAATCCACATTCAAATGTGCTGCATTAACTGGTAAAATCTGATTGACTAATTCCTTGTGTCTGGTATATAGCTTCCCACTATAGAGGATGGGATTTTGGTTCATGGATTGTTCATGGACGCTTGTCGCTGGGATGACTCTAACATGGTTATTGAAGATGCCTTGCCAAGAGTGATGAACCCCACGATTCCGGTGGTGCATTTTGAACCCCAGCAAAACTACGTTCCTGAGTCCAGCCTTTACCACGCACCACTGTACAAAACCTCCGCTCGTGCTGGAACTCTGTCTACTACAGGTCAGTTCACTTCTGTTGTTTGCTAAAATACGCTTACCCAGCATATATTAAAACGTCAACGTTCAAGTAACCATATGCAATATCATTTTAAAAATTGTATTATGTTGAACACAAAACTTTTTTTTGTCTGTCTCTTAGGACACTCCACTAATTTTGTGGTAACTGTAATGTTGCCGTCCAACCGGCACAGTGACTACTGGATCTCAAAAGCTTCTGCACTACTTTGCCAACTCAATGAGTGAGCACAGCTCTACTTCGATTGAAACGTAGACGCCTTCTTAATAGAATGTTCAGAGTCATTGAGCATAAGCAACAGAAAGCCTTAAGATATGAAATAATAAAATGTAAACCGAAATGAACCGTGATGTTGCTTTTATCTTCTATGCACAGAGCCGCCCACAGAGGGTTGCGTTTCAAAGTGAATAGTAAAGTTTAGTAAAATTATTATCCTGAAACAGATGGCATTCACTTTTTATACAGGTAATACAGCACTGTATATACTGTACAGAATCTGTTCTGTATGTGAAAAACCTAGTACATGCCATACTTTCCAATAAACAGAAAAGCCGTAAATTCCAACAAATTCTTCAATAAAATACTCTTTGAATTCTTTGTGTTTTTAAATCTATATTTTCTAACAAAATGACTTGTATCCACAGTGTTTACATTATATTTGTACAATAAAAAGCACAGGGTCAGAAAGTCACAAAATGAAGTTACTCACAAACGGACACACGTGAGAGTTTAAAACACACTAACAACTGTAATATTTATGTAAAAATGACAATATGACAAAAGCGACAGAGCATTTTTGTAAATTCTATCTTGAATGTTATTGCTGCTTTGGTAAGGAAACATTTGCTACAAATCTGTTTTAAATACAAATCTAAACAATATAATAATATAATAATAATGTTAAAATATTGTTAATGCCAAAAAACAGTGAATTGCTTACATGGGATTAATAAATTAATGTTTGTATTTCCACATATAAGCCTTACAGACACATTTTGAACTATTGTTGTGAATATGCAGTGCTAGCACACTCGGTACACTTTTTTACATAAACCAACCCAAGTGCCCAGTATATAAAGACATAAAATATCAACCCAATAAATTGTGTTTGTTTGTTTGAAAAGTCACATTTCAAAAATACACAATTTGATCCTTTTTCATTTTTCTTAATTGTAATAACTGTTCACACTGAGACAATTAGAGTTGGAAGGAATCAACTTTGGTGGTACAGTAGATTCACGCTCATCACACGGTGCCATTTAAAATGTTTAACATGTTTACCAAAAGAACTTGAATGAAACAAAAACGCAATGCTGGTGATTATGTGAAGTCTTTTGAGACTGCTTCGATGAAGTTTGGCGCCGCCATCAGAATGGTGAAGGTGCAGATAATGGAGAAAAGCGAAAACGCCACCAGACAGAGGCGATCGACGACGGCAGCTGCAAATTTCCACTCGCTGCAGATGGCCTCCGCCTCGTCCTGGTCACGAAACCGTTGAGCGATGTACATCACTTCCGCCAGGATGCGATTAATCTCCTGCTCGCCTGTGTACAGCCTAACCGCCTCCCTCTGTTCCTCGGGCGACCCGCTGATTCGCCCTCCGCTGCAGGACACCCCCGAGTCGCTGCTGGGTGGGCAGCAAGCGCTATCGATGGAGTGATAGCCAAAATACAGGTTCATGTGACCGTTTGTGGTGGAGTTGGCCGAGGATGACTGACCGGCCATCACCCCCATCTGAATGCTGCCGGCGCTGGCGTGATGAACAGGAGAGTGGTCGTATTTGTAGTTGGCTTTCCTGTCCTCGCCCGGCTTCTTCATGCGTAAGAACCAGGCGCACCAGTTCAGTAGGATCACCCGCACCTTAGGAGAACAGAGAGAAGATGAAGTTTTCTGATTGGTGAATGAGTTATCTACCCTTTATGATGCAGATATGCAGTGTGGATTTCATAAGATTTTGGATGGAAAGTGTCCACTGAAGGCCCAGGTGTGATTAAAGATTCAGGTCCACTTCAAGCTGCAGGTGGTTCCCACTGGACATGAACCAAATAAGAAACACAGGACGGCTGTACCTAGGAGCTCTTTCTTCTCATAAGAGTAGCACAGGGGAGATTAAACTTTAATATGAATAGACCTCATTACCTGCACCAGTGTGGAATCATGATGCAGACCGCAACAGAGAGAATTCACAAGAAACCCACCCACGCTGGGTATATATTCATTCACAAGTTGAGTTTAGGGTAAAATTATGTGGTGACTAAATATTCAAAATGAATCAAAACTGCATTATTCTATCATATTTAGCTATTTAAAGGGGTCATATGACACAGCTAAAACAAATATTTTATTGTTTGTTTTAGATTTAATGCAATGTGTATACACGATTTAAGGTTAAAAAATACCATGCATGTTTGTATCTCCTCTTTGCCCCGCCTCTCTGAAACGCGTTTTTTACAAAGCGCATCGCTCTGATAGCGAGGTGTGCAATGATAGGACAGATAACCAGTGCGTAGTGATTGGTCGAATACTGCAAGCGTGTGATGGAAATGTAACGCCTCTTACCATATTTGGAACATCAGGTTCCAAAGCAATTGTACTGACAGGTACGCCCACCTTACATGCGTATACATTTGGGCAGTCTTAGTCAAATCATACCACGAACTGATGTAGATTTGTGGGGGTGTGGTTACACGAGGCGTTTCAGGCATGTCTGGATGAGCATTCGCTTTTAGATAGAATGCATCTTTTGTTCCAACACTTTACATTTTGCAATTTTACTTGTATAAAACATGCATGGGCAACTTATAACACACCAAAGACACAGAAAACACTTATTCATGCCATATGACCCCTTTAAACAGAAAAGGCCATTTTTGAGTCTTTCTATAAAAACATGCTAAAGGCTGAGTAGGCAATCCATAAAGTTTTTCTGTCATGCTGGTTGGAATTCTCTTAACATCCTGATAGCAATAAATAAGTAAGTGGTACATTGGTATCTTTACAATTAAATATAGTCTGTGAAAGGCGTAGGACAAAAAAAAACATTGCCCTCGGTGCGATAGGTTATGTGGACATTTTCAGTCAACGTATTTGGCATCCCACTAGGGCTGAAACGATTCCTCGAGTAACTCGAATACAAAAAATCATCGAGGCAATTTTTCGAAGCTTCGTTTAATCCATTTAACATACACACAGAGCACTGCGTTTACCCACGGACCATTATTACTACGCCCGCTAAACTCTATACATGTTACAGGACTCTTAAGTCTCACGCGTTCACCTTGAGACACACGCTCTTTAGTCTGTTCACATGCTTGCACGTATGTCTCATGCTGATATATTAAGTGATAGCTTATTGAAATTGCCTAATGCTGCCTGTTGTTAACAATCGACCTAAAGAGTTTCCACTCACCCATCTTGGCATCTTGCCTCCTTGTGGATCATGATGATGAAACTGCAGAACGAGAACGGTCACAACAACTGACAAGCCCACAATCATCATGGTGCTGGCGAAGTACTGAGCTGCACACAGCCAAAATAAACAAGGCAGTTTAAACCCAACATATATTGTTTAAAACAGAACACAGGAACAGATTTACTAAATACATTTTTTTTTTTATTCTTCTGCTTAGACATCTGGACGTCTCCTCTTTCAGTGTGGGTAAATTAATCAGACTATCTTTTAAAAATGAGACCAATAATCTCTATAAATTAAGTGTGCGTGCTTTTTTGTTGTACAAGTAGGCAAAATTCAGCAGGACATCAAATGCAATATACTCGTAAAAAACAGTAATATTCCAGCAGCTGGGCGCCAGAATTTTTTTTTTTTAATCTAAGGTGAAAAAATGTTTTTATCTTACACTCAATTTGTAAATTTGCATTCTAATTCTGTACATATTTTTTACAGCATTTCAAAAATGCGTGAAAATTCTGCTAAATAAAACAGTAAAATTACAGTTTTTGTACAGTGGGATGACCGGATACTTTTGGGATTTTTGTGGCAATAAAAAAGAATGCAAACTTTTAAGAAACGCACAAAAACATACAAGGAGAATGAAAAATAAAACACTCAGATAATGAAAATATAATACATTTCAAAAATTTTACATGGTTTTAAAAATAACTGCATTTTTTCTTAACATTTTTCTTAAGAAAAATTAAGATTCTTTTTGCAAATAATGGTTTATGAATTTGCTGCTAGAGTTTTAGTTTGTAGGTACTTTAGTTTGTTCCTAAATATTGTGAAATAAATTCTATTTGGCGTTTATCATAAAACATAATGCCTATTATTCCTAAAATGAAGTTAATTACATGATTATTGCATTAATTCCATTGTTACATTAGCACATAGTTCTTTGTATAGTACATGAATCTGTACACATCCTTTGTCTTACCTATGAGAGGAACTGAGTCAGAAGTGGCTGGCATGATCTCAGCCACCAGCAACATGAACACAGTTAATGACAAGAGGACAGTAATCCCTGAAAAATGAAGAATGAAAACATTTTAGCTCATTTTCAGAATATTCCATAATAGATATGGTCTTTATGATGTGAGAATTTCTCTGCATGTTCATTGTACCCAGCGATATCTTCTCTCCAGAGTCGGCAGGCAGCAGAAAGACTAGCAGAGCCAGACCAGAGATGAGCACACAGGGAATGAGCAGGTTCAGCCCGTAGTACAGCGTTCTTCTCCGCATAGTTACTGTAAATGTCACGTCAGGGTACGGCTCTTTACAGCATTCATAATACAGCTCATTACGCTTCCCAGGGACAGCTGAAATATAAAAACACAAGATTCAGCCGTACTGTTGTACTATACAGTGTGGATAAAACTTAAAGGCCCTAACAGACCTACTGTGGTCAAATTAAAACACTTGCTTCAAGCAATTATTTTTTATAAATAGGAGATTAAACAATTTTTTTATAGAAGAATTTCGCTTTTGATCTGCAAGTTTCTATAGGATTTATAGGACAAGTGGCTTACCAAAAACAGCAGGAAAGGTTTCAGGGGAAAATATACGGTATAATACATTATCATCATAGACACCAGAGACCCATCCATAACACAACTGACAAGAACTCACAAAAATTGAGGCTGTCGTGATTTGACAGCCAGGACGAACAGATGAATTTGTGACATGATTAAACTACAGACAGGATCCTGCATGACCTTTCAAGTGCATCAACCACTGTAACGTTTTTGGTCAATCTAAAGCAAACACAAGCATTATTCCTCATTATATATTCCTTTTTGTCCTTGGGTTTGATCTGTGTGCTTGTCATTTGTCAGATTTTTTGCAGTGTAATCTATAATCCACCTGTGGTGTTCAAAGAATGTATATCAATAATCGTGTGTCAAACAAACCAGACCCAAGTTTACTGTCGAGTCAATCCAATTTAAAATGCACAAAACACAGAATACAGTACAGAAAACGTACAATAAAATGATATGTTACAAACCAGACGATTTTAATCTGTCAGGGTCAGACAGCCCTCATCTCCAATTGATTAAAAATGAAATCAGAATTGTAATTAATCAAACTAGGCGGGCGAACAAAGAGCTTTCGTCTGGATTTCACGCTGTGTAATTGCTGGTCAGCATTGTCATGGTACTCAGAGACAATCACATCAAACCAAATGACTGGTATGAGTCCTTTAACTGATTACAAAAGACTAACCTGAGTGATTTCAGTATGTGTTTGTGTGTGTGTTTAGTGTGCAATTTTGTCTGCAATCCCAGATTGTGTCACTGATGGAAGAGGTACAGACTTGGAATGAAAATAAGCACGAGATCATTGCTAAGTTTGGATGCTTGGTATTTGTATACATGAAATACAACATTTCAACACTAGAAAGTGTATCACGTAATATTTCGATTTCAATACAATGATAACAAAACAGGTCATACAAACAAGAAACAAATTTAATATCATTTTTAAAAAATGAGATGCTTGTGCATGTGTATGCATGCACATGGTGTACATGTGTGACCCATTAAGTAAACACCACGCTAAAGTCTTTATCAAGTTCAATTTTAGTCATTCATTTCACTATATTCAATCTCGGACATGACCTTACTCTGTCAGTTCATATTAAAGATATCAAGATTATATTTCCACACAATGTTCTTCACATTGTGTGCGAACATTTTACGTAGAAAACAGTAAATCACAAAATAATGACTTTAGCTTGTTTTTCACAGACTGGGTCACATTTATCACCGGGAGACTAGTAGGTTGCCTCTAAAGTTATTTTATGTGTGTTCACGTAACTGTCTGCAGATGCTCTTTCACAGTCTGCCCATGTTACTGCACAAACTTGGCACCCAATGAGCATTGGTGCCAAGTGAAATCTGTGCCAAAGCACTTTCAACTACCATCAGGAACCCATCTGTTAACCCGATCATGGGTCACATTGTCAAAATGAAAGACTGAGAACAGACACATTAACCGACAGATTAAACAGCCTGACAAAACCTCTTCCATATATTGGCATACAACACCTGGTTTAGAAAAACTCACATAAACATTAATTTGGGAATTTTGTAATAGTAGAGCGGAACATCTTGAGGGATCATACGATTACAAGAATTTGATTAACACATATACACACGTTTAATCATGTTGTATATAAAACAGATGGAAAAAGCAGTCAACAAATTAAATTCAACTAAATTCATGAAAGTTTAAGAAAATTGCTCTCACGAGGGTTCTGCATTCAAGAACATAAGACAGAAAGTGTATTTCAATGTCCTCAAAGACCGTGTTAAGTTTGTGTTCTCTGCCGTCCAGATCCGGCAGGAGGAAATTACCCACTCAGCATTCAGATCAGCTTTTACACACTTCCACGAAACACACATAGGCTACTGTACGGAGAAATGATCGATATGTGTCTCTCCAGGCAAAGAAAAGAAAGCACTCAAACACACATCTGATCTACACTGAGCACACAATAATAAGCCACCAAAACTCGAAAGCCAAAATGTGTGAAAAGAAAACAGATCTATATCATTATAGAGAGAATGTGTCACAAGAGGGATGTGTTTGCACTTGAAAGTGCTTTCATAAAAATGGCTATGGTCCTTTACAAAATGCTGCCTCTCTCTTTCTCTGGACCCTATGAATAGACTTACAGGTGTACACAAAAATAACTTAAACACACATTATATATATATACATAGACCTTCAGGTTATGACTTTAGTCTGTTTGTCACACAAACCTATGGTCTGTATTTCGAATCCGAATATGACACATTGTATAAAATGAAGCGTTGTCGTGAATGGTTTGTATTCCCACATGGTCTCTTACCCACTAAATCCCACTCTCCGTTGGGGATGTATGATGATATGTCCACTGCTTGCATCTGTAGATCCAGCAGCCATCCATTATGAGTCCAGGAACCGAACTTGAGGTCACATTTTTGAATATCGAATGGAAACCAACGTACATCTATGTAACATGTGCTCTTTAGGATACCTGCATGGGCACAAACAAACACATTTATTTTAGTAATATTAACAAACTCAGTAATAGCAATATTCTACATGCAGTGTATGAATATTGAATATATCAGCATTTGTGAATACACAGATGGTCCAAAATATGTTTTTTTAGTGATTTATTAAAATCTTTCTTAATCCAAAACAAGGTGTCATTTCGATATGTTATAGGGGTATCATCCTCACCTGGTGGTATGTACTGGCATGCGCCTGATGCATTAACCAGGACGTTTGTATGGAAGGTGGCATCAAATCTTTCATCAGCACTGCGGAGACAAATGGAGAAACAAACGTCCATTTTATTTTTTGGATTTGCCTCATTAGAAGTAAACCATTTAGAATGCTGCTCAATAACTGATTTCGAAAAAAAGTTACAGATCTGCAAGAGATTAATGATTTAAAATGCGTTGTCATACAATGCATTTGGTCAGCCTAAAATTAGTTTATCCTATGAAATGTCTTTGCCTTTGTCTTACTGGGTCCTACAAGGATCATTTTTCTTTGATTAAAATGTCAAATTCAATTAACATTGTGGTTGTCATGAAACAGTCCGGCAGTTGTATTAAAAAAACCTTTATAATGAGTTACACATGCCAAAACACATCGGGAATTTGATTAAAAAATATAGTCAGGTAAAACTTCTGCACAGATTAAATAACACAAGCTTGATCAAATGTCATTAATCCTGTGTGACATTTAAAACTTATTTAGGAGGTATGAAATGTGTAATTATACACATGTCCTGACCTTTTATCGAGTGTGTTATTCCTCCTCATTAGTAATTGCACAAAAATATCATTTAATGTCATTTGTGAGTTAAGCACTAATACTGTTATGGGATCACAAAAATCAGTCACTGCAAAGACAGCAAGAATAAAATATGTAATAAAATAAAATGTGGTACATGTCTCCAAAGAAATAGTACTGTTTACTTATATGCCACAAAAACATTTATTTGATCAGAAAGCTCAAATATATGAATATAAAAAATGTCATTTCTTATAGCTGAACAATGCTAAATGACATAAACTGGTTCAGGTTGTATGGTAGTCTTGTTTTGCGGTGTTATGATTTTTCACATAATACAGACACCACAAACATTAGACAATATAATATGATTAAAGTGCTAAAAAATGATCCAAAGTCACTAAAAACTGCATGGACAAAATAAAATAAACAAATAAATATTGTACAAAAAATGTAAAAGATAAATTACATTTGTTTGATAGGTAAAAAAGGATAAATAATATCCTAAAACCTGTCCTTATTTAACTGAGTGATAGCTGCTGGCACAAAGCTACTTTTATCAAAGATAATAAAATAACAAGATGCGCCACTGCCATTACAATAAATGTGGAGGAATGCAACACTCAACATGGCCACACTAGCGAAGAAAGACCCGCCTTCCAGTAAATATACAAACTATAAAAATCCAAAGTTGAAGTAGACAGTGTTGAGACGCATATAGAAAATATCCTGTTTTCTGTTGACTTAATATGTTTCTGTACTCTAAGCATGTTCTTGGACAACTTAAGCACATCGACCCTCATGGCTGACTTAGACATGTCTAGTTTGTTTGTTTAAAGCTTCTGTGCCAGTTTTGTGCAAAATTTTGCCTACCGTTTATCTGATGTAAATGATGGCTTTTTGAAATACCACACAACATGTCAATGAAGTAGGTGCATCAGTTTACAGATCCTTTTATCCAAACAATGGAAAAAATGTAAGAAAAAAACGTGTTTTGCAAATACATTTGGTGCCACAAGAGGGACAGGAGAAAATCTTTTATATCTGCTCTAAAGGCACAATATGTACGATTTTGCAAAACATCTTCTTTTGTGTTTTGCGGAAGAAAGACATACAGGTTTGAAATGACAAGTGTGTGACTAATAGATGACAGAATTTTTAAGCACATTTTTAGATTTGATGCACATCTTTCCATGTCCATCCAGTATTTTTTATAATATCTCATAATCTACATAAAAATAGTTGAATGAAAACATACAGTAATGGCATAATGTCTGTGTTATCCTTTATTTCTGGTTATACTGCCATAGTGTGTTCGACTTCATGCAGAGCTGTACAGATGAAGAACATCAAAGTGTTTGCGAATGACATCAAAGTGTCGCGAGAGAGATTTAAAAGCAGTACTGTTGAGTTGCGCCCGCGATACTTTTGACTGCGATTGATATGCGCAGCGAGGCATGTAGTCGATCAACTCAAACAACTGCCATCATTTAACGCTCTTTCATATCGTCCACAAACTAAGCCTTTTTTATTGTTTGTGACCCCTAGCGGTAAAAATGACATATTGTGTCTCTAAGGTTATCTGTTTCAGTATTGATTTAAACGATTGAATGCTCTTTTGTTGTGGAATTAATGGTCGTCATTTATGTTAGTGTTGACATGGGTAACAGGTGGTTTATTGTCTATCTAAAAAAAACAGTATTTATTATCCTCTTGCCTCACTGAGATAGCATGAAGTTAATGGGACCCTAAAAAATGTGCTTTATAACGTATTGTTATAGCATGAATGACTGAATAACATCTATGTAGGTGACAGACAACTCATACATACATCTAGAATGCATTAGAAGTCACTTTGGATTAAAGCATCTGCCAAATGTGTAAATGTGTGTTAGCATCTGCTCAATAAAACAATTGCGTCCGACCTACTAAAGTATATCCATCATTAAACATTACAGCTATATGCAGCCTGACTCATTTTTAGAGGTTTATCCTCTCTCGACTCATCCTTGGCGTCAGATAGCAAAGTCAGTATGTTCCCAATAACTTCTGCGTGTCTCATCCTAATATGGTTGCGTGATGGTTAAGCGACTGCCTTCTGCCAAAAGCGCCATTGTAATCGTCTGAGTGATACAAGTTGCCGTATGCAATATTTCATGGTGTGCATGATCTGGCATTTCATCAAGACAGAACCAGGATGATGTAGATTAAAAGCTCTTTACATTCCTTCCTCAAACAGAAAGTGGCTGTAATGCAGATTTCCAAAGTGTTCTGACAACCAGTGACAAATGAAATTTGCATAATGTAGATTTATGAAGCAGGGGCCAATTACTCCTTCAGACAAATGACATAAAACAGATATTCTGTCGTTTATACACATATTCAATTGCTATACTAATTATCCATGACAAATGTGTAATTAAAACTACATTATTATAGAGGGTTGTGTTATTAATGTGATGGAAATGAATGGTTTACGAAACCAACCTAGATCAACAGAGTAGGAAATGTTATCAGTCATTTTTTTTTGACACAGTTCTGAGTAAACAAAGAAAAGTGCAACTTTAAGACTGATGACTGAAGATTTATACTGGGAGTAAACTCAGCTAGGATTTGTGAATAACCTGATGACTGATGATCATTTCGATTCGGCAGAGATCTGTGGAGCGTTCTGGAGCTGGCCTGGTCAGAAACTCATAATGTGCCTCAAGAATCTACTGCAGAATTTATCATATAGCTCTTTGACATCTCAACTATAGAGAAAATATTTATGAGGCACATGCATTCTTGCTGAATATCACAAATGACTGAATGTGTGAAAAACAAAGAATACGAGTATGGGTGCTAGTGAAAGTTTTATAATCAGTACGCAATTTATTATGAAAAGAGAGGGTAAACACAGGGTGAAAAGCGACCTCTGGGGTCTGTGTAAATAATGCATTCACTGCATCTGTCAGCACATACATTATATGGATACAAACTCGACACTGCAAACACTTTCAACCTGAAATCTAATCAAAATCTAGAAATTGTTTCAATTCTTGACAATAACCAGGGGCCTCATTTATAAAATGGATTAAAAAATCCACGGCAACGCTCATATTTATAAAAACGGTCTTTGACGTGGAGATCAGAAACTGATAAGCTGCAATGTCACGATCATTTGCGATATATAGATTTCACATCTGATAGAGAGGCTTACACGCAATTTGCTGTGCATCCGTTCGTTCTATGAATCACACGTCGTGCTAATTTGTTTGAAATTTTATAATTCATAAAATGATGCCACTATAATTTCCATCTTGAATTGTTTCTGCAGCGATCTCTTCAAAGTTCCTCAAAGATATAAATACTGTCATATTACATATTTTTACAATTCGTTTTTTTCAAAATGCCTAGTCCATGCATTGAAGAAATAAAGTATATCCGGACGCGCATTCCTAGAAATCGAACCAATGAACTTCTCAATGTCACCGATGGAGCTACAGGAAGACTTTTTTGTCCCTGCAGGTGGATGGCTGGACCTAACCTGCAGTAGTTTCTTGGAATTTTACAATTATTTTGAAACACAAATCAAGTCTGAAAAACATCTGTTACATAATAGCTCTTATATTGAAGAAATGCACTTCGTTCCAAATTCTTTGTAGCTTCTAATTTCCTTCACTGGCTCTTTTTAAGTTTCCATTATTTCACTCACATTATCTTTAATTCTTGTATTGTTCTCTTTTCAGATGACTGACATTGCCATCATTAGAGGTTGATGATCCTGTGGATAAGCAGCTTAATGTTGGGTGTAATTCTCTTCTCACATCAGTACCTTCTCTCTCCGTCTCTGTCTCTCTCTCTCGATCTCTCTTGCCGTTCAACCTAAGGTGTTTTTGCTCTAAAATTTTCTTACAAATCACCTCAAGGACATAAAACTGTACTCTATTTTCTTTTAAAGCAGGCCAATGGACAAAGCAGTAGCCTGGGGAATTAATTTTTTAGATTGTCAGGGTCGAAGACATCTAGTGGTAAATGTGTTCCCAAAGAGTGCAAATAATTTGTATTAATAACTAATTTAGCTGACGCTTTTATCCAAAGTAAGTACAGCACATTTACAACAAGCAGAGCCTCTCTGGAACAAATTGAGGTTAAGTTTCTTGCCTTGCAAAATGGATCAAGCCTTGTGGTGTTTGAACCATGATGGTGAATGAAGGGAAAATAGAAAACATAAGTGGAAATTACTGTTTAATTCTTATTCCACAACACACTCACCGTGGACATAACACTATGGTTCTGTATATCCTAAATCGGTGGAAAAGATTTCTATTATAGCCGGTTAATTTAAGTATGTTTTATACACAAAGCTATGTTATATTAACCATGCCAGACATGTTAGTTTACTTACATTTTCTGCTGAACTGACTTTGTCTGTTAAAAGAATGGTTCACCTTCAAAATGAAAATTCTTGTCATTTCAAACCTGTATGACTTTCGTTCTTCCTGAGAACACAAAAGAAGATATTTTGAAAAATGTTGGTAACAGAAGACCGTTGGTCCCCATGGACTTGCATTGGTTTTGTGTCCATACAATAGAAGTCAATGGGAACTAATGGTTTCCGTTACCAACATTTTTCAAAATATCTTCTTCTGTGTTTTGCAGTAGAAAATCACACAGGTTTAAAATGACAACAGGTGAGTAAATAATGACATTAATGACTTTTAATTTTGAAGGTGAAGTATTCCTTTAAGGGTAGTCAAGTGAAATAACACTTCAATTCCACTCCTATCTACAATATGATATATAGATGTGAAGATCGAAATTTACCGCTTTAAAACATGGTGTTGTAACGTTTTTGAAAACCTTGAGAGGTAGACATTGTAAACACAATACAGCACCCATTAGTGTGTACAAAAGGAATAAAACAATTGAAAATGTAAAATAAAAATTCAAATAAAAAATGGTTGGTTAAAAGAGTCATATGACACGGCTAAAACGAATATGATTGTTTGTTTTAGATGCAATGCAATGTGTGTTTAAGGTTCAAAAACCTTGTTTGTATCTCCTCTTTGCCCCGCCTCTCTGAAACGCACAGATTTGTAACAAAGCTCATCGCTCTGAAAAGCGAGGTGTGCTATGATTGGCCAGTTAACCAGTGCATAGTGATTGGTCGAACACTGCAAGCGTGTGACGGATATGTAACGCCTCTTACCATATTTGGAACATCAGGTTCCAAAGCAATTCTACTGACAGTACTGACTGGCGTATAGATTTGGGAGGTCTTAGTCAACTCATACCACGAACTGACATAGATTTGTGCGGGTGTGGTTGCACAAGGCGTTTCAGGCAGGTCTGGTTGATCATTCGCTTTTAGATAGAATGCATCTTTTGTTCCGACACTTTCATTTTAGCAATTTCACGTTTAACGGTGCATTTCCACTGCATGGTACTGTCAGGTTTAGTACGACTCGGATCAGTTAAGTTCATTTTACTTCGGCTCACTTTGCTTTTCCACAGCAGTTTGGACGTGCTTTAAAGTGGGTGGGTATTATAAACGTATCGTCATTGTTGCACCGCCTCTTCTGCCGTAGTGAACGCGACAAACACACGCACAACACAGGAGTAATGGAGCATATATCGATGGCAGCAAAACAAAATAATGCTAAAATACCAGAGAGTTTGGAAAATCTTAAAGAAAAAAGCGATCATTTAGTTTGCTTGACGGCGCACGAGGATAAGCTATAGTGGCATTTAGCATTGCGTTAAGGGTCTCGATCTCTATTTTACTATCACGAAGCATAAAACAAAATGCCAATATTACGTATTAAAATGCGTACTCATGTGTTGTAAATTTAATTACGTTGTTAATGATTCTCTCTGCCCAATTGATGATCTGTGTGTGAACACGTCACATTTTGGTATCGGTACAGCACGCTTGGAACAAAAAGTGGCTTGGAAAAAAGGATCAGGTACTAGGTACTGTACCCAGGGATAAACCTCCCAAAAGTGAGCTGTACCGCACCATACCGTGCAGTACTATGCAGTGGAAAAGCGCCATAATACAAGCATGGGCAACTTATAACACACCAAAGACAGAAAAACACGTGTTCGTGCCATATGACCCCTTTAATACTGTACATATAGGACATATAGGACATAGATGACACAGACACAGATGTATGCTTTAACTGTCACTTCAGAATTTCACTCACCCCTATAGTACATTACACATCTAGTGTACACACATGCTGCTTTTTAATAAACTCAGATCCTAAGATCCTTCAGCTAGCACATGGATTCAGAGGACTTAAGCTGAAAGTATATTCTAAGGGTTTTTCATTTGCCACTACGTCTTACAGTATTAGAGTATTACACATGCTATGATGCACATTCATAAAATGTGTCCATATAAGACGTAAAAGCATGCAAAAAAACATCCCTGGTCTTTAAAATAGAGCTTTTTACTCAGACTAATTTTAAATGGGAGTAAATTATGACAATTTTATATTTTTAGTAAACAATTACGTCAAAGATTTTTAAAGAATTTGAAGTTTACGTTACAGTAGCTATGACCAGTAAGTTTGATGATGTAAAACATTGCAAATGCGTCATTACTTGTGTCAAGATACATAAAGAATGTTTTTCATGCTTCATGACTAATACTAAAAAAACTACATATGCCTCAGAGTAATATACTGTAGCGTTTTAATAATTTATTATGATCTATTATTGATTATTCTGTTCATTCTTTTGTTTACTGTGTAGTACTGTCTGTATGCTGGTTGAGTTTGACCAGAGTTTAAAATTCATTAATAAATTAGTTGTTAAAGTCATGTTTTTGATCAGGTGGAATAACAAAATAATATATTGTATGATTAAACAAAACATTACTGCATAAGAAAAACACACAAACACGCAGCTTGGACCCATCTTTTCATATCCTAATCCAGATGTGCGAGTGCCAATGTGTGATGTTAAAATGCATCAGATAATGGTAAACAGACACTCAAAAACCTAATAGATCATACATGGCAGAACTCTAATGTATCCTTTGGGAAAGTGCAGTAGAGGTCCAAAGGCTCATGGGAATTAACAGTATGTAAATTCTGCATGAGGTAAAGGATTTAGAGAGGACTCAGATGGGGCTTAGTGCTAGACTACATAGCGATCCAGCTGAGACAGTCAGTCACTTATGGTCTTTTATTAGATAAGTCAAAAAATCGCCAATGTGTACTTTGTTAAAGGCCAATATGATGATATACTGTATATGCTAGCCGGGGCGGTTCTAGGATTTAATTCTTAAGGAGTCTTAGCCCTCTGTGAAGATGTGAAGCTAAAGACCATTGTGATGTCTCTTTGTCAACAGAAGCACTATACCTGTATAATTATTTGTGTTGGCGGAATGACCAAAAATCTATTTCACGGAATGAGTCATTTTATTTCACGGTAATGATATATTTCACTGTAACAATCTCCGATTATAATTATACATCAAATTTTTCTCAGATTGATTTAACAACAAGTTATGAAAATGCACTAAAGATATCAGATCCTGATAATCAGAAATTATTTATTTATATTTATCTTCTGGCTATATCATACTTTATGTATACAGTAGAAAGATAAAAAGTGTGTATAGACCGTTTCAGGTTTCGGACGTGCACACGCCTGTCACCCAGTTAACTTCCGGTTTGTGTTCGGCTAGTGTCTAATAATATAACTATTTACTGTATATTTAATTTAATTTATGTTAATATTAATTTGTATTATTATTTTACAGTAAAATAATTGTATAAAATAAACGATTTGTTGAATTTTGTTGTATGTTCATTTGATTAAATAAACAATTTGTTGAATTGGTCCTGTAGGTTGGTTGCATCTAAACAAACATTATGGTCTATCTAGCGGTTGAGCTTCAGGCTCACCTGAAGTTAAACTTTATTAAAACTATTAACAGCTTTATAAAGCGATCTGACTTCTGAAATACGCGAGAATTTGCTTTTTTATATGCACATGCAGATCCCTGCACCCCTGCATGAGCACTGCAGGTGAGAGAGAAAGTGCCGCAGTGGAGCGGATCATGAAAAAAAATACTGAAAGAAGGTCGATAGCATTTATTTGATTTGTTATGGGTGGATTAGTTCAAATGTTTTTTTTCATAATAATGCCCAACCACGCCTTCATATTTACATTTCGCAGAATACACGGCATAGAAAAATCACTTACGATTTACATTTTATTCAGCGGTAACGGCATATACAGCCCTAGAATTTACATATTGCTCTCTCCTGTAATTCCAAGTTATGACTTGAAAATAAAAATAATGATTCAATTATTTTGTTCAAACCTAAAACTTTTGGGGTATTGACTCAGCTCAGCATGTCTGATTCACTGCACAATGTTCAACACCATTGTAAAATAAATGATATAAACAAACCTGTGTCATCAAGGTGGTTGGAATTCTATATTAGCCTTTAAAGACCAAAACACTCATGTAGGGTACTTTTTCCCCTGCCTCTAAATAAAAGCATTTCATGAAGGCTCATTAGTGTCGTGATCGGTGTGGAAGATCCCAATTGCAGGCAGCAGTTACGGGGTTAACAAAAATGATTTATTTAGACTAGACTAGACTAGACTAGACTAGACTAGACTACTAGACTAGACTAGACACTTACTAAGACTTGACAATCCAAAACAGAAACAAGAGCAGGCAGCAATAACGCACATGGGCATACGAGTTCACACAATACACAATGACCGAGCACAGGACCACGAAACACAAGTGTTATTTAAAGGGGATGAAATAAAACAGGGACAGGTCGGGGCATGAACTTATTATCAAGCAATAACGAGGAATACAAGAGGGCGGGGACAAAGACGAGACCTGGAGAGAGCACGTGGAAGGCCAACAATGACAAAATGCCTCTCCCCACACAAAACAAGGGACCCTGCCCCCATTCTGCCACAAGACCAAGAAATACCTGACATGATGAGTCAGAATTGAAGAAGTTGCGTTTTGAAAAACAAAAATTCATCTTTCAAGATTTCATTCAGTTTTCATTCATCTTTCAAGTCAAATAAAAGCACAGGAGAAGAAAAACAACAGCGAGACTCCAGACCCACACACACCTGTGCCTCTGTCTCTCGCTGACTCATTTCTTTAATTTATTTTCATGCATTTTGCGAAAAACAATGTGTTGTTTTAACTTTAAAATTCACATGCACAAAACCTTTGCACAAACCAAAGTCAATTGCCTATTTCTATGTTCAATCATCTGGGTTTCTGAGGTTTAATGCTTCAATGGAGATAGAAAATTAAAAACGTCTTGGTTACGGATGTAACCTCAGTTCCCTGATGGAGGGAACGAGACGTTGTGTCGAACCGAGAGATGGGGTTTGTCTCGAGAACCTATCACCTTAGACTAGACTTAGAAAAGGCCAATGAAATTGGCTGCAGCGGGCGGCACGCATTGTGGCATGAAGGACACAAAGTCTTATTTCCTCCATCAGGGTACTGAGGTTACATCTGTAACCAAGACGTACCCTTTCTGTCGGTCATTCGACACAATCTCTAGCAAAGCGACGGAGACTGGCCTGGGCATGTCAGACGTGAGCGCTACCGCGAAATTGTAACCTTCCAGTGGATGGCTAGGGGGTCCCAGAGCTTTCGGAAAGGTGGGAAGCCCCTGCCTCCGGCCGTCACAGGTGGCGGCCTTGTTTCTCTAATCGGCGAGAAGCCACCTTGCACCGTAAGGGCCACTGGGTAAGCGCTATTTCATCAGTGGGGGAACGCGCTACAGAGACCTCTTCCTACCGTAGGGAGGAGTTTAGTGGAGACACCAACGTGGTCTCGCCGGTAGGGGAGAACTCATGGGAGGAATGTGCGGACTGAATGTGCGGACTGAAGAAGTTACCACAAGGTGGAGGTCCCACTAGGGAAGGTCATGGGTTACCAAGGTGGGAACCAAAAATGAGGATACATCAGACGGAACCGCCCGGTTGGGGGGTTACTATGTCTGGAGCACTAGGTCTGGTTACAGCTATGCGGTAGATAACTCAGCCGTTACCCGGCCTAAGGGGGCAGGGCTGCTCTGCCCAGCCGGCCCGCAGGAGAGCTTGGTGATGGATGGAATGCCTATTCTTCACCCAGTGGGGGAAGAAGGGAGGCGAGAATAACATACTGACCCACCTAGGAGCGGGGAAGGTGCTTTCGAAGGCGTACGCCCTACCAGCTGCAGGTCTTACCTGTTTGGAGACAGCCCTCCCCTTCTGCTGACCTCCAAAACAGACAATGAGCTGCTCAGAGCTCCTGAGATTCTTTGTGCGTTCAAGTTGAGGCGCAATGGACATATCATCATGCACCGTTTCCGTATACGTGGCTGAGGAACGAGACGGGGTGAACCGTCTCTTGGGGAACGGTCAGACGAGCGAGAGAGGGTGCGAACGGTCCGTGAGCCTGTGGCTGAATGATTAACGCTCACAATAATCCCCTTATCACCCTTGCTGCTCGCCGTAGAGAACACAGCCACCCGTGACGCAACGTCTGGATCGCCATCCGCCTGCAGTGCGTGCAGAACGTATCCACGAAGGCTGCCTCAGCGTGCTGGAAACCCAAGCACTTGAGGCAGACATCGTGTCCGTCCCCCTCCTCGATGAGTGTGTTGCACCCATGAAAACAGCGGGACATACCCGCTGGAGAAATTTAGCTCTTTTAGAGAAAAAACTTGAACACTTCTGGAACTGCCGAAACACCCAGGAGAAGTCGCTGCAGGAAGGGACAGTCCGCTGCACCACGTCGTAAGAATCCGGCAGAAGAGTAGTAGTAAGTGTTCAGAAGTCGATCATCAATCAAAGGCTCCGAAGAACAAAAGGTGAATGAATGCTGCACGCCGTCTCCCTTTTATACCCGGATATCCGGGGGCGGAGTCCGTCAAGCAAATTTAATTCGCCAATTTCATTGGCCTTTCTAAGTCTAGTCGAAGTTGATAGGTTCTCAAGACAAACCCCATCTGTCGGTTCCACACAACGTCAAGAGACCGACAGAAAGGGAACTGTTTATTATTTATAACAGATTTAGGTTTTCTCAAGCCTTGTGCTTGTATGTCGTTGCTGCTCAAGATGCATTTTGCAATATAACATTACAGGCTTGCTGTTCTACTTTGAACGCTCTGTATTTTATTTTGATATATGTGTGTGTTACCTGTTATAAAGTAGAATATCCGGTGTCCAGATCTGATTGGATGGGAAACGCAGGGTCTGAACACCTGGATAGTTATCAGGGTTCCAGCTCAAATAGATATCTGTCCAGGACTACAAAACACACAAAAAACCCCATCAGTGTCGTTATTGTACATATTGCACATACACACAGCCAGCTGGGGTCTGGGGGTCACGTGTACGTTTACCACAGGGAAATTAACACAGGCTACACAAACAAAACATTACATCACGAAACAACATCTGATAAAACTCCAAATTACATATAAAAGTAAACGTGGAATGTTGTTTGGCAGTGATTCAAGTTAATTTAATTCACTCTGAGTTGAGTATGTTGGTGTCTCGCTGCTTTTTGCATAAACTCCACCTGATCCCTCTTTGGGGGTTTAGATAGTGAGATAGCTCGGGGCTTTGGGGTGCCAATGTAACTGCGTTTGGGTTTCTTTGTTTGGGTTTGTAGCTTTCACATGACCAGCCTCCCAAAATGATCAAACAGAAGGAACAGTACTGTTTCTTGAAATGTATTTAGAGGTGGAGTTAAGAGCATAACTTTTGAAATGACTTTCAAGCCAAAATTAGGTTTGATTTGTCGATAATGAGAATACATGTTTCTATTAGTTCACTATAAGGCCATTTATAGTGCGTTGTTGTGGTGTAAATTGTAGTCTGCCATTGGTAGATCCTCGTTTAAGAAAACGTAAAAATTCCGCACTTCAATTGTATGCAACATACTATGCTTTCAATGTCTACACATTCTAGTTATGCCCAGATATCTCTTCATTTCATCTAGAATGGTTTCACACCACTATAATGCGACCTTTTATCTATTTCTGATAAGTTTGTGTGATCGCTGATGCGTGATTAATTCTGCTGATGAGGAAAGGAGAGAATCACAGATCACATTAGATCAGCCAGGAGGAACGAGGAGGTTCTGTACTCTCTCTCTCTCTCTCTCTCTCTCTCTCTCTCTCTCTCTGTGGCTCAGATGTCCCTGTGTGCTTTAGTGAACGTATTCCCTTTAGGCGTTCTGCTCTGTCTCTGTGGACGCAATTTGCCTGCTTGTCTCTGACATCTTAACAAGACTGGGGAATCTGTGTCACACATATTTCAAGTATGCAATGAAAACATATTTGGAACACCCACAGTTTTCATTCAGCATTCATGTCAAATAAAAGCACAGGAGGAAAAAGCAAGAGCTGGACTCACACCTGTGTCTCTCACTGACTCATTTTAAAGGTCCAGTCTGTCATTTTTTTGAAGGATCGCCAGTCGCCAGAGGTGTATAAAGACCTTACATAATGAAGTGTTATGTTTTTATTACCTTAGAATGAGCTATTTCTATCTAAATACACTGCGGGCCCCCTTACATAGATTTGCCATGTTGTTTCTACAGTAGCGCTCACGGGCAAACTGCTCTACAGAACGCGAGCGTAAATATGTAATCTCCTTCGGCAAAGAAGCAAAAATGTGACGACATCTAAATTCTGTGTAAGCTACCGTAGGTCTTCGAAAGGGAGGGGGTGGAATGAGGCGTTTGTTTGCAATCCCCAACTTCACCGCTAGATGCCGCTAAATTTCATACACTTGACCTTTAAATAGTCATGTATTTTATTGGTATGAAGAATATTTATACAAAGTAGCATTTTGAATTGTTTTGGTGCATTATTTAGGGCTGGGACGAGATATTGTAAAATTTTCATGCTCAGTTTCTCAATCAATTATGGTTAAATGCCACCACATCCGAAAGCCAGAGGGCGCTCTCGCACAGAAACTCAGAATATGGGACACGATTTATTTAAGAAGAATAAGAAGAACGATTTACACACGTTGGCTGCATCCAAAAAGGCATACTCAATGAGTAGGTACTTAATCTCTCGCCTACTCTTTTATGAATAGTGGGTATGCATTGATGTCACTTTCTAACGTGAACATGTCGGGACACCCCTGGGACACCCTGGGTGGCAAAATAACCAACAAAATGGCTGAGGAGAATGATAGAAACAAAGAAACCGGGACTAAATTTGTAATTGTAAAATTGTAAACTGAATTTACAAGCAGCTGGACTCGACGGTGTTTATTACGGCTTCACTACGACTTACAAAGGAATCAGGTGTTCCTGGACACTGAAATGTTGCGCGGAACGGTTTCCTAATATTGTAAGGAGTCATTTTGCTGAGTGTTTTGCCACCAAGGGTGGCGATATGTCCACTATACTGAAGATTCGGACATACTACTCTGTTCAAGTACTGCTACTACTAGGCTATTCGGACGCAACATTAGTATACGCATGTCCAAATCTCGCCAGCGGGTACACCTACTCCTGACGATTCGGTTCGTTCGCCTACTGCTTTTTGCCTACCCCAGCGTTGCCCAAACTTTTTACAATGGCATACCCCCCATGGATATAAAATCATTCTGCGTACCCCCTTTCTTACAGTCACAATTGTGTTGATTTATGTGCATTTTATATAGATTTACCTTCTTAAAATTATTTTATTTTATCAAACACAACATTAGTATATATGATCATATATATTTTAAATAAATGATTTACTGCTTAATGAGATGGATGTGCTCGAAATTATTTGCGTAACATAACATGTGATGTTTGGTTGTATTGGAGGAAGTCTGAGTTTCAAATCATTCTCTATGCAGAGTCCATTTCAATATTTGTTCTGTATGTGGGCAAGTGCTGAAAATCTACTCTCGCAAAGGTAGAGGGGAGTAATGTTTTCAAAGCACGATGTCAGTAATTTTTGTGCGAGGTCAATTCTCAAAACGCCACTCGTAAAGATTTCAACGAGACTCTCTCGCTCAGAAACAGGCAGGTTCACTGTGCTGGCTCCAGAGAATGGATGGCGAATCCAAGCCTGAATATCAGGTGCATAATAATTATGTAAATCATAATTTTGATCAAGTACCCCCTCCGTCACCTGGCGTACCCCTGGCGTACCTGGCGTAGTTTGGGAAGCACTGGCCTACTCTATAGTAAGGAAGTATGCCATTTCGGATGCAGCCGTAGTTCCAGGAAATGCTAATGGTCATATTCGATCTCTGTTCTTCAAACCTTTTCAGGTATTTTTATCATAATTAAGTATATTTATAATAATGATGTTTGGCGAGTGTTGCTTTTTCAAATGCACATTATACCCGATTCAATCTCGTCATGATTTTACATTGAGCAGTACTTCCTACTGATCAAAGACTCGTAGTTCACGGAAGAGCTGTGCATAAAACACAGATTCGAAGCCTTTGCGATTTCAGAATCGACCTAGACAGGTATAATATGTGTGAATCGCGATATACCGTATATCGTCACAGCCCTGTGATATCCCAACAAGTGATATAAATATGTTTAATGGGTTGCAATTCTGCTTAATCTAATTTGTAGAGAAATGTTCTGTTCCAGAGCTTTAGCGAGATGGGAGTTAGTAGACATGAGTGAAACATCAGGACTAAAGGTCTGAATCAGTTTATAGAGAGACTGTTTTTTGCTCTGTCTCTTTCAGGATTTATCTCAATACCTAACTCAGATGTCTCATGCTGTAAGGCACAAGTGGCGTCCATCTGTGGGTATATATTATGTTGTCAAAAAAATGTTTCACTTAAGTCAGTCTGTGGGTGTTCATCTTTGCAAGATCGCTCTCTGGACAGGCTTGGCACTGAGGAAAGACAACGGTCTGAATGTTGGGTGTAGAATAAGAAAAGGCCCAATGTGGAAAATCTTCTATCCAGCTTAATTTCATGGATAAGTGCTCAGTTGGCTAAACTCATGCATTATGGCTGATGAGGTCAATAAAGGTGAATTAGAGCTGAGGAATGTTTCCGAAAGATAGAAAAGCCTTTTAACAACGAAAACGTACAATTGGCACCAGCAGCCATACAAACATTTATGTGCGCAATTTCACAAAGCTTTTTATGAAATTTTACACTTGCTTGCACTTGAGATGTTTATATTTACCTAATATATTTAATGTGTCTAGTTTTGCATCTTTACTGGGCCTGGGCATTTTAGTAATTACTCTTAAGCATACTCGTATGCTTTTCAGCATGGAAGCTTTCACATAGGTATAAAATCTCGTAGTGTTTTGCTCCCGGGAGTACAAGTAAAATTGTGTATACTAAATTACTGTTGCAGCTGAAAACAGTTAAGCAGTCGCATACAGCATGGCTAACAATACACGTTTTTATTGAGTTATGAATTTAAGATTTTCAAATTCCATTCAAAAAGTCATGCTCTGATACTCTTTGAAAACCCGTTGTATATGGCTTATTTTATAATAAATGTTGTTTTCAATACAGACAACTCCAGAATTTCATTTTCAACATCATTTCACTGTTTGTAGTGCACAAAAACAGTATATTCTTTAGGACTACCAGGACACATTCTGATGGATTACCAGGGTATGCAAGCAGCCCAAAATAAGTTATTCAAACAGATTGCCTATTATATTTTAAGCTTCCAGACATAGACCTTCTCATCACTCCTAGCTGTAAATATGTCTGATTTGGGGCCATCATATTAAACAAGAAGCCATTGCATTGCTTATCTTATTTGGCTTAACTTTAAAATCTTTGTCACGGTCGCCTGCTAGCCATGCACTAGGATCAGATAATTTTACTTTCAGATATAACTGATGTTGTTTATGCTTTTTAGGGGGATGTCTGAACAATGAGTATCTGGGGAAGATGCGTCACATAATTGAGCAGGACAGGAGAACGGTTTACATCTCCCAAAATAGCTATTAATCTTTAAACATAATGTGGGTCATAACAGGGGTTGGACCACTTGTAAGTATTAGAGATGTAACGATACTAAAGTTCTCAACCGATACCGATGGCCTATTATTCAGAGTGATATCTGACAATGTCAAAACCGATTCTGAAGATTAAATTAATATATATTTTTTATTTGGACAGGATATATTGGGCCTGATCATATGCCGTTTTTAAACTATCGACCTATAGCCAATATTGTGAAAAATTGCTTTTATCGACCGATACCGATTATTGGCGATATATCTGTGCATCTCTAGTAAATATGACTGCTGAAAACGACTGTCAATTTCAAGAATTAAAATGTAAAATGAAAATGCATTAAATAGAATTAAAAACAAGATTCTAAACAATTGCTCAATTGAAATAATTTCTCAAAGCAGTCTGTACATGTAAGCATTTAAAGCATGGCCAAGCATGCATGCCGGGCAAAATGAGTACAAAAAGCAATTGAAGTAAAAACTTACCAGCTGTAGCCAGGCGTTGGTTATTAATACCTGATTTTTTTCATCCTGGAGCAGAGAAAGTGGAGAGAAAACGGAGTCACTTTCAAATGAGGATATAAACGAAGGATTACTTTAATCTATAATCCCAACTATTTCTGTGAATAAAGACTTTTGTTCTCTTCTTTTTCCCCCTGTGTTGCATTCATTCCCTATCTCTCTCTCACCCCCGCAAATGCACACACTGCCATTTGGAGCATTGAAGATAAGGCCAAAACAGAAAAGCTACTGTATGACACAATGAATGGAAGCAATCAATCACAGTCACAATGAAGATCTTATAGTAAACCTATTGGATCTTAAGATTCACATCAACACGCTTCGATTTGTGTGTGAGCTTCAGAACCATCAACTTTGAATGATCAAAGATCTTTGTTTTATTTAGAGAAACGCCAGCATTGATTTCCTCACAGTTCATTCAGTTTCGACCTATGATGATCCGCAGTGTCATTCATTTGCCTTGTTGTGTACCCATGGATGTTCATCGCTGTAAACCTTTGCTGTAGTTTTGCAGCAGGTTTGCCAGTAACTTACTGTAGATTTAATTTACAATTTTGTTTTAAACAAAAACTTATCTAGTTCTTATATTGTCTTTCCTTAAACAAGACTAAATGTCTAAGGATACTTTTCTTGTTATGTAAATGTATCTTCATTTAGGAAGTTTTAAATATTTTTACTAGAAAACAAAACAAAAATGCTCAGGAAGAATGTCATTTTTGCAGTGCATTCTTGCTCAAGTGTTTTACTTTTGATTAAAGTAAAGTTGAACTCAAATTAAAAATAGTACTAATAGGAAAACATTAAGTAGAAATCAAATGTACAGTAAGTTACTGGAAAAACTGCTGCAAAATTACAGCAAAAATTTACAGTGATGCTTCTGGTTCTGGTATGGCTAAATAAATAAGTCACAGACAGATCACAAGAGAAAGCCTCAGACCGCTTGAAATAAAGTGTCAACACAGTTAAAAAAACTAAATACTGTTGAAGAATTTATAAGATGTTCCCATTTTCCAAGCAAATTGAAGTTTGTGTAGTTTCTCAAGTGCCATTTGTTAATTATGTAATACAATATTATTACCATCTGAAACTATTTTTATACCATGGCACAACATTTATTTCTTATCTCCCTGTCTAGATCACAGTATCCCACACTGCTCTGATATTCTTATGACAGAACAATCCCAATCACCAGCTAAAAAACAGATTATTATTACTAGCTCATGGCGAAGAGTTAATTTAAAGGAAAAGTTCACCTCAAAATCTTCGGTACACAAATAAAGATATTTTACGGACATCCGAGAGATTTCAAGGCCTCCTCAGCCATCATGGTTATAGTTGTTGTCAAGGTCCAGAAAAGTACAAGAGAAATCGTTAAATTGGTCCATCCGCTCATAGTGGCTCAATTGAATTTTTTGGAAGCAACCAGAATACTTTATGTGTGAAAAAAACCCCAAAATGACGAGTTTAATCGATATATTCTCTTCTGTCATGCGGCCCACAAACCAAATGCGATTGCGTCAAAGTGCTCTTAAACGCGCACCATAGACTGACAAGACAGAGGAAAATATATATAACAATTTCGATTTTGATGTGGACTTTTCCTTTAAATAGTTTTGTTGCGGTTGATTTTGAATTTGCAAATGTTCTCCCGTTTCTCTGTCACTGAGCTTCCTGTTTAAAGCCTCAAGATGTCTCGTTTGGCAAGGCAGAGTGGGCCGCATTTAACATTCTATGAGCTAGAGAGGGTGACGTTTATAAAAATGGGATAAAATATGACGGAGTGCAACCTGACGCTGAGCTCAGATGTTACTAAACACTGACAGTGAATTTTAAAGTTAGCAGTGAGAGTGGACTTTCTTTATATTACACACTATATTTCACATGTATTTTGTGTTGTATCTGATTAATGTATTTAAATTATTGTCAATTTGCCAAACTAGATGACGGAAATTGACACTTTAAGGGATAGTTCACCCAAAAATAAAAATGTACTCACTGCCTTGGCATTTCAAACCTGTATGACTTTCATTCTTCTGCAAAACACAAAAGAAGATATTTTGACGAATGTTGGTGACCGAGCAACGGCGGTGCCCATTAACTTCCACTGTGTGGACAAAAGACCAATGCACGTCAATGAGTACCATCATTTCTCGTTGACAAACATTCTTTAAAATATCTTCTTTTGTGTTCTGCAGAATAAAGAAAGTCATACAGGTTTGAAATGACTAGGGTAAATGATGACAGAGTTCTCATTTTTGGGTAAACTATCCCTTTATCAATAATTTTTAATGTTTTATTGATTTATAACCTGGGTTAGATTAGGCTATAATGATCTGAAACGGACAAGAATCATACCACTGGATCAGCATCTTTATTTTTTAATTTAATGTATTTTGTTCTACATTTACTTTATTCTCCATTTATTCTATGAATGTTACTAAACCATTTTTACAGCATATATCTCGTGAAACTGTTACTTTGACTGTCACTATCTTTCTGATCTTCTGATGTAAGGTCCCAGAACGTGTTTTTCCATCTCTCCATCCTCCATGTGTGTCATATCCAAGAGAGAGCGGGACAGGCACATCTCGAATTCTACATCTGGTAACGTGCCACGTCAGTTGCCTGTTTGATTCTTTGCTTTTAACCTCTATTGACTCTCTATCATCTTATTCTCTTCTTTCTCTGTCACTAATTCCCCATTGTGGTCTGATATTACCATTGAAAGTCAAGGTAACTTGTCATTACTGTGGGACGAACTGAAGGTTTCTGACATCCAATCAACTTCAAACAGTGAGGAAGATAAGAGTGTTACCAGCTATAGCACAAGCCCAAACAGCATCTGAATGGCACTAGTCACACATGACGGAACTAAATAAACCTGCGCTCCCATACTCTTGGAAACTGCACAGCAAACAGGAAATTCTATTAGATCTGTGTGTAAAATGCATAAGAAGGTCACTGAATAGACGTACAGTATAACAGCACACAACTGCTTTCTAGTAACCTGCACATCGCACTTAACATCTTATTGTTACTAACTGTACATGTTTAATTAATATAGAGAGACAGTATATTACTATATTTATAGATTAGACTTTCAAATAAACAAGTTTTCGTTTTTCCCCACACCTTGTACTGTACATTTATGGCAGTAATCATAAAATCACGGTTCCATTCCAGTGTCTTACTGAAGCACATTGAAGTATGAACACAACCTCTGGCAGCTGCTTCAATGATGGGTCCCCTGATGTGCCTCATAAGCATCTAAGCATTTTACACTCAGTAAAAGGCTGTCCTAAAGTTACACTCAGAACATTTTTCTTACTTTTCCTTATGAAGAAATATTGCTCCACAAATAATAGTACACTCATAAACATCCAATCATAACAGTTTGCCAAAGCTGATAATAATAAACTTGGCTGCGCAAAACTACCATTACTTTAGAATAATAATGAATAGAAAAAAATGACGTATATTGTTAGAACTTACTGGAGTTTCGTTGGTTTGTGATTTACAAACACAATCTCACGGCAAAAAACTAACTTTTTTACGATGTGGTTTATTTTGGTGAATTTGTACAATCTCATTCGTACATTTTGCTTTCACACCAGTGACATTTGTGTTGGGGCAGGGTTAGGGCGGGGCTTCAGTATTTTTTTTTTTTTTTTAAATCATACGTACAAACACAATGAATATGTATATTCAATGTATGTCATATGAATAAACCACCTCGTACAAAAGTGACGAATTCCCCTGAGATGAGGTGGGATTAACGCACAACAGTGTATCGGATTTAAATACATCTAATCCTACCAAATGCAATGAAAGGATGACATTCAGACCATTTTAATTCTTTTTAATACATTCTTTCATCCCCCTTCGTTTTATTCACATTTTGTTTTGTTGCTGCCTTATTTTAAACTACTTAAAAAAAATACATTAATCTATACTTCATGCACAATAATGACAAAACAAAAAACTGATTTGTGATAATTTTGTACACTGCATAAGTATTCATAACCTTTTATGGTACACACATTTGAAATTTAGCTCAGAAGCATTCATTTTGCTTGTTGATGTTTCTATACTTCAAGTGGAGTTAACCTGTGGCAAACTCAATTGAATAAGTATGTTTTGAAGCGGCACATACTTCTCAATAAAAGGTGCAACAGCTGAAAATGCATATCAAAGTAAAAACCAAGACATGAGGTCAAAAGAACTGCCAGTAGAGCTCTGAGACAGGATCGATCAAGACACAGATCTGGGGAAGACTTCTGAAAAAAAATCTGCTGTACTGAAGGTTCACAGAAACATGTAGCCTCCATTGATACTTAATGAAAGAGGTTTGAAACCACCAAATCTCTTACTTGGGCTGACCTCCTGTCCAGACTGAGCCATGGATTGAGAAGGGTTTTGGTTAGAGCATTGATCACTACGGTTGAGCTCCACGATCAGGGAGAAACTTACAGAAGGACAAACATCACTGCAACACTTCACCAATCTGGGCTTTATGGCAGAGTGGCCAGACTCAAGCTTTTGCTCAGTGAAGACTTGAAATATGCAAAAACGTACCATTCAACGAATCTTTCAAATTTGTCAGAAACAAGATTCTCTGGTCTGATGAATCTCAGTTTCATGCATCATGTCTGCAGAAAACCAGGCACTGCTCAACACCTGTACAATACCATCTCAACAGTAAAGTGTGGTGGAAATGGCATCATGATGTGGGGGTGTTTATCAGCTGAAGGGACTGGGGCATTTGTCAGAGTAGAAGAAAAGCTCAACGGCACAGAATACAGAGATAATGGATCAGACGACAACAAGTGCCAGTGTTTCTTAAAAATCGATCTAATCAAACAAGATTTGGATGAATGGGTTGCAATAAAAGTAAAATAATGTTTTATTTAGCTTTTTTAGCAACACTGATCGTGTCTTGCAAACAGCAACATTGCTTCATCAATCCATTCAGAACACTGGTGGATCTAGGGGTGGGGCCAGAGGGGCACAGGTCCCAGTTGAAATTTGATTGGCCCCTGAAGTACCCCTGTCCCCTCAGGGCCTCTTTAGCCTACACCTGATATGCGTTTTGGTCAATCGGATCACAAGTGGATGACGATAAATACATGTGTAAATGGGGTGTGAAACATTTTGAGCTTGTCGACTTTCTACCTCTTCCAGAAGTAGTCGAAAACGGATTCGACCGGAAATAAAGCCGAAATAAAAAACGCTGCTTTAGCATTTTTTTTTCTGTATGTTCATCTCTGGTCACATATATTTATATATACTGCATGCAGTTTCATCCATTAGATCTAACAATTTCTGCATACAGCTTCATAATAGTGCTTATGATTATGATAGTCAGCTCAGCATTTTGATTATATCTGTATCTGAACAACATTAAGCCTTAAAACCTAAAGCAATGTTTAATTTCATCTGTTTATTTATATTATGTGCTATACAGCTTGTCATTTTTTTGTTCATTTGTTCTTATTTACTGACTACATGAAGCGTAGAAACAGCTGTGGCAACCCCTGATAACAGGAGCAACCTGAAAGAGAGAGATAACGTTTGAACTTTATATTTGTTAGGTCAATAGTTTTTGCTGTGGTATTAGATGGTATCTAATTTTGGCAAAGGCGTAATTTGCGAGTGAGACATTTCCCTACCACTTTTTGGAAAAAATTCAGAAAGTAAGGTGTGTATTGTTTAGGGGCCAGTAATATTTAAAACCCGTGGAAATCGCAGGATGCGCCACTTTCACACCATCTCCCGTTAATCACACTCTTAAGTTATATTTGCGGAAGACAGAGAGCCGCGAATTGTGAAATTAAAAATGCGTAAAACAATGAACAAGTGACATTTTAAGTCATAGCAATAAATAGTTTTTTAGTTTAGTGCATCGCAACAGCCAAGTGACCTTCCTCAAATGAAAGTTTGGGACCACATACTGTCAGAGCTCTTGTCGAAAAGCGTAGTATAGCCAACGGACGGACCGCCCACTATATATGATATATATATATGATATAATATTCCCAACGAGTTATTCCAGAAACAATTTATTAAAGTATTGATTTTGTCATCTCAGTCTTCACCACTTTCAAAACAAAGTTGCGCCACTGAATTTTGATGTCATATAAGTTTGCTAATTAGAATACAAGACAACATGATGGGTCAAAAACAACCATAACAACAACTATTATATCTTTTTGTGGCAGGGCCGGTAAAAAAATTGGAAGAGCAAGTAAAAATTTGAAAAAAAAAATCCTTAGGGTTGAGCCCTGCAGCTACAACAATACACTAGTTTATTAGCTAGTTTACCTTATTTGTTAAGCAGCTATATTAAATGTAGGATTCACACATTTGTTAACAGTTGCATACTTCAGGGAAGTAAAATACTTCAACGACGGATGATAGTGTCTGACACTTAAAACGCTACAGTATTTGGTCATACAAAACTAGTATATAAAACTTTTGTGTTGTGTTGGCTTGCTTACTGATGTATAATCATCTCTGTTTATCATTAATAAACCTGCATAATTCTCTAACTCATCTCCAGTGTTTTGTTCAGAAATCTGGTAGTGCCAGCAGCAATTGAAAAATTTACCCTCTGTATATTGTGGCCCAAATGTTGCCCCTGCTTAAAAAAAATCCTAAATCAGTCACTGATTCTGAAGGATAACCCCTATCCAAAAATATGTTTTTTCATGATTCTTGATTTTTCAATGAAGTCTCAAGAGTGACAGATTCTCCGCAACCTATAAAATTGGCTCTCCTGGAGTCTTTTTTTTAAAGTCGGATGAGAACTGGAAGCAAGCAAAATTTCAAAATGGACCTTATTGTAGTCTCCCCCCCAAAGATACAAAATATATCATCAATATACCTACTCCATTTAATGATACGAGAACAAAAATGTTTTTTTTCATTATTAAATACATAATTTAAAAGTTTATTTGGCACAAGCTCGTTTTCATAGTGACAATCCTAGATATTCTCAGAGACTACTTAGTCCAATAAGAAATGGAAATTATCGTTGTGGAACTTGTGGCAAATGCAATAATACAGTTAAAACATTTTTTTTTTGGTTATCCAAGAACTGGAAAGAAGTACAGCATTAAAGCGATTATAACTAGTGCCTCCACTCATGTTGTTTATCTGATCAGATGCCCTTATGGTTAGGGATACGTGGGCAAAACGTCATGTCAATTAAAACAAAGGATAAGTGAACACAAGAGCTCAATTAGAAGAGAAGATATAGACCCAGTTGCGGCCTGTTTTCTTAGCTTTTCATCCTTTGGTTTTGACTTTACGATTTTGTGGTATTGAGATACACCACCTTGATGTTGAACTTTTCTTCCAGTTGTTTTGGATCTTCACTCTGCAAACTTTATCACCTATGGGCATGAATGACGAAGCATTATTTAATGTGATGTTATAAAAAAATATATTTTGTGATGTGGGGATGGTAGGATGTTATTCTTTGTATGTGATTTTCTATGAAGAATTGACACTGTTGTGCAAGTAACTTTCATGAACGACTCTCTCTAATGACGTACGTATGGAACGTGATTACTAATTGATGAAATCTTGAAGAGATTATTGTTGTCACTATCTTAACGGAAACTTGTATTCACACATGTTTGTATATGCCTGATAATGGTCATTATACCGAAACGTTGTTATACTAATTCAATTTACCTCTTTGCAAGCACTGGTAGAGTGCAGGATTTCTTTTCTTTTTTGCTTATATTTGGCCCTTTTGGTCTTTTTTCCTACGCACCTATCCATTATGTGTGCGAGATTGACTGTTTATTGAATTCTTTTCAATATAACATATCTCTTAATATAACTTTTATTATTTTATCTCTAAAATGACCTGCTAACAGGAGGTGCTTTTCATGTAATGAAAAATATAAGCACTTGGTTCCGATAAAAGAAAGAATTAGAGCAATAGAGAAAAGATGTGTAAATGTATTCTAACAGAGCTCAAAAATGAAATGATGAACTTGAAAATCAGTATAATATAGGTTTTTAATACTGGACACAAGAAATGACAGTGACTGGTTGGTTAGTTACCACATTTCTACACATGACCTGAAGTCACCCATTCTATAGTCTTTTTATCCTGTCCTGTCATTTCAAGATATTTATCTGCTTGTGAACAATACAGGACCGTCCAACACAATTCTGTGAATGAACATTTTTATGATCCTTGCGGGAAATGAGAGACATGCGATTTCTCTGCCTCCGGTAATGAACGGTGACTGACTATTGTGATTATATTGAGATAAGGGGGCACATGAGCGTTTTCGCTCCGTGAACCGATAAATTGAATCCTTCATATGGAAAAGCCGTGGAATGAACACGAGTTGCCGATGACACGGGATTATCTTTAACTATAGAGGGCTCTTCAAACGGAGAATATTAATATGAGTGTGATTTGGTTTTGATAAAAACATAATGTGACTCAAGCAATATGTACTCCATATGAGCAACGATTGAACAATGAAGCAGAATTATGGTAAATCACTCCTGCTATTCTAGGTCCTGTTTTGCCCTCAATCTCTTTCATTATATGTCTCTCTGACTCTTCACACGTGTGTATGAATTAAGATGTTCAATGTTGGCCACAATTTGGCTGTTTGAGAAAATAAACTCGGTAATCTCTGATCATCCATATGATGTTAAACTTAGAATTGTTGAATGTGTTCTCTTTACTGTTTACACTGTTAAAAAAATGTAAAATTTTCTTTTTGTTTTGTTTTTATAGTTTTTCCACGTATAACGTAAAATTACAGAAAAGACCGCACTAGACTAATTTTATAGGGAAAAAATTTTATTTTACCATTTATTTCTGGCGCCCCAGCTGCCGGAAAAAAATATGTTTTTCTACATGTTTTTTTGTTAAAGTTTATTACATTTTTAACAGGATTTATTTTACAGTGTACAGTCTGATAACTGAGATCGCACTACATCTTGCTACAGTGTGACAGCCAATAATCTTAAAGGACTACACTGTAAAAGTGCAGACTTAACAGTTTTTTTTATGTATTTTCACATATTTTTGAAATATGGTAAAAATATGTCAAATTACAGAAATAGATTTTAATCAGTTAAAAAATAACATGAAAAACATGCAATTTTAGCAATATGTTATTTTACACAATTTTGGGAATATTTCGGGTTTTTACAATGTGTTCAAAATCTCAGTGTTTAGTCCATTTTATTGTCATTCTACTGAGCATTAACATGCAAAATATGGCTCATATAATAGGCCAATTTCACAATGATGTCAGTAAACTTCCGCCTATCTGCAAAGCAGTGTATCCCTAATTCCGGTTAGCCATTGCACCAGAGATTTCTCAGGAAAATGCAGGCATGTTCAACAACAACTCGAAATGAGTATATACCTGTATATACAATATGAGTGGTAAAGTTAATATTTTACATGTTCATGTAATATTATGTTCTTTTGGTAACTGTTAATCATTTCTAATTTGCCATTCTGTAAATGCTAAAGCTAAAAGTAGGCTAAAGCTAGCAGCAACAAGACAAACGTCAACGATACTGTCCTGGACTGTATCAATATATCTAGCACTATTTAAGCATACCTTTTATATTAATGTATAACCACTTACCCCTTCAAATGCCAATGTTTACAAAATATTGAAAGATAATCAAGTTTAAATGCTTCTCCAATCTCATATGCTAATGTTATTCATAAGTGCTCATTGCTTTCTCCGTGTCCATCTCTCAACAGCCCACTCATCAACACCCGTGGCACAGTTACCAGGAGGATACTACTGCAGTGTACCCAGTGTTTCTTGTTCCTCTAATAACATTCACGATGTCATCCTCCTCAAGTGACATTTCATGAGCCTTATTATGATTATATTAAATATAATACAATTAACATTAGTGTTTCACACTGTGAATATGGAGTAAATAGAAGTGCTATGTAAATGATAAGTTCATTATGTATGTGAGTCATGGATACACCAGGCTCTCTCACCACTTCCACACCCCACTCGGGCTCACCAGAGTTCTAATCATCACAACATGCACGTCATTAGCCCTGTAATCAACGCCACTACAAAAGACACACCCATGCACACAGTGTGTGTCTGGTCTTGCTTTGAAACTGACTCATTATAGGTATACTTACATGAATTTCCAAGCATGTTGGTCTCCTGTGTGTTCAATAAACATTGTCTTAATGGTTCTATTACAGAAGACCAGACCGCTTCACGATGAGTGTTCCCGGCCCCTTTCATGAGATCGTGGATGCGTTCAAAAGGACTTTAACACCGGCACCCATCACAACACCGCAGACATTCAACATTTATACTCCACCTTCTATTTCCGCCAGTCCCATGGTCCCTCCAGTCTGGCAGGGGATTGTAACTAGTTCATTCTCGAGTCCATGGCACCTTGTATACTGTATTTCTCATTGTTTCCCCACAGAAGCTGCAAAAATCTTGTTTGTCATCTCGTAAATCACCGGTAAGGCTCTACAATGGGCAGATTCCATCTGGGCACAGGCCTCCCCACCTGTGCAGTCAGTATCACAGTTTCAGCAGTACTTCCAAGAAGTTTTTGGACTGTGCACTGGAGACCCCTCAGTTTGTGATAAATTATACGCTTTACGCCAAGGAAATATGTTTGTCCATGACTATGCCATCAGGTTCCGTACATTGGCCACCACGAGTGGTTGGAATCGAACAGGCTTTACTCACTACCTACACTAGCTTCAATCACGACAAACCCTTGAGGAATGGAGACACTGGTTGGAGGGCGCAATACACCCGTTTCTCATCTACACGGACCATAAAACCTCCAATCCAGTGGTGTAAAGTATTGGAGTAAATGTAATTAGTTACCATACTTAAGTATATTTTTGGCTACTTTGTAGTTGTACTGAGTATTAAAGACTTTAGCAACTTTCACTCTCTATTTGTCTACTTTTTTGAACAAGTATATGGATGTAATTGGTGTTGACCTTGATTTGTTGCAAGTTTGATGCGATTGCTCTCATGAATCACTTGTTTTTCACTGACATATCCCTCAAGTGTTGAGGACTAGTGCTGCTTTGAGCCTACATTTAGTAAAAGACTCAAGTGCTGTTAAAATCAGATACTCTAAGACTTTTACTCAAGTCCTTTTGGAATTCGTGACTTGTAACTTGTAATGGAATCATTTTCACTGCAAGGTATCTGTACTTTTACTCAAGTACGGTTTTCAGGTACTCTTTACACCTCTGCCAATTCCTCCGTGAGGTGAAATGTCTAAATCCTCGTCAGGCTTGATGGGCAATGCTCTTCTCTCGATTCCACTCTCAAATAGCTTACTGCCCTGGATCCAAGAACTCTTGTGCCGGCGCTCTTACCCGCATCTTCAGTCCTCCAGAGGAAGAACCCTAAAAAGACTCCATCCTACCCGAGTCTCTCATCATCTGTCCCATACAATGGACCTACTAAGAAGCTCTCACCACAGCCAACACTCCTACCAATCGTCCTTTGGGGTTGCCCCCCTTCAGGTATGCATTAACCTCTCCCTCTCATGAATATCTCATGCCAATTACTTGCATCAGTCAAAATCATATGCCAATTAGAGAAGAAGCGCTGCCGGAAGTTAGAACACACTTAATCTCAGCCTCAGACGTCATGCACACGGACCGTTGGCTAAACGTCTGATGCATGAGACACACTTTCTGGAAACAATTCAGCACGTTTAAAGTCATCTGATTGGTTGAATTTCACAGGATTTCCGGGAGACGTGCGTGTCGCGTTCTTTAACTGTCCGCATTGAAACAACACGAAGCCGTCTGATCTAAGAAGTAAGCTGTCGGGTTTGCAACGGTTGCTATAAGAATTCATGACGATCGACAAAATGCTTAATACTTAAAAGTATGCGAGGTTCATGGCATAAAGTTAAAATCGTTGTTTCTGTTAACTTTTGACACGTTTGTGAATTTACACCAGTCTCTTACTGCGGAGACATTTTCACGCCTCAAAACATGACGCGGCACATAAAGAAACATGTTTGGTTGCTTTACCTTTCATTCTTGGCCAAAGAAAGCAGCGATAAGTTCCAAACCTTCAGTATGAAAGTCTAGCACACACTGCCTCGCAAAAGATGACGGAAGATGATGTCGTGTGAAAAGAGCCTATTAACTCGATGTGCAATGTTTGACAAACTGTGCTGTTTCATCCAGCAGAAGGCAGACTTGAACTAAATGTTATTTGGTGTTCATCAAATTAAAGAGCATTAGAACTGGGCATTTGGGCTTGAATTTGTGTGATCATCTGGTATAGCACTGCAACATCACATTGTGGGTTTGATTCTCAGAGAAATGTAAAGCTATAATGCGTTGTAAATTGCTTTGGATTGGGGTGTCTGTGTAAATGTTGGTAAACTAATGTATCAGATTTTTTTCTTGGTGAAAGCCCCCATCCACAGGTGTGCACTAAAAGTGACCCATGAACAGATTGGCCATAATTGTCTCCTTCCTAAACTGCTGGTTTTCATGCAGCAGAGAAAATGTGGTGTCTCTCTTGGGCTTAAGAGACGGCAGGCGGGTGAGTGAGACAGGCCTCTACAGTATGAAGAACAGAAGGATGGGGGTCACATATGGGTTACTGGTTCTCTGTGCAGACGGTGAGTGTGAAGGGTTCCTGCTCTGAACCAGGCATTGCTCATGGCATTCCCAGCATTCATGTTAGCTGTCTGATGAACCATTATAAGGACACACAGAGTACTGAATACACATGCACTCTGTAAATCCATGTCAAAGTAAAACCATACAGCGTACACTATATCTAAAACACCCTAAATTGGCTATATGAAGTCCATCCTTTAGAAGTCTGTTTAAAGAATGTTCCCGATAAAATAAAAAGGTTCCAGATAAAATAAATTCATTTGTGGTGTAATTTGAGTTAAAACAGAAAATAATTTAGATTTGTTTAAATAAAAACCATTCTTACCGTAATCTACTTTCATTACTTTTCCTGTAAACCAGGGCAGTTCTCTCAAGGGTTTTAAAGGCAGAAATGTGAATCTCATATTTTGTTAAAGGACTTGAATTATTCAGTGAAAACATGTTTATTGTTGTGAAGCTGTCTAAATCATCTTTTTAAGTTGGACAGATAACGTCCGTTCAGGCATTACTGACGTAATTTTTACTTTTTACAAAGTTTGCTTCTTGCGGAGTTTGGTCTGTGAAGTGTACCTTCATTTGTAAAGTGAATTTTTTCCCAAAATTTTCTGTTTTCTGTGTACTTTCTGGTATTCTTGTGGAGGTCATGAAAAATGCACCAGTAGCATCTGGTCATGATTAATGTATAAGTATACAACGTCACCATGAAACCGACAAGGTCAGTTATCATTTGTTATCAATCAAGTCGTCTAAATACAGACGGGTAAAACTGTATTAGCACAATGTACTTCCAGTGTAAAAAAAAAAGGGAGAATAGCAACAAAGTATTTTTTATTTATAAACTCATACATGTATACATATTTATATTTACCAATAATTAAAATGATTTATAAATGTTCATTAGTTTTTGTTTTTTTTACATGCTTGTATGTGTATGTTTTATAAATACAAAATTCATATGCACAGAACACAGACCTATATTATGTAAACGCGATTAATCATTTGACAGTCCTACTGTTACGTGCTGCATGTGTTTTTCCTCGGCTGTCTTTTCAGTTCTGTTGTCTGCTCTTCGGTCTCTGCTGACAGGAGGAGGCGGCTGTCAATCATCATTTAGGGTGTCGTCTCTGCAGCCAATTCGACGTGACGCGCTAGGAGTGTGTGTGTGTGTTCAGGTGTTTTGAATTGCAACCTGTGTTTAGCATTTGTACCCTATGTTGGGAGTGCATGAATCTAACAATTGATTTTGTAATATCCAGACTATGTGAGAGTTTAATAGTTAACTGTTCTTTACCTTTGGGGAAAAGAGAACAGATAAGCAGGTTGCACGACTTACATATTGCCCATAGATTTCAAGTTTTAGACGAACTAGGTAAGCAGTGAGCGCCCTCCTTGTAGTTTTGGTTATGTATGTAGAGTAGATTATTTATGGCACCGTATGAACTGAAGTTTTCGGGTTTAATTTTCAAATTTTTAGTGCCTGGTCTAATTTTGCTTTTGTGCCTGGTCTTTTCTGCTTCTTACTTTACTACAGCAATAGTGATAACCAAATGTTACGTTCTAACTCCTAGACTATTGAAGGTCGTAACACCTACAAAAAAGACAAGTTCATTTTTTTTCTGTGGCTATGTGAATGCTGTTAAAAGCAAAACATGTATTTTCTTTATATTCTCTTAAGCCATTTGTCTATTATGCTTTGCGCAATGTTGGCTCACATAAGTTTACACTTGGTCATAGGTCACATATAGTGTAGATGCGAAACAACTTTTTACTGAAAGCCATTTTTTAAATCTCTTTCATTTTAGAAGACTGGATTTGATATGTACTATATGGTTTTTGGAGCTTTAATTTAAGTCAGATTGTGCGGGTATTGTCAATGACAGTACACTTGTTAAAAAAAAGGTGCTTCAAAAGGTTCTTTGATGCCATAGTAGAACCTTTTGGTTCCATAAAGAACCTTTAACATCTGAATAACCTTTCTGATTAAAAAAAGGTTCTTTGTGGTGAAAAAAGGTAAGAAAGGTTCTTTGAAGAACCTTTGACTGAATGGTATCGCTGTGAAGAACCTTTTATTCACCTTTATTTTTAAGAGTGTACATTCAACCTGATCATACAGAAATTCATAACTATTTTACGGGGTGGCTAACTTGTACCAATTTAAATGATGTGAATCATACAAAAACATATTAGTATTACAAAAATGCCATACCGAAGCCACTCCCCTCCCCTAACACCACCTCTAAACTAAGCCAACATTCATTTCAAACTACTTCATTGTCCCTTTAAACTACCAACTAGTTCTATTTAAGTATCAATTCAGTTACACTTGAGTAGACTTTTCTTCCTCATAATCGTAAAACTATATGGCTTGCTTGAATGCATTGCAAACACAGTGTCAGCAATACAAATCAAACCCTTGCCTTTTTATTGCCAAATATTTTTCAGCCTTTTGTTTCTCACAGTCCACATATCCTCGAACTCATTCCGCTCCCAGCATTGCAATGATGTAGAGTGGTGTGGCAGCTGCCACCCCCAGCCCCCCTAAGCTGATTGCGAGCAACTCATGCATTCACAGTTTCACAGCATCCAAGTCGTAGCCTATGGTCTCTCGCCATCTGGGGCCACCCAAGATCCGCACCATGGCAGCCGTAATTTAACACGCAGGATAATCCGATATTTCATAATTGACACAGTGAGATGGATGAATGGAGATAGATTTCAGCGAGGTGATGGGGGTCACGGGACAGCACGAATGGGACAGTGAGGCATGCAGGCTTTTTTATTGTTTGCATACACAGGTAAACACTAAAATCATAAAACCACTACAAGAGAATAATCAAAGCAGCTAAATCAAAAGTTTGTTAGAATTTTAGTGGACTACAAAGTTAGTGTATTTCCTAAAAGTTACTTTTAATGGAACCAATATGGTTGGGTAAAATATGTATAAAACCAAGAAGTAGGTTTCAAATTATTCTATGCTAGATTTGTATTTTTATACACAGTTCAGATATTGCATGGCAGTACTCCAAGAGCGACCAATTTAGTTTTACAGACAAACAATAGCCGTTCTCCTTGATAAGCTCTTGATATCAATTTATTGTTATTCGTCTTCATTTATTTTGTGCAGCTTGGCATGTTAGTCTAACTTGCTAAGCTGATGTCTTTAAGTGCAGCCAATCAGTGTCAACCAATAGTGAAACAACACATTAAAGACTGTGTCCTATTTAAGTTTCCTTTAATCATGCATTTCATATCATCATATGCATTATATATTTTCTTTATCGCAAATGACACGGTTAAGAATTATAGTAACTAATTATAAGGTCAAGTACAAAGTTAAATCAAGGGCACTAAAACTTACCATCAGCTGAACTAGAGAACCAAGTTTTGCCTCTTTATGAAAGCATGTTTTGACTTCAGTTTATTGTAAAAGAAGATCAACATCTGTATCATACATAATCTGTAAGTGTTTATTTATTTTCAGTCAAACTGAAATCCGTCATGAATAAATTTATGAAGACTAAACTGCATATGACCAAGTGAAAAAAAATAGCAGAGGACGTGTGTAGAAGATACTCACCACATCTATAATCTGAAGCAGTGTGAGCCCCAGTTCCACCACAATAGGTGCAGAGTCATTCAGCACAGGCCTTTCCAATCTGTTGTAATTCTCCAACAATTCCTTATACAGCTTCCTCTGATATTCACCCTGTAATGAGTCTGCAGAGAAAGAAAGAATGAAGAAGAAAGCTTACAATTATCATCCAATGCATGGAAGACAGATGGTTTGCGGTTAAATCATTTATAATAGTCTGATTTTATTGCCACAGGCTCTGACAGAACATCACTAACTAGCATTGCTGTTGTCCTAATAACACACCGAGGGGACAGTCTGATATAAGTAAAGATATTGATGTAAAAATATGGGTTTCAACTTTAAACATATTCTTAACTGAAACACAGCCAAATCGGGACTTGGACCCCCTGATGTGTACAAATGAGATTTACTCGAATGTACGAAAGCAATGAAATGAAGAGATGGAAAATCTAAACAAATTAATGAATTACATAATAAAGGCATTCGAGGATCATTCAATGTGGGTCATTTCATTGTATTGGAGTGTCTATGTTTAGAAAGGCTTTTAGTTAAATGTGTTATTGTTATATAAGTAGATTTTCCTATACAAATCAAAGTAACAAACATACTGAACATTCCAACAGAGAGGAGTCATTCACACTTTCCTGGTTCTTTATGCATATGAGAAAATGAATCAATTAAGAGATGCGTTTGTTCTGTATTAGTGTGTCTACCCTTACAAAAATAAGAATACCTCAGAATAAGTTCTATTTATTAAGTTCTAGTATATTTGTAATGATATTTTTTGTGGTAAGTAGTCTCTACTAGAATACTTGTAAGTGTACTATTTCAATACTACTTGTATTTGCATGCAAGATACTACAGCCTTTGGCTCAGATGCATGACGTTTTGTCTCTTTCCCTGCTACGGGTTTTTCTTGAGGTAATTTGTGGTGTGCTTATTGTCACCGTTTGCCTAGATCCACTTGATCTCCTGCTTTATTTTCTTGCTCACTATGTGGCATGAAAGTGGTAGGCTGTCAGGGTTTGTTTTATCCCTCTAGCAGCACTGTTTGTTTGTCCACTCACACTCATTCTGTTTGGGCTTATGGATCATGCACATGCTCAGATCTATAATAATTCTGGACTACGCTGTTTACTCTGGCTCCATTTTTATGCTGTGTATATATTAGGTTTGTTAAGTTTTATTGTTTGGTTCGGTGGTTTTGTTTAAATTTTCTTTGATGGACTCTCATGAACATTTACAATAGTTACTTTATTCATTTTAATCATTTAAAGGGCATATTATTCAGATTTCTGAAATACTTCATTCTGATCGGCCAGTTACAACATTTTGAGCTCGGTTATCTGCAGATAACAACTCTTTAAACTGATAACAGACTGCATGTAGGGGTACTTTTTGACCGTTACTAATAATATGTTTCATGTATTACTCTGGTGTCTCTTTTCACATGCCAACATAAGCAAAATACTGGCACCAAATATTTGTAATAATTCAACTAAAAAAGTAATTTCAAGTCTAATAAATCCTGAAAATCTGATCAATTATTTACACCTGTCAGGCTTATTTCGTTTTGATTTGAACCAGCAGCATGTACATTCCTCGATGTTCCTTAACAACCTTCCTTTAGGAACTTCAGGAAATGATCTCTCAGTATGTCACTTTCATGATGCTACTGGCTGAAACTGATATATAAAACTGCAGTGTCATAACTAAACCTATGTAGCACCTGCTGGTGTTTCATTGCATGCATTTCGATGGATGCAACAGATGGGACTGAATGAACCGATCTGAATAAGCTCACACATTTAAATAGGGAATGATAGCAGGATACGTGACATGGCATCCAAAGCGGGTGAATGCTCAAGCTGATGAGCCTGTTTGAAAATTGCTTTGAAAGTTTACTTTCTAAAAGATCGGAAATAGCGTTTCTATCCCTCTCTCTCTCTCACACACATACAAACACAAGCCAATCACAGCATGGAGCACAATAATAGAGAAAGCAACAGAGGATTTAACACTTTGGTTCTAAGGGATTAGAGCCCATGACGATAAAGACTGTCACTCTTAACAAGGTCTCTATTGTGAGTCGATGACTGATTCTATCAATCAGGCAACACAATAGTTTCCCTTTTAAACTTCCATACGACATTGGTAAATCAAAGGAAATTAAATGCTGCTTCAACAAGTGATGGATTTCTGGTGGTTTCATAAATCACAATGGTGAGTATGTGAATTAATTTGGGACATTTTAGACTCAACAATTCATATGCTTCTTACTATTGAAATATAAAACATACTATTCAACTGGACATAAAACCATCTTTTGTATTGTACACTGTGTTTGTTTTTATTAAGCTGGGACAATTCATTTAAAAAATATGGGACACTGATTTTAAGAAGTCAGCATCACTCTGATGTATGCAGACCAAGCCTCTTAAGCCAAATATAAAAGAGAGTGATTAAGCAGACTGAGAGGGGAATAGAAAGTGGCAGATGGGGGAGATTTAAAAAAATACAATTCTGTCATTTCTATTTACTCAAACCCTTTGTAACGTTTCCCCCCATATTTTTATATATAATTTAAGTGAATGGGGTCTGTAAAGATCTAAAAAAGGCACTTTAAAAGTGTCCCATATATCCCAAGTCTTCAGAAGCGGTAGGATTTTTTTGCAGGACTATTCCTTTAAAATTACAGATTTGTTTTATGTTATTAAGGTCACTGTAGCATGAATTTGCTTACTGTGTGTAATTATAATATATGTGTAATTGCAGGCACATAATATGGGAAAGCTCTGGAAGTCAGAAGGAATTCAAACCCAATGTTGGAACAATTGCCAGAACTTGTCCAGGATTTCTCTTTGAAACCATGACTTTTCCAAAAGATAATACCGTATACATGTCTGTATTTTCTTAACTTCAGATGACCATAGAACAGCCAAAACAAATATAAAAAAAAAACATTTGATAAAGTCAGATGATTTTTTTTTATCAAATTGTTTGGGTATTTCTAGACAAGCCCAATAAACATTGGTGAGAGCAATATTTCATTTTACACAAATGAAAATTTGGCAATTGAGGCATAGATACAGTATGTCATCAAAGGCATGAATTTGGCTCAAAATGAAATTTGGAGAAGCAAACAAACTTCATAAATCATAATCTCACCACTGTAACTATTTTTAGGTTGCAAACTATTCAGCCAATAAGTGGCTTCTACATATTAATTTGATACGATCTCATTCATACATTTTAATAGGATGTTACAATACATACGTTTTTAATTACTTATTTTTCAGTTTCTGTTGTTAAATGTTAGACAACAAAAACTATGTAATCCTGAGGGAACTCGACCACTTAAAACTCCATACAGTCATTGCGTTTTAAATCATAAATGATCAAATAAGGTCAATAAGGGATTAGTTCTTGGAAACACTGTTTGTATATGCTTAATTTATTGTGCGTCAGCACGGTCTGAACTGAATGTCCTGCTTCTCCCTGCCGCTCACTGAACAGAGTAGACACAAAGAGAGGTGGTGCTGCGCTGGGAAAGCAAAAACTCGCTCTCGTGGGACAGTAGTAGTGATGCAGAATGTTTTGCTGAGTCGCCAAAGTTTATTCAGAAAGTAGCTTTTTGAAAAAATCAAATCGCCAAAGCGGTCTGAAAAGTCACAAAATTTCGCGACAAATTCGCCAAGTTGGCAACACTGATGACACAAAATGATTGATCACACATAAACGGTATATAGGCTACCTAGTAAGAAACACCTAACTACTAAAATCACTGATAATTCTTTATTCAATTTCATTTGAGTCAGTAGCGAACCGTGACGTTTGACCCTTGGCCCTCTGCGCACGTGCAAATTTTTGATTTCGATACAATACCTAAGAAAAGTATTTCGATACAATACTAAATCGATACAATGCAAAAAGAGCATAAAGGAACTAATTAATGAATAAATTATGAAACATAAATGTAACGAGGATGAGAGCCGTGAGAGACCGAGGCGGGGCCGGTGGCGTGAGTGATAGTGGGAAGCAGCTGTGCGCACACCGGTCCCTCATCTCTCACAGAGGAGATCAGGAGCATAAGAGGACGAGCGACAGGACTGCAGACGAGAGAGGACCGGGCCTGGACATGTGTTAAGTTTGTATTTATGTTCTTGTGGTCGGCAGTCTACCGTGAGGTGGCTGCCGGTCTTTTACTTTCGTTTTGGTTGTTTGTTTACTTATTAAAAGTTTGTTAAATGTTCGCCGGTTCCCGCCTCCTTCCTTCCCTACTTTGAACTTGTTACACATAAATAACTTAAAATTCTGTTATTTATTTTTTATAAACTCTGAAAACACTTACAACTCCAGTGTGTTCCTAACTTGCTTTTTGAGCATGTCCTCCCCCTTTTTTAAATATAAATGTCACCAAACACGCCTACATATGAGTGTCAGGTATCATTCTATGATACAGTAATAATAGTGTATCTGTCTAAGTGTTTGCTGTCTGCTAAGGTGAAACAAGAAAATAAACTGTTTAAACTTAGAATAATCTATATACAATAAATTCATTCATTCACTTCAATACATTAGATTTCATTAAAAACATTACAAAATGCATTCTGACATGAACTAACAATAAATCCCTTTTTTACAGCATTTATTATTTTGTTTGTTACTTAATTCAAATCTAGTTGTTTATTAATATCAGTTCACTTATAAATGTTAACAAATACAACTGTTAATATTTTAAATGGATTTAAATATTTATTAGATAATTAAATATTGATTCAATCTGTTGAAATGAACCATTAAGATGAATCAATAAATGCTATAGAAGTATTACCAATTATTAGTTGATGTTAGCTAACTAATGTTTAGAAATGGAACCTAGTTGTAAAGCGTTATCAAAGCTGTTAAACTGCATGTTGGCCTGTCACAAAATAAATCATAAAGCATAATTCAGGCTATTGTTATCATTCGCATACGCTACCTGTCACTTTTAAAATTCTTAAGACTGACTTCGTCTTTTTCTTTCTGCACGCTTTAACTAGGCTTTAATGCTTCTTTGCTCATCTGCTTCATTTACAAGCCGTGAGCAGACGGAAAAGGCACGTATGTTTGCCACCATGACTTTCAACCTCACCCCGAAATCTGCAGGGCAAATACGAGGAAAGAAAGTTGTACACGTCCACTGACTGAAGAGAGCCCTCTGAAACGACCTCCTTCTCTCGAAATCCAAACAGGCCCTCTCAGGTGACATTTGAGACATTGGTCACTTTTGAGACGTGTCCTCACCAGGTGTAAACATTGATCTATCTCACCCAACCACCTGTGATTGGATCACCAGAGACAGAGATCTCAACACCATGTGTAAACAGGGCTTCAGCCCGGGGGAAGATGCAGCACCTGGTGGATGTGATTTGAATACATAGTTCAAGTTCAGGTATGTAGCAAACAGTCTCACGTCAAATTTTTCAAACCAAAACCATTCCAGTCATGTGTGTAGAACACAAAATAAGCCCCAAGCCACGTTCATTAAATTCCATTACTTATTAAAAACCCTTCTCCCACTGCCCGGCACACTCTGATTTACTTTGTATGTGCTGTGAGTGATTAATAACTTCACGATACAAGAATCGTAAGAGTTGAAAACATAAACAAAAGACCATTTATTACATTTCCACCCCGGATGTCAAAACAAAGCAAACGAAACACAAATCACCTAGGAAGTGGATCAGTAAAACAGCTGAGGTGTCAAAAGCTGAACAAACAGGAGCTGTGTAACAAAATGTGGAGTAGAGACACTACATATAATAACAGATCAGTAAAAGTATGTAAAACAAGCCCTCACTGAAGTTTTCTCCACACTGAGATGTGTTTAAGACCTATCAGGAACAGTCCTGTGGGAGATGGGCAGCCATGAGGTCAGCAAACTTACAGAGAGTTTGAAACCGACATTACCGGTGTGATGGGTGATTTATTGAAGTTCATGCAAATGCTGTAACATAATAAGCACAAAGAGTTCAATGGAAGCTTTGTGACAGGTTTAGAAGCGAAGGGTGGACAGATATGGGGAAAGATTTTAGAGCAGTGGTTCTCTAGCCCATGGGCTTCTTATCTTGTTTAAGAATGTTATTAAATGGTAAAACTTTATGAAATGTCAAATGTATCTTATTAGTAGTAAGTGCAATGAAATAACATTAGAATAAACAAAACATATTGTCGCCTCAAATATCCAAATTCACAGTTTTTCAGGACGCTATACAATTTAAATGATTAAAAACTGGGTTGTCAAAGTTGACAAGCAATTTTATAACTTTTAGAGGTTAGACATTTGCAAAAACCAGTGAAAAACAAAGAGTGACTAATAATAAAGATTTATGGCAATAAAATCACAATGGAGATACGAGGTTTCAGAAGGACAGCAGCAATATGCAGCATTTATTAATCTAAATGCATATTTATTTCTACAACATGTTTGTACACTTTTAAGATGTAGAAATTGACGTTTGTTAGTGTATAATGTATGAAAAAATTACATGAACTAATAATAAATAATAGCACACTTAGAAATAAACATAATACTAGAATATAGCTGCAAGCAGCAATTACGGGGTCAAGCCCACAAAGGGAAATACATGTGGTCATGTCTGATCATGAGTTTTTTTGACAACAAGATGTTGTACTGATTTTTATACAAAGTTTTGTGTCAATATTCCAAAGTATTGCAAAGATACAAGAAAGAAAGAAAGAAAGAACACATGAGTCAAGTAAAGAGATAAAGAGAAATAAGATGAATAGGGGCTAAGATGGATAGTTTAAGAGGAAAAGAAAAGATAAATTCTGACAGACAGAAGGAATTCTCTATTTTTCAGATAACATCTTCTGTTGGAAAGGAACAGAGGCAGATGTTCTTTGTTGGCATGTATGTCTATATGTGTCTGTGCGGTTGTGTGTTTGCTCACTCGCAGTCCAAGCCTTGTAAGGGGATTTATGTCCATATAAGTATGATTATGGCAGCACAAGTTAAGGCTCAAAGCTCAGATTGGAATCAGAAACGCTTAAAATTCTGTGTAATCTTCTGGCAGACTTGAGATGTGAAAAATGACCCATTTTATTACCCTCCTTCTATAGTGTGGTTAAAGTGCAAATCGTTTTATAAGGAAGCTTGATCAGGAACAAGATATTCTTTAACTCAAACATCAAATCATCTGGTCTAATACATGGCGTTTCACCTCGTGTTTGCCGGAAAAAGAGAGGGAGGGAAACAGAGGAAAGGAGAAAATCCCTGTGGAATAAATGGGTCAGCTCACTCTCTGTAGGATTGTGTTATAGTCCAGATTAGTGATGAACGTCTGGCTTTCAAAGCTGAATGGCTATCACACTGCTCTATCCCTGATGAAAAGAAGAAATGGATGAGGGGGAAGGCTAAACAAAGTGCATTTTTCCAATGGATTCATTTAGTAATGGCAAACAGGGGGCAGAAGAGAGTGTTAGGGAGACCTTTGCCTTGACAGGTGACTAATCCCCTATTCTAGTGCTTATTTTCTCTAGTGCCTAAACGGTCAAATATCAATTTTATTAATATAAAAGTCACTAACATCAAACCAGAGCTATAAAATGTGTTAATCTGTTCAGTAGGTTGATCAATGCCATCCAGGTCATTCAGGAGATGGGAGAACACAGACAACATTTCAGAGACCCTCTTCAATCCAACCTCTTGTCATCTCCAGACAAGTCCTATCGTTAGACAGCACACCTAAAAGCTACCCACGGTCCAAAAACGGGCTGCCTGATGCATATTGAATATAAAAATGCTGGTGACAAATGCTGGCTGCTTGGTTGCCTTCAAGCAATTTCTGAGGAGTAGGGGGCACACAGTCTGCTTGGAAACTAAAGCAGATGCACAATGTATTAGCTACAATTTTGCCACCTGAGAAAAATGTTAGGCTTTGTAAAAAAACTCTTGCCGTAAGGTCTGAAACTTATCACCATACTGAAGGTCTGGAACTTATCACCGCTTTCTTTTGCCAAGGCCCACCCAAGAGGCCATATGACTGATAGGTAAAGCAACCAATCACGTTTCGTGTTTGTGCCGTGTCATGTTAAGAGGCGTGGAAATGTTGTGGAAACACTACAGCTTACTTCTTAGATCATACGGCTATGAGTTGTTTCCAGGCGGACCGTTAAAGAACGCGACACACAAGTCTCCCGGTAATCCGTTGAAATTCAACCAATCAGATGACTACTTCGAACGGGCTGAAGTGTTTCCAGAAAAGTGTACCTCATGTATCAGACGTTTAGCCAATGGTCCGCGGGCGTGACGTCTGAGGCTGAGACTAAATGCAGATTAACTGACGACTCCTTTGTTTTCTGAATCATGTCTGTAAAATACTTCAGCCTAAAGACACGAGGATACTGCCAGTCTTCTTGCATGCACAATGAATTCTCTGCAAATGATTCAGAATGTGGCGGAGCGATTGGTCTTCAATGATCCCATGAGAGCACACGTTACACCTCTCTGTTTCAATCTAGCAGCTGCCAATTACTGCTCACATTAAGAAAGGCACCAATGCTTCCATACAGAATAGATACTGTATCTTCACCCTTCTACTCGACTCATTCCTGCAATCTGTGTTCCCTCCAGAAATCTGCAGTCAGCAAGTGATAAGCTTTATCAGGACAGCTGAAACCCTTTCTACCCAGGTCTAGACACATCTATTCAAATGTTTGCACTTTATATTTTACTTTAAGAACATTTTCATTTTATTTTCTAGATCTCTGTGCAAGCTTGTACTTGTAACACTTCTGAGGAATTCTGGTAATTTGTAAAATCGTATTCACCCATGATTTAACAAATTCATTTCACTTTCCCTTACGAAACAGAAAAAAAGTGGAAATATACTGGAAAATATAATGCAATATACTAAATATTACAATTCCGTATTGTCAAATATATATGGAATGATTTAATATATTGACAGTTTATATATAGGAAAATATATAACATAATGTAAAAATGGCTAAAAATGTGGTAGATTAATGTAAATGTTTAAATGCAGTATGTACTGTATGAGGGCTCTGTGTCAAGGTTAAAGACGGGAGTCCAGACAGCTATTACACTGCAGTTTTGAACAGTAAAATGCGTGTGTTTTTATTGTATGCATAAAGTCTGGTCAAAAAATACTGCTTATTTATGCTTAGAACCGCATAAAGGAGCCATCTAATGGCATCAGTTTCTGTGGAAGCGAAGGAATTTATTTCTTAGTTTTTATTCCGCCCTTTCAAAACTAATGTAATGTGTCAAAGTGTCTATACAGGTTTGCTCAAGGATAGCTGATGTACTTGCTAACCGCCTTCAACAAAAGAATAGCCACATTCACACAGGCAGCCTGTTTAACAGCAGTAAAAAAATCTTGTCATGTGTGTGTTGGAGTAATGCTATTATAATTTTTGTGTGTGCAATATGCATCAGATAGTCTAGATGGTGTATCTGCGGGTATGGTCTGGAGAGTCACTTTGCAGCTATACAGCAGCTGTCTTTGTTTAGGCTAATTGTAAAACTCAGATTATTAAACAGTCTAAACTCTTTCTGGATGCAGCACGCTCAGAGCAGTTGTAAAATTGCCAGTATACGCACATCTGTGAAAAACATGTCAGTTAAATCCTATATAAATGCAACATGTTGCTTTGCATGTCAATAGTAAACAGCCGTAAGTTAAACAAAACATTTTAATTATTTTAACATTAGTTTATTTTCTCAAACTGCCATCATATTATGAAAGCAGTTACCATAAGGAAAATATTATTGCTCAGAAGTTGCACCTTTAAAGATTGGGAGGTTTACAAAGAGATCTTACTTGTGTTTAAGTTAGCAGAGGAAATATATAAAAAAATTTGACAAATTAAAATGTTAAAATGTTAGGAGTATAGAGCTGTAAAATGTAATGTAGTTTGTAAAATGTAGCTCATTAATCTGTTTAGAGCACATTGGAAGAGCAATTTCCTAAAATCTTGAATAATATTGACCATAGACTGCAAACTTTGCAAATTTGAGCTCAATTACATTTACATTTATTCATATGGCAGATGCTTTTATCCAAAGCGACTTACAAGGAGGAGAGCAAATAAACATTTTGTCAACACGCTAAACGGTACAATTCATGAGATTTCTTTGTAAAAAAGATTCTTAAACATTGAAATTTCTTTACAGAAATCACTGTAACATTTATGGGTATATTTCTCATGAGAAATATATGTGACGCAGGAGACTTGTTGGTTTTGAAAGAAAAGTTGGTTTTGCTCTCCATTTAATCCTGTTGCTGTCTAGGGCAATTCCATTAAAATGTCAACCTTGAAAAAAGATTTTACCAAAAGTTTTCCTAATACTGATTTGGTTTAGATCCCCATGTGAGGTCTCAAAGTTTTGAAAGCATGACTTTTCATAGTCTGAGAGAAGCTTTCTGAATTCTCATGTCTATAACAGTCCATATTCCTCATGGGTACAAGTTGTATGTTGTCTCTTAAAAACATGTGTCGTTTTTGTCACACCCATATATATATATGTGACCCTGGAGTGCGAAAAAAAGGTTCTGGTACTCTCTTGTGCACGTTGTCATATGCAAATTATTTCTAGAACGAAAAAACAGTATTTGGACAATGCTGGTACAATATTTATTTACTAAAGGAACCATTTGCCAAAGAACTTATTAAATAATGTTAAATACAAATTTGAACAAAAAAAAGGAATTTCATTACCTTTGATAATAGTTTTAGTCTATTGAATTCTTCTGTTAATTAAATACATCATATACACAGTCATATCTTATGCCTTATATGCTATTATGTTTTAAGGCATGTCAAGTCGAACACACATTACATTGTGGGACAAGCCACCTAAGTTTTCATTTAAAACAGCAGAATTTTCAAATTATTTTTGTAGGCTTGTTTGCCTACTCACATCTCACTACACAATCACAGTCATTAGCGCCCGCCTGCAGTCTGTCTTCTTCAATTTGATTGGCTGAACGTTCTGTCTTATTTAGTTTTATTGGCTGAATTGCTGCTTGGCCTCTGTAATTTTGTTGGCTGGAATTCCAGTAAACCCGGTTTGAATGGTCAATCTGTTGAAATTGGGTAGCTCTGTGCCAAAGACCCTAGATTCAGGAAAAGCTCACCGGCGCCGTCTTGTGAAGCTAGCCAAATCCCAAAGAGCGGGCAGCAGCGAGCGAAGTTTGCAGGCATGTTTCCCGCCATTTTGGTTAGCGATTTTGCTGCATCCACTAACAAAAATAAAGTTTTTATATATTTACGGTAACAAATTTACCAAATATCTTCATGGAACATGATCTTTACGCAATATCCTAATTATTTTGGGCATAAAATAAAAATTGATAATTTTGACCCATACAATGTATTTTTGACGATTTCTTCAAATGCGTGCTACTTACGGGAGACTGGTTTTGTAGTCCAGGGTCACATAATTCCCTTTTTTAAAACAGAAAATTCATGCATAGACTGATATTTTTCTGATGCCTGGACTCTAGCAACGGGGGTTTATATATTTGTACGGGGGTACAATAAATCTAAAATGGCAAAAACAGCAGAAGAAATTTCATCTGTAGTTTTTCTTTCTTATGGGATGCTCTAAAGGCGTAGGCCCTATAGGGCCTAAAACTTGATTTAAAAGGGGTTGCACAGTACTGTATGTATGATGTGAAATGGACAGATAATCGGTGGTAAAATCAGTCCACTTGTTGCCTTGAGCACCATAAGACCAAAACACAGACACGTAAAATATCTACAACCAGCTTTTCTAGATAAGTGTTTCAAATGAATATACAGAAGACATCAAGGGCAAAAACATTAGAATTTCCTCAGTGTTTGAGGGGTAATACGGCCTGAAAACAACTCTTCAGAATGAATGATCATGAGTACATTTCACACTGTACACATTGTACCACAGTGGACTACAGTCTCCCAACGTGTTTACTTAATGTCTTGAGCAAGATTTCCACGTGAAGCTATTTGACATCCAAAAACATGACATCAAATTTTTACTCTCTCAACGGTTATTATACATTGCGTGAAAACCAAATCCTACATAATAATAAACAAAATTTTACTCTGCTTTTTAAATCAGGACTTTCCGTCTTTTCTTGCATAAAGCATGTATAGTGCTCACATTCAAAACCAATTGTTATTGAACATTGCCTTTAGGCATTAATGCAAAACATGCATTGTACAGTACAAAAACATGCCAACAAGTGGTTGATCTGGTCACTTTTGATAAATCTGGCCCTGTAAAAATGTAACATCATTTTTTTAGAGGACTATAATTAAATGTATTTTAAATCTAAAACCAGGCAGGATGACATTTTAAAGAAATTAAAACATATAAAGCAGGGAAAGTGAGGAGGTGGGGGATATAGGAAGTATTTTGAGCACAGATAAAGTGATTCTTATAACCTCTAAGAAAACTTAGTGACCACGTTATCAATGTTTCCATATCGTTCTGTTCCTTTTTTTCTTTCACCTTAACATGAAAATCATTTAATTTGTAAAAGGCATATGAAACCCCACGTGTATCCTTAATGTCTTGAGCAAGTTTTCCACGTGAAGCTATTTGACATGCAAAAACATGACATTTTTAATTGGGGGAATAAAAGCCAGAAATATTGTTCTAATGTCCAGAACACCATAGATCTAAAAGCTCTGATTATGGTATGACAAAAAAAAGAAATTAAAAGTAACTGGTTTTCTTGAATGGCAGGGGATGTACACATACTGCATCTGGAGTCACCAAACCAATGCTTCCTTCTGTATTAAGCGAATTTGACATGTATTATTTCGATCAACGCTAACAGGTAGCAGAGGTTCAATATACACTCGTGCAGCTATTATGAAAAATATTATTATATTGTATTGAAATCAAACCCTTGAGGCACGTTCACGTACACACCTGCAATGAGTCAACTCTGAATGACAGTAAATGGTTTACAAAAGCTTTTCATTCATTCTAGAGATGGTGCCAGCGCCTCGCATTGCAGCGCATGAATGAGCAGAATGTGCGGTATTTTTTATCGGTGCATGCTCGAGCATCAGAGTCATTATGTCAGATGTGGAAGGTCGAAAGGAGTTTAAGAGTCTGCGGGGTAAATCGCACAGAAAAAGTACATGCACAGAAAAATAATGCTTTTTGTGCGGCAGCTAAAATAATTAAAGTTTAACGCGAGTAACGTTAGTTTCACTTAAGAAAGAAAAGCGAACACTCACATTTAATACAAAACGATGTCCATACAAAAAATCCAAGGTATAGAATCCCAAAGTGTTTTTGACTCCGCATCATTCCTGTGATGAGAACGGCTCCTTATGGCAAGCCGTCAAAACTTCAGTCTGTCAGCATCCGAGCGATGTGCTTTGGTAAGTAACTCTCTCTCTCTCTCGCTCGCTGTCTCTCTCTCTCACTCTCTCTCTCTCGGTCTCCTTTACCCCAATCACATTCTCGCCCCCTTTTGCTTTAAATTTGACAAAACACCGCTGACCGATATTTGTTTGTTTGTTGTGGTCTGGATTTTAGCCAAGAATAATCCCCGCATTACAACAATGCTTTAAGACATCGGCTGGACACAGCAGGCATCTGTTGGGGTTGATGATTTTGAAAACGTCTCTTTATTTCCCGCGAGGATTTTAAAAGGTTTGCCACTTCAACACATATCTGGGTGTTTTGAGATCACTTAAATGTGCCTAGTGGTTCCAAATAAGATTCGGTTCCTGATTTAAACTCTTTCGGGTTCAATTTATTATTTTTGTCACTTTGTCACTATTCAATGTTATTATATATGTGGGATTATATTTTTATTTTTATATTGCCACAATTTAATATTCTTAGTATCAATGCACAGGGTGAAAACAAGTTAGATTTTGTTGACTTTTTGGAACTAGTTACAATGGTAACCTACTGCAGGTTAGTGGACACTGATGGATAACTACCTAAATGCATCATAGGCTATTTAAAGGAGGAGTTCATTTTCAAAATATGTTTTGGTGATAATTTACTCACCCCATGTCATCCAAGATGTTTATGTATTTGTTTCTTCAGTCGAAAAGAAATTAAGCTTTTTGATGAAAACATTCCAGGATTTTTCTCCATATAGTGGACTTCAATGGATTCCAAACGGTGGAAGGTCCAAATTACAGTTTCAGTGCAGCTTCACAAAGGCTTTAAACGATACCAAACGATGAATTAAGGTCTTATCTAGCTAAACTATCATTCATTTTCTTAACAAAGTAAAAATGTATTTGCTTTATAAACACAAATGGATGCCTTGCTCTGTTTTGCGCGTTCATGACTTCATGTAATATGTAATTATGTTGAAAAGGTCATGCTTGATGTAGGCGGAAGAACTGAGTCAGTGTTTACAAATGTGGAGAAGGAGGACCGTTCGAAAGTTGTTGAATGTTCAACAATGTATTCAAATGTCTTTGTGTCCGTTTATTGTTTAAAATGGTCATTTCATGTGCGTATCCTGGATTTTGTAGTATTAAAAAAGCGTGACCTTTTCAAAGTAATTACGTATTACGTGAAGTCACGAATGTGCATCGCAGAACAGAGCAAGGCGTGCATTTGTGTTTATAAAGCAAATACATTTTTACTTTATTAAGAAAATGAATGATAGTTTAGCTAGATAACACACTCAGTTTCAGCCAATCTCATATCAATCTTGAGTACGTATACAGTAGTATTGCATACGTCGTATTTTCAAAGAATATTTAGTTTGATCAAATTTATAAAAGAGAGATACAGTTGTACGATTATTTCCAGAAAAACACGTGCTGCTAGAGGACACACAACACATCATTTCATTAATCCATTCGTGTTTTTTACAATATGCACGTACACGCCGATTGCCAACAAAAAACACACATATGACTTAGTTTGACTTACCACGTGCAGTTCACTCTCCGGCGTCCTTTAGCACTGGGACCACGCCATCTATCAGTTTCAAACTATTTCCAAATCCAGCGTTATATCCACCGTTTATATAACATCCATCACTGAAATGCTGTGAACAAACAGACACACCTATCTTGATGGTAAGTGGGTGTGCTCTTTCTTTCGCCTTGCCGTGCTTTTCCGGGATAATTGCCCAATAAAAGGAATAGGATCCCTGTTACGAAACAGGGATCCAGACTTATAAAAAACTTTCTGAAACAAGTTGGAGTGCTGGGGGAGTGTAACAAGCACAGAAATACTACGTCATACGTCCAACTCATTTTTTAACAAGTTGACCATGTAAAGCATGAGAAGCCAGCACGTTCAATGGTGAAAAGAAGTCAGTATTTATGACATAGCATGTTATCCCGCCTTTAAGGACAAAATGTAAGAATTTAAACTTTCTATTAGATTGAAATTTACATAATACAGTCGGATAATGACTTAATGGGTTATGAGCTTAGAATGTTGGTGAAATCACAATTTAAAGTAGTCTATATAGCTCCTGACCTAATTACTGACCCATAGCGAACCATAGAGATAAATACATGTAAGAACCTGCTATATTTTGAATCTTATCAACCTCAAAAACCCATTTCAAACGCTTCATAGTGGAAATTTGCAATAGGGCATATGGTTTTACAGTTTACTGAACTTTTGGGCCACATGAATTGCAAATGGATCCATCACACGGGACCCTGGCAGACATTTGTTCTTGAGTCTGGGCTATGAATGAGAGCACAATGCATTGAATCTGACAGTCCCCAAAGCCCTGTCCGTGGCACCGGTTTATAACCTCTCCCCCTCTCCTTCTCCTGGCTTTCACAAGCTTTGCACAACTGTCTCTCAGCATCAGGCAAGAGGAGGGAGCAGTTGGAGAAGAACAAGCCTCATGCTCCATCAGCTCTACTCTGCGAGAATAGACTGACATTGCGTGAAAACCAAATCCTACATAATAATAAACAAATTTGTCTCTGCTTTTTAAATCAGGACTTTCCGTCTTTTCTTGCATAAAGCCTGTTGCCATGTATAGTGCTCACATTCAAAATAAATTGTTATTGAACGTTGCCTTTAGGTATTAATGAAAAACATGCATTGTACAGTACAGAAACATGCCAACAAGTGGTTGATCTGGTAACTTTTTATAAATCTGGCCCTTTTAAAATGTAACATCATTTCATTATTTATTTTTAATCTAAAACCAGGCAGGATGACGTTTTAAAGAAATTAAAACATAAAGCAGGGAAAGCGAGGAGGTGGGGGATAGGAAGTATTCTGAACACAGATTAAAGTGATTTTTATAACCTCTACGAAGACTTTAGTGACCACATTATCAATGTTTCCATATCTTTCTCTTCCTTTTTTTCTTTTACCTTTGCTAGAGTCTGATTTTACCACTTACATGAAAATAATTTCATGTGTAGGAGGCATATGAAAACCTTGCTCACTGTGACAGCCCTGAAAAACAAAGTATAAATTGTACAAACATATATGCTCTGTAGGGATTATATATTTTATGCAGTCCTGATATAACCAAGACAAGACATTTTAATAAAATAATTTATGCCCATACATATAGAGCCCTCCACTAATATTGGCACCCTTGGTAAAAATAAATCTGCATTGTTTCTCCTTTTGATATTTTATTTAAGAAATCTACAATATTCCAATTTTTTTTTAAATAAAACAATTTGAGGTGGGGGGAATATAACATTATGAAAAAAAAATATCTAATACAACCTGGTCACAATTATTGGCACCCTTAGAAATTCTTATGATTAAAATGTCTCCCAAGTATTCATATTTACATTTTCTTAGCACACCAAGGTGACTAGAAACATAATGTTGTCCAGTCATGACTTCTTGTTGCAGAGGAGAATAACCAAATATTAATAACACAAAGCCCAAACCCACTTGATCATTCACCACAATGGGTAAAACCAAAAAGAATATAAATCTGATGTGCAGCAAAAGATTGTTGAGCTACACAAAATACAAAATGGCTTTAAGGAAATAGTTTAAACAATAAGAAATCTAATTTCCAACATCAGGGCAATGATCAAGAAGTTTAATGTAGATGTTGAAAATCTGCTTGAAAAAGGACGTGTGTCTATATTGTTTTAATGCACAGCGAGGAAAATAATTTGAGTGGCCAAAGACTCTTCAATGAGCACAGATGGAAAATCACAGAAATCAGCAATTTAATTTTGGTGTCAGAAAGCATTTAATAATAATAATGGAAAGAATTTTTTTGGGACACTCTTCCTGTTCTCTCATGAAAAAACAAACTCCACCATATTAATCTGCCATTCTGGAACTTCAACCAGGACTGGGTTCTATGGCCATATTCATTTTTTTTGGCAGCAATAACACAAGATAGGTTTGGTGCACACAGGGATAAAAAAGTGCCCCATGTCCACAGTTAAATATATCGCTGGATCTTTATTGTTGTGAACCTACTTTTATACCAGAGGTCCTGGACATCTTGTTCAGAGACATGGCATCCTGTTTTATATCAAATACTAACCAATTAAAAAAAAAAAAAACCTGACTTGCTCTGCTAGAAAAATTGTAATGGGTCGTGGTTAGATCTTCCATCAGAACACTGATTCAAAATAAACATCAAAATCAACAAACAATGTGTCACTGAACAAAATCAAGGTCCTGCCATAGCCATCCCAGTTCCCTGATCTGAACACTATAGAAAATGAGTGGGATGAACTGAAGATAAGAGAGAACCAACATTTGAAGGATTTTAAGAGATTCTGTATGGAGGAATGGACTGTTTTCATGCAAATGAAGGTTGCAGAAAGTTTTGAAGGATGCAAATAATTGTGACCAGGGTGTATTAGAGAAAAAAAAATCATAATGTGAACTTGAAATAGTTTTACTTGAATTGTTGGAATTGTGTAGATTTGATTGTATATAAGATCAAAAGAAGAAACAATGCAGATTTAGCTCATATTTCCAAGGGTGCCAATATTAGGGGAGGGCACTGTATATTAAAGGGGGTCAACATAGGATAACTACAGTTGCAACAAGACAGTTTATGTGTGTGTGTTAATACAGACTGACATAATGTCCCCTTTTATTAGCTGAGCGTGGGCCTTTCAGTGACTCTCCGTATGGCCCTTTTTCAGCTATCATGTTACCACGGCAACTAACTGTAAGTGACACTGGTTTCAGACGGTTTGTAAGCTCTACACTCTCAGTTGTTCAACAAACACAAGAAAATAGGTTAAATCCAAAAAAGTTTGTAAAGTTTATTTGGAGTTTCAAGTAAAGTATAATATGGAGTCTGGGAACGCTACAGCCTACACTAGAATTGTGGTTGGTTTGCTTAAGTGAACTTGCTCTACTCTTCAACGTTTATCATGTTGGGTCACGTGATTAAAAGGCAGAAACGTTGTCCTGAAAAGTCCTACCTGAGAAAGCTGGGACTGCAAAATGACCTTGTTTTATATGCAGTGTAATCTGGACATTAGCAAACCTACTGGCTAATTTTATCACGCAAAACGTCCATAAGTCATTCAGATAAAATAATTGACGTCATTTCATTACTGTAGAATGCTGCCATCTGTTGGTAACATAAGAGCAATGTTTGTAAACCTTTCATGTTGTGCTTTCGAATCAATCCACATAACAAAAAAGAAGGCAAACACAACCGACATGTTTACTTAAGTGATCAAACAATTCTAATGTTTTTATATATATTACAGTCATGTAGCCTATACAGAAAAACATTACAGAAACAGACCTGTCCCAGCTCACATGACTCGGTGCTTAATGAAATATTAATGCTGATCTTGTAGAAGTGAAACTAGACTTTGTGGGTGTGGGTATTGTAAAGTAGGTTAGGGGAGCTTGTTAGGATGTTATGAGGTTTCTGGCTTGAGACCGCTACAAGCCCCATCGCTGTCACACCACATAATATCTCCTCTACTGAATTATGTAGTAGATGATGAGGTCAGACTATTCAAGAGCTCACGTCTTCTAGATAATGTTAGTTTTGTTGCTATATTGCATTCATTGTTTAAGTAAACTTGTTATAAACCAATTACAACTTGTTTAGGATCTCCCAAATGGGAATGTATGTGTATTAGGCAACAACTTTTTGCATTCTATTTTGCTCAGGTGTAACCTTTTTTCCAGCATTTCTTGGCATTGTATCTACTCAGTGTACCAGTCATTTGCATTCTCTGCAGTAAACTTTCAACAGTGAACTCAATTTCGTCCAGGACATGTGCAGAGACTCCTTACAAGGGAATGGGACCTTTAGCTACTGAAGCAGCCAAGATGATCCTAATAGATGATGACTCACTTTCCCTGCAGCTTTGGGGGACACTTCTGACAAAGAGTGTCCAAAAGGAAGAAAAATCAATGATAATATCAAGTTAATCCCTCAACATCCCTTTCAGGACAGAGCAATAGCCCGGTGCAACAGGGAATACCACCCTGCATCACAGCTGTCATTGAGCAGAGGCATCACGACTGGACATCAAATGGCCGGCGGTTACCTCATGGCCAAGCTTGAGGCTACATAGCTTCTTTCCCTGCGGTATGGCATAAGTAGAATGTTTTATATTGGATTCAGACATTCTAGATATCCGGTGGATATGTTGCTGGCAAGTCACCTTGAGTCTAATGTTTGTGCCAGAAGCTGTTGGCAGAGAAGAAAACACATGGGTCTAGATCAGGCAGTGGACCCGAAGGGGTTGTTCTGATCGACCGTAGCATGCAATCACAATAAATAGTACGGTTTTTCACCTTTCAAGTCCATTTGGTCGCAATGGCATGCTATGCAGGTTTTAATGAAAGAAACATCAGGGTGTGAACCATCAACAGGGTCAAAAATGATGTCTGTGCAGATGCTTTTTTGTGCAATATATCCCTCAGATTCAATTAAACAATAAAAATATGACTTTTTATGTACAACTTGGACAAAACTTTAAATTTGACAGTACAGTATTTATAAGCACATTGTCTGTGTCATTTTTGCCAAGCCTCCATAAATTATTTTTAAAGCCGAGCTTCCGTTTTTACCCCAAGCAAAACAATGCATCATGAATACAAAGTGTTTAAATTAGGGCTGTCAAAAGATTAATCGCGATTAATCGCATCCAGAATAAAAGTTTGTGTTTACATAATATATATCTGTGTGCTGTGCATAATAATTTTGTATTTATTAACACATTCACATCCATGCATATATTTAAGAAAAATCTAAAAATTATTAAACATTTATATATAATTTCATCCATCCATCCATCCATTTTCTACCGCTTGTCCGAACTACCTCGGGTCATGGGGAGCCTGCGCCTATCTCAGGAGTCATCGGGCATCAAGGCAGGATACACCCTGGATAGAGTGCCAACCCATCGCAGGGCACACACACTCACTCATTCACTCACACACGCACACCCTACGGACAATTTTCCCAGAGATGCCAATCAACCTACCATGCATGTCTTTGGACCAGGGGAGGAAACCGGAGTACCCGGAGGAAACCCCCGAGGCACGGGGAGAACATGCAAACTCCACACACACAAGTCGGAAGCGGGAATCGAATCCCCAACCCTGGAGGTGTGAGGCGAACGTGCTAACCACTAAGCCACCGTGCCCCCCTTTATATAATTTCAATTGTTGGTAAATAAAAAATAAATACATGTAAATATTTGCTAAATATGTATACATGTGTATGTGTTTGTATTTATAAAAACATAATTAATATGCACAGTACATAGACATATATAATGTAAACACAAACTTTTATTCTGGATGCGATTAATCGCGATTAATCTTCTGACAGCCCTAGTTTAAACACATCTTTAATAACATACTGTATTTCAACATTAAGCGAACACCTCCATTTTCTAAAGTTGGCTTTGACTTTTGGCCAAGACTGTACAGTATGTTTCTCTAAACCTTACATGCCTGCAGGATTTCTAAAAGGTGATCTTCTCAAAATCAAACCTTTGTGCCGAAAGTAGGATCTGATTGTGTAAAACTGAAAATAGCATTCTCCCCTTCTCCCTTCTTCTTCATTCTTCTCCCTTCAGTTATCAAACCAGGATTGGTGTCCAGAGAGCCCAATGAAAGCGTACTTAGATAAAACACAAAAAGCTTTAGAGAATCCGAACAGCTTTTTGTGTGTTTTGCCAATCCAGCAGAAGGAAAGAGTGATATCTAAGGAACACCTCTCTTACTAGATAATAGTAGCGATCAAGTTGGTTTATTCTGTTAATGGCCAGTTACTGCAAGAGGGCTAGACAGCTCATTCTTCTGAGAAATAGCTTTTGGACTTTATTCAAGGGAGGATGTTCATCTGGGACATTTATAGGCTATAGAATTTCTCCAAACCATCTCTAGCACACATATCTTTCTGTTTGAACTGAAAGCATTCAAGGTGTCCTGAATACTGAAGTGAGTGCTGTCTATCCCATAGTGAGTTGTCAAGCAGGTGACCCGAAAGAGAACTTTGTAACCCCGGTGCTCTATGGGAGACGAGAGAGACATCTAACCAGAGGGCTTACTGCTCGCTTCATAGAGCTGAGTGTGAATCACAGGGAGTTATATAGTATATAGGGTTTTACAGATGGCTTGACTCAGTGAAAGTTTTCCGTATATTAAATATGCAAATATTATGTCGATGATAGTTGAATGTTAATGCAATATCGCTCGAGTAGGAGTGTATGTAGTGTTCTTATATCTTCATGGCTGTGGTTAGGCCAAAGGCAATCACAGTCATGCATATATAAGAACACTACAAACATGACTACTAGAGCGATATTGCACTTATACATCAGTTCGACGTCACACGTGTGTAGATAAACCAGAAACAACGTCAGGGTGTCTTTAAACACCTCCGGTTGTAAAGGCAATGGGGAACTACTTTCTTCCGCCACGAATCCAAGCCCAGCATAAGTTAAACCTCCGCTACTAAATCCAAACAATCTTTTAAAATGCAACTCACCGAGAATGTGTTAATCCCATTTCTATTAACTTGATCGCATAGGCGTCGATTTGCGTAAGGATGGTAGGGACATGTCTCTTCCAATATCCAGGGAACACTAATTTGTCCCTTCCAATAATTTCGACCAAACAATTTATCTACATTTATATATAACCACTGATGCCATCTGTGTCTTGTGTTTTCTACCTAATACTTATTTTATTCAACATTTATTCGTCCAGAAATAATTTAATTGAAGTTAAACATCTTATACAACCGCTTTTTGTGAACCACAAATGGTTCAATCTCGTTCTCTGCAATGAGTCCCGCCTCTGTAGCTCACGTCACTAACAGGATTGGCTTTGCTTTTTTAAGTCCCGCCTCTTTAACCCAGGTCGCATTATGAATGGCTTTGAGTTGAATGACTTCTCTCGCTAACGTGTGACGTAAGCGGCTTACGTTTGAACGAAGCGCCAAAGCTCTGTCAACACGATGCAATGTGCATGTGCATACCGGTAAGGAAAAAAAATCCTAACAACAGTATGTGAATTTAGTTACCAATTAAATCTTTTTTGTTGTTGTTTTATTAAAAAAAAGGTAAATAATTCCATGTGTTGGAAAATAAATGATGGCTGTCAAATAAGTATAATGTGTTATATTTTTTTCTACTGTAGCAGACCTGGAGGAAATTTGCTGGTTCAGTTTTTATTTACCCTGCCATAATATTTTTAAACAATGAGTGCAGAGCGCTATGAATAAATTGCTAGAGAGACCGCCAACACTGACAACGTTCCAATTATCATGGTGTATGTACTCCACCTAGTGGCCATTTTCCAGTATTGAAGTTTGCGCAGTGATGAGATTTAGATCTCATTCATTGTACAGTAGTAGCCTAGTCAGGGGAAGTTCTAGGGGGGGCCACATTCCTAAATGTGGAATGATATTTCACCAAAACAGAGCAATTTTGAGCTGAACTGGTTTTCAAATGAAAAATGACTGAAAATAATAATAATTTCCCCCCTAAAAGCATAAGTAGCCCCTGCCTGGCCCCCCCAGTTACAGTAGTCTAGAACCGCCACTGAGCCTAGTTTCGGTTCACAACGCGAACAATCTACAATCTTTGCTTGGAGAAAGATATGCCTGTAATTTTATTTACTATCTGTTAGAGTTCATATTATGTGTTAACTGTTAAACTGTGATCGATATAATGATAATGAAAGAAAGTCCTATTGCATCACATGTACATCCATGTGCAGATCGCAGTGCACACGTTTATATGTAGGCTATACCAAACGAATGTGCAGTTAGTAATTTCATATCTTGTTTATTGTATGTCAAAGCATCACAGAAGTAAACATTCTGGAAAGGATAAACTGCTTCGTGTGTTTGTTTGCTATCAATCTAACTTCTTCAGAGTAACGCAGTTGCGAGGACAGTATAGTCCGAGTTATTTTAGTGGCGGAGTGATACAAACAGTCAGCGAAGCGGTTCAACGGTCAGTTCCCGTGATGATCCTGGTAGAATATCTCACGGCAATCAGCCAATCAGATTCGAGAACCAGAGAGAACTGATGTATAAAAGACTGTATCTTTGTGGTGTATGTTGATTGATGGGTCTAACACAGCCAAAAATGCCCTTTGATAAATTAACACAGTGATAGGTTTTTAATAAAGAGAAAAGCTCTGTGATTGCCAGGAGCACGTGCAAGGACCTCAAGGGAATGGACTAGAGCTCTATGCTTTGTAAAGAAAGGAATGGCTCATAGGCGTGAAATTCAATCTACCGTTTACACATTATCTGTTAATAAATCAGTGATTACGGAGCCCAGATGTGGCTTGAAAATATATCTCAGGAATTCACACGCTCTGGAAATGGAAATATTTCACGGTTTGTGCCCCTCTGAGAGGCCAGACTGTATCACTCCCAGACCAGGTACTCTGAGATTAAAGCCTGTCTATCAAAAAAAGCAAATTAACACTGTCAACTCCCTGAAGCTTGGTCAATTTGTATAATTTCTCTTTGATGCCCACAAAAGGTGCAAAATAAGACGCCTATGATACCTTGAATTGAATACGTAGAGATATAATTGTTTTCTTGATATTGTATTACATTTTCCTCATAGTCCTGGCATATTAAAAAAAAAAATATAAGCCTGTCTATCAAAAAAAGCAAATTAACACTGTCAACTCCCTGAAGCTTGGTCAATTTGTATAATTTCTCTTTGATGCCCACAAAAGGTGCAAAATAAGACGCCTTTGATACCTTGAATTGAATACGTAGAGATATAATTGTTTTCTTGATATTGTATTACATTTTCCTCATAGTCCTGGCATATTAAAAAAATATATATATAAAAAGGTGCCTGGCTTTTTTATAGGTTAGAAATTCTGCAATGTATAATATTTATATATACACTGTAAAAACTGTATACAGAAATTTTATTTACAGTTTTCCACGAATAATGTAAAAATCTGTAATTTTACAGAATGTTACTGCTTTTATTTAGATTGTCCACAAAAATATGTGGAAAATTGTTATTATTATTTTTTTAACTGCCCCCCCAACTGCTGAAAAAATTGAGTTTTTACAATGTATTTTTCAAATTGTTTCCCCTGTCAAATTACAGAAAAAAGACTGCAAAGTTACATGAAAAATGTATTATATGTGAATAAACTGTTATTTTCAGGTTTTTAATGGTGCCCTAGCTGCCGGAAAATTCAGTTTTTACTGTATAGAAAACATGTTATTTTATGTGAAAAACTGTTCTTTAAAAAAATGTTTTACTGGCGCCCAAGTTGCTGGAAAATTTCCGATTGGTTTACAGGATTTTTTTACAGTGTACTGTATAAAAGCATACAAACAAAAAGTTCTGTCTTAAAACCTTTTATTAAGCAGAATGAGTGCAACACAGATGTACACTTAGTCCTACAAATAAATATCCTCTACAAAATAATTTCCTATGTAAATGTTTCTGAACCATGGAGAACATGTTAAAGTAGTTATTGTGCATAGTTGAGGATACATGCCCAAAAAATATATTTTACAATGTATGCCCACAATTCACTAATAGTGGGTTTTGCACAATTAAATATTCCATAAACATAGAACTACAATACAATGACATCTGGATTTACTTATAATAATGTTACAAAAACTTCCCTTGGAGTCATAATGCAAAGTTAAGTGGGCCTGAAATCACATCGAGAGGCCTGGGCAGTGTGGTTACAACTCTAATAATTTCACTTCCAGTAAATAAAATGAAAAACTTCCATTTTAAAACCATGATCCCCTCTGAGAGATTGCACTGATAAATAAAACCTGCCATAAGCTGCCTCGTTTATGTGTGAACTGGGCGTAAAATTCCTGAACCACAGTTTAGCTGAGTTTAGATTTGTTTACATCAACTATCGAGCATTGAGCAGGATTTAGGAGGCAGATATAGACGCTGAGTGCGGAAAGGATTATGAATCCCGTGGCTGGGTCAAAAGAGGGCTTTTTGAAGGATTACTGTAATTTTGCGGGAAGGTTATATATTTGAGAGGTTGTAAGAATGTTGTAGTGGGTTGAAATCTTTTTAAGATGTGCTGAGGTACATCTGCAGAGCTGGAGTGAAGATGAGGATGGTCCCAAGCACAGACACTGTGAGAAAGACCCATAAGAAGATCCGATCCAACACCTGAGCCACAAATTTCCAGTCCTGAACGACCTAAAATACAAACAGACCCACATATACACATAAAACACATGAAGCAAGCATCATTTTTACCCTAATGACAAACGTTTGAGAAACATATCAGGACCTCTCTGATAAAGTGTTCCTTTCTGATGTGTCTGGAAATGTAATGCACCGACTGAGTGGCTTTCTCCAACAGGGCAATCCAAGCCTGGTTCTCATCTTCCTTTATTCCTCCTCTTCCTCCTCCAGCAGTCTTCTGTTGCCCCTTTTTCATCCCTCGTTTCAGCTCAGGGCTCCGCAGCTCGATGTCCGGGTCCCGATAACGATCCGTGTGCCCCCTCATGCAAAGCAGCCTGGGTAACCTCTGAAGGAAAAGGCTCTTAACCCACGGTGCCATGGGGTGGTACGTGGCAGAGGATCGGTGATGGACGTTGATGACAAACACGGTTACTATGATGGAGAATGTGACGAAGATCATAATAAAAAGAAGATACTCTCCTATCAGCGGGATGACTTTAGAAGACGACGGGATGATATCTTCAATAACAAGGAGAAACACGGTGAGGGACACAAGCACGGAGGTGGAGAGGGAAAGCTTTTCTCCTTCATCCGATGGGAGGTAGAAGACCAGCACTGTGAGGAACGACAGCCCGAGACATGGGATGATGAGAAAGAGTGTGTAGAAGAGAGGGAGACGTTTCAGTATAAACGAATATGTGACGTAGGGGTAGGAATAAATGTCGTCGCGCCTGCTGCCCCTCTGTCCGGTGGCGTTGAGTATTTCCCACTCGCCGTTGTCAAAGAAGTCTTTACGGTCTACGTAATGGTCAACCAGCGTCAGGTCCACCATAGTGCCGTCATACGTCCAGGAGCCAAACTTCATGGAACAGTTCTGTCTGTCGAATGGAAAAAAGGTGACATCCATGGTACAGGAAGATTTATAGCTGGCGGGAGGAGTCCACATGATGGTACCATTAAATCTTACAATGGCTTTGGTCATTAGAGAGCCTTCGAAACGGCCGTCAGCACTGATGACAGAGAGATACAGAATTAGAGAGAGATTAGATCAGCAACTCAATTTGTACGTTTTCTGTGACCATCGAAAGAAACCGCAGCTGCCTGGGTGTTTTGAGTGGTTGTTAGGGTACTGTTGTGCGGTTGCTAAAATGTTGTTTTTGTATTGCACTTTGGTTCCTAGGCTGTTCAAAGGGGTTTCGATGTCATTTGTTTTTTAATGCTGCAATACGTAACTTTTGCCTCTTTGTGGCCATCTTTGTTTGATACAACATTATAGGTTATTTTTTGTATTTATCTTAAGGTGTTTTGAAAAACCCCACGGCTCAATTTGTAAATCTTTATTATGAGCTTGCCATAAAAAACACGGTAAGGTATTGAGACATTTTTCAACAATGATTTTCTAATATATAATTTCCAGAATTTAAAATATGGCATTTTGAACAGCAAGGTTGATGTAAATGGTTTCATAGAGTGACTTACTTCTCATAAAGGACAATGTCTGGTAGCCAGATAGTTTCTGAGGGAACTCTGATAGATGTAATGCCACCATAATCTTCTGGGTTCCATCGAAGCTTATAGTCTGTCCACTCCTACCGGATAGATATTAATCAAATTCACCAAACAGGAAGTGGAAAGTGAGGTATTTTTGGGCACGCTTAAACCTTAAAACATAATGTTTTGGGGTTACCTGCCACAACCAGACATTAGTGGTCATCAGCTGATTCTTCTCATCCTGAGGAGAGAAACAGAAAAAATGCATACCATAAAAACCTGATAATCACAGGTTACTTTCTTAGTACGATCTTACACCATATATTGTAAAACATCTGTATTTTATATTAAAACAAATGCAGTTTTTCTCTCAAAGAATGTCTCTTACCATTGACCTACTTGTGTTATGCAGATCATTGACTTACAGTAATGGTTCTAATATATGCAGTTTAAAAGATGCTATCTCATGCCCTTTGTTTCAAATAAATTGAAGCTCAGAACTTGAAAAGGATCTGAGACACATCCATTATATCAGAATGGTGTGAAAATCAATTGTTCCCACAGTGCTCAGCGCTTCACCGGCCAGAAAAATCACACTGTCACATTGTGACAAAAAGGTGGGAACCGAGTAACATGTAGTGCAACACAGGAAATGACCATAAGGTGGCTGTACACGACAACAACATTTAGGCTGTGACCAAGAGATTTTTATGTACTAAGCATTTTATTCATATAACGTATCACCCTACTGCAGTGAATGTTTATCATTGTAATATTTTTTTTCAATAAAAAACAGTCACTTTGGTATAGTAACATTGCTTTTTTTATAATGCGATTGCTATAGTTACAGTATTTGTTACTTATGAATGAGGTATATATAAAATTTTTACAGCGAAGTTTCTAACGGAATAAACTTTGAGCAGCAAGTGTCATACGCAAATATGTTCATACAGTATGACATAATTGCTCCAGTACAGTCTACATGCTTCCTGTAGAGTGCATTATTGCATTATTTATGGGTTGTTGCAGCTCTGAGTTATGATTTGATTTGACTTGATTTGTCCTGTGCTCCTGTAGTTTTTGCTTTGGTCAGTGCAAAGCCATCACAAGGAGATATCTCTCTGAATGCACAACATAAATCTACAAAGTAACTTTCATGAAAATAAAACTGTGGATGAATCAGACTACCTCATTACATTATCATAAAAGGGATCAAATGACATGGCTAAGATGAATATTATCGTTTGTTTTAGATGTAATGCAATGTGTATACACGATTTAAGGTTCAAAACCGATGTATTTTCCACACACTGTGCATGTTTGTATCTCCTCTTTCCCCTGCCTCTCTGAAACGGGCAGATTTTTTACAAAGCTCATCACTGGTGTGCTATGATCGGCCGGTTAACCAGTGCATAGTGATTGGTCGAATACTGCAAGCGTGTGATGAAAATGTAACGCCTCTTACCATATTCGGAACATCAGGTTCCAAAGCAATTGTACTGACAGGTGATAAAATGTCATCGGTACTTTCCTTATCAATTCGAGCCCGAATCTGATGCGGAAAATGAAGATGATCAAGCCAATACATCAACTTTGCCAGCGCGATTTGAGCAGGATGTGAAGGACTGGTAAGCTTTTTTTTTTAAATATAATGTTACAGAGTTAAAAACTATAGCTAACTGTCTTACCTATTATATACGACGTTATAAAGATTTGCCGTTAGTGATCAACCAGTGTTACGGCATGTTTCGCCGCAACTCAACAAAGACAATAAACCCCATTATAAACACGACATTTGTTGCCTATAGTTGGAACATAATTACTGATTATAAGGACTTATGTTGTGTTTTTTCACATTGCGCGCGTGTCTGTATTTGCAGATCACACAAAGAAACAACATGCGCTACAAAACACACAACAAACTCAACTCGCGTTAGTCTGTTAGTCCGTTAGTTCAAGTCATACCATGAAATGACGTAGATTTGTGGGGGTGTGGTTACACCAGGCGTTTAAGGCAGGTCTAGGTGAGCACTCGCTTTTAGATAGAATGCATCTTTTGTTCCGACACTTTAATTTTTGCAATTTTACGTGTCTAATACATGCATGGGCAACTTACAACACACCACAGACACAGAAAAACACATATTCGCGCCATATGACCACTTTAAATTGGTAAAGCGTCAAGGTAAAACATAATAAAAGGATTTCTTATACAGTACTTATAAATAGCACACACTGTAAGTAGCACAAACACAATCAAATTAATATTGAATCAGACTCTTGACTGCACAGCATCAACAAGATCAATACAATGGGTCGAAAGGCTAGAGATAGGAAAGAAAGATTCAGATAGAGGGCAAATGAGGATACAGCAGGCTGTGCATATTGTGTTGGGTAAATATAGGCTATAAATTATGATCTGATTGTCAATCTCATGTCCTTCCAATCAGCTCTGTTCTATATTGAAGTAGTGTTTCTGGTTTGGAATCACATCTAATATCACATTGTGTATATGGGGTTTTGGGCATGCATGTGCTTGTACTATCTGTTTAAAAATGTACACAGGCACCTGCGCATTTTACATATTTTAGTACAGATGTGTGTCTGCCTCACCACATCCACCAGCTGTGATATCTTCAGACCGAAGCGAACGGTAATCGTGTCGTTGGCGTGGAGGATGGGCCTCACCCACTTCTGATACCCCCGAAAAAGATTCCTCAATAAAGTGTCTTCCATCTCAGCCAATGAGACGAACTCTTCGGGAGCTAGAGAGGGGGCGAATGCAAAAGAGTGGATATTTAGTAGTAGTACAAACTAAAACGAAATATAACAATTAGAGAAAATCTTAACCAACGGATTACCAATACAAGTATGGTGACATGTTGTATATGTATAAAAAAATCTGTATGGTTAAGTTGATAGCATGTCAATTTGATTAGCCATCTTGAGAAAACACAAATTAAATTTAGACTAATTTAAATCATGGAGAGACAGATGGCCCAGGGTCCTCAGAATACTCCCCACACTGAGAGACATGATGACCTCACACAGAGCACTACAGAGAATGTCAGCAGAATGAGACTCGAGAATCTCAAAATCACTCAGGAACAAGCAGCATAAATGTTTATGCACACCTTAATCTGCACAGTCATTTCAATATTTTGCTAATACTCTGAACTCTTTCACTTAAATGGACTACTACCATAGTAGGAACAATTTAATTTATATTTTTTTGTTCTGTTGAACACAAAAGAAGATATTTTGAAGAATGTGGGACAGCTTGGATACCATTGTCATTGTTCCTACTATGGCAGTCAATGGGGTACAAGCATTAGTCCAAATATCTTTCTGTTATATACCAAACAACCAAACAAAGACCTTTATACAGTTATGGAACAACTAGAGAGTGAGTAATTCATGACAGAATTTTCATTTTTGGGTGAACCATCCCTTTAACTGAAAATGTACATGACACATTTCTCAGCCCATCAAATAATTCAAAATGTATTTCGTTGCTCTTTAAACACAATAGAAGACAGGGTCTTTGAAAACCCAGCGATAGTCATTTTTGTGATTTACTGTTTTCGACATAGTCATTCTACATAATATTAAAACATGAAAATATAACTTTGATATCTTTAATATTGACTGAGTAAGGCCACGTCAAAGATTAAAATCAATATTTTTTTCTTGTTAAATAGTAGTGTCAATAAAATCATTAATTTTACATTTTAGTGCTGTATTTGGCAATCTGTCGTATAATCTATCAGTAACAAGAATAATCAAACATTACCTATTTTCAGTATTTTCATGGTTTAGAGAAAAAAGAGAAGAAAGGAAAGGAAAACAGAAAAAGCTCTCTCTCAGTCTCCTCTTCTTTCCTTGATCTTACTAAATAAAAATTAGATTTGTTAAAGGGATCTTTCATAAATGTCTTTTGAAAGGTAGTCCTGCACCATTACTGGCACAGCAATTGGTAATTTGCCACCCTACTGACATCTTTACAGGATGCAACGCCCATCGTTGCTAAGGGACCACCAGCATTATGTCCTTCCTCCTCCCTGTCTGCCTGGATTTCTGTTAGAAGTTCATTTATTTACATTGGTCATATACAGTACTGTATGTAGGTACCGAAAACTATAAATTCCTTGTTTGTGTATATACACGTGACACCCTAAAGCTACTTCTGATTGGGAACCTGTTCCTTCTGCTCAGCATGGCTGCGGGTCTCACAACATCAAGCACATAAAATTATATAATAAATCAAGGCCGGAGGCCATCTCCTCTGGGTTTACGATCCAACCAATCAGAGGGAGAGGACAGGGCTGTGTAAATCAAAAAGAAGGGAAGGAGGGCGAGAAAGAGTGTGTGTGTAAGAGAGAGAGAGAGAGAGAGAGAGAGAGAGAGAGAGACAATATTTGTATATGCATTTGTGTACATTATTGTGTACAAGTCAGATCTATTTATTTTATAACAGTACTGAAGGTAGTTTTGTGGTAAAAATGTATTTGTCCTGCAAAGAAAAACACTGCTTGTGTTAGCTAGCAAGTCCTTCTTTTTCTCTAGGGATGTAATATTTCTGTCAATTGCATCATATACTTAAGCATGTAATACTCAGAAATGCACATTAATAATGAATAACCCTGATAATAAGTACACATTTTAAATGTACATTATAAACGAATCAGTTGCTAAAGTGCAGTATATAGAAACTTTAGAAAATGTATATTTATTTCCTTCAGTACTTTAATAAAAAGTCAAATGACAAACAACAAACATGTTGTTTGAATAAAGGTGCACCAGGCTCACAGAGATGCAATGACCTCATTAGTCATCTTCCAAAAATGGGAGAAAAACAACTTTTTCATGTCCTCCCCTACAGCAAAGCCATCTGGTCAAAGCAAGCTTTCAATGGGAAAGGGTAGTAATGTTTGGACTGAGTAAAAAACTGAAAGATCCAAAAAAAACATTGTAGAAGGGGATCTCAGAGGGATCGAAAAACAGAGAGATGGGGGAATATGAGGTCACAAGTGTCCCCATCCAGAGTGCTGACAGACACGATAAATGAATATCCCATCCAATGGCTCCATTTTCAGATTAGCTTTTACATTGATAAGATTCTTACTTTCCCACTGTGCCAAATCCAGACTAAACACATTTTCTTGCATCATGATTATTATTTTTTAAAGCAAATCGCCTCGAGCAGGGTGCTGCAGAAACACCACAGCATGTGTGGCATTGAAACAGGTAAACGTACCGCTCACACAACATTTAGAGACCCAGTTGAGGGCGCTATTAGTCAAGCAATATGTGAAGGCTAATCATAAATTAAACACTAGAAGTGTCTTTGTCTCACTCGTTTTGGTGTAAACCGCGTAGAAGACGCTTGAATGCAGTAGGTATAGCCTAGCTATGCGGGGCTGCATATAAACTTATTTAAATGAATGAACGGCAATGTATTGTAATGTACAATATGTACCGGATGAACATGGGCATCATTTTTGATAAATTAAATAATAATTCGGCACTCACATAGACAACAGCGCAGGACAACTCTTTAGATCGCAGTTGTGTACGGTACTCACCTTCTATCGTTGCGTAGGCTATTGGCATTACGAGCCAAAGCCCGAAGATTTGTAACTTCATGGTTTCTTTCCAGACGCCACTTCGTGTAACGAAATTATTTCATGCTGTTTGATTATTGAGTCCCTGCTGTCACTGACAAAAAAGGGGGGTAAATAGTGTCCCGTAATCCGGCCCGAAAACGGACCGGTTTGCAAAAAAGGACGACTTCTACAGCGACCTGTGATATAGCTATTAATAAATAATCATCAAAATCAAGGGTTTTTGTAATGCTTCATCCGAGGCGAGCACAAATACAAGATGCTCGCGCTCCCCCTTCAGTGACTCCCCCTCGCCGTATACGTGTTATGCAGAAGGATGCCATTCATTCGCCGAGCAGATGCAGTGAACCGACCGCCGAACAGCGTTAGGGGAGGGTATAAACGAGATGGTCCTTGCTGCAGAACACAAGATCAAGGGGGCGAGGTTGGATCCAGATCCAACTCCTCCCACTTTATATACTTAGCCAATATGGAAGCAGATCAGTCTCGAAAATAATAATTTACAAAACACAATTCATAACACAATTTACATATACAAAATCAGATTCATAAATTCAAAACACAATTCATGAATACAAAAACATTTTCCCCAAATGCTAACACATCTCACAGAAATAAGTTCAAAATGTTTTCACAAATATGTGTTTTATCTGAGAATTAATTCTGAGAATTACTCACAAGAACACTGCTAAGAATTGTATTAAGAGTAACAAAATTCTTGGCTCAAAGCTGTGCTTTAAAGTTGGTTATAAAGCAGCTCAGTCGTAATTTAAGTGAAGTGTCGGACTAAATCTTAAGGGTCAGGCTTAGAGATGATTTACGACACTTTGCTGTGCCACAAACGGGATTTTGGATGACGACATTGGCATGGACCAATCACTGATAGATTTGCTTCTTTAAGAATATTCTCTGATACATTCACGTTGAATGGTGAAATTCCTAAAAGGAGTTTATATTCAACACACATGACAATAAAGACCTTTCAAGAGAATACATTATGATATAGACATTGGAAATGAAAGATAAACACGTTTCCACCATTACCTATTTTTAACCGGTTCTGAAATTAGTTTTGTTTGCTTTAGTCGAGTAGTTTCGCTTTAAATACAATGTTATTTTCAGTATAAATGTTTTCTTGCATGTAAAACCACACATACCATTGAGAACAAAATACAGCATAATGAGAACGCACAAAAATCATGCAAATCCATAGCAATACAGCAAAACGAGAACACGAGAAGACTAAAATGGCACTTTGAGAAGCTTGATAAAAACGGGCCCAGGTTCTTAAATTACTCTCCGATTTTTTTACATTTATTTATGGATTGGTTAATCTGCATTTGCAAATGGTCACACGTGTGGATTGCTTTGAATTTGTGTGTGGTATTTTTGAGACCTTCCAGCAGGGGTGTTTCTAGGATTATTTTCCACTGGGGGCACAAGTGAAAGTGACCTATTAGTCAAATATGGTGACCCATACCCGAAATGTGACCTCTGCATTTAACCCATCCAGAGAATAGTGAACACACGCACAGCAAGTCGTGAACACACGTACACCCGGAGCAGTTGGCAGCTATCACTGCAGCGCCCGGGGAGCAAGTAAGGGTAAGTCATTACCTGCCGGCCCTGAGAATCAAACCAGCAACCTTCTGGTCACAAGTCTGACTCTCTAACCATCAGGCCACAACTTACCCATTTAAAACAGATTGGCCTTTTTAACTTTTTCATGGCATTTGTTCACTGTTGTAAATAGCAGTCAAATAAAATTTGTATTAACTTCAATACTGTAAGACATTTTTTTGTACAAAGAAGTACACAGAGCATCAAGTTATATAGCTAAACTTTACACAAATCAATGCTTCTCAACTATTGCCGAAACGTAAGACCAGTCAATTGATAATTGAGTAACGCATTTCAGAAGATGAGAGAAAGTCAGTCGAGATACTTACATTTGCAGATGCTTTTATCCAAAGCGTTTTACAAGTAGGAGAGCACATAAACATGATCGCCATCATCATAACACCTGTCACATTTATAATATCTAGAGATCCATTTGTCAGCTGTTTACTCTGATTGCACGTTTTTATCATATTTATTTGTTATACATATTGTCATTTTATTAAATAGGCCTAATGCATGCAAACTATATAACATATAAATAAATAACATATAAACTAGAAGATAAATAATAAATGTTTAATAATCTGTAAAATAATCTGTTGATATCTTCAGGGTTTTTTTGATGCGCATTTACATAAGCTGATCCATTTCAACTTCGCAAGGACAGTATGGCGCTTCAGATTTGCAGCCTGTGAGTATATTTTCATTGTAAAAGACTTTGTTACAGACTAACGCGAGTTGAGTTTGTCGTGTGTTTGTAGTGCATGTTGTTTCTTTGTGTGACCTGCAAATGTGGAAAAAAAAAGTGAACCATCACTTTAAGTGATTTAAGATATAGACAGTTAATATATAGGGAAATATTTCTTAAATTGTCATTTTACAAACATTTCACAATTAGTTTTCTTTTAAAATGCTTGAAACAGTACGCTAAGGACATCTGCTGGTCCACTATGTGTAAATGCAATAGAAAAACAAATCAAGAATATCTGAGAAATGATTGATTTATGATTTGTATGACTTACACAGAGTACTATGGCTGCCACCTTTCAATAAAAATTCCTGAAATGCTTATTGCACTTATTTCATCCATGCAACATACTGGAATGTTGATTGAATTGCTCTGCCCAAGGATGACAGGCAAAGTACATTTATGCATTTGGTAGACTTACACTGCATTTAGGCCATACATTTTATCAGTATGTGCGTTCCCTGGAAATCTAACCCACAACCTTTTGCGCTACTAATGCAATGGTCTAACCGCTGAGCTACAGGACCATTGTTAGATCTCAATCAAATGGCAAATTCTCCTAAATAAAATAATAAATCAATAAATAAAATGAATGTGCACATAAACACATATAATATATGCACATACTGTATAACCTGCAACTGCATACCCTGTGCAGGTGAAGTTAAGGTGCATATACTGTACGATGTCATTCTGTACTTTGATGTGCTACCCTGTATCTTCAATTGTCCCCATCTGGATACCATAATTAAACATGTGAAGGTACTGCTGTTTACAGCTTGACTTTGGTCACTTCTGAAAGACTGCAGTGGTAGCCGTACCCTATGCTCACTGTTAGGATCCATACCAACATAGTCACCCACAGAATTTAAACGTCTTATACTCAGACCACAAAATCTAAAGATGCTGTCTTGTTTATAAATGACTCTATCTGGATTTTTTTTAATTACAGCCAAGATCTCAATGTTTTCTTTAGACATCAGCAGACATTAGTTGGCTTTTTATCATCTCATGTTATCATCTTGGCAAGTCTGCTTCTTATTGGCCAATACTTTGGGAACTCGATGTTCCCATTCCTGTTTTCGCTAATTGTTTTTAGTAATACTGACTCACTGATAGCATTGGCCTTTAAGTGGATTTAAGTGAATTACTGGACCTTCTTAAAGTACAACCGCACTCAGCTTATCTGTCAGGCTTTTACCATTCCCACTGGTCTTCTGCCATTTGACCTGTAGACTACATGAACAATTCTGCTGCATGACTAGTCTTCAGTTTCCAAGGGTTCTCACATAGTGCCTTCAGTCATGTTTTGTATTGATTGTCAATAGAAGCCATCAGTCAAATTTAATACCCAGTCTTCTGATCTACAGTGTAGCCAACAACCTGTCAATATAAGTGTCTACATTCACAGCAGCATAAGATGAAAACATTTTGATCTTCCAAAATAACTGCCTTCCACTTGCCATCTCATGTCGAAAGGTGCAATGTCCCTAATGGCAGCGTGTTTTACTTCTGAGAATTTGAGTAGTATGTTTTCATATTTAATAAATGCCAACTTGCTACAGTACATATTTACTTCTATGGCAAAAAAATTGTTTGTCATGAACATGAAATAAATATTTATAGTATTTCATTTCACCATTAAACATGCTCTGCTGCCAAAAACAAAATTTCTGTTACTAACAGTCTTTAAAATGGGTAAAATAAAATCAGATACAAATATAGAACACTGTAATATTAGTGTTAATCAGACAACTTGTGTAAATTTCCATTCCATTTTTTTTTCTATGAATTCATATTCATATGCATAAAAATGATAATGTGAGATTTAACTTTACTACCATATTCAAACTTAACACAGTATACCTAAAAAGTCCCTACTACACAGGTATTGTATTGCACATGATTCCCAAAAACAAAATGAGAATAAGAGGAGCTAAACAGACACGTGGTACTGTAGAAGCGTACTAGTAAAATCTCCCATAACTAATTAAGAACAGTTAAACAGTTCAAAAGAAACCAGCAGAGGTTCTGTTACAGACTAACACCCTTACATCATGCATGCATATGTGTGTGTGTAAGAGTGAACAGGTTTGCATGTGTTTCCACGCAGGGCCACGCGGGAGCCCCATGCTGATAGGCAGTGGCAAATCCAAACGCATATAGACACGTCAGCATCAACCTCATTCAAAAGAGGAGGTTCTGAATTTGATGTGTGAAATGTGCATCTAATTAAGCATGAAAAGCTAATCAAACAGCGAGAGAATCCAGCACCTGATCTTTTCAACACACTTTGCCAAGCTCATCTCCTTTCTCACGGACAGAACAATACACGGCAACAGTGGGAATGCTGCCAGCCATCTACTCATTTTATTGTTTTAACTACAAAAGGTATAATTTGTCCTGTCAAAACTCGCTAAAGCGAACTGAAAGAAAAAGTGTGAGAGATTCATAAAGAATTCAACATTTTAAAGGTGGACCCCAACCCCCCATGCATCCAGCAGTGTACAGATGTGATTAGTGGCCCATCCTTGTCAAAGTGCTTGGGACAACATTCCTGGTTGTCCCACTGATGGCTAACTTTAATCAGTTTCAAATATTTATAGTGTGGTCGACAGCACCCTAAGCTCTTGCTTACAGAGTGACCAGCAATCTAGCTGAGACAGCAGTTTAGCATCTCTTTCAGTTAATGCTGACACACAGCTGAGAGGAATCCAGCATGGCGGGGAGAGGTCAAAGTAATGGACAAATATTGGTGTACAAAATATTGAGATACAGCGTTAGTAGAATACTTAAACATTCAGGGCTGTTCAGTTTGGCCCGAATAAAGAACATTTTTAATTTTCTTTAGCTTTCACTCTGGAATTTTGAATGGGTATTTAACATGATGGGAAATGTAGTCCTGGGGATAAAAGTCCATTGATTGTGATCGAGTGTAGCGGGGAGGTGGCTCTGCTGCAGGGGACGTTGTCGACGAAGACATTATTACTCTTGTTTGTTTATGTCATTAGTAGTTCTAGTTAGTCTTTATTAGCTTCTCATTTATTTTCTTAGTTACTCGTTGAGTTCTCCTTAGTTCATCAACAGTATGTTCACCTATGTCTTGTTTCATTAGTTATTTCTGAAAGAAACTCTTTTTCTAAATCAAATACATTTGCACTAAAATAACAAACCATGTCCTTGTTCAGTATTTCAGTTCTATTCTGAAATACATCACAACACTGAAGCAAAGTCGTTCAACATCCAGTCTTTACAGATGAAAACATATGTGCTACCAAAGTGCTACTGAAATTCCTAAAGGAACCAAAACCCTCTGGGTTGTCCGTCGATGTCATGGCTGAATAGCTCACTTATTACATAATTATAGATTTCTTGCCTGTGTTTCAAGCCTAATGATGCTTTCCAAAAAATGCAGTTAGTGCACAACTCAGCAAGTTAGAAAAGCACATTCTCTAATTTCTGCACAGCTAATTAAACATGATTATGAAAGCTGGGATTTTTCTAAACTCAGCCTGAAGGGCAGCAGATATTTGCTTTCACGATGGCCGGACCTCACTTGAGCCTACACCACAAGATTAGAAGTGAGCAAGAGACCTTAAACGACAGTAGGGAGGCATCCACACATAAAGAGCAAATAGGTGTTTACATAAACTTTCAATCAGATCTCGATGATGTAGGCCTGTTGATGAAAAGCAGAGGTCAGAAGAACTGATGCGAGAACGCCTGTCATAATGCATTAGATGTTTTAGAGTAAGCGTGTGCACATGCATATACTGCAGCGGCTTGATGCAGCGAGTGGGTGTGGAAAGAGTGACACATGTGGAGTGAACGCATAGGGTTTGTGATGTGGACAAGTGTGTCATACAGAGTTAACAGTAAACATCAATGCAACGAATCCTTCATTCCTCCTGCTCAAATATACTGAACATCTAAGAAATATATTAATTTTAGTCCTGAAGAGGAGACTTGGTGTGTGTGTTTTTCTGTTCATGTGCAGCAGGTGTTTGGCTGCTTCCCCAACTGTGGTTTTGTGTGTGTGATCATTTAAAAGGCCCAGATGTGAAGCGGGATATTAGTGTGTGAGTATGTGTGTATATTCTGACAAGGGAATTCTGGCTATCATGCAGGTGTTTTCTACTGAATGTCTCTCAAAATGCTCATGACTTCTGTCTTAGGCTTATATGTTTTATTGTCTTTAGTGGAAACCTTAGTCATATTTGTTATAGAGTAACACTCCATATTTATTGCGGATGATTCATAAACATCAATTTTCAGCAAAAAGGTCACCTCTTTTAAAAAAGTCAGCTTTGATAGGGGTTTATGTAAGTATTTTATGTAAAACCTTTATATAACACTCAGTAACTGTTTTTCACTTTTCTCTCTAGGGAGGACGAGAAAGCAAGCAACCTAACACTCAGTATATACCTTGACGTTTAAAAGAGAAGTGTTTATGCATTTTGTGTGTGGGACTGGGTAACATCTTTTATTGCTTTTAAGGAGAAGAAATCCTTTTTAAATTAAAGAAAGTTTTAAATTACAAATTCAAAATTATTAAAAGGCATTTGCCAATTGACAAAAAGCCAAAGCAGTTTAAAACACGTAATATTTACCATTAACATTCTGGCAAATAAATGTGTTCAAGATGCGTATAAAATATTATGCCATGTAATTTAATTCTCTTTGAGTGATTTGTTATTTTTTCATCAAAAAAAGAGCAGGTAAATCAAGTTAAAGTGAGTCCTACTCTCACCCATTGACCTGTTATTTTTGAGGATGTTACTGTACATTCTGACACCGAAGTGAAGATTTTCTACTGCTGAGGGACATTCAATAATTACATTTTGGGTATATCACAAAATTTCTCAAATAAATATTGTTTTACTAAAAAATACGGTTAGTAAAAGATCTTTGTAAATGAGAACATTAAGAAAAATGTCAAACAAATAAACCTGGTCACTTTTAATCAAATATGCCTTTGAGATGCAGAAATTGTAAGTGCAGTTTTTAGTTTAGTATATATATTTAGTTTAATGTGATTATACACTGATTTTAAATACATATCTGACTAAATCTGTAATACTTGTCTGCTAGCATTAAACTGTCAGGTCTAATACAAATGTGAGAGAAATGATAAAGATGATCATATCACACCTGATTGTGTCTGCCCAAAATTTGCATTTTCCAATAATTCCTTTAAATCCCTTTCCTGGATGCATCTCCGAGTATGACAGGCGGAAGCTTAACAGTTAAATATTTGGACTGGTAGTATGCATTTAAATTTTTTCAGTTGGAGATGCTTTTATCCAAAATGACTTGAATATAACATCTTGTCAACACTTTAAACAGTACCGATAGTTTACAAAGGTCAAACCTATTTGTAATAACTTGATGAGAAAAAAAGTTTGTATGTATGTTGACAAGAAAAGTAGAACTGCACAGAGGTTAAAAAAATCAAATAAAAGCAGGGAGTGTGAGCATGCCATGTACAATCCCGGTCTGTGGAGAGTCGTGTCGTGAGGAGGATTTTCTGCTCTAGTTGGTGGAAAGTCGCGGAGCACATCAGCTGTATTAATGAGACGACTAGTGTCCTGTACAGTGGACATTCATAACCTCTACCAGCACACAGGCATCAATCAGACTAAGAAATTGAATATGCTTTAGCACAAGAACATGCAAGTCCTTATAAGGCTAGGGTCTGTTGAGGTTTGAGTTTGTGCCATATGCATTTTTCTGACGGACAGCAACTGTACCAGCCTCACAGTGCATCTATTATTATTTTAATCCACTGAGGATATTTACAGATGCAACAGTGTAGCCCCAAGGACAAATTAGTCTTGCAGAACATGACAGGATTATGTAATTATAGTTTAAGGTCATTGAATAATTGTAATATTCCCATCGATAATATCTGAAAGTTAAACTTTGAAATGAAAACCTAACTGTTAACAAATGAGTAACAATATTCAATATTTCACGTTACTAAATTACAGACCCAGTGAAAAATCTTGTATTTTCTTTCAAAGCACTGCTGTTGAAAAAAAAAGACACTGTGCTAGTGTCACAAAGACAAGGTTTTAGAGAAGACAAAATAAAGAGGCTATTTAAAGATATTTCAAAGATGTACTAGATAAAGTACAATCAATGAACAAACTGTGAAAAAGGTTTCAAAACTGTTTTCAAGTGTAGAGAAGTCCCAGCTGAGCCCAGTTGATGCAATTGTCAGAAATTGTTTCGGGAAACCAAACAAACCCTGGCTGAAAGGGCCATTTCGTAAAATTATTAAATAAAATAAAAATCAGTTTATTGTTTCATCGTTTACTGCTATGCATACACTTCTAGAAATTTGAAAACTTTCATAACAGCAAATTGTAAAGGTGTTAACATTATGCTTTAGTGTTGGGTTGCCAAAAGATACTAAACATTATTGCATTCATAGCAAAGATCAAGAATCTTCTGACTAATAATCTAAAAGAAGAGTGTGAAAATGAGCCTTGAACAACACTGCTGTGCGCAGAACTGATTTAAAGTATACTTATTTAGAGTTAAAGACTATTATAATAATATAGAACATTGCTATTATTAATTGTGTCACAGTGCATCCAATGAGAATATTTACTAAGTGTTAAGTCACATTATGTATTACAAAACACTTTGGAATTTGTTTGAGGTAATTTAACAAATGTTAATATTCTGTTGTGTTTGTAAGTTTAACTTTGTAAATAAAAAAAACTAACCCAAACTATAATCCAGTAAAACGAGATCCAGCAATTGTTTCTTTTTTCACAGCACTGAAACTAAATGAATTAATGATGTTGAAATAGACACAGATGCATTAGTATGCACAATTCGGTCTGCTCTCAGACACTACGTTTTAGAGATAAAAACTAAAAAGGCTATTAAAAGGCATCTCAAAGACATGATAAAATCCCAGTGAGCCCAATTGATGCAATTGTCAGAAATGGATTGTGAAACCAAGTAAACCCTGTCGAAAGGGTTATCCCTTAAAACTCCCAAATGAAATTAAAAACTTGTGAGAAACAAAGATGGCACAGTCTCACAGAAATTAAAAACTGTCATTCTGAAGGAGCTTTATTAGGGTTTGTGTCAAAATATACAGAAACATGTGCGGCTCAAATCTCTGCACATATGTCTAAAAGTACCAAATCTGCACCAAAGTGTAGAAGTGTTAACATCATGGTGTTGTGTTTCATCATCAGGGACTGGACAGGATGCTAAATAACATTGCCATTTATAGAAATGTTAAAGAGTCATCTGACTAATAATCTAAATGAAGAGTGAGAAAATCAGCCCTGAACTGCCCTGCTGTGCAGGTTACATTTACATTTACGCATTTGGCAGACGCTTTTATCCAAAGCGACTTACATTGCATTATCCTATACATTTATACATAGGTATGTGCAATCCCCTGGGATCAAACCCGTAACCATGCGTTGTTAACACAATGCTCTTACCATTGAGCTACAGGAACGGTTTATACTTATTCAGAGTAAAAGACATTGTAATTGCTGTAAAGTGATACTTCATAAAACATTGGATTGACCATTTTAGCTATTATTAAACCAGCCTTAATAAAATAAGATAATATGATTATTAGTTGTAATGATATTTCACATTAAATAGTGTCATGATTCTGCCTCCTTGGTCATGGTTTCTAGTCTAGTGGCGGGATCATGGCAGATCCCACGTGTTTAGTGTGAGAAAGACATGGCATTGTATATATATATTGGCATGACATGTGCTTTCTCGTGTCTCGTCTATGGCCCCGCCCCTCTCGTTTCCTCGTTAGCTTCCCTTCAGTGTTTAATTACCCACACCTGTCTATTGTTAATTATCCTTTGTTATCCTTAAAAGCCCTCGTTTCTGCTGTCCTATGCTAGTTCGTTTTGTTCCATGCCTGGATGATGTTGTGTCATTGTTTTCCTGTGATATTCACCCAACTCAAGTAAGTCTAGTTTAGTGCTGGATTTTGTAGTTATGTCAAGTGTTGTATTTAGTCTTTGTTAGTTCAGTGTAGTTAGTTTAAGTCTGTTTTGCCTGTTTATTATATTCCCTGATTATCGTGTCTTGTGGTTCCCCATCGTGGGTTTTCATTTTGTATTCGTCTCTATTATTAGAATCTGTCTTGTTAACCCCTTCATCCCCACTGCCTGCAATTGGGTTCTTCTGTGTAAATCTTGACAGAACGAACTAGCCCAACTGAACGCAGCATGGACACTGGACGATCCCACCAGGCTTGCCTCCTCTGCGGTATTCATCAGGGGAATACAGACATTGAGGATCAGTGTTGGGTGTAACTAGTTACTGTAATTAAATTACTTTTCCTTTGAAAAAGTAAAGTAAGGGATTACTCTATTTTTTCCTGTAATTTAATTACAGTTACTTCTGATGTATTTAAACTAAATACTTTTTGTAATATTTGTGTGTGCAAACATGGAATTGACATCAAAATTCAAAGCCTAACTTTAAAATCCATGCTTTAATGTATTATTCTCACATTTGTAATAATTTGGTCAGTTAATATAATACTACTTTATGTAGTTTTATATTATTTATTTAAATGAATTAAAAGAGCCGTTTCATGTCTATCCTTAGATCACTTAACTAATCAAGGTTGATATAGGATATACAAAGTAATAAGTAATTAAATACTTTTCGGAGAGAGTAATTTGTACAGTAATCTAATTACACTGTTGAATATGTAACTAGTAATTAATTACTTTTTCAGAGTAATTTACCCAACACTGTGAGGATTACCTGGACAGGTTCCTGGATGCCGCAGAGGAGGACGTCTTCGGGGAGGCGGAACTGGCTGTGCTTTTTAACGCCGGTCTCAGGGACCCACTTTCGCAGGCGGAGATGAGGTCGTTGAGACCGCTGGACTTCGATGTCGTGTGGCGGCACGTCATGAACCGACCGGAGTCCTGGGTCTCAACCCTGCCCAGCTACCCCACTCCGCTGGCCGCAATTCAGGAGTGTCATACCCTGCAGATCGGGGTTATGGGCATCGCCACACCGTTCTCCTGCAGCCTCGCAACCAGCCAGCCTTGGTGGCAAGCGAGGGTACGAGAGTCCTGGTGGTCCTCTTTGGAGGCCTCCAACCCAGAGCCAGCCGCGCTCTTCACCTCCTTCCTCCAGCCAACCACAGCCGGTATCCAGTCCGATATCCAGTCCGGTGCAGCAGCCGGTGTCCCAGCCGGTGTCCAGTCCGGTGCAGCCGTTGTCCACCCCGGTCCAGCTGGCTACTCAGCCGGGTCCCCAGCCTTGTCCGGTCGACTTTCCAGGCGTCAACCAGTCTTGTCCGGCCAACATACCAGTAGGCAGTTCCCCCAGGACTTCCCCTTGGGCTAGGACTTCCCCAACCAATCCCTCCCAGACCACACGCTCTCGAGCGTCTTCCCCAAGGACTGTCCCGCCCCATCCTAGCTCTTTTGGACTTCCCCCCCATGGACTTTGTTGTTCCCCCCTCCCATGTTTATTATTATTATGTCATCTCAATCCCCTGATTATTCTTGCCTGTCTACCATTGTTATGTTTTGCCATGTTTTGTTGGTGTCTGTCTCGTTAGTCTGCCCTTTGGTGAACACTTGGGGGGTGTTCATTAAAGGGGGGGCTTTGTCATGATTCTGCCTCCTTGGTCATGGTTTTCTAGTCTAGTGGCGGGATCATTATTAGTGTGAGAAAGACATGGCATTGTTTATATATTGGCATGCCACGTGCTTTCTCGTGTCTCGTCTATGGCCCCGCCCCTCTCGTTTCCTCGTTAGCTTCCCTTCAGTGTTTCATTACCCACACCTCCCTATTGTTAAATATCCTTTGTTAGTCTCCCCTTTAAAAAGCCCTCGCTGCTGTCCTGTGCTAGTTCGTTTTGTTCCATGCCTGGATTACGTTGTGTCATTGTCTTCCTGTGATATTCCCCGAAGTCAAGTAAATCTAGTTTAGTTTTGGTTTTTGTAGTTATGTCAAGTGTTGTATTTAGTCTTTGTTAGTTCAGTGTAGTTAGTTTAAGTCCGTTATTATTTTCCCTGATTATCGTGGGTTTTTATTTTAATAAAAATACATAATAAAGTAGTTTGTTTGCATTTTGAGTTTTAAGTGATTATTGTCAGTGCCAACTTGTATTAACACACAAAAAAACACATTTTATTATAGGCCTATCTTTAAGGGTAAATAATGACTGAGGGTTAATTTGTTTTGTGTTTCTGTGCTTAAATTTGAGCACACGTACACACACGCAGCTGCAGGGCAATGTGAGAGGTGTAGGGTTAGGAAGACAGGGTGTTTGAGGTACTTTTCATAAAATGTGGGCAGAGGAAATCTGCATAATGTCTCCAAGGAGATTTGTGTGTTTAAGTGCGAGAAGGGAAGCTGAGCTGAACTTTGTGAACGTCAATAATTCTTTGATTTACCTATCAATAGCAGTAGGACTTGTTTAATATAAATAGATATGCTGTATGATTTGCCAGAAACAAAACAGCTTACAAGAACTCCTCAGAAAAAAGGATAGAAGTCTTGTAGCAAAATGAAAAGCTTTGTTTACATTATAATGTATGAGCATAATCCCATTTGTTTATATTGTCTACTGTATATATATCTGTTATGATGATCCTTATTTGAGTTTGTTCCCAAAAAAGCCAAAATACAAAGTATGTTTGTACATGCAACATTACAAAATGCAGCAGAGTTAGCAACACCTAACCCAGTCCTGGGTTTTCTCGCAGGAAAATTCTACCATTTGAGCTACAGAAACATGTCGTAAACCTCCCCATCAGATAATCAAACATCAGTCTTACACAATATCTATAATATCACAATCAGTCTATATCAATAATGTTCCAAGCTTAACAAAAAATGTTAGGTTTTAATATTTTTAAACCAGACTAGAAGCAATCGAAGCAATGATTAGGCTATTGTGATGACAAAATATGTGAAATCTGTTTTTGTATATGTTGATTTTTTTGACAGTATCTGTAGTTCTAGCAAGAGTTGGCTGCATCTCTTCACAGGTGTTGGGTCATCTCGCTCGACCTAATTTTGCCAAGTGGTTAATGTCCTCAGGACATCATATTTTGATGACCTAAGGACAACATTTTTATAAATAAAACCTAAACCCTAACCATAACTTACCCCTACAATCAGAGGGAAATAAGTGAAAAACAATGGTCTAGAAGCACCTAATCCTGGTCGGAAGATTAAACTTAAAATTAAAATCATGTTATGTTATGTTATGAAACTGCATTGCCTGTCCCGCTCCGATTGCGTCATGCGCTAACCTTGAGCAGCGTACAGTTTAATAAAACACGAAAAGACTCGAAATGCAACGCGACCTGTTTGTAATGCTTTTATACTGTTTCTGGTCAGTGTTCGCAATAAATGCCCGTGTCTGACTTCTAGCCTATTTTCTTGTTGCGTGTTTATGTGGTTGGGAAGTGGGTAGTTTGAAGTTTAGGGTGGGAGTGGGGTTAAGGCTTTCTCCATAGCGCACTAATACGGTTCTTCTATTTAGTGCCTCCAGTGGACTTTTGAGTCTCAAACTGTAGCAATATGTACCTGATGGTTCCGTACGTGTTTTGTGGCACTGCAAAAAGTGTACAGAGGTGCGTATTTCCAATGAGACCAGGTTGCATTACACCACAGTATCTATTCAACAATGAATGTATTCGTGGTTCACACCGCTTACTTAAAAGATACCTGATAACAATATTACATTGAGTGTAAACTTTCAGCTAGAGCTGTCATGATAACAGATTTTCACTACACATGGCTTATTCATAAAACCATGATAACAAAATTGACATCTCTTCCATTTTTTTAAATAAATAATGTTATCAGTCAAATTCATCTTTAATTTTGTTTATTTTCTCTTTTTTGACCAATTAAACATACTCAACAAACAATATGAGTCTAGGGAGGCAGAGAGAGAGAGTTAGTGATCATTCACCCAAAAAGAAAAATTCTTTCATCATTTACTTAGCCTCAAATTGCTCCAAGATTTGAAACAACTTAAGGGTGACTAAATGATGAAAGAATTTTCTTTTTTGGGTTATTATCAAATGTAAAATTATTATGACAGCCCCGTCCTATCATCTGAAAATACGTAATAGCTGTGAGTTTTGACTTAACCATTAGCCTTTTTCTGCCATGAAGTGCTAATATTGACTAATTCCGACAGAACAAAATTATGGCTCTTTTACACAGGCTTTTACCATGCAATTACAATACAATGCCAATCATTTTGTATGTAAAGTAGCCCCATTAAAAAGACTGACCTGCTGCAGTCATATAATAAAGCATTAGAGATGCTCCTTCACCAATCAAAGGTAATTCACACACACACATATACATAAACACATAGTAAGCAGTAACTTTAGGCCCATATAATTATAAGAGCACCATTCTGAGCCTGGGTAACTGCATAAGTGGCATTTAAAGGGCTGTTAGTTTGTCAGAGGGCTTGCAAGGTCAATATGACTCATCGTTAACATGCTGTTAAATGAACAAAACGCTCGGTGGCCAGATAAAAGCACTCTGACTGTTTGGGAACATTACATACCATACTGCCAGAACCAAGCCAAACTGATTTAACAGCAGGAGAACCAGATATAGTTTAATACTATTTTCACATTTACTTTATAATTTGATTAAGAAAACATATTTTCTTCCCAATTTATTGGTGTGAAATTATTAATGTGCCTACAACACCATACACCCTAACACCATAGCTCTTTAAACACTCTATAAAATTACAGATTGTCTTGTTTATGAGGGCTTTTACTGTAAGTAACACAAAAGCTTGTGTGGCTCTGTCTACATCTCTATGTAGCCTAACAGGAGCTCTGCACACTAACATGAATTATTGAGTGAAAGCCTCTTTGTTTTACTTCCAGTCTACTTGACTTGACTGGCATGTGAGAATGTGCACAAGTTTGCCTATTCAAGTAAACATTCTCTTTTTCCTATTAAACTGTCAGTTTAATTGAAATAAATATTAGTACAGGTAATTAAAAAAATGTCCACAAATTCATAAAAATATTATCTTGCCTCCATACCCCACTGAACAATAGTATCCATTCATTTTTACCATTCTGCTAGATGGAGCATAATGGAATAGAACCGAATGCAAGGGTCTTGAAATGTATCTTTAAGAATGTAAACTTTAAATTATGTAATCATAAAACACTCATAGCACAAAATGCTGGAAAAACACGCAGACAAAATGTAAGAACATATGCTTGTGTGGCTGTGATTTGATGTGTACTTTCAAAGTTGTTTTGTAATGTTTGTTCAATGTGTTTGTTTACATCTTAATTTCTATTCAGCAAATATTAATTTATGCCAGCAAATATTAATTTATGCCGGCAGCCATATCGTCCTGTAGCCCAAGACTAGTTGCCCACTTGAGCTAAGCAGGGTTAAGCCTGGTCAGTACCTGGATGGGAAACCTCCTGGGAAAACGTCTCAGTTAAGGATGTAACCTCCGTTCCCTGATGGAGGGTTTAAACTTGAGAACCTATCATCTCTGATTATACTTTTAAAAGGCCAATGAACTTGGTGAATGGCATGACATGCCAGTCTCCGCCCCGTGCATAGGGGTATAAAAGGAGGATGGCGTGCCATTCATTCACCTTTTGGGCTGAGGAACCTTAGAGGCATTCTCGGTCGCTGCAGCGGAAGGTGAAGCGTTGTGGCATGAAGGACACTGACTGGCCTGGGCGAGTCACAATTGAGCGTTACCGCGAATCGTAACCATCCAGCGGTGTAGAAAGGCATCAGTTCGAGTGAGTCACCGACGAGAGGCTCTTAACAACGGCCGTACAGGCGGTGGCCTTCCTACTCTAGAGACAAGATAGCCGCCTGGCACCGTAAGGAAGGGGGGATGCTGCAGAGACCACATCTGCCGTTTGGAGATAATACGTGGTATACCTACATGGTCTCACCAGTGGAAGATCTCACAGGAGTAGTAGTGCGGGGCCCCAACCAGGAGTGCACAGAGGCAGTGAAGTCCACTGAGGGGAGGTCACAGGTTCACCAGCAGGGGAACCAAGAGTGAGGAAACATCAGACGGGAAAACCCAAGGTAGGAGCTCAGGTAGACACAGGCAGACACTGGCTCTCCACAAAGATTGTAGAATCTCGCAAAGTGTTGGGCGTACCCCAATCCGCAGACCTGCAGATGTCTGCCAGAGAGCGGAGTGAGCTCTCACTGCCAGTGGGCACGGGAGATTTTGGGCAGGTACGCCAGAGCGATGGTGTCCTAGATCCAGTGCTCCAATCTCTGTTGTTCAAACAGACACAGAGCTGCTCAGAGCTTCTGAAGTTCAAGTAGAGGCACAGGGCGTGTACTGAACACAACACGGCAGGGGTTGGGTCTTCTTCCCCATGGGGGAGCGCCTGCAAGTTCACCACCTGGTGCCCGAAGGGAGTGGTGGGAACTTTGGGCACGTAGCCAGGCCGGGGTCTCAGAACCACGGGGGAGTCACCTGGCCCGAACTCTGGGCACTCTATAGCCAACGTAACCACGCCCCCTGACACCACGACAGAGGGCAAGGGAAGCGATCTGAATCATCATCCCCGTAGGTGGAAATTCTGTGGTTGGCAGAAAGGCCGTCTCGCCAGGGGCGGGGCCCCGGGGAGGAGGGCTGTTCTGCTGACTTACCTGCCTGCTGCACGATGCACCGTCCAGTGGAGAGTGCTGACGAGAAAGGCATGACGCAACATCGAGTTGAGATCGGCAGGACGTAACGTCGAGTGGAGGCTGCGCTCTGCTGGAAAAAACACCCAGGTAGAAAGGATGCTCTTTTGAGGCAAAGTGGCCGCCAGGCCCTGAAAAGGGCCCTGCATGAGATGGGACGGGGACCGTCCTGGTGCGACTCAACAGTGGTGTTTGTGGCTGGAGTCGTGCCCGATGTCCTAGGTCTCCCTGGGCTGTCAGCGTCAGAGCCGCTGAGTCGATGCTCTCCTCTATGATGTTCTCCCTCACGGGAGGCTGCCTGAGAAGGGGGCGCAGGAGCCGTGGAAGGAAAGGCGGAGGGGCGGGGCTGCTGGGGAGCAGACGCTGGCCGGGACCTCGACCGCCTGAAGGCTGCCGGGTCGCGGCGAGGCTTAATGGTCTCCACCGAGAACTGTTGTTAAAAAAAGAACTGTTGTTAAATAAAAAATCGAGAACTGTTGTTAAAAAAAATCCTCAACGATGTCATCAAACAGAGAAAGTTTACCTTCTCAGCGTCTCGCATCTGCGCAAGGATAAGCCATATGTGGATCTTCTGGACCACTAGAGTGGACATCGTACGACCCGGCGCAGTTCCTGCATGACAGCTAGGTCGTGTCTTCCTTCGTCCAACTGCTTTACCACCTTGGCTTGCAGATAGCCATGGCGTGAAGAGCGGAGGCAGCTTTCCCGCAGCAGTGTAAGCCGAAACTTGCATGCCATGGAAGGGATCCTAGGTCGACCACTCCAGGTTCCAGCGGTCATCATATGTTCCAACAACTGCAGAAGGCAATACTTAAAGAAACGGAATGCCTGATTTGCTTGATAATCGCTTCCCTTTATCATTCTCTCATTGAAAGGTTCATATTCATAATGACCAAACTTTGTGCTTATTATTAATAAAGTGCTGGTAATGTATGTGTCAGGATCCATCGTTATCGGGAAACGCAGCCCAGGTGGATGCTGCACATTGGTGGTGGTTGAGGAGATTCCCCCCTTCGATGTAAAGTGCTTTGAGTACCCAGAAAAAGCACTATATAAATGTAATGAATTATTATTTATAATTATTATATGTGTCTATTTGGGGAGTGATTCATTTGGACTCAATTGACAGGGTGAGTGGCTTATTCAGTGGCATTCTCTGTGACATCTGTACGTGACTGTGCATCTGTTTTTGTGTGTGAGTGTGTGTGTATGCGTGTGTGTCGGTGCTTGCTGGACTGTGAAGTCTTCACACAAAGCACATAAGAGGTTCTAACAGATGAACCATCCAAAATCACACCTGGGTCCCTGTATATTATATGTGCTGATTTTCTTCTCTGTGAGTTTTTAAAAACGACTTTGTATACATACTGCTTTTAGGAAGAGCACTTGCATTGATTTATCTATAAAACATTCCCTTGCTATACTCTTATGAGAAATCCATTAGGCATTTAAAAGCTCTCTATTAGTTTTAAAAAGCTCTCTCACAGCCTCTGTGTGTGTGGAAAACAACAAACATTCCTTAGCTTTGCCTAATAGGGCTGGTAGAATTCAGTAAAAGAAACAACAGCGTAAAAAATAGAGGCAGAGTAAGTGCAAGAAACACCTGGTGAAAATGTGATAGAAGTTTGAAAATGTCACGCGTCATCAATTACCTCAACACGCAGCACCTTTTCAAATAATATCTCTGACTTTTTAAATAATTATTTTGTTACATACCAGCAGGGGCAGTTCTAGGGTGAGTGGATATCTGAGACATCCATATATATGTGAGAATACACAGTACAATAGACTTTTAAAACATAGGGGGCCGTTAACATTTTGCATCTAAAAACGTGTGGGAAACGCGAGCCGTGCTGTCTTCTCATTTTTTTAAGAGCTTGTGTGATCGCAGCATTCTGAAAAGCGGAAATATTTTCAACTCGCTGCCACGCGTATGCACATAGAAAGAAGAGAGCGATGTGGTGGTCTCTATAGACCCTTTGCACAAGCGTAGCAACAAACTTCCGCTGTAGCCAGGAAGTAGGTCGGGATGTCAGTTTCCGATTTGTCTGTGTTTTTAAAAGATGTCTTCAAGATCTACCAAAAATAAGCATTAACAATGTACACCGCAACAAGCAAGCGGGACAAGGGATTCAAGCTCTACATATCGAGTTATATTCACAACTACGAGGGTAAGTAGTTTAAATGAATGTGTTTTGTCGACAGCTAACGTTAGTGGCTAATTATGTACTAATTTAAGAGTTATATTAAACATGAATTACCTCAGCTAAATCACCAGGAACATTAGAAACGCCGGGTTGAATAAGTAACAAGATTATAATTGTTGGTTTATAAGTCCTAGCTTCACCACTCAAACTGCGAGGTTTCTCAGCTTTCCTCATGGATCTGTAGCACAATGACCTGACAATGACTTCACCTGAGCCCTGATCTTTATTAGAAACTAAGAGGGGGAAAAGTTAATGCAATTGATAATTCTATACTAACGTTACACTAAAAATAAAGACGTCACTAACTAGCTTAGCCACTTACATTAGCTGTCGGCACACCACATTACATTAAACTACCTACCCCCATTATATAACTTGAAATATATAGAGCTTGAATCCTTTGTCCTGCTTGCTTGTTGGAGCAGGGGACCAGGCATCAACGATGCGGTGTACATCGTTAATGCTTATTTTTGGAAGATCTTGAAGACATCTTGTAAACACTGAGTTTTTTGCGCAGTGCGAGAGCAAACCGGGAACTGACATCCCGACTTCTGGCGAAAGCGGAAGTTTGTCGCTACGCTTGTACACAGGGCATATTTGAGCACACTTGAAATGTGGATGGCCATTATGTTAATTAAGTTTGAAGATTAAAAAATTGTCATGTGATTTCCAGTAAGGGAAAATAGGGAGCATCGACACTCCCTGGTTTTTTAGTTGCATTGTGGGAATTTTTAGGGAGCAACAGTGTCACTGCTCTGGAAGGGTTTTGCGAATCAAATCCCTTTATTGTCACTCAACCATATACACAAGTGCAACTGTAGGTGGAAAACTTGCAGTTGCAGTGCAGTTCCGACCAACATGGCAGTATGACAGATTACAAGTAACAAAGATTTACAATACTTTACAGTAGACATTTCTTGTACACATGGAATGAGTGAGAACAGACCGTGACTCGGGTGGCTAGTGTCTCTAATAATCCTCCTCGCTTTTTTCACACACAGTCTGGTGTAAATTTCCTGTAGGGAGGGAAGCTCACCTCCGATGGTGTGCCTGGCAGATCGTACCACTTTCTGCAGGCCTTTTCGGTTGAGAGCGGTGCTGTTACCGTACCTGGCAGTGATGCAGCCAGTTAGGATACTCTCTATTGTGCTGGTGTAGAATCGAGTGAGGATGTGGTGATTCAGGCCAAACTTCCTCAGCCGTCTCAGGAAGAAGAGACGTTGGTGAGCCTTCTTCAATACGTCTGTCATGATTCTTGGTCTTGAGGCAGAATCAGAGCAGGATCCCTTGTTTTATGTGGGAGATAGACTATTTTGGCACTTGTGGTTTGCCATACTCTCTCTCCGGTCTTGTCATTGTTCCTGCCCTCTTGTTTCCTCGTTAGTTCTCATTATGATTTCATCATGCCCCACACCTCTGATCCCTTATAATGCCCTTGTGTTTTCTGTCCTGTGCTGGTTCATTGTCATTCGTGTCTCGTTGGGTGAGTTCCAGTCAGTGTCAGTGTCAGTGTCTAGTTTAGTTTTGTAGTTATGTCAAGAATTATTTTAGTCCTGTCTAGTTTAGTTAGTTCATGTTCCCGAGTCATTGTCATGTTTATATCCTTGTTATTTTACCCCCTCGTGGGTTTTGTGTTTATTATTAAGATCCTCGTTAACCCCTTACCCGCTGTCTGCGTCTGGGTCCTCTGTCCTTGTGTTTCACCCCAAACCGTGACAACGTCTTCGGTGTGAGTGGTCCATGTGAGCTCCTCTGTGATATTGACACCAAGGAACTTGAAACTGTGACTCTGCATATACAGCTTGATAATCTGAGCTTGATTTATAAACTTAAGTTGCAGCTGTGATGCTATCATTACTTAAGCATCGTCATTAATTCATTTGAATAGCTGGTTTTCCTTCTCTGTATGGTGTTTAGCTTGAAAAGCTCTGGTCCTTGGTCCTGAACGGCTGCTTTGACTCACATGACTCAGGATTCTCAAAGCAAACTAAATTAATTGTTCCTAAAACCATCCCCCACAGAAACACAAGAACCACAGTTAAATATCAGCGTTGAAAAAGCTCAGAATTAACCCTGGAGCTTATAAACAAAATGTAAAAGCTGGTAGTTGGTTAAGGGGTGTTAAAGCCAAGTTTTAAGTCAACTTCTAGCTTAAAAGGATACTACACCCAAAAATGAAAATTCTGTCATCATTTACTCACCCTCAAGTTGTTCCAAACCCGTGTAAATGTATTTTTTCTGTTGAACACAAAGAAAGATATTTGGAAAAATGTTAGCAACTGACATTTCTGGGACAGTTTTGTTCTGTTGGACACAAAATGAGATAATTTGAAGTATTTAGGAAAGCAAACAGTTCTAGGGCACCTTTGACTACCCTTTTACTTTTTCCTAGTCAATGATGTCCCAGAAATGTCAGTTGCTTTATGTTCAACTGAACAAATACTGTAAATGTAATGACCACACCACACAGGCTCATAAACAGTGACTACAATAACTTGGTGACATCAACAATATGACAAGAGCACAATGATGACCAACTAATCCAGGAAAAATAAAGAGGCACTTCATGCTCCGAGGTAAATGCAGCCAGGTGTATATTTAGAAGTTAAGCACTGCAAAATAGGAGTAAAATACAAAACCCTTTTTCTAGGAGAGAAAATTTTAGAAAGGTAAATTTGAGGCTGCGTTTAATGCACAAATCACACAGCCGTACGCATTTCGCTTGGTAAACAACCAAACAGAAAAAATAACAAATGGGGAGTAATACAAATGCAAAAACATGCAAATGTGCAAACAAACGTTAATTATGGAAATGGAACCACATGCACAGTAATCAGACGGATTTCGAGGGTAAGAAAGAGATTTTCTATAAGCGCCAAGAAAATTAACCACTTGTGCACCCACTTGACTAAACATACACAAACAGAGAACTTGGAGACATTCGAAGACTTTGATATTTCTTTGATCAGATATGTGACTATTAACGGATGGACTGATCTACATCAAACCTACATCTAAAGTCAACTAAATCATTTTTCTGAGCATTAAATAAACATACTGATATAAGGCTAGTCTATTCGACCCAAATCTCAACATGATTGATCTCTAACAACAACATGATCATTATTCAAAAGCAGGTTCTTGGACCTGCGTAGATCTATGAAGTGTGTTACACTTTTGTGTGGTGTATTAGCAAGTGCCAGTCCTTCACTAAACAAGTCATGTTTGAGTACCCTTCAGTTGGCATGGAATGCAGGCTGCAGAGTGTGTACACAAGGGAGAGCGGCTCTAACACATACAAAAGAGGAGAGCCCTTTTGTCCCACTAATGCACATGCAAGCATTCATACAAACGCTTTCTAAGTGATTTCCTTTATTATTTTGCTATTTCGAAACTGGACTGTTTTCATAAAACACTGATATATGTTGCCAGAGGCTGAAATGTTTATAATGAACAATTTGTGTGCAATATTGCAGATGAAAGGACGATGCCACTAGCTAATCCCAGTTAAAAGTACTGTATTTTTTCTTTTTAAATGCATTCAGAAGATTTTTTTTCTGTATTTATTGTTTTACATAGGACTTAAGAGCTGCATACACATTTTAGCACATCAAATATGCTACATATAAGACTATGAATTGAAAAAATGGTAACACTTTACAATTTAGTTTCATTCCTTAAAAGTGCTGTGTGTGATATAGTTAATAGGAGGATCTATTAACGGAAATATAATATACAATATACACTATTATATACACAACTATGTCTTCAGAGGTGTATAAAGACCTTACATAGTAAAGTGTTATGTTTTTATTACTTTAGAATGAGTTATTTCTATCTACATACACCGTGGGAATTCGCCTGGTTGTTTCTACACTATCCCTTAACGGACAAACTGCTTTACAGTGTGCATTTCGGAAATATGTTACCTCATTCTAAATAGAAGAAATGAAAACATATTAGCTGTGTCAGCCACCGTGATGCTTCGAAAGGGAGGGGTGGAGTGAGCCATAAGTTGCAATTTGCAACCTCACCACTATGCCGCTTAAATCTCCACATTGCTAGTTAGTTTATGCATTAGCAAACATAAACTAACAATGAAAAACATATATTTTTCTCAATTTATCATTCTTGCGTTAATGTTAGTGGTAATACTTTAACATTAAGGACAAATACAACCTTAATATAATGTCAGTACAGTTATTCATGTTAGTTCATGGTGCATATAAGGTTAACAGTTGCGTTTACTTAATTTTTTTTATTAGTAAATGCTGAAATGAACATGAACTAATATTAATATTATATTATATATAATATCCAAAGTATTGTTCATTGCTAGTTCATGTAAGAAGATGCTTACTTATTATTAACAAATACAAACTTATTGTAAAGTGTTACCATGTTGATTAATACATTACAGTTGTTTATCATTTATGTTAGTATATTGTGCAATAAGTTATGTTACTATAATATTTGATTGATGAAAATGTATAAGCAAATAAATATTATAACTAAAATGAACTATTATTGACATATGGAACCTTATTGTAAAGTGTTCAAATGTTTGCACACTGGGTCCAAAGTTTTCGCCGAAAATGTTGCATGCTATAAAAAAATACGACCTCATGTCAACACAATTTTCGTCCGTCATAAAAAAAAATTCGGACTGGGTTTTTCACATCTGTAGCAAGCATTTTGAGAGGTGTTTTGACAATTTAGGGCCACCACTAAGGTTTCTTTTTTGGATGCTTAGGATGACGAATAATAATAATGGCTATTTATTTCAAAACCAATTTCTTTAAACCAATTTTGCTAGAGCTTATTGTAAGTAGTGTAAAAATGTAGTGCATAAATCCCCTCTGCAGACTGACCGGCTAGATTACTTCAGCCCATAGAATTTACTGTAAATTGCAAACAGTCTTATTTTCACCCACCAACAGTGGCATGCGACTATATGACTCCGCTGGAATTCAGTCAAATAGTCATGAAACTGCTTTTACACTTGGGAAATTATAATAAAACGCTGTTAATACCACTAAAACCAACCGTAAAACCAGCTGCACTTTCAAGCTCTGCTAGAGCAGTCAAGCCAAGATAAGCACATGTGTTTCACAGACGCATGCCACATACACACTCAATACTAACTGAGTTGAACACTGGCTATAAGACAGAGAGATAAACAACAAAAAGTATTTTTATTTGAAAGACATCTGTTAAAAACATGTTACAAAATTGTCAGAAGCAGACAAGGGGAAGTGGAAAAAAAATTGCATTGGTGATATTAAGGAGGGGATTACGTCTCTGATGAAGCGAGAAAGAGAGACAGGCAGAGAGTGAGTCATTTTAATAGCCTGCACTGCACTAAAAACAGTTAAGGATTTAAACTGGAATAACACAGACGATACATCTGCATTCAAAAATAAAAACAGAAAATCTTCCCTATGCTGTATCAGGATGATGAGACAAATAAAGAATTAAATAGAATTTAAACACAATTTATTTGCCATAAATGGAACTGGATTAGTTGATATTATTCTAGAATGTAGCCATACTAGAATTTAAAGTTATTTATAAATCAACCACATTCTACATGTTCTTTACGTTCACCAACAGCTGATTGTTTATCATCCAAGAGTTCCAAATTACACCTTATTGTCTTAAACTGGATTTCCACTTTTCTTACTGGTAATGAAACACCACTTTCTGTCGCAGATTTTCCTGAGTTTGTTGAGAGCAGGGCTCGAAATGAGGGGGGCCTAGGGGTTCCGAGACCCCCATAAGGCATTAGGGAGTCCCCATAAGAAGTATAAAATACAATTTTGGCAGATTTGCTTGGAGGGTCCCCCAGATATATTTCAGTAACAGTAATCATCTGACAAATCTGATTACATTTACACAGTTGCGTGATTTAATTACCTACAATAATTGACTTAAGTCCATTCTTAGAATTCTTGTCACATTTCATATAATCATATCTCTTTAAAAAGGTAAATGCCCCTAAATCTGAAGAGCGCTAAGAACATGACATGTTATATTATCACATTTATCCATATAACCAAATACATAAAATGGACCAACCAAAAAAAAAAATGTCGGGACCCCCATAAGACTAAGAGATTCAATTTTGGGATGGGTTAAGAGGAGATGAACGTTTTGTTCAAATATGGCAAGTGTCAGTAAGTCTAATCAAACTATGTAGTGGAAGGTAAATTGTCTGACCTGTTATAGTTAGACCTGTTAAGTAGTGAGTAAAATTGTGCTTTACACTTGAGGGTGTTTAGTACCTTCAGCTACGGTCGTTTCAGAGTCACTAGCTGGGTTTCCATTACTCAGTTTTTTTCGCATTTCAAAGTTTTGCATAAGAAACGAGTGATGTAAACGCCAAATTTCGTATTAAAAACCCTAAATTCGCAAAAAAGTTTTTTACGCTCGCTTAATGTGGTTTTGCAGTTTTGCAAAAAAGGGTTAATGCGAATAATGGGAGATGGAAACGCATTTGCCGCATACAATCCTCCAAAAAGTCACGTAACTGCACTATGAGACAGCATAACCTGACTAACCAGAGTACTGATCTTGTTACACACCATCAGAAATGTTGTTATGATCATTCTTAATGCCTGAGCAAAGTCGTCAAAGTATTTCTGTAACTGCCTCTGTCACGACTGTGTTTCCCAAACAGCAGACATCCACAAAAGCACCGCATTTATTGTGTTTCGTATTCGTCTGCTTGTGCAAGTATTATTATATATGAAAAGTATTATATTCAGTGGCTTCTCTTACTTTTCTTACTGATATTTAGTGGTTGTGTATTAGGAAGTGACGGTTGACTAGTTGGATGGAAACGGTGCTTATTCGCAAATGTTTAATGCGATATTCCTGTTTCGCGCATAAACTAAATTCGCAGCTTTGGACGGAAACCTGGCTTCTGACCAGTTAAAGAGCGTCTCTATCTCTCTCATTGGTAAGTAGAAGGAAAAACAGAACATCTGATTAGCTATCCGCAGAAAGACACCGGTATATAGTTGTGCTCCTTTGTAGTGACAGAACATATGTTACATGTTAAATAAATTTGACAGTATGTCAGTGACTGCTGAAAGAGATATTCAGTGCCTCTTATTGGTTTACAGCAGCTGTACATCTGAGTTTCTTTGTCAACTAAGAGAAAAAGCCAATGAGAGGTTGCAAGAAGAGGCCAATGGTTCCCAGCACGCACACCAGCACAAAGACCCAAAGGAAGATGCGGTCAATCACCATGGCAACATACTTCCAATCATCCTCCACCTAAGAGAGAAAAGGCACACAATAAGAGAAGAAATTGAAGGTTAATAAATGAAGAAAACGAGGTTAGAAGTAACAAGGAAAGAAAATGGGAGGAAGAAGCAAATTAGGTGACACGAAAGCAAGGTAAATGGAGGAGAAAAGAGCGAGAGCAGAAGACCAATGAGTGGTATGAAAAGCAAACTTGCCGTATTTCCAGAATGCGTTGCACAGGGAGAATCTAAATTAGATTGTGCTACTAAAAGTGGAGCTATACAACACGTTCTCCCTCCACGTATTTGGGTGCATTACAATGCTAATGTGATTCGGTAGCGAGGCTCTGAGCTACACAGTGAAGATGAAAGATGAAATGATGAGACTTTCCATATCAAAGTAGGATGTCTCCGCTGAGGGATCTAAAGCACTTATTGTCAGTGAAGCACTCGGTAAACGCTTCCACTGAGTGAAGCCGAGCTGTTCCTGTAAGCCGCACAACCCTGTGATATGACCTGTGCTTTTGAGGACATAAGAGAGCCAATGCACAGCATGATGATGGAATCTGAGCAGGTTTTGAGGCTTTCAGCATTCTCATTAAAACTGTCCATCAATAAATGTCTAAAACCCTTTTAAACAGTGACCACAGATCAGCCGTGCCATGAAATGTGTGTGCACTCCCCTGCTGTTATTTTTCTAGGATCCTCTGCCTTCACTCCGGGCCTCATCTGCCTCTATCTACTTCACCATGTCAGAAGCGAGTATGACACTTACAGCGCCACACCAACCCTCCCCCCTTTTAGTTCCTGACAGGCTGAGGCTCTTCTTCATTAATGAGTCAAATGCGTGCATTCTGAAAATGTTTTTAAATGAAAATATAACGTTTTTATAATAAAAGTAACATGTTTGCACACATCAGATGAAAAAACTAATGTTTAGAAAAACTTACACTAGACCCTATACTTTTGACTGGTGGTGTGTAGTCAAATATTTAGTCAAAGGCATGCATTTTAAATAAGAAAAATATATTTCTTTACATTTTTAACAATTTTAAGAAAAACTTCAAGTGACCCTAAACTTTTGGCCGGGGGTGTGTGGTCAAATATTTAGTGAAGGGCATGCATTTTGGAAACATTTTAAATGTGATTTTAGTTTTCTAATAAAATTAATTATAATTATGTTGGTCTACAAAACAACATTTAGGAACACAATCTGATTGAAAAATGTAATAAAAAAAAAAAAATTGACCCTAAACATTTGACTGGTGGTGCGTGTCGTCAACTACTGTATGATGTTATACAAGTCAATGGAACAAAAGCAGACTGAATGAGTAAAGTTTTTGTCCATGTAAGTGAACACAGTTATGCATAAAACTGTTCCAAACAGAAGGTATTGAGTGAGGCTGCAATGTGTTGTTCCTTGTTTCTCTTCTTCTGGAACATAGTTATATATAGTTGGCCTACTTGGTACATTGATGTAGGACCTACAGTATATCTACTGTACACCCCATGAAACCGGCGAACACAGAATGAGAATTAACAAGACATATGTTGGCATACTGAGGTGAATATTGCCATAGAGACAAATAAGCCGCTGTCTGCCGGCACTCAGATGAATAGAATGAGCAACTGAGGCTGAAGTAAAGTTCTTATGATAATAAAGCAAAGATTCCAGTTCAACTGGTAGAGCATTGTCTTAAAGGTCATGGGTTTAAGTCCAAGGGAGCACACATAAAATAAATGTTCTTGAACAAAACATTCGTACATGGTTGTGCAAAGTACCGGTATATGCAAATGTACTGTACATAGTGCTCACAAAGTAAAGAACTATTGAATAGGAGAGAAAAAGTGGCCTTCATCAAACTGTTCTTGTTAATGTGTTTGAATATGCACGACGCCACACCGAATGTCAGACAGTATTCAAACACACACTTTTAAAATAATAAGCACTTCTCATAGCATGGACTTTAACACTCTTAGAAGCAAAAAAAGGAATTCAATATTTATTTATAATGAAAAGTAGATTCTACACTACCATTGCAAGTTTGACAACTTCAATCCACATGCAATATTTAGTATAACTAAATCTATAAAACGAATCACTGTTAAAGAATACAACCCTCTGAGAACTCAAGAGAAAATAATAGTTAAAGTGCCTAAAGGCTGTACAGGCCGATTCACTGGCTTTTTACTAAAATGTCAATTCACGGGCATTTTTATAGAAAACAAACAACACTATAATCTTTAGCTATTCTGGCATCGGTATCTTCCTCTTCGTATAAATCTAATCTAATCCTGTCTGAATAGTGCTTAATACATCATTATTTTATAATCAGAAAAAGATGGCCTCTCTGTATAAAGTGGACATGAAACTCAAGAGAAAATAATAGTTAAAGTGCCTAAAGGCTGTACGAGCCGATCACTGGCTTTTTACTAAAATGTCAATACGCACAGGCATTTTACAGGCATTTTTAAAAGTGCATTTACAGGCATTTTTAAGTGTTTGTGACATGTTTAAAGGTATAATGTGCTTTTAGAAACCATAACAGGGCAATTCCAGCGTTACGGACGTGACATTTTGCGTTATGGACGTGACATAAAAATGCTCAGAGAATGAATTTGTTACGAATAAATTGAATCATCTGTTTATATTTTACTAAACCCTTGTTGATAGAGTCTAAACATAAAAAAATGCCAGTCCATGAACAAATTTTCTATTTTAAAAAAGGGAAATAAACATGCGTTATATGGATGTGACAAAAAATGGACGCGGTTCTTGGGAGACGACAAACTTTGTAGGATTTCTGTGAAATAAAATGCACAATCCTGAAGCAATAATACCCAATGAATGGAGAATGCCTCTTTATAGAACATAAAATAGTTACTTTATTTTATTTTCCATGTGTCCATTTATGAGGAATATGTAGCGTTATGGATGTGACAATCCTGAAAATGGCCCTTACCTGTCTATGAAAAATCATGCACTAAAAATAAAACAAATGCTTTACAAATTTGAAGAGAGATCTCACATGGGTATTTGAACCACCAAATGTTAATATCTGTGCTGTTACCATAGTAAAAGCCGATATTTTCAAGGCAAGGTTGACATTTTCATGGAATTGCCCAACAGGAGCTGTAAGAGTGAAGCCTAGTTGTCAAGGGTGTTAGTAACGTCCCCAGTTGTCAGATCACAGATATGTGCCCGTACGCTGCGGAAGGGAGATTTGCCTCACCAAAATGTGATTGTACGGCTCAAGCAGTCAAATCCTCAATGCATTAAGGCAGAAGACGCTAGATTAGAAAACGCTCCTATGTGTCCTCCTATATTTAAGGAGAGTGAGGAATGACAACATGGTGTGAGTGGTGGTGTGTTTATGTGAGAATGCAATTTCCCAAAGTCAATGAATTCTGACATGAATCAAGACATTTCTTTACCTCTTTGGCTTTGTTGCGGCTCCTCATGTTCTCCGCGATGTACTTCACACTCTCGATAGCCTGTTTGATCTCCGGTGACACCACGGAGAAAGCCACGACCGTGTTAATGGCCTGAGGACTCAACTGACGACTCACTTTCCCACAATCCCCCTCGGATGCCTCTTTCATCGGGTGACAAGGGCATCCTGCTTTCTTTCCCTCCAGTGCAGCTTTTCCCTCTCCAAACTCCAAAGAGTTCACTGCACCCTGTTGGGATCCACTATTTTTCCTCTTCTTCCCCTCTCCTCCTTTTCCTGCTCCACTCCCTGATGAGCCCCCGCTCTCCAGTGCCCCTTTTCCGGAAGACTCAGACAGGTCTAGAGGCCGGCGCATGAACATAATACGAGGTAAAGTTCGGAGAAAGACGGTACGAACCCAGCTGGGCATGGTGTGGGTCATGGGGGTGCGATAGTGGACGTTCAGCACAAAGACGGTGATGACGATTGAGAGTGTGACGAAAATCATAGTGAAGAGAAGGTACTCGCCAATCAGGGGGATAACAAGCGAGGTGGACGGGATGGTTTCCGTGATGACGAGGAGGAACACAGTGAGGGAAAGCAGCACAGAGATGCACAATGTCACTTTCTCGCCACAGTCTGATGGAAGGTAGAAGACGAGCACGGTTAGGAATGAGATGAGAAGGCAGGGGATGATAAGGTTGATGGTGTAGAACAGGGGCAACCGTCTTATATAGAAGCTGTAGGTTATGTCTGGGTAGATCTCCTCACAGCAGTTGTACTTGATGTCATGTTTGTAGCCGGGTGCATCTATGATCTCCCACTCTCCACTTTCCCAGAAGTCTTTCAGGTTGACCTTTGAGCCGATGAGCACCAGGTCAATCTTGGCCTTATCGTAGGTCCAGGAACCAAACTTCATTGAGCAGTTCTGATAGTCAAAGGGGAAGTACGTGATGTCCATAGGGCAGGATGATTTAAAGATGGCGGGAGGTACCCAAGTAATGGTTCCATCATATTTCAAAAGAGCTTTGGTTTTGTCCTCCACCAAGAAATCTCCAACAGCACTGTGTCAGAAAAAACATGCCTGAATGACTTATTCTGATTCATAACTTATATCTTCGTTTCAGTTCGAAAGAAACTAAGGACCCACAATTGAATATATAAAATAAATCAAAATGTTCTTGAGGTGATTTAGGTTTTGACTCACTTGTTGTAAAGTACAATGTCAGGCCTCCAGATTTTATTTGATGGGACTCTGATGAATTCAATTCCATCAAACTCTGTTGGTGACCACTTGAGCTTGTAGTCATTCCATATCTAAAACAAAACCACAAAATATTTCAGCAAATATCATTACATACAAACTATTTGAAACCTATTTTATTTCCTTAATACGCTTTTACATAACCAATTTCACCTAGCAGCTACTGCACATTTATTACTTTCATCTTAACATACTAAGCAGATAACATAGCATAGACTAAATAGATTAAAATAAATAAATAGAACCTAATATTGATTCAGAAAGGAGCGTAAGACTTGTCAGCTCTCTAGTTTATTTATAAACCTTTTCTTACAGCGTTTTATAAGAGTATATAAATACACATCAGACTTGAGTCACATTCCCTGATATACTGACGCACTGAAAATATCAGCATGCATGAAATTTTCTGATTCGTCACCAGCTCTGTTTAAGAATATCTCAAAGTGTATTTAGTCAGCCGGGTGTCTTACCATTCCGCCTCCTTTAAGAAAGTATAAACATTGGGAATGTACGAACAATGATCCTAATGTCTGCAGTTTGCATTGCTGTTTGAGTATGTGTGACTGTGAATGTGACTTGACTGTACCGAATGTGAATGTCATAGTTTTTATTGCAAAAATAACAGTGTGCTGAGTGCCTGTGCGAGTGTATATTTCTCAATCTGCAGGCTTGCTGTTTTTTAAGGTGGTCTACACACATGGCTACATGTAGGCTATTTGAAAAATGTGCGTTTGCTTCTCTGTATGTGCACATATGTTTGTTGATATGTTGTATCTAGAGATATGTTAGTAACGCTGCTGGCCTCTCTGTGTTCAGTGATATTAAGAATTCTGCTTTTAGGCATTGCACAGATGTATTGTATAATACAGCAGGGCAGAACACAAGCAGACACACACACACGCACACACATCCTCTGAAATATGCTGTGTAACACACTTTCGGTCTAAATAATACAGAAGACTTTCGTGAGCACATACAGTATAACCACCTTCAATTATGAAAAACAAAATACAAATAGTCATGTCAATAGAGTTACATCAAAATGTTCATAAAATGTGTTTAATAGTGATAAAGTTAAATAGAATCTTAAACTATTAACCTATTGTATTTTCAGTTCCAACTGAAGTAATGTTCTTGGAATTAATTTAATAGGTTTGGTGATGTTTAAATGATGAAAAATCTACACAATTAACAAAATCCTAAATCTCTGTATTAAAAAAATAAATATATTACCATATTGTGCAGATCACTGCGAATGGAAAAGCTCATTATTGCTTGACCTAGTTCATACTTTTTCACACATACATTTCCATCTTTTAAACACTTTTTTTGTTAACTCGTGTATTTTTCGTAACATAACATTTCTCTTCCATTATATTTTGCTTCCACCTACTCTACTCTTCTGTATCAACAGTCCCCTGTTGTTTGTATACGCTAAACACATTTTCTTGTTATGGTCGTATTGACAGTGGCTCAGCATGACATAAAGAGGATGAGATGCTCGAGCTGCTATACCGTACACAGGTACTGTACACACGCGCAAAGTGTCTGTACTGCACACTCACATGTCGTAGCCATAGGTTGGTCTCCATTATCTGATTGACTTCATCCTGTAAAGAGGACGAGATTGAGACAATCACAGAAGCGCAGAGAAAGACATCGGAGAGAAAAACAGATGCCCTCTATTAGTTTCTAACAATAAAATCAATACTGTTCTTGTCTGAAGGCAAAGAGAGATCTTGTGCTTTAAAATTTCATTGGTCTACTACAGTAGTTCCATGTGCATTACTTCCATTTATCACAGTACACTCCAGAGCTGTAAAAAAATCCAGCTAAAATGTTTCCTTAATCCCGTGAGAGTTATAATCTATAATCCAGGATTCTGTTCTCTGGATTGAAGGGCTATGGTTTGTTAATCTCTCAGGTGTCTGTGAAGAGAGAATAAAGGTGTGCCAATAATCTTGGCCTCTCTCGCTTGGTGATCTGGAAACTTAATCCAAGAGTTTTAAGAGAAGTGCTGAATCGTATGACGACGGAGAAAGCGCAGAGTCTGTCTTGCTTCCTGTAACACCGGGCGCTAAGGCTTTTAACTCAATTGTTTCTCTGACCACAGATGAAACAAAAAGCCAGAACAGCCAACAACAGCAAACAGCAACAATTTCCCCACTTAAAACCACTGGTGGAGCATGTTTTCTTTTTTTCTTTTAACTGAGTGTAATTTGATAATCAATACGACACAGTTTCTTCTTTAGATAAACATTATGGTTAATTCGGGACCTAATAACCTTTTTTAAGCTATTGCACCTATGTTCAAACACAATTTCAGCACAAAATCAGGTCTTGTGTTTCTAAAATAATGGTTTGCCTTACCACTTTAACAAGCTGCGACATGGAGACCTCAAACTCCACAGTAACGGGGTCAGACACATTTTCCACCGGCCGAATAAACTGGTTATACCTCCTGAATAAACGACGAAACAGCCTGTCTTCTCCCTTAGATGACAAACAATCTGCACAAACATACACAAACAAGAGACACACGCAGACACAGGGGTATGCTTAGCATAGAAATCTATTTTGGTATGCACTGGGAGAGACTCAGGGATAGACTTTATCCATTATATAGTGGATGGCCAAGTACCGTAAGTACTTGAAAAGCACAGAGACATACATGCATATTACTATTGTAAACATATTTTATATGAACAAAACTGGCATACAGTTATTACTCTCTTTCAGCTTATCTTCATATTGATGATAATAAAGTTAAAGGGATACAAATTCTGTCATAATTTATTCACCCTCATTCGAAACCTGTACATCACTCTTTCTTCTCTTGAACACAGAAGATATTTTCAGAAATGTCTTGGTGGTTTTGCATGGAATTTTCTGTCTGTGTTTTTTTAAGAATGTGTATTGCTTTTAGCACATTCCTCAGGCACATTGCTAATGTCCTACCAGACACTCTAAGGGAAAAAAAGAGCTCTTAAGGTTACAGGTCATCATGAACTATAGAGGGTGTGCATTGACGTCACTTTCCCACGTGAACACGCCGGGACATGCTCCCTTGAGTGGTAAAACCCTCAGAAAAATGGCTGCTTTCAATGGGAGAAACAAAGAAACCGGGACTAAAACACACAATTATTTGCTAAGATTACAAGCAGCTGCGACTTGACGATGATCCTTACGACTACCCTACGGCTTACAAAGGATCAGGTGTTCTTGGACACTCAAATGTTGCACGGAATTGTATTTCCTGATTTTGTAACCATTCATTTTGCTGAGTGTTTTACCACTCAAGCGGGCGGGTTCCAGGGTGTTCACATGGGAAAGTGACGACACGTGCATACCCTCTATTACCAAGGAGACCAGATGTAGCCAAGGGGAAAATGGAACGAATTTAAAATGATGCACCAAAGACCAATAAGGCACCTTAGAACACGGAGAGGCCAAGAAATTATGCTACAAACTATTATAAAAGGTATATGACTATAGTACCTTCTCAATGGAAGTAAATGTAAAAAGAACAATGTTATTATTTTTGTTAAAGGAAGAGTTAGTACCCTTTCTGTCTGTCTCTCGACGTTGTGTCGAACCGACAGATGGGGTTTGTCTTGAGAACCTATCAACTTCGACTAGACTTAGAAAGGCCAATGAAATTGGCGAATTAAATTTTCATGCCGGACTCCGCCCCCGGATATCTGGGTATAAAAGGGAGACAGCGTGCAGCATTCATTCACCTTTTGTTCTTCGAAGCCTTTGATTGATGATCGACTTCAGAACTAACTACTACTACTACACTTCTGCCGGAATCTTACGACGTGGTGCAGCGGACTTTCCCTTCCTGCAGCGACTTCCCCTGGGCGTCTCGGAGGTTCCAGAGGTGTAGATTCTAAAAGAGCTAAATTTCTCCAGCGTGGCATGTCCCGCTGTTCTCGTGGGTGTGATACTCTCATCGAGGAGGGGGGCGGACACGATGTCTGCCTCAAGTGTTTGGGTCTCCCGCAATGCGGTCACGGGTCCAGACAATGCGGTCACGGGTGGCTGTGTTCTCTCGAGATCCAGCTACCACCTCGTTTGCTTCCCAGGCTATGTGGCTAAGACCCTGCCGTCCGCCACGGTGAGCAGCGAGGGTGATTACTGCGAGCGTAAATCCGTTCACATCAGACCAGTTCTATCGCCCTTACTTCCCCCGATGGTGGGGCAGCTAGAGGCTACGTCGACGTGCCCCAGGTGGAACAGATAGACCTGTTCGCCTCCCTGGACACCACCCATTGCCCGCTATGGTACTCCCTGTCCGAGGCCCCCCTCGGCACGGATGCTCTTGGACCCCCTACTTATCCACTGGAAGGTTACAATTTCTTGATAGTGCTCACATCTGACACGCTCAGGCCAGTCCGTAACACAGTCTTTTACAATGAAAATATACTTACAGGCTGGGAATCTGAAGCGCCAGCAAAGTTTTAATGGTTGGATCGGCCCCACTTTTTAACCAAAGCTTTCGTGCAAAGCCGGACTAAATCTCTCTCCCAGCTTCATGAAGCAGTCGTCGGTGAAATGCGCAGCACAAACCTGAACATTTGGATTGTACTTCTCTGGAACTGTGTTGAAAATAAAATGTAACCATTCGTTTTTGTTGTATCGTCTTTTGGCAGGGCAAACAAAAGAGGATTTCTTTTCGCAACATAACACACATCGTCTCCACGACAAGGCTGCCCACCTTACTTGCGCTTAGATTGGGGCGGTCTTAGTCAAATTGTGTTACGAACTAACGTAGATTCGCCAGGGTGTGGTTACACGAGGCGTTTCAGGCAGGTCTGGGTGAGCTTTCGCTTCGAGATAAAATACATATTTTGTTTCGACACTTACATTGTTGCAATTTCACGTGTCTAATACATGCATGGGCAACTTATAACACACCAAAGACAAAGAAAAACACGTATTTCCGGCGAATCACCCCTTTAACTGAAAACACTGCCATACATGTTAAGAGTTCAGTGCTCCTGTCTCATGTGTGCTTGTATATTGTTTTAATTTCCTCTTCTAATTGCTTCAAGTAGTTAACTCTCCAATGGCCTCTCCTGTTAATAGGGTTAGCCAAGGATAACAAGACCCTGCTTCCAGTAATGAAATGGACTTCACTCTCCTTGAAATACAGATACAAAGGATAGGATTTAGGTTTAGTTAGTTTCTAGAACCCCATTAAGCTTAAGATAACCCTTTTAAATTAATGTGGCACGGTGTCCACACGGACCACAGCAGGATCTTAAAGTTAAACTCTTAAGCTGGCCTTGCTGAAACATTAGAATGTTTTAGAGAACTAGACAGGGGTTTTTGTATCTAACACACTGTCCAGTGTCCTTTGTCATTTCTAAGAATTCCAAGTGTTTGTTATCACTGATGAATATTTTGAATACATAAAAACATTTTTCATACTGAATAACATTTTGCTAACAAAGATTGTGTTCACAGGACTGTGTTTGTCCAAACAGTTTTACATGTGAAAGTTCCCAGCATGCACTGCAGCATAATTAGTATTATCTGAAATGATAAGGGTTTTAGTGTTTGCTGGCTTTTTATCCTGTTGTTGTTGTCATCATTGTTAGTTAAAGACTTAAGAGTTTTTTTAGGGTGCGTTCATATCTGTAGTTCGGTTCTTTTGGTCCTTTAGGTCCGGACCAAAAACATTTTATTTAGTCCTGGTTCGCTAAGTGTTCCCACTGACATTTTAACAGCGAACCTAAAGATATCGAACCTAACAGTTTCGTGTAAAGTCACAATGTGATTTTACCGGACATCCAAAACAATGCTGTGTACGGGGTTAAACATGCTCAGTGTATGTCTGTGCATATGATGGTATTTTTAGCAAGCCGGTAACTCGCGAAGACCTCATGAAGTTGCGCCAGGAATTCCTCTGTTACATGCGCAAGCACAGATCTAATAAACACTCCTTTTATATTACCAAATCACTTGAGTTTCGGTATACATGTTATCAATTCCTGTTTTTGCTTCGGTTAAATGCCTTTGGTCCATGTTGCGCTCATATTTCAATCGAACCGCATCGTTTGAAAGTGGACAGAGACCCATCTTTCCAGCATTCTCCGTCCGCTTGTTTTGTGTGCACCAGTGCTCGGGTGGCAGCGTTCACACTTACACAAAAAAAACGCACTAACAGCGCAATCGCACCAGAGTTCCTTTTTATCGTACCAAACATGGCATATGTGAACGCACCCTTAATGAATGAGGATTGTCACATTGATTGAGGTTTGTGTGTTGAGGTCTAAGCGCATGACGCAGTGTTATTGATTCTATAGTGAAGATGCATTCAACACAAAATGTTCGGATAGTTACTTGATCAATGTTTTGGTCTCTCTGAGATATGAATACAATAAAATAATATAACTTAAGTTTTTTATTTAAAATGAGTTAGGTGGACTTTAAGTTCCTAGCTGAGTAAACTCTTCTTGTATTGAGTTTTAAGTTTTACGATTTTTTGTTTGTAGTGAAGTTAAAAGACATGTGACACGTTTTCTTATATTCTTCCTAAATATTTGCCAAGGTGAGTGCTGGGTTATTACAATACCATTAGCTAGAGAATATTTACAGACTCTGTCAATTACATTATTTTTATAGTTCCATTTCAGAGCCATCTCCATAATTGCAAGAGGAGACGTTAGTGAGCACGACGACAATGGATTCTGAAACTGAGGGTTTGATTAAAAATAGCTGCGGCTCTTACAGTTCAATACAGTTCATAACAGTTAAGCCCAACACATTTGACTTGGTCCAATGGATTCAGCACTGAAGCCCATTAAAATTGCAATTACATCCAAAAAAGGCAAAGGTCTGAGTCAGCGTGGAATTTATTCCATCTTTAAAGAGATTCGTTTTTTTAGAAAAAAAATAACAACAGATTGTGTGTGAGCTGCACGTGTTCCCAGTGTTCACTCTTCATCCTCTAATCAAGATTTTTTGCATTGGGGGCCTTTTATTAGCATTTATTATACATATGCTGTCATAGGGTTTTAGACACGTGGAAGGAAAAAAAATCAACGTCTACACAACAGCTTTGAAGGTTTTGTTAATGACACAAGTAGTGTGAAATATTATTCAAAATAGACTATCAGGGCATGAAAATGAGACAAAATCCTCTCCTGCCTGTTTGCTGCATCATGCTCAACGTTTCCAAAAAAGGGTTTGATGGTGGTAGATCATTGAAACGCTCCGCAAAGATGAGGCAGCAATGAAAATGAAGAAGGTTCAATCAGATGACTAAAGAGGCATGACATATAAAATAAACCCTTATGAAAGTCATTTTAGAAGTGCTCATGCTCTTATCCAGGAGTAATGAGAGTGGAGGAGGAAGAAAGGGTCAAACACTCTTCACTGCTCTCTCGCTCAAAGTGAGAGGGACACTAAGAGTGTTTCCCTGTCAGTGGAGGAAAAGCATTACAGATAGAATCAGACAGGTGAGCAGTTTCTGTTGCCCAGAGAATTCACCCTGGAGCAGCACACACATGCCTGTTCCCCACAGCAGACTGTGTTTGTGTGAGATATTTTCAGGACATGCGTCACCGTGGATGTTGTGTATCCTCGCGTGCTCTGTGGTACACCGTGTGTAGGTCCTATCTAGAACAGAGGACATGCGGGTACAGTATATGTCTATGTGTGTTTCTGACTAACGTGACAAACGCCAGCAGTAACAACATTAGGCAACCTAGAAAGCAGCAAATTTCCATCAGTGCCATCCAATTTGTAAGCAGCGAGTCTTCTGGTGGTCTCAAGGGACACTTGGGGCAATCATCTTGTATTATGAATTCATCTTCTGCCAATTCCGCCTGCATATGAATTGGAGCGTTACCTCATATCACCCTGGAACATATCGAATTGGGCAACTGCTTGGGCACCAGGACCCTTGACACCATCTGAATAAATCCGCCCGAAAGGCAGAAGAAATAGAGGTAGCAAAGCTGGGATAAGAAAGAAAAGGGGGAAAGAATGGGTGACACTGTGAAGTGTATTTACACCCATCCTCAAGGAAAAGAAGTTCATTGTCTTGTTTTTTTCTGTGTTTCTCGTTGTCTTTTGGTGCAGAGGGGTTTACCTCCCGCTACCTCTGTCTCTCTGCTGGAATGTCATTGATTCTCTCTTCAGCTTCAAAACACAGATGTGAAGCAATACAGAAAAAGAGCACTTGAGTGGATAAGGGTGCAATGCAATGTTCGTTTGCAAAGATCTGAGAATCTGCTCGTTTTGGCGTCGGTTCAGACATTCAAGTGAATGTTTTTACATGCATTTCACAATATAATACAAGATATGAACACAAAATTACAAGAAATATTACTGTTTAAAGGATATGGGATTAAGTGTGTCTGTATTGGAAACTTAATACAATGAATTACATTTCCATTATAATTATAGTTTGTCATTTAATAAGTTTATAATAATTGTTGTAAGCTACTGGCTTAGGAAAGGTATATTCCTTGTGTACTGATCACGCTGCCATAAGCTTACTTTAAAACCCTAAATGTACTGTATGGTGCCCACCATACACTGATATGATGTGTTGGAAAAATATTTTTTAAAACAACAGATGTTGTCAGTTTGCAATATTGTTGTGTTCCAACTGAAGGTCTCATTAAAATCCTCTACGCATCACATTTGACACAGTATCCACCCCACCCCCATTTTCTCATCAGTCAGGATGCAGGGCATGTTTGAGGCAAGAGTGACATACAGCTGGAGTTGATCATCAACACAAGATCATCCCCAGACAGCTCTTCTTTCCTAATACTCTGCACTCAGAACAGCAGAAAAATAAAGCTATAGAAAAAAATCAACGGAAGAATACCGCCGTGTGTCCGATAAATGTATTCTTGTTTCTAAGTTTACACTGTGTGTGACTCACTACTGAGTGACAGATGCATTTGACTCTCAAACAGTGTGAAACTTTTGTTGTTATACTGAATTTAGAATTTTTTTAGAAAACTATTTGAAGTGTTTGACTAAGAATGAATGTACTTCTCAGTACGTTCTGACAACATCGCCAGTTCGTCTTCTTTTGGTCACCACGACATTTGTGACCACGTTCTGAGGACGTCTTGGCAATGTTCCATTTCTTAGAAGTTTTGCTTACGTCCAGGATCGTCCTAGTTTTATGTCTGTCTTAAACATTCATCCAAAGTAGTTTGAATGGATGTGTGTATAACTACTAGAATTATTAGATTTGTAGTAATTCATTTAACCAAGATGATATGTAGATCTTGTTTGGTGTCTATGAGGCGCATTTTTGATTTCCTTAATGTTGATGTTTGTTGTGTCCTGTTAACTCTTTTCATATTAGTTTTATTAAACTCTTAGAAGTTTTCTTAGTGAACAGATTAATTTAATTTAGCTTTCACATGCAAAACACCATGTGGAAGACGAAGACAATTAACTTTCCCTCCAAAGTTGGCATCTTCTGATTGGGTCAGTCACATCTGTAGGATGTGACATCCTTAGGGTTTAAGAGAGACCACCAGAAAAGTCTATTCGGTTCGCGGGGTCCGTTCTTTCTCACGCTTTTCTTGTTGTATGGTTCTGTCCTTGCCACGTCTACAAGGGTAGAACTGTCTCTAAAGGATGGACTAAGAGAAGACTCACCTTTGACCCCTAAGTTTGCTTCGGAGCCTCAACAAACTGCATCAGCACACTTTTTTTCTTTTGATGGGCAAGACATGCAAGTATCCTACTTAGTCTTATTAATAGATGCATAGAGCATCATTAACCCTTTTAACAAAGGTGCTTTACAAGAAGAAACTGATGTTTTGCTCAGGCTATTGATCTTCTGAATATCAAATACTGCCATAATCCATGCTCTGTTCTTCTCTCTTCTTCAACTTCAACCTTCTTCCAATGCTTAACTGTATGTGTGTGTATGTTAGATTAGTACGTGTCTAATCTAGGTAACAAAGTACTGTTTTTAATTCGTTGTTTGTAGTTCATGCTCATAATCCGGAGTCTACATATATACAGTATATATATATATATATATATATATAGTATAATTGATCATATTAAATTGAATTAATCCTAATTTGGGCTGATATTTGTTTCCCTTACAAAGGGTGGTGGAGAATTTATTACTTAGAATTGTGATCAAACCTCATGATAATTCTTACAAATTTGGTGAAGAATAGTGTTTAAATAATACTGTTCCTCATTAAATCCCATACAGTCGTGAATTAATCACATGGAGAACGTTGTAGCGACGTGATGTACTGGTCTTCAGATAACCTGGACACTGGTCATTTGATAAATGAATCTGGTCATTTCTATCTATTATGCTATTGTATGGAAAATTTATGATCAAAGTAAAATCTGTTATAATGTCAAGACGAATGCTATAAGTCATCTTCTGACAGCTATTAAACAGGAGTTTAATTCGATACCACAATTAAAATTGCGTTTCTATTTATTTACTGTATGTGATAATGTTCTGTAAAGAGCCGCGCGCTCACATCATTTAAACATTTAAACTCACTACCTGATATTACTTTAGCGGTTTATTAATATTCTTTCTTTACTTTATACCTTACAGTAAGAGTAAAAACATATTTTAGTGATTTTCCATCGATTTTGCACGTTTAAATGAACGGACCCTGATGTTTGTGAGTGTGACTAAAGAAGCTTTTGATTGTTATTTCTTAAAACGGAAAACCTGCTAAAATGATGTGGTAAAACAAGAATATAATGTTAATCTTAAAGATAATGTTAATCATCTCTGTCAATAAATATCTGCTTTAAATCCTCTATATTGTGTTGAATTCTTTGATTATATGTACTACAATATAAATAAAATATTGAAAAAAAAAATAGAATCTTTAACGCACAGATTAAATCACAAATTAATTTAATCCTCCATGTGAGGGATGATAAAAGTTTAAATTAAATCAAAAAAAAAATTTTACAATGTGACTATTTGGTCGGTAGTACATGTTCAATATTATGTCTTCAGAAGGTAATCCCCATGCCCCAACAACGTCCAATGTTACGTCGTCACGACGAATAGAGGGTATGGACGTGTCGTCACTTTACCACGTGAGCACGCCGGGGCGTGCCCTCCTGGGTGGTAAAACAATCAGCAAAATGACTGCTTTGAAACGCAATTTCGCGCAGTATTTCATTTTCCAGAAACACCTGATTCCTATGTAAAACGTAGAGACGTCGTAAGGTCACCGTCGAGTCCAGCTGCTTGTAATTTCAGCAAATAATTGCGTGTTTTAGTCCCGGGCTGCGTCCAAAATCGCAAAATCACTGTTACAGTACGTACTGAATTTGAATAAGTACCTTTACCTATCGGCCGTGAAAACAGTACGTTCTATATACAGCAGTATGAGTGGGAGTAGTATGAATACATTTCAGACATACTGCGTCCGCCATGTTTTATGGTCATGTGACCCGTATTCTCTTTGACCTATGACATATTTACAACAACCTAGACGTGAGCTTTGATAAAAACATAATTTACTCACGAGAAATGTATTGATACTTACATTGAAAACGGACGTCCGCCTTAAAGGCGCAATGAACTGGGCTTGTTTATTGTTTTATACTGTTATATGAGGTCCAAACCAGACAAAAGATCACCGCGATCGCGGGTCTCAAATGTAGTAGACCATCGGATTTCTTGCCTATTGTTTTTTGCAAACTGAGGTTTCGGACATACTATTCATCAAACATACTCTTTTTTGCCAACTATGTAGTAAGGAATTAGGCGATTTCGGATTCAGCCCCGATTTCTTTGTTTCTCCAATTCTCCTCAGACATCTTGCTGTGTGTTTTACTACTTAGGGGAACTTGTCCTGGCGCTCAAGGGGGGCGTGTCCCGGCGTGTTCAGTGGGAAAGTGACGTCAATGCATACTCTCTGTATGGGAATCACAAAGTTAGGTCGCTGGAACGTTATTATGGTACGTCGTGGCAACGAATATGGTCCGTTCCAGGTACATCGTTACAACATAATTATTTTAGCTGAGTCGTTCTGTGTCTCTGCCAATTTGACTATAAGAACAATTAACTAAAAGTGAAAATGCTTATAGCTCAAACAAAACGTTCATGTGGGGCAGAAAATTATACATATTTTAACAATCTGACGCAAATGCGGATGTTGACGATAATTCAAGTTCAACACGAAGAACTAGTAAAACCAAAACAAGTATTTCATTACAACACTACTGGGTTCACCTACCGGTCTCGTTTTGCAGAAAAAAACGATTAAACAAAATTATGAAAATAACTATCGGACCCTCAACGAGCCCAAATATGCGCGTCCATAATTCCGCGCTGCACGCGGACCGATGCAGTTACGCGTGTGCATAAATCGTTATTTATACAGTTATCAGACCTTAATAAACCACATTTCATTAGATATAACGTGAGTCCCCTTACCACAGTGAAACAATGAAAAGTTACAAACATACGAACGCAACACCCACTTAGCTAAAGTGACATGGTTATATTTCTAAAGACCAAACCACATTGTCACATCATGGCTTTCAGAAAATTCCCCTTAACTTGAAATGACAATCATGCATGTTTCTCTAAATGACTAAATAAATACCTTTACTTTCAAGGTTCACGAGAGACAAGCATTTAAAAATCCAAAGTTAAATTGCATTGACAGAACTTATTACTTCAAAATACAACGAGACTTACCTTGCGTAATTAGGACAATCAGAAGAAGATTCAAAGTGACTCTTCCCGCAGAATGCATCGAGCGTCGCAGGCTAGGGAGTCTTCTCCCCAAAAGAAGGCTACAAATTCGTCAAAGAGTAACAAAACAAACGGCAACGAGCTTGTTTATGGATCCCGGTTTCGAGTTGTGCTTTCAGGCAGCAGAGAGGCGCGTGTGGTGAAGTTGATTTTGTCCCTCCCCCTGGACTCGTGCATCCAACAAGAGCGTCTTTAAGTGTCATTAGTGAGAAACACCGTTACATCTTTAAGTTTAAGTAACGTCGTTTTATCTTATAACACGTGCATGTATCTATTGTATCCAACCTATTGTATGTAAAAACAATAGGAATATATTAGAAATATTTAAGTAGTTTATATGTGAACACATATATATGTGAAAATTGAATGTTTACTATATTAGGCATGTCATGTTTATAATGAAAAAAATATTTCCTGCCTATTATCAACGAATAATTATTCCGACTTGCTGCCATATCCCTTTAGAAGCCACGAAACAGAGAAGTGTCGCGATTTAGATATTTATTTGATGTCTTCTCTTTGAAGTTCTGCGTCAGATTTGGAAAGGTCGAGGTCTATAAAGTGTACAGACCATCAGCCTGATGAATATACCCCTGCATTGAGGTCATCAAACAGTATAAAAAAACATCTCACTTTAATATTAAAAAGAACACACATGAACACATCTAAGCGAGTTGAAAGAGCAATGTCTTTCATCTGTTTGAATTAACATTACATGCCGTATAAACAGACATGAGAGAGATGCACATGGTTAGCTGTTGTTGTGATATCATTGTTTTCTCATCAAACGGCTGCGTTTATCTGTGTATGCCTGCTGTGTGTACGGGCACAGAGAACGATAAACATACAGAACAAGCATCCATACTTCACAGCACGTGTGTGTGTACACTAGGGGGAGCAGGTGCAGCAATTTAAAGCCCTGTGTCAGTCTTTATTCAATGTTTAGGCTAGTCACAGGGGTTTGGTTAGTTACTAAAAAGTTTAATAAAAACACTGTTAAAAGTATAGGCAATTGTCTATAATCTATCGACAGCATGATTAAAAACCCCAACAAATTCCTTGTGAATATAATTGAAACACAATTACAGCAAAAGGTATGCTGACCCTGTCCATGGTTCTGAAATGAGGAGACACATGTGAGACAAAGTGCATGTGTTATGTAATCAGGACATTTATCCTTTTAGGTTAGTCAATATTTGTGCTTTGTTTTTATCTGAAGAAGGAATCTGACCATTGTATGACGGCCGCTGTCCGTGGTGCTAAAACATGATTGTGGCCAAGGAGCTTTTCTTGTAATAGTTTTGTTTTTGGTTCAGATTTAAATGATGCATAAGGCAGATTCTATCCAAAATGATGCACATTTATGCATATACATCAGTCTGTGTTGTATCTGGGATTCAAACCCATAACCTTAGCATCGCAAATGAAATGCAACCGTTTGCATGTTTTATAAATGGGGGGAGGAATGTACCTTTTGTCTTTTATTAAACAGGAAAAAGATTGACATGAATATTTGAGAATGTGTTTCCACCAGAACACAGCAGCTCTGATACCAGGAGAACCTACTGCTTGTTGTAATTTACAGTTCTTGTAATGGAATACCAAACTGTTCAAAAGTTTTAGCCAAGAAACTCAAACTTATTCAAAACTAGCATTTGGCATATCAAAAAGCATCAGACATTTAGTCCAAAAATGTCCCATAGTGCTTTGTGGCTGGGTCGACCTTCCCAGAGGCATTTTGCCACTAAAGGACAAATTCAACACTTTGAACATAAAAGGTTCCTGTGGTTTGCAACTAAAAGATTAATAAGTGAGGAGAAGCTCCCCTTTTATGTTGATCTGTGACTATTTTTCTAGTTCCTCTGTTCAGCTTAAGATAAGAGCTTAAGGAGCTGGTCCTAGATCTCCATAAAAAGCCAATTGCTTGTGCCTGCAAGGGCCCCGCAGGCCCCCTCTTGGCATTAGATAAATATAACTTTCCAAAATTATACTTATCTAATACATTTGTTGTCTTTATGCAGGTGCTATGTTACAGTATAGTTGATGTAACCAGTGATCATGTGAAACATCTAACAGTGACAAGGAACAGGGCTTTTATTCTTTTTAGCTCAAAGTACAAACCCATCCAAAACTGCCAAATGTAATATGAATGAACTTTGAACTTTGTAAAAAAAAGCTTCAACCAATAATTTTTATGTATTATATCTGCTGTCTAAATTGAGGTAAACCACACAAATTCCATATACTCGCAGGAGCAGAAAGAGCGAACAGGTCATGGGTGATGCGTCTGTCGTAAATCAGCAGCGGAACATTAATACTGCGCTATGATTTCTCGCTGTCCTCTTTTCCTCTCTTCTCCTCCATCTTTAATTCATAGCTTCCTAAAAGCAAGACGTAGTGACTCACAGATCCATTAATGTCTCACTCTTTTCTCTCTCTCTCTTTCTAAAATCTCAGTGTGTTCTGCTTTCCACTTCCAGCAGCCCATGTCCCAAACATTCGTTTAAAAGCTTTTCCTCTCTTTAAAACACCACTGCCATATTCCTGTGCATATTAAAAATAGAAAGAAGTTGCATACCCCAATAGTACTTTTATGGCCATGTAAATAATTTAAACCACATTTCTGCTATACCTATAAGATGATACTTGAGTGCTTTTATTCTTTGCCAGCATGGGGGGAAATCTGGAACCATGTTCGTCCATTATGTGCCATTGGCCTGGTGTTGGATAGAAAACCATAAAAAGCAAAGGCCATCATGACAGCTGTAGTCAGATCCACAAATCCGATCGGTCAAGAGCTTGCTAGGTAAAAATGATTTTGTTGTATAAATCAAAACAAACTTGTTGTTTCTGTTTGAATTTCATTTTGAGGCGTATCTATTGATTTGAAGCATTTTTCCTAATCTATTAAACTGATAGACTAAAAGAATAGACAACAATACCGTATCCATCAGAATATTAGAAGATCTAATTAATTTTTATGAATTTATACATGGTTTGAGTTTATCCTGCGATGCTGCAGAGGACAAGCGGGTTTGTCGTCTGGATGGTTGGTTTGAGTTTGCCCCCAAATCCCATCAGTTTCAGTTGCTCACAGGCACATGTAAAAAGTTTAGACCTCTGACTACCTCAAGACCTGAAGAACTATTTTTGAATAACAAATCATTTTAGCCAGAAGTGTGCAACAACATTAATTCACACACAGAGGGACACACAGACAAATACAATCGTACAGCCACATAATAAAGTGACTCAAAGTCTATGGCCTGAAGACTGGCCATCCCCTAACCAGCATACAGGATATACTGCGTCCTCCACGACCGTTACGGACTGTGACAGCTGGGGAGTAAAGGGGAATTTTACCTTCATCTCATCCTGCCATCGGTTACCAGGAAGAGCAAAATCACTGTGGCTGGTGAAAGAGATTGCTGCTCTCCTGAAAGCTTGTATCTCCATATTTCATGATTTTATTTTTTTAAACATAAATCATTATTATTAGATGTAAATTAGACACTATTTATGTTTGTCACTGGGTTTTGCAAATATCTAAATCATAAAAAGTATTAAAAAGTGCTTGTCAACTTTAGCAACACAGTATTAAATCGTTTAAAAGTGCACTGTTTTTTCCATTTCCTGAAAAACAGCAAATCTGGACATCCAAGGTTTTAGAAGGACAGCGACGATATATAAGTTAACATGTATGAATGTAAACTAACAGCAGTGTTAACTTCACCAACACCTAATTAGACCAAGTGTTGTTGCCAACATGGCAAACAGACTGGCATTTTCCAGTTTGCAGATATACTATATGTAGGCTACTTTATGTATTATGTACAAGTTGTACCCCCACACACTGACTGGAATGTCTGTCTTAAAAAATGTTTTTAAAAACAAGCCAACAATCTGTCAATGATGGATAACTCAGCAGCGATCAGTGTAGGCAATAGTGAGCAACCTCAAAGACAGATATTCAAGTCTATTGTAAATATAGACTGTAGTTCAAGTCTATAGTTCAGTAGTCTTCCATTAAGGAAAATAGTCACAAACTTCATGACCCTATTAATCGAAAAGTGATTCATGCACTTTGTGTTTATGAAAGAAAGCATTCAGCCTGTGAGAAGAATGTAGTGAGAATTTCTAAACATGGCACATGGCCCATGACCCATTAAACCCATCAGATGTTGTGTTTGAGTGAATATATATTCAGTGAATATATTATTCAGAACGCAAGGATCAGAGACGGTCAGAAAGGATCAAGGATCAGTGTTTACCTTGAATAAGGTTACTAAATTGGTCCATACAAAGGGAACAAATACTATGTACTTTAATTGTGTGATGAGCAAAACTAGTATCTAAGAGGAAAATAGTCAACCATGTTATCGTTTCTCAGTAGTGTCATTCCGCTCACAACCAACAATTGAGTCTAGTATAACTTGGTAACCAAGGAGACAGCAGCGTCAATGAAGAGCATGCTTGAGATGAGATTGAGACATGATGTGTAATGTACAGAATACAGACACTTTTCATCATGCATGATCCTCAAACAGGTTGTCATTGTTGTTAAATTATGCAAAACATGTGAACATTTAATGTTTATGTTACCCAAAACATCTGTTCAAAAATTAAGAAAATGGTCCAAAGTGTCTATAATAAAAGAGAAACGGAATATACCAGATTAGTGCCATTTTGTGTTTGAGTAAATAGGAAGAGTCATTTTTTTCAAGATAAAATTACAGTTTTAAACTCAAATGCAGCAATTATATAAACAATTCATGCCAGTTAAAGAGTGTTTGCTTATGTGCTGTTATGAAATGACATCTGTGTGCGGTAAGTGTTTGCAGTAACCGTCATTCCACTTTGTTATTTTAATCTTCAATGGCAGCAAGAGTGATCAAACGCAAGCACAGTCTTTCCATAAGCCTCTGGGGATGTGCGACCTTAAGACAATATTTAATGAGAGATATCTGGGAGAGCCTCACAAGCTAATGACATTACATGTGTGTGCGCTGGTTGTATTCACTCCTCAGTTTACCTCTGTATAGCTATGGTATTTATAGTTTTCTGTTTCTCATCTTGTTTCAGTTTAGGATAGAAAGAGCTCCAGTAGTACAACTGCAGCAAAACAACATACAGAGAGCCGGGTGGCTTGCTGCAAAAGACTTTGGCTGACTGGCTGACAAGTCCCTAAGGAAGAGTCCAAATCAAGACTCGAGTCTTTCAAGGTCATGTCAGGAGTCAAGTCTGAGTCCAAATGAAAACCATGTCTTTTAGTTCAGCAATATTTCTCTGATTCCTGCATTTTAGTTTAATAAACCTGTTAAAGTACAATTCTGTTTTTAAATATATTTATCAGATTATTGTGCAGGTTTACTTTATTCAGACAAACATAATAGAGTTCGTAAGGATTTATTTCATGAAGTGATCTTTTATTTATTTTTACATAGGAATACAGCAATTTTTTCAAAAAAAAAATTTGTTTGTTGTTTATATAAAATAAGTGTGTGTTTTAAGCCTAAGGAAATGCTCAATTTTCAGTATAATGGTAACCTCCTATAATCATCAACAAAAACATATTTAAAAATAAACACAACAGAATACTAAACATGAGTAAGACTCCTTATCACATCTTCATTAAAATGCATAAAATAACACTTAATTTGGACATTTACTCTCATTATTCAGTCAAATGCAAAGCATGCTGGGAACTGGAAGTTGTGACAAAATTAACATGTTTAAATTAAGTGAATTGAACATGAACCAAAATATGTTTTTGAGTGTTTAAGCTACTTGATTGAAACAGTACGTCAAACAGTTACCATTTCAAGTCAGTTTGATTTATGAAAAAAATCGGATATACAGAAACAAGTCCGACTTGAACTTGCAGGAGAAAATGTCTTTAATGGTGAGACACATCTTTACTTGAAATGCATTTACACATCCTTACTGTATAACATGCAGTACTCAAGTGTCTTGGATTTCAAATTAGGTCCAAGTCGAGGTGTTTGCTTTGGGGTCCACATGTTGGACCAGAGTTTCAGTCTACGGTTTGACAATTTTGGCTAAATAAGTCACACTCAACCAAAGCAAGCACTCTAGAATAATTAGTCCTTTGAAGAACTTACTGTACATATGACGCTTTCCACAGCAAAGTACTGCACGGTACGGCGCGGTACAGCTCACTTATGGGGGGTTTTCCACTGGGTACAGTACCTAGTACCTAGTACCTGATACTTTTTTTAGTACCACCTCGGTTGAGGTTCCAAGCGTGCTGTACCGATACCAAAATGTGACGTGTTTACACACATATTTTAAGTGGTACTAAACTGCTGTGGAAAGCAAACTGAACCGAAGTGAAGCGAGCTGTACCAAGCCGAGTCGTACTAAACCTGACGGTACCATGCAGTGGAAAAGCGCCAATAGTGAACAGAAGTTAAATAGACAGTGATTAAAAAGCATTGTTTTATACTGATTGAAACATGAATCCATCATCATATTCAAGTAGAGGAAATTAATTTGTGCTAAATGGGAATAATAAGGCTTGATTTCCAACCAAGCTGCTCAAGCTGTTAAAAGTGATGAAACTCTAATTAAACCAAATGGTGATGAGTAAAAATCAAACCTCCCCTTTTTTGTGTAGACCAGAAACATTTTCCATTGCATGTGCATAAATAAATCTACACTCTCAGAAAAAAGCACAAAACTGGGGCAGTACACTCTCAAAAACTACACATTTTCAAATGAAAAGCAAATACACTGTATTAGTACCTCAAAGGTACATATTGGTATTAAATGTATGCATATCTGTACCTAAATAAATAAATATAAAAAAAAAAAAGGACCTTTTTAAAGGGTACGGTCTCAATGACAGTGAGAGTGTATAATCATTATAAAAAAATGTATATTATTCAAAACGCATACAACATGTTGAATATACTCAGGATGTGCACTGAAAGAACAAATGCATTCCTCCCTTCTCAAAATTTCAGACTGCACCAGTGCACACGTGAAGCTCTGCCGGTAAATATGAGAGATGTCGATATCTCAGTAAGCAATGGCGAGGCATTTCTGCTGATCAGCAGCACCGCAGACAACAGCCACTGTCTCTGCTGATGCGATGAAGTTTCTGCTATATTAAATCTTCCCCCTGACATCATCGCTATGGTCAGCTGGAAATATATGTGCAGATAAAAAATAAAAATATAAATAAGGTGCGACAAGCAAAATATAGTCTCTCGACTTCTCGTCATTCTTTTGCATCCGCAAATAGCGCATTTTAATGATTCTCTTTGGCTCTTCATAATATGTGGCCACATTAATCTCTTGAAGCTCTAAGTGCCTCCTTATCAACTTGAATATGACATCTTTAAGTGAATGAAACCCAGATCAGTCCATTCCAAATTCCCTCCTAGACGATCTTCTTGTAAAATCACCCTAGACGCAGCTTCCAGTGATTTAAACAGTACAGTGGTAATGTATTCATCCACACTGAGGAATGGATGTCATTTGTAGACAAATTATAGACTGTATGAGTACAGATGAGTAGAGAGAGAAGACATTTCATTAGGCTTCACATGTTTTATGTTCATTAAGCCTCTTGGAGTGAGATAAACAATGAAAGATGAATACAGGTTCATGATGGAATGTGAATGAATAGTGAGTCTATATGCAGACACACAACAAACATACAAACATTGATGAAGGGCAGGAGAGATAGGAGTGTCGCGGTGGAGAGAGATCAGTGTAACCATGGAAGCATGGCTCCAAAGAGAGGCTCAATTTATTTATGAACAACTGAAGAAATGAATGAATCATGTATCATAAATGGATTGGTCTTATTCGTGTTGGATTGAAGTTTGGTGCAAATGTGGCATACAATTTCCGAATCCTAGTCTTGCATTCAAGCAGATTCAAGGATCAAAATATATTTAATTGAAAAAAGCAAAAAATTCTGAATGACAGCACATCCTTCACGTTTTTCACACAAATGATCAAAACAGTAAAAAATAAATTAAGGAAATAAAGAAAATCTTCAAGAAAGCATATTCACCGTATGACAAGTGTAGCCTACCAGTGATATACCGTACACACACTAAATATTAACAATGCACTTTACAGTAAAGGGATTGTTCAACCTTAGAAGACAATTCTATTATCATTATCATCACCCTCATCGTTCCAAACCTGTATGACATCCTTTCTAATGCAAACAACAAAAGAAGATATTTTGAATCCCACATTGACTTCTACTGTATGGACACAAAACCAGTTAGACATTTCTCAAGACATCTTTTTGTGTGTGTATGTTTTTTCCACAGAAGAAATAGTTTTGAATGACAATGATGAATAAATGATGACCAGAATTCATATTTTTGAGTGAACTATCCCGTTAAAGATATCCCATGTCACAAATGATGTGACCAAATTCACTTGCTCATGTTAATTCACTTCTTCATGTGAACTATGTTAGTGAAGTAATGTCGGAAACGGGTAAACGAGGGGGCGATTTTAGATACAGCAATCGATTTAAGGTTATCTGCCTCTCCCTGGCAGCCTCTTTCTGTCTTAGATTCTTGAATAGTTTAAGCTGCAGTGAGCACCAGACCCTTTGTCACGCAGGACTAGGTTTTATTAGTCTCACTGTCGGGCAAGGTCATGCAGAGATTCTGGCAATGTAGTTGCTTTATTTCTGTGCAAGTGTTATCTTTTAAAACCAGTTTTCATAACAGCATAGTACATTCACGTCTGTTGTCACAATATACTGTATATGTCCTGTACTGGTTTCCTGGCTCCTATATAATTCTCTATTTTCCAGTTTGATCTGTTTAGTCACTCTCTCTTTCTTTGGACAGTTATTTGACACATTGGACAGGACATGGAGAAAGAAAGATGCTTCAAGAAAGAAGAACAGAATAGGAAAATATGACAAATAGGGAAATGAAGACCAGAGGTAAAAAAGCAAGAAACAGTATCGAAAATATACAAGCGTAATGTTCTCTCATGAAAAGTACCACTAACTGTGCCAAATGAAGGAAAGCTTTATTGTATTTTGCTTATAATTACAATACTTGTTTTTAAAAATCCATGTTATTGGTGGAGTATTTTTATTCACTGCACTTTTCTTTTAAGGCAATTAAAAATGTGATAGTTCAGACCATACAGAAAAACAATGACAGCCATTTGCATGTACAGTTGAATACATAAACGTTCATTTCAAACAATATCTATTGAACTACAGATTGTGTCTATGCAGCTTGTGTGAAGTCAAGCAGAAGGGAGAATCAAGTCTTTCTACCAAGGTCGCAGTAACCACCCCTGCAAAGCTTTTTTGATAGCTTAATGTGTGCCTTGAAAAAATATAAAAGTGAACAATAAACAAACAACGTATAAATGTTCAAGTTCTAGAACAATTTTGCTGCAAGGATACTCTGAGTGATAGCCGTTTTTAAATGCTACTATTGTCTAATTGAGGATTTTTATAATTAAGAAACAGGCTTCTTGTTTTACTGTATAGCTTTGAGTGTAGTGGTTATGTGGTTATGCTTGGTGTTTTGCTGATGAACATGTGGATATCAGGTTTGGGCACAATTCAGAATTTATGAACTGACTTCAATTTCACAATTGAAACTGATTTGGCTACACCCCACCAGACATTGAAATTTGATTTCTAACTTGATATTAGACATATATTGGAGGAGAAGATTCATCACTTAAAAGGTACAGTTTACACAAAAAAAAATATTCTGCCATCATTTACATACCCTTGAGTTGTTCCAAATCTCCAAAAGATATTTGGAAGAATGCCTGTTACCAAACAGTTCTTGGTCACCACTGACTACCATACTAGGAAAAATCACAATGGTAGTCAAAAGTGCCCCAGAACTCTTCGCTTTCCTCCATTCTTGAAAATATCTTCTTTTGTGTTCAAACAGAACAAAGAAATTCCTCAAGCAATTTTTTCCAACTATGGTAGTCATGCCCAAGAATTGTTACAAGCATTCTTTCAAATATCTTTCTCTGTATTCATCCGGACAAAGAAATTCATACAGATTTGGAACAACTTGAGGCTGAGTAAAAAAAGACAGAATTTTCAGTTGATTCAAATTAATTGAACTGGAACCCAAAAATAATTTTATATTTATTTGTTAGCAGCGCAAAACTCTGATGTCAAAGCTGCTTGAATAAGTACAGTATGTGTCCAAAATTACCAGAAATACCAAGCAGATATTTCAGAAATCCCCATATCTGCAAAAGAGAAGAGATAGAAAAGAGTAGGACACAAGAGAAAGTCAGGTAAGGAAAGACACAAGTAGATGCGTCATCAAACGTTAGTGAAGTTTTTCACAGATCTTTGTTTCCCCATTGAAGGTGAAGCTATTGTTAAATCCATGTGAATTCACCCGAAGGCGCTGGCCTCCAAACACTCCTCTATCATAAATAAAAGAGAAGGAAGAGAGAAAGATGTGACTCACTCGTCATCGGCCATGGGGGTGTTGTAGCTCTGAAAGAGTGGCTGCACAAAGAGCCCAAGAGTTCCAACGACACAGACCAGAATAAAAATCCACAAGAAGAGTCGGTCGATCACCATGGCTACGTATTTCCAGTCCTCAATGATCTGCATGACACAAAATAAAAGAATAAGATTAATAGTGGCTTATTGTTACTCGTAAAACTTTGAGAACTACATCAAATCAAAGGTCAATAGATTAACAAAAAAACAAAATACTTCTCACCCCTTCATCATCATCCTCAATCTTCATGTGTTCAGCAATGTACCTCACGCCCTCTATGGCCTCATCCACGTCTTGGTCGTGTCTGACCTTGACCCTTTGCCGGAACTCAGATCCCTCGGCTAGATCACCAACCCTCCAGGCGCCGCAAACACGCACCGGATCATCACTCAAGAAGAACGATCTTTCCTCCATCCTTCCGTTCTTCGCATCTGAGGAGAACGACTTTCGCTGGTGTTTCCTTCGGAACCGCTCTCGTACGTTGGAGCTTCCTGGTCGTCGCATGAGAAGAAAAACCGGAAGCTTATGCAAAAACACACGCTTTACCCACTCGGGCATGTGATGTGTCGACGGAGATCGGTGGTGCACGTTGAGCACGCACACACTTGTCACGATGGAAAACGTGACCAGCACCATCGTAAACATTAGATACTTTCCTATCAATGGAACCGCCAGAGACGTTGGAGGAACGATTTTTTATATCAGCCGAAGAAGCGTTATCTTTTCACCACAGTCTGAGGGAAGGTAGAAAACCAGAATAGCGAGAGAGGTGATGAGAACACACGGAATGATGAGGTTAATTGTGTAGAAGAGGGGTTTGCGCCTGATCACGAAGTCGTACGTGACATCCAGGTACGTGATGTCCTTGGGATCTTCGTTTTTCCGGCCTGGGAGCGAGACAATGTCCCATTCTCCGCTGGGCGTGTAGTCATCGCGGCTAGCAAAATCAGAAGTCAAGACGAGATCGAGTTCTGTGCGATCGTACGTCCAAGAACGAAATTTCAGAGTGCAGTTTTGTTGATCGAAAGGGAAATTGCGAACTTCAATGGCGCAGGCGCTCTTGTAGATAGCAGGCGGGAGCCAAAAAATGTCACCGGTGTTGGAAACGACGGCATTGCAGTAAAAAGACACTTCATATACACCATCTGCACTGCACGAACAGAAAAAAATCTCTATGTTACAAGAATTTACAAGTTACGCCTTCTCATCACACGTGTGGGATTAATGTGCATTTATTACGAAATATTTAAGCCAGGATCTCTCTCTCTCGCTCTCTCTCTGTACCTCCAAAATTATTAGTGTACAGCTTTTCAATTAAAATTAGCATAGAAATACAATGCTTATTTTAGTAAAGGATTACATGCTCCACTGTCTTTGTACAACATGAGAAAATAAGCATATTAAAGTCTCATCTGGCCCCATTTGAGCGACAACATGTGCGAATGCATCTTCAAATTTTATCAACAAAAAAAATCCTTATAAAACAACGTCCCTCAGATGATGCCACGAAACTAGCCCTCACACATCGGTTGCACTCGAAACGCACAGCTGGCGCAGATCAAACAGTTTAAACATCTTGGTTTGTCATTTGTCATATTTTTTCCTGTTTTTAGAGCGCAGACGTGAACGACCTCAAACAATAGCAACAAGGGAGGCGGCTGCTCTTGCTTTTGGCAACTCGGTAGCATAATTAGTCAGTCTCCTGAAACACTGACAGCTTGCGTGTTGTATTGAGTTTGTCACTAAACACTGACTGTGCATCAAAGCTTCAAAAATCCCAAAAGTTTACAAGCTCATGGCCTCATAATGAACCGAGAAACAACTGCGGTGTGAAATCTTAACAGACATTATAGCAGTACCAACAACGCATATCCAAAGCTGATGCTCGGAGCTGTTTCAACTAAAACTTCAATTCATCAGAAGTCGTGTTACATATCAGTATCTCGACTGTTATCGAACAACAAGGTGATGGCAGCCAGAAATTTTAACGTATGATCGCATATGACGTACTTATTGTAGAGCACTATATCAGGAAGCCAGATGTGCTGCGATGGTATCCGTAGTTTTTTGATGCCCTCGTACTCATTTGGGTCCCACACCAGTCTGTAGTCATTCCACTCCTGCAGGAAATGAAAAATGAGTTTAAAATAAATGAAACCTGCATTACTAAAGCATCTGTTAAGATGTCTTACTCTTTAAAGACTTTCCATAACACGTAAATGACCTTAAGTGCACTGTAATTAAACTAAGCTGAGCTTGAATATGCAGTTTTGTGTGCATTGATGTGTGTGATCGTGGCCGTTGGTGTAACTGTCTTATATAATAGTGTCTGGATGAGCACACAGGTATACCGGGTGACCTTACCTGAGTCAGCCACACATTCGTTGTCATAATTTGCTCCCTCTCATTCTGTAAAGATAACATAGTTACATTGCATATGTTATATATAACTGTTGCGTAATGCTAATGTAATGAATTTCTTTTCTTGCTCTTACAGTGAAAAGGACAACTAACACAGTCCTAACCAGGCGTGACTCAATGTATTAGGTTCAATGAATGTAATACATGCAAGTGAAGCACAATTATAAGCCAACGGGGTTTCACTGGGGCGGAGCTACACCGAGCACCCTGACAAAATTAGAAGGTAAAATGACTTGTCACTTGTGCGTCACGTTGTGCCTGGTAAGAACATGTGTCAGACGTGAATGTACCTGTCGCTGTAAATGTACCTTGAGATTTTAACATGTCAGAGAATGCTGCTGCGCCATGACATCAATGCAATGCTGTTGTTAAGTGGTGACGTAAGGAATACCTTTTTTGGGTCCAAGCATCTATTAATTTCAAGCGGGGCTACAGCTTAAGCAGCAGTTTATGAGAACTGTTTACACATATTGCATATTTAAGCAAACATTTATCAACTCAAAGTATACACAATAGTCACCAGGTTCACAGAATTTCCGACATCAATATTTGAATAAATAAATCGCTGACTGGCCATGTGGGATTTCGCTATTAAGATAAAGGTTAGAATCGCAGTTTCTGATAGTTTTATAGCTCGCCATTTGCGTATATTAGCATTTTTTGTTGTTTTCCTATAGCATCTTATTGAGCGTTTGGAACCGGAAACAATATATGACCTTCCATATATGGTGTTGCTTGACAAGGATAGTGTGTTTGTGACATGGCCATTAAATGCATTAATGTCTAAACAATTATATAGCATAAATTCATTTTGTTTTGAGTTAAAGACAACACACACTATGTGTTGTCCTTAACTGAACACATCATGTATTATTTGTGACAGCACATTTTGACAACACATTTTGTGTTACTTTTAACTTAACTTGTGTTGTCCCTTACATTGATTTATTACAAAATAAACACCAAATGTGTCAAAATGACACATAATGTGTTAAAAAGCATAACACAAACAGTGTGCTAATAAACACATCGATTTTAAAAGTGCCATTTTTCCAGTCCTGCCCAGGAGGTCGCATTTGTCGATCACATACCTCATCCAGGTTTATTATTTTAGATCTTATTTCAGGAAAGCAACCATTGCATTTCCAGGTAAGAATGAAATGACAATATTGCGTCTAAAGATAATTTATTTTTAACTGAAATGAGATATATACGACTATGAGTATCAAATATTTTCGATATATGTATGAGTTTTATATTAACATGTTAAATATATATTAAATATATTTTACATTCATGCATTTTGCAGAAAGCAACTTACTGTGCATTCATCAGTTATCCTTACACTATGTGTGTTCCCTGTGAATCAAACCCACAACTTTTGCACTGCTAGCACAATGCTCTACTAACTGAGCTACAAAGTTGTGGCATAATGTTTACATTATAAAATACAATATTTAATGTTTGCGTGGCTACCTGTATTTGAGTAATACTCACCACACTTATGAGCTGCGCGAGAGAGACTTTGATGCCAATAGTGACTTGCTGACTCTTATTGACCGCAGGCCGGATGAGTTTGTTGTAGCGCTCAGGACCCAGCAAAAAATCCACAAGCCTCTCCTCAGCATCACCACCAAGAGACACTAAGACACACACACATCTAAATGAACTTTGAAAGAAAAGTTTGAAAAGTTCTGAATTTTAAAAGAGAAGTCGCATTTTCACTACCTTTTAGATCAAAGAGTTCTGTATTTTACACTATGGAAACATACTATGATTCATACACAAACTGTTTCATAACTCAAAACATATTTTCCAAAAGATGTGTTATGATGTCACAAGCCCAAATTCGTTAACGCATGGCCACCCACATTTACACATCAAAGACGCACATTCTGAGTTTAGAAATGTGTCCTGTGTAGTCAAGGTATAAGATATCATTACTATTCCTAAACATAGGAAGAACTACTGATTAGAGGAAAATAAGTCTCGCCAAATCTTCCTGTAGCACCTGCAAATTAGTCATAAAAAATGGATTTAGAGTTTATTTAAAAAAAGGAAACTAATAATTTTAGTCTGATTTTTTTCCTGATTATTTTGTATACCAGACCAAAATCTTTCCAACAATGTAAGTGAGCGACAGGGAAGAAATCAAATATTTGTTTTAAAAAAACATGTGAGGCTTTCAAGGCTTATATAGGAGGTCTTTCTGCAACTAAATAAAACTAAAATCAACAAAGCTGCCGAGAAAACAAAGTGTCTGTTTGCCCAATTTTTCGAAATTGTGACATTAAACGTCAAATAATATAATCTGAAGTCACTAAGCAGTGCCAACGGAGCCCCCTGCAGTTTTTCAATGTCTTGAGGTTCCAAGAATATCATGAAAAGGCCAGAAGTGTCTTTTAAGATGCATGTAATCTGCTTCAACTGCAGAGTAGAAAACACAAACATGTCAGAATAATTTTTCTCTGCATCTTATCCCATCATAACTCATAAGCCCACCAATCTTGTGGAGAGAGTATGCCAATGACATGGCAAAACAGGCTTGCCAAGAAAGTAGCAGAACACACAAGCGCTGCCTCCAACCTTAAATCCCCCCCCCAGCCCACCGTGTGTGGAATGAGATCTCCTGTGACTGTGCTCCGCCTCTCAAACCATAACACTGACACACACACGCCGTCATGAATCCAAGATCGTGTCAGATTTGATTGGTATGATCCGTTCTGCACAGAAGGACACACACACACCTTTGAGCTTTTGTGGCTATGCTGAGCCTTAGTCATTTTGGATAGCTTGTCCCCTTAAGCAAGACAGGGTTCAGATCCACTTCATCTCAGTGTGTATCTGTGTGTATCTACCTAGAGTGCTACACTGAGGAACCATACACAAGATCCATCAGGGAAGGGTGATAACTCTGGTAAGCCAATCAATGATCTAATCTGTGTATGTGTGTCTGACCTCCAGCATCTGACTCAAAATGTAATAACCATTTTATTGATTCGATCTATCTGTCAGTCTCTCAATGTCTATATGAGTTGGAGTGGATTAAAATATACAGTATCCAAAACCTCCCACCACGTGTCCTCATGCTAGATCGATGAAGTTGAAAGTATTTATGAAGTTACCCTTTTCATCCTTTTTAAAAATAATAAAAAAAGATATATTGTTCAGAGGTAGCAAACATATTTGAAAATATAAACCTCTGATCATATCTGAATATGATGAGCAATTTGATTTATCCACTATGTATTTAAACCTGTTTCTGTTCCATCGTTTAGGATGCATTTAGTACCAGTCAAAAGTTTAGAAACCCTTTGGAAAACTCATTCTTTTTTTCAAAATTTTTTTTTCAATTGTAAATGTTATTTTGTGACTAAAATAATTTAAAATAAATCAAAGTTATGTTACATTTAAGTATCCTTTATACATTTTAGCATCTTCCCCCTTTGACTAGATCGTTCTCTCTGCATTTTAATATTCAGCATTTGAAGGTCTCGCCCTAGGAAGTTTTGCAGTATTCAAGGAGTCTATTCAGCACTGAAAAAATCATTACTTTACAGAATTTGTCTGTTATTTTTTACAGATTTTTATGTATTTTTGAAATAGGTTTTCCAGTTATTTATTTATTATTTTACATTTTATTTCTGCCCCCCCTGTCAGAAATTTTCACAAGAAATACAGTCAAAAACTATAAAATTAAAGAAAATACAGCAAATTTACAAGAAAAACAGGGAAAACAATGTATTATATATCCTCATATCTTGTCATTTTACTGGAATTTTTTTTTACTTTACAGTATATATCTGTCGCTCCAGCTGTCAGAAAATTTGCTTTTTTTTAACATAATTTTTATTTACATTGATGCTGCTTTTCTTTCTTTATTTGGTCATCCAAAAGTCATCCATTTTAAAACATTTTTGTTTTCTAATGAAAGAAATTCATATGTTGGTACAATTATAATTTTGTCTAAAAAAGTAACTTTACACATTTAAGCATACACCTTGAAGTCATTTGAAACCATTCAGAAGCGTTTCTAAACTTTTCACTGGTGTTGAATATAATATCACACGCAAAGCAAAGTTTATCAACCATTACACTTGTGATGTATAACACCATGTAACCCACTTTTTTAAAAGTTGTGTTTCACTTCAATTTTGACTGTTTCTTTTTTACGTTTTAAATTATAAAATTATAAAATATTACCACTATAATTAGCACCACAGAATTGTACAAGAACAATAAAAAAGGTTGGGCAAATAACAATTTGTTACACTGTGTTAATGATAAGCTAAAAATTTACTTGAGCTAAATATACACTAAAATCTTGATGATTACATGAAAATAAATATTACCACAATAATTAGCACCATAGAATTGTTCAAGAACTATAAAAAGACAAAAATGTGTTACACCGTGTAATTTATAATTGCTATAAATGAAATATTGAATGAGTGGTTATGAACACAGCAGTAATGTCATTATGGCAACATGATCTACATACATTCGAAATCAACTATAACTGTATAATCGATCAGTTACAGATTACGGTTTATTACTCACAACGTGACAGTGCAGTCAATCTGAAAGATTGGATTCGATAAACAAATAAGATTTACTGTACCGAACAGTGTAGGTGTAGTTTGAATAAAACTTGTTATTTATTCATAAGTGTTTTAACTTGTTTTTCCATCTTTACTTTTTACTTCTTTCCCGTGTCCTATTTGAATTGTTTATTTTTTAGTCTTTCAAGTGGTAACAAAAAGGCCCGATAAAAAAAAATGTGGTCATTTTTATGTTTTTTAATGTAACATTTATTCGAACAGACAAACAATAAAACAACAGAAGCAATCACATCAGCAAAAGGGCAATAATGTGCAAGTACACTAAAAACTGGTCTCTGTTTGCTTAACACAGTACACATACTGTACAGTAGCTACACGATGTTCATTAGTCTTATAGTCGTTTCTTGAAGGTGGCCAAAGATTTAGCTCCTCTAGCAGAGAAACACTATAACTTAATAGAGTTCATGTGCAGTAATATATACTGTATCACTGATGTGTTTCTGAAACCTTGTATCCCCATATTTCATGATTTTTATTTTTTGCCATAAATTATTATTATTAGTCACCCTGTGTCACTGGGATTTGCAAATATCTAACCAATATAAAAGTACATGTATTAAAAAGTGCTTGTCAACAACAGAGTATTTAATCATTTAAAAATAGTTTTTACCATTGCCTAAAAAACTGTGAATTTAGACAACCGAGGTGTCGGAAGGACATGCAAAGACTATATTATATTATAAATTACATTTTCGTTTGAGCTGCATCAATCACACAAAATACAAAAGTGTATTATGGCTATTCACTGGCAACTAAATGTGTATGTGTGACTGAATTGTCTGTGAATGTTGAGGTTGTGTGGGCCTGGCCTGGTGTTAATGGATGTTAGGGTTAAGTGCTTTTATCCCCATATAATGGATCTCCCCAGCACTCTAATAACAACATAATCACACAAACTATTACCATAGCACACAGCTTTACAATATGAGTAACTGATATTTTTTTTTGGCATTTCAGTCCTGCAAATGTTATCGTATATACTGTATGACATCTACTGAGGAGACTCTGGAGGACCTCAGACTCATGAACAGGTACATCTACACCAAAATACACAATCATTTCAAGATGTAACTTTTATGCCGTGTTCCATTTACAACCACAACACTGATTACAGGGATTGATTTTGAGTGTATTTACTCAAAACTCTATGGAAGGTCTTGCCAGTAATCATGACAGCAATTTGAAGTTTCTCTCCGTTTTAACTCCTCCACTTGTTTTTTAACTTTGTCGTCAGGTTAATGCTTATGATTTTTTTTTATTATTATTGATCGTATTATCTTATGATGTCCAGGCAGATACTTTAAATAAACTACTTGCTGCATTGCTACTATGCACATGCAGAGATCTTAACCCAGCATCTTGGACCGATCTGTTATGGTCATATCATAAAATCGGTTATCATTGTCATAAATATGACTGTTGTAAAAACTCTTTCTGACTGGTTTTGGATGTCAACAGACACAAAGGCTGGGAACCGAATAATTATGTTTGAATAAACACAATAAACCCATGTATTATATTAAATTGAAACCAAAGCAAAATTTTCTAAATCGTAAGACTTTAGTCTACAGATATCTATCTGAAAAGCAATAATACACCCTTTTAAAAAACTGGTTAAAAAGTTACAAATTGTTTAATCAATGCAAAGAATAAAGAAACATGGCTGTAATGTTTACTGTAAATCTACTGACAATCAGTTAACTAACCCAAACAAGTTTCACCATGTGTTCGTGAGAGACCCAACACTCAAACCTGGAAGCAAGGTATGCCAAATACAGCAACACACAAAAAAACACCAGTGGAACAACAACACGATTTTGTAAGGAAATAACGTTGTGCAACATCCAGTGCACAGAATTTCTACATTTTATTAGAACCTTTATTTTGTTTTTTTTGCATGCATGTGACGCCAATGTAAAGTCTCTCTTTTACCATCCCAATAAAAGTATAGGCTACATTGTGAGGGAAGGAGGGGGGGGGCATTGATGAAGGAAAATTCTGTCCCACTTTAGCTAAATCAAATGAAAAACATCACGCGACTCATTGTAAGTGCAATGCATTACAAACTATACGATCAACTGAAAATCCACATAAATCATATAATTTAAAAAGTGATAGCTTCTTACTTGCCACGCACAGCAGCAGGAGACAGAGACCTAATAGCCACTTTGACCTCATCTCGGACCCCGTCACTCTCTTTGTCGCTGTCGAGGGTAAGGTTCACAACGATGTCCAGTCAACGCGCACGATCACCATCAAGAGTCAGACATCTGTCCTTTCCAGGACCTGTGTTTTTCGCCTATATGAGGATTTTCTTGGTGCTCTACGTCTCTCAATCTTCAGCAGCCGTTTCCCAGTCATCGACAGATGTTTTGCTCGCGTTAATGCAATTTATTCCAGTCTGCTGATAGAGGCATGTGTCCGTTCAGCCAAATTACGCGCTTAAGTTTGAAGCAGTTTCGAACCATTCATCTATCAGTACGCATGTCTTTACGATGAAAAAACAACGTTGCACGCGTTTTCCAACACAACGGAAATAAACGAAACCAAACACCGGCTCCGAGTAAACTTTTAGACGAGCTTTTAAATACTCACACGGGGCTTCAGTCTGTCCCACGCATCGGTTTATCAAAAGTGCGCATACTTAACTGGGTAATGTCAATGTTATTGAACTTTTAAGAGTTTTCCGGGCAGAGGGATCTTCGGATGGAGCGCAAGGGTCTGTGAGAGAAGCGATAGATTCCCATACGGGATGCCGCTCCGGGAGAAGCACGTGACGAGCCGCACCGTTACAAGACCTGAGCGCGGATACTGCAGGTGCTGATGCAGCAATGGAAGAGGGAATTTGTGGGTTTTAAAAGAGTTTAAAAAATTTTTTTTACATTTCCTTTAAGATTTCTCAAGAATTCTGCCTCCCTCGCATACATTGAATTTAAAAGTACATAAAAAAAAAGGTATTAGGATTTTACATACAGCATATTTTTATGTAACCAAATTACTCTAAAAATGTAAAAACTAGACTATTAAAAACATTTATTTTTCACAGAACATACTTTCTGATCTAAAAGCTGCAGTGGATTATTATTACTCTCTCTCTCTCTCTCTCTCTTTCTCTCTCGCTCTAATACACACGAACGCACACACACAACAGGGTTAAGGATTTAAAAAGCAGGATCTATTATCCACAAGAGCAGGAACCCACTGTTAAAAGCAAAACCTTGTTCACATCATGGTCCAAACCTGCACATGTGACACACACTTTCACACAAATACATTATATATCTTCATTAAGTTTGTAGATGTTATTGAACACCTGTCTTCAAGACACCCAAGACAAAAGACCAAGCAGGAGACCAAGTTAAGATATTAATATATATTCTAAAATTGCACTGGGATTGTGAGTTTCAGAGGAAATAATCCACAATGCACGGATTACAACGCGATTCAAAATGTATATCTTATAAAGAACATTTGTCTGTATTTGCATTTATGCATTTGGCATGCACTTTTATCTGAAGTGAAATATGTCAGAGAAAGAGCATTCATTTGATCATGCATTCATCTGGAATTGAACCCTCACTCAGTCACTTAAAGGGATACCCAAAAAAGAAAATTCTGTCATGAATTACTCGCCCTCCAGTTGTTCCAAACCTATATAAATGTCTTTATTTGGTTGAACAAAAAGAAAGGTATTTCGAAAAACGTTGGCACTGACAATTCTGGGACATCATTCACTACCATAAGAAAAAAACAAAATGGTAGTCAAAGGTGCCCCAGAACTGTTTGCTTTCATAAATTCTAGTGTTTTACAGAACCGAAAAAAATTATACAATAATTTTTTCTACTCTGGTAGTCAATGATGCCCCAGAATTGTCGGTTGCTTACATTCTTCCAAATATCTAGCTTTGTGTTCAACCATACAAAGAAATGCATAGGTTTGGAACAACTAAGGTAATTAAAGAACATTTTTGGGTGAACTATCCCTTTAAATTACAGAAACACATATGATGCATTTGACAATGTTTAGTTAGTACTTAGATTTAATAAAATAAAAATAACCTGTACCAACTGGTATCTGGGACAAAAAAGGGACAAAAAAGGGATTCATAAGGTTTTTTAATACTTTTACACACACTCGCACGCACGCACACACACACACACACATAAAATTATGAATTTGGATGACATTTGATGATGATTTTCTCACACATTAGACGAACTGTGAAGCAGTTAATATGCTGTCGACCAACACTGTTTCATATACTGTATACTGTAATTATCCACAGATCAGTTGCTCTAAAACACACATGGAGAACAAAATTATTGTAGAGGTGGAATACAACAGACATGTGACACGGGAAATTAACGTGTTGAGTATGCTCACTTTCTCTCAGACACACACACACACAGCTCCCATTAACTGGATGATGGAGATTCCAATCTGTCGTAATGTACTTGGATCACCTTTCGCCTGTGTGTGCCCCACAGTAAAAGAGATTGACTGGCAGTATAAAGGTGTGTGAAAGATAGATATCTGTAATATCTGGGGAATAGGTCCCGATTTCAAACAGACTGAGATATGATTCATTAGACGTGGCGTTTATATTCTTTTGACCTGGAGGACAACACCTGTTTATAAGGGAGGTGAGAGCCTCTTTGACCAATGACACTGTGCTATGTAGTACATTGAAGTTTAGCCACGGGCATTTTATGGTTTAAGGACTCTAATCTGTCTTTCAAGGCACAACAAGAAAAGCCTGCACTTGGATTATCTTTTTTAACTCATTTTAATCCAGGGAAAGGCAATGTTTCACAATTTATCATTTTGAAAGCCGATTAGCTCCACTTTCGATCGGAGCAAGGTTAACACGTAGTTTAAGAGACTATAAAAACTCGTAATATAATGAACTATGTCACACATCTCTGTGACTGTGTTTAAAATGTAGGATTTCTATTTGTATCAGTTTCAGAATTATACATTTTCCAAGAACCTTGAGCTTGATGCGGTGTCTGCATAATACTGTAGCCACAAATATTTGTATGTAAACACCACACGTTAAACATCATAAGAGAACATCAAAACAAATATAAACTTTTTGCGGTAACATCATAAACAACCGTTATGTGGCCCAAACTTAACTTCCCGTAGACCTCTGCAAAGAATCCATTACTGTGTAATAGTTTTAATTTAATATGATTAATATACAACAACATATTCACATAAATTAATATAAATTCAATATAAAATAAAATGTTTTAATGTACCTAAACAGAGACAGAAAGTTAACTTTGGGTCAGGCATGTGCGTCCGATGAAACCGTCTAGCAATCCTTTCAGCCGAGACTATAATACAGCACATCCTTATTGCTTATTCCAGGGTGCCTTATTATTTTAATAAAACGGATAACACATAATCAAAACATTAAGGTTATGCAATTAAACTGTTGTTTCTAAGCAGATTATTAAATGCAATTTTTCTGTTAGAAGACATAGTCCCTGACATGCAAACAACAACAGAACGTATGACTGCTATGAAATTATGTAAATATCTAAAAGTTATTCTATGTTTAATAATTGTTTGTATTTGTTTCACCAAATGTAATTCTGCTCGATAAGTAGGCTACTGAAAAAATTAATAAATAAAAGAAACCGGTAATACTGAATTCATGTGATAACAGTAACTTTCAAAATAAATAAAGACAATATCTTCAAAATCCTTCTTTTACCTGGAATTTAATACCTCGGTTTATTTTTTCTCATTTGGGTGGCTTAGAATGTCTTTTAACGTGTAATTACAAAATAGAAAAACTTCCAATCAAACTTTCTAAATTTCACCGACAAGTACTACTTGGAGTCTTATTTATAAGTCTAAGTTTATTTGTCTGGAACAATGCCCACATTTTGAATAGGAATAAGTCTTTGTTTTTTCACAATTGGTTTTGTCATGATCCTGCCTCCTCTTGTCTTGGTTTTCTAGTCTTGTGGCAGGATGTTTTGTGTGGAAGCGCATGGTCATTGTTTTTCGTTTATGATGGCCATGTGCTCTCCTGCCTCGTCTCTTGGCCCTGCCCCCTCGTTTCCTCATTTGGCTTCCCGCCAGTGTTTCATTCTCCACACCTGCCTAGTACAATTATCCATTGTTTGTTCCCATATTCAACGCCCTAGTGTTTGCTGTCATGTGCTGTTTCGTTTTGTTTGCTTTGCCTAGTTCATGTGCTTATCTGGTCCTGTATTCCTAATCTGTGTCAAATCCTTGAAGAGTGTTCTGTTTTAGTTATCCCGTTTCTCAGTTTTGCCCCCACGTGGGAAGTCTTTGTTTTACAGTTTGTTTGAGTTTATCTTTGTTCAGTTTTGGTTTCCCCCCCATCGAGTGTTATTGTTTTGTTTAATAAAAGTTCTGAGTTTTCGTACTGCTGCCTGCGTTTGGGTTCTTCCTCCTGACGATCATGACAGGTTTAGTTGTTTAGGTTGTGGTGAGTCAGTTATTTAATAAAGAAGGATCCTTATTTATGTTTACAGACTTTATAGCAAGATATAAGATACACATTACATTAAAATAATTTAAGGTGCTAACTAGTGCTAGTTACTAGTGCCTACTAGTACACTGTTTAAAAGCAGTGTATATATATATCCAAGTCTGTCCTCCTAAACCTGAACATACATCTGTCTGCTCTATATGTTTTTCGGTTTTTAAGACCTAATAATTAACTTTACAATTTCTTTAAAGCGGCCTGCAACGGTGTTTCATGCATTCTGACTTCTTCACAAATGTTATCTTCTCATGCTTATCATGGCCAACTTGTCAATAAAAGAGTTGGGCCTATTAAGTAGTATTTCTGTGCTCGATACATCCCCCCAAGCGATTGTACAGGTTTCGGAAAGTTTTTTTGGAACATCATAACAATTTTTCTTAGTCCCTTATTGGACAATTCTCCCGGAAAAGCATGCGGCCACAAGGAGAGCAGGAGAAGGAGCATGCGCAGACATCACTTTGTGTGCTGTCGAGAGATAGAGTAAATGTCGCGAAGTTCAGGTGTTTGTTTGTTCACTGCATTTGGGTGATAAATATAAACTGTGTATATAACACTGGATTTGGAGATCGTTAGAAACTGATATATGGAGCCGTCCCAGCGCTAAACGATACCGGACATGAACCGCATGCGGTGAGTGAAACTGATGTCTGTCTTTTGTTGACAATGGATGCGCACGTGCTTTAGGTCAGCCTATTGATAGTGATTTAGAATTGATATTGATTTAGAATACTCTTTTTGCGAATGCTCCATTGAAACAACTTCTCATTTGTTTTGGTCCAGCCAACATATCCAGCATTATCTTATAAACATGTAATGTAAGGTTATTACATCACGGAATGCTCCTTAAAGGATGTGTGTTTCATTATAAACTTTTGTGTGTAAATTCACATTTAAATGCAAGTTCACAAAGAGCAAACCTATTTTTGTAGTGCTTGAAGGAGATTAAAATGAATATAGATGTGATGTCAAAATCGAAAAATAGTAAAGCAATTAAAATGGTTACTATTGTCGAGACACAAGAGGTTAGAGCCAAACAGGTGAGTTTATTGACGGTGTTGAATATAACACTAGTAGGTGAATTAGCAATGTCGAACAGAGTCTATGGATGATAGAACTTGAGAGTGACAGTCTTTGTTTTACCAGGAGCTGGCGGATAACTGATGAGATGACGAGGAGAATCTAGGGGAGACGAAGAAGCACACTGGGAAGACTTTGAGACGATGGAGCACACTCAAGACTTCAGGAAACACTGGTGACTTGGAAGTAAGTAACAGCAGGTAAGATAATTTGTTAGAGTATTATAATTATTTTCGTAAACGAGACCGGACAATGTGGAAGTTCCTGTACGTGGCTTATTGAGTGATCTGTGGGTTGAATGTTGAATGGGGTGCAGGTGTGCTCAATAATCCGGTGAGTGAGATCGTGGAAGTGGAGCCTGGTGTGTCCGTGACAACTATGCTCCTCCTTTAACATTTTTACAAAAAAATTACTTTATGGTGTTTAAAGTACGTTTTTTGTTTTAAAGTGCATTTCAACATCCTATGGAAATGTAAAGGATGTGTAGCATACATTTGTTTGTAATCTGATGTTTATGTTCCCTCTTTTTTTTATTATATTTTTCTTGTCTTCTGTTGTTGATCCATGTGGAATATTCTTTGTTATACAATGGGATGTGGCATGGTACATGCAGTTTCCTGACAATAAAGCATAAATAAAAAAAGAAGTAGGCTATTATTTCTTGTTAAATGGCAGCAGGGTTGATTAAAGCAGAGAGGGCAAAGCCTTGCAGTTTTGGTGACCTCTACTTTACTAAAGGTCATAGGTCAGTGCAATTGAGAGCTGGGAAGAGGGTAACTGGGACTGTCTGACAACATCTGTCATACAGGCATAAATATACACCCTAAGGTTTTTTTCGGCATGAACATTCAGATTTTGCATGGCTCTAAATTTGACAACGCCAGCATTCTGACTGACCCCCGAGTGGCACTTTTATGCATGTGTATGTCTCTATCTCCTCCCTAGATTCTTACATTTTGAATAATCTAATGCTCTGATGTCATCACATGAAATTCTATAATACTACGTGTCTATATTTGACAGAATTAGTTCGCCATTAAGTTATCATAAGTAACCCTCCTTTCAGAAAAAGTTCCATCTCTTTTTGTCACCATGTCTAATCAGCAAGAGAAAATATTTTGAGGAATTTTAATCCTTTGCCCAAGGTAATAAAAGTCATTACCCGTTAATCCAATTAAGTAGTGTTGCTGTTGTTGGAGCCTTTGTAGTTCACTTAACCCAGTTTAATGAATATTAGTGTTAAATTAATGCTAAAATAACTTAAGTATCAAGCCTTCAACAATTTTTTAACGACAGGAAGTTTCTGATTTTTTTCTCTGTGAATGGGCTGACAGTCAAAAATTCAACAACATTTACTTAGAAAATTAGTGAGACCCATTTCAAAGATGCTATGTGTAATTTTTTGTAGGATCTATTTACAGAGATGCAATATAATATGCATAACTCTGTCTTCAGAGGTGTACAAAGACCTTACATAATGAAGACCTGTGTTTATATTATCTTAGAATTAGCTATTTCTATCAACATACACCGCGGGTCCCCTTGCATGGAAATCACCATGTTGTTTCTACACTATCCCTAAACGGCCAAACGGCTCTACAGAGCGTGTTTCATAAATATATTATCTCCTTCGGCCAAAACGTGAAATGTGAGGACATCTTAGCACTCTGTCAGCCACCGTACAGGGAGGGGGAGGACTGGAGTGAGCCATTGGTTGCAATTCACAACCTCACCACTATATGCTGCTAAATGTCACACACAGGACCTTTAACTTGCCATTGTATATGACATAAGTTCTTTCAAATCCAAATAAATCTAGTTAAATAAAAATATAATTCTGTGACCTATTACAGTGTACATTCAATAAAAAAGGACTTCATGCGTGTAACGAGGAAAGCGGGACAAGAGCTGTGAAACAGGGAGGCGGGGTCAGTGGCGTGAGTGATGATGTGTATCAGCTGTGTGCACACCGGTCCCGCATCTCTCATGGAGGAGATCGGGAGCATAAGAGGACGAGCGACAGGACTGCTGACGAGAGAGGACCGGGCTCGGACATGTGTTTAAGTTTGTACTTATGTTCTTGTGGCCCGTAGTCGACCGTGAGGTGGCTGCCGGCCCTTTTACTTCCGTGTTTTGTTAGTTTATTTTTGATTAAAGTTTGTTAAACGTTCGCCGGTTCCCGCCTCCTCACTTCCCTACTTTGAACTGTATTACAATGCGCATTATTGTGAAGCCAATAGCCAATCGGAACTGTTGTGATATCATTTCCCTGCAGTCACATTGACACCTAGTAACAGATGCTGATTTTTTCACCCTAGTGTCCATAAGTAGTCTTTCAGATTTCCTTGAATACGAAAACCTGCATAATGCATTATGGGATACCCTACAACAAAGACCAACCTTGCAGCAGCCACCACCCGATACTAGTTTTTCCACCAAGCATTTATAGCTTAACCAGTAAGTCGTTCTTGGTCAACTATTATCACCAGACCGGAACTGGAAACATATAAAGTTAGTCCTTCCAGCTGGTGATGTAGCCACACCTGTGGACCGTATAAAAGAAGATAAAAACATTTAGCTGCCCGTCATTGGTGAAACCAAAAAAGCCATAAATAAGATCTGAGCCACTGAAACCCTCTTTGTGTTTATGAACATTATGTGTTAGATTGCTCAATAAACTGGTATAGAACTGTAAAATGAGCAGTTGATGTGATGAGTGAAAATCAAAGCTGACAAAGATCACTGGCAAAGTGGCACATGCGTGAATGCATTATCATCATACTTTAAGGTTTAGAACGTTCATGTTGCTTAAGCTCGCCGCTTTTCAGCACTCCAACTACATCCCTGCAGCAGTAGATTATTGAGTTTCTTTGGTGGAACCAATAGCCAAAGGATTACGAGAGAGTGGATCAAAGTACAGTAATGCTTTAAATCAAATCCAAGGCAGACTATTTAAGATTCTTATACATTTTCCATCTTTATCCTCAAAACACCCGATTCTCAGGGTGGAATGTGAAATGGGTTTCTGCATTGTTTTTTTTGCTCAGTCACTCCATATTTATTAGTTTATTTTAGCGTTTAACTAAGCCATGTGTTCCTTCTATATTTTGTCCTCATTAAAAGCAGAACCACAACAGATACACGGATCATACATACTCATGCCCCTGTTGCTCCAGTGTCATTTCACAATATCGTCGCCCTCTTGCTGCCTCATTGGCTCGCCGCTGGGCCTCTATCCTAATTTGTTGTCTTCTTTTGTCCAATGGGGGCGAATAGAATGTGGCAAATGTAAATTCTGTCGTGGAGATGAGTGAAATGTCAGGCTCAGCTGCACTGCCACATGCTTTGTGAGTTTACAGCATCTGTGCACATGGCACTCTGCGGATAATGTGATTTTTCCAGCAACAGCGAGCACTGTGGGGGACGGAGAGATACAAGTCCCACAAACCATGAGGGATTTAAGACTCAAAAGGCACTTAAGGTAAAGATTATTTTAGACGCTGAAGTGAGAAGGAACTGTGTGAAAACAGTACAAGGAAGACTTGTCACAAGGCCCTCTTGAATGATTGAGATTAATTTAATTGTTAATATTAATACATTTTTAAATAAGGCATTAACGTTTTGGCAACTCTAAACTTCAGAATATAATATAATAAAATACACAGCTTTTTTCAAAAGACATTTAATTAAGTTTTTTGCTTAAAAAAGAAATTGTTATTTGTCTGTATTGTAAGACAAATAAGGAAAAGGACAAAACAATCTCAAAATGATGCTTACCGTGTGTATTTCAAAGCATCTAAACATGCTTGAAGGAATAGTTTGCCCAAAATGAAAATTCTGTTATCATTTACTCACCCTCAACTTGTTCCAAACCTGTTCAGTTGAACACAAAGAAAGATATTTTGCAAGAATGGGTTTGGAACAACTTGAGGGTGAGTAAATGATGATAGAATTCATTTTTCAATTTGGGGTGAACTATCCCTTTAAAATAAATTGTTTTTGACTTTTCCTCCCTCTCTGACCCCTACAGGTAATACAGTAAACAACCTAAACACAATAAACATGTAAACACCCTTTTCAAATGTGAAAGGTGATACATTAGAAACTAAATGTACAGTATAGACAAATACGTTTGGGGTCCTTTTTAAAAATACATTTCAGCCAATTATAAATAACCTGGACCCTCATGTGCTGTACTCTCAAATCCAAGTAATATGCAGTCATGATTTAATCTAACATTTAGTATTTTACACATATATCTACATAAATGTATCTCAAATAGTCAAATAGTCTCAAATATGTCTAAAGGACCGGTCAACCCATTAGACGACACAGGGAACTACCCAGGGCAACATCTCTCACGGCGTGTAATCTTTTAACTTTTTTGAACATCTTTGTACTTGTTATGGTAAATTTGGACACTGTGCATGCTATTTATGATGCATGTACTTTACTTTCCAGGCATTTCTCTTAATGTAGATTTAATAGGATGTAATTTATATTTAGAGGGGCACACTCTGCATAAATGCAAATATTTTTGTGTCTTAGCTATAGAGGCAAGTGGTACAGAAATGTGTTACTGTGCATTATATTTTATTATTAAAGTTTTGTCTTAGAGGCCTGTATGCTAGTTCCATATTTCACACTTTACATTGTTATTTCTTTCTTAATCCTGGACGAATGTCCTCATCTGTCCACAGTGCAATGCAATACGTACCATCTGCACCAGTCTAATAAAATAATCAAGTCTTTTTATTTTTTTTTAAGTATAAAAAAATGCAAACAATAATATTAATAATAACAAACAACCATGTTATTATTAATGTTGATAACAATATTAACAATAATTGTTTTATGTAAATAACCCACGCTGTAAAAAAAATTCTGTTATAAAAACTGAAATTTTAATAAAAACATAATTCCTGTAGGATAGGGATATAAGGGTATATAATAAATAGTTTTCCCCTTTTACTTGTAAATTTGCTGACTTTTTCTGTAATTGTTTATTTTTATGACCGTATTTAAAAATATGTAAAAAAAACACACCATAAAATGTTTGTTTTTTTACATTTTACATGGAAAATCTGTAAAAAATAAATGAATAGAAAATGTCTTTAAAATTTAGTTTTTTCATGCAATCTCTTAATTTCTGAAAAGTTATAGAAAAAAATCTATGCTATAAAATATAAAAAAGAACAGTATTTAGATAAAGCATGTCAAGCACACTGCATGACATTTCAGCCACCCGAAAGAGCAAACAGTTTCTAGGACTGACCAACTCATACAGAGCCAATTAAAAACAGATTTAGTCTCCATGAATGAACCTCAAAGAATGATTATTATTCATGAGACACTCAACACACAAATTCATCCGATAAATTAATTTAGTTCAAAAGCTATTACAGAGAAGTACATTTATCGTATCAAATATAACCCACTTGATCTTCGCTTTGAGCATGAGCAAAAAGTTTCCACAGACATCTCTCTAAATATTTAATATTCTTTTAATTAATATGATGACACATGATGCCATATCCTTTATACAGAGATTCAAAGCTGGTAACTGCAGCAAAGAAAGAAAATAAAACATGAAAAAATTAAGATTACCTAAGACAGAAGCAGTCATGTTTTATAAGTTATGTGTAATTCTTTCTAGTGATCGTCTATGACATATCGAGTATGACATCATCTCTCTATGGACTGATAATATGTTTCATAAGTGCCTCACTGCACTAACCATATTTTTACTTAGCAAGTGTTTGGTTTATTATTTTAGTTTATTAATTTATAAAGCACATTTCAAAGCACGTTTCAAGCAACAAAATTTGCAACCAAAGTGCTGTATAGAAGTAAATTAACTCTTCGGTCGATACCTTAGAGACAAATGTAAAAATATCAATTTAACATAAAGAATACAGATATGTTTTTAGGGAAGATTTAAAAAATACAAACAGAAGGCGAAGATATTGAGAGGGAGACGGTTCCAGAGTCTAGGAGCAGTCATTGAGAAAGCCTGGTCTGGTCACCTTTCGTTTTGTAACGTGAACAGGGAACAAAAAGAAGAAATTGATTGGAAGAGCGTTAGGATCTTGGAACATTGCACAGGACAAGAAGATCACTGATATACTGAGGGGCAAGTCCATGTAAAGCTTTATAAACAAAAAGCAACATTATAAAATCAATCCGGGACTTAACCGGCAACCAGTGAAGAGAAGCAAGCACGGGAGTAATGTGCTGATGCTTTTTAGATCCAGTCAATAGCCTGGCTGCTGCATTTTGAATCATCTGCAAACGATTTCAGAATAACCGTTTCAAGTTCTTTATTAGAAAGCATCATCTTGATTTTGGCAATAGATCTTAACTGAAAGAAACTGCTTTTAACATTAGCACTAATCTGCTTATCAAAACTCAAATTGGAATTAAAAATGACACAAAGGTTTTTGACATGGTATGAACATTTGAAGATAGAGAACCAAGTTGATTTACTATGTCAGAGGTCATATGGGCGAAGATAACAATTTGGGTTTTGTCATTTGTATAGCAATAGGAAGTTCATGTCCATCCAACAAGTTATGTCACACAGGCACTCCAACAGGCCAGACATAGAACCATTATTATTTTTGATAGGGAAATAGAGATGAGTATCATCGGCATATATAGGCGGTACGATAAATTGTGGCTCTGAATAATAAGACCAAGTGGAATCATATACTGTATAATGCAAACAATCATATATAATGCAAAGAGTTAACACTTGCCCTGTGGAAATTCAAACATGCTAAAAGTATGTGGGAAACGCCAGGAGAGAGTGTGTGTTAGAGAGAGAGGTGCTGTAATATAGAAGGGAAGTATTGACTGAAGAGGTCTCTACATCCTAAATGGCTCTGTGACAAAAATGGGTCGGTGCGCATCATTGGATGTGAAGTAGGCTGCAGCTGTTCTCAACAAATTCAAACATTTTTAAATAATTAATAATTTTGATACTTTTTTACAGTGTGATTTGAGAATGTAGGAAATGTAGGTAGGTGGGTAAGTGGGTGTTTTTTTGTTTTTTTTTACTGTAGTAGGTAAACGGTAGATGGAACACTCTTTAAATTATAACAACACTTCTGTCTTATTGTTATATTTTCTTTAGTCTCAGAATCAACAGATGTTCACTTTTCTGTACAAAGGATAGAAAAAACAGCATTATTAAAAGAACACTAAACGAAATAAGAAAGAGAGACACACAAGGTACATTACTACAGTTAAAGGTGTCATGAAGTGGCCTTTTTCATTGTATTATACTGTTGGATGAGGTCTATGAAGTTCTTGTTGTTTTTACATTAAAAAACATCAAAATCAATAGGTAATAGGCTATTTTCTAGGTTTGAATGGGTGTGCCGCATTAAAGATTTGGAGGTAAACGCCCCCACTGCTATGATTGGATAGCAGTTTGCGTAGTAAACTTAGTTGGAGCCTTCTGTGAATTTGGTTTATGTTAGACACGTAATGTTGGGTTATACATTATCAGGACATATCCAAGGGGCATTCTCTGTTAAAGCAAAAGATTGCTGCGCCATTCCTGTCAGATCCAATATTGACGGCACAACACTGTTTTTTTATTTAGTCTCCCCACAATTACCTGGGCCTTGTTCACAAAGGAATCCTGCAAATAAAAATAATGAAGTGAAGCGAATAAACGCTCAATGTTTTACATACGTGAGCTGCAACGTCTTAAAAATAAACTTCAACCACGCATTACTAATGTCGGAATATGAAGGAAGGTTATGCATCGACCTTGATCTTCCATAACCAGGCACTGACTGCACAATATTTTGCGATCTTTAACAACATGTTTATTGATTGGTCGCTCTTTCTGGTTCCGAGCAACTTGTGTTACTTCAGTGCTGTCATGCGCGAACCACTAGGCGGGGCTAGAGAAGTAGTCTAACTCAAAAGTTGTTGATATTCTTCTGTTCAACCTGTCTAGATAGGTGCATTCCAGGACCTGCCGTTCGCTGGGCCTGGTGTCAATAAAAGTTGTAATTTCAGTAACAAGGGCGTTTTCAGTTCTGACACTTACAGGATGTTCGCTTACGATTACCTCTTATATAACAAAAGCATGGGTTAAAATTGATGTCTTAATTCATGACACCTTTATATCGCTTGTATTGCATTTTCATTTTTTAATGCTCTGTTTCAATCTTACTTGTAAGGCAACTTTTTGGAAGAATACGTTAATCTTTAGTTTTTTGACTAGACACATGAGCTCATTTTAAGCCCTGAGGTGGGGTCACATTTAATTAATATCTTTTTCTGTCCTCTCCTTCACTCTTTCGAGTCACGCTGCTCATATTTACTCATTCAAAGCATGCAGACAGAGCGATGACTAGCCACATCCCCGCGGTTCTGGACTGTAAACCATCTTTGAGTCAATCCCAGCCTGAAGAGATAAGCTTGTTTAAATTCTCTGTTCACAAACCAGCTCAAACCAGCATTGGCCATATAGGTTTTTATTTATTATGAACCCTTTCATTACTGTACACACCTTGCACCTTCTGTGCACCTTCATGTCCATGCCCGTGTGATCTCTTGACTGATCTCTGAGATTCATAAAAAAGCAGATCACGTTCATAAAAAACGTATACATTGCAGATCACTCAGGATTAAAGTTTCACTCTATTTGTCAAGTGTCTTCAGCTTTTCAGAAGTGTTTAGACGATGAGCGAAAGGGACCTCCGTGCGGGGCCAGATCTGCTATTTTTGTTGATTTTTATAAAAATCAACTTCATTCTGAGCTTTTGAATTTTCACAATAGCATAAAGTAACACTAAACAGTGTTTTTTTAAATCTCACTCTAGAACTTAAAGTCCTGTCAAAATCTACAACACTTCTTAGGTAGGTTCTTGTTGGGAATTTATTTCTTTCGTGTATTTGAATTTAAAGAAACATGGTATGGCTTATGAGTCTAAACCCATTTTCCAATCTTTCATTGATGTCACACTGTCTCAGGCTCTGTTTCATGTCCGCCTGATTTTGGCTGACAGATTGCATAACTAGACAGATACGCATGATGCGCCATCCGGGCTCTCAATGAAACAGCAGTTCAGTAGATAAAGCAAGTCATCTAATAGCCTGCAGACTATTTACGCTGCCTCCATACACAGCTACACACACACGCTGCAGCTTTACCTCACCACAGTACCCTCGGTCTTCTCATGACCACAAGAAAGAGGGAGACAGTGAGGGAGATAGATTTGAGATTAGTTCAGTAGAATCTTTAGAAGTCTTAAGAGTCATGCAGCAGAAAGGTCATTCTTCATTAAGGCAGCTGAGCGCTTGCAGCAGGCTATAAGAGATTCCCTTCTGCAGCCAAATGACTTCATGAATCACATGTTTATTCTTATGACAAATCAATCTGTGTGGGATTTTAGATAAGCATCATACTGACGTAATTTGAATGCTTCAGGAAAACCTCACCTTCATGCGTCACAAAAAATAATAAATCATTTGTGTAAATAACGTAGGTTACAAAACATTTTAATAAGAAGAGACAGAATGATGGCATAATAATTTCTCCAATAAATACAAATGTTTATCTCAAATGTTAGTCTTTCTTTCAAGACACGAAACTTCACAGTCATTTTTCACCTGTCCTGCACCTCACGTCCGATCATTCCACACAATCGATCATTCATGCTACAATGTCGCCCTCTAGTGACAATTCAAGAACAAAACTGGGTTAATGCATAACGAATTAATTCAAACCACTACAAAGGATTGCACTTCTGCAAATACCTTGGGTGTAAATATATTAAAGATAATTATACATATACAAGCAATATGAAAGTATATGTATGAGGGATATTTATTTAATAGCCTACTGCGTTAAATATATGAAACATTAAACTGTCCCTGGTTAGATGGCAAAGAATAAACAGCAATACATTAAACCAATAATTTCCAGATGAACGAAGAAAACAGCAAGGTCTGTTTAGCCTTCACGTCTGTCGGTATTTGATGGATGAGTGTGATACACCTGTCTGTGTCCAATCTGTGACTGTTGCTGTTGGTCTGTCACATAGATACTTCAATTAAAAAGAAAAGAACAGAACAGACTCACAAAAAGTAAGCCAGCTCTAGCCCAGCAATGGTTGCGAGATTCGGCTAGGCTTTGGAGGTGCGGATTTGGCCCAATTTGGGCTGAGAAATGGCACAATTGCCACATTCGGCAATTCGGCACATCACCCTCAAGTGCTGGTGTCATTTTGGGTGAGATGTGGCCATATAGACTCGGGACAGTTAAGGTTTGAGTGTTGGGGTGGACAGATCAGAGACTGGGGCACAGGGTAGGGTAAATAGACTTTGTAATAAAATGATTTAGCATGAGTGTGGCACTTAATCTCAAATATGTTTTACTTTAGTGAGAAATAAATAGAAGACAATCCATACAAGAAAGTATAAAAAATTACCCAACATTTCAATTAACAATAATGTAATGTTAGCTGATTGAAGACTTGCTCTAGTTCTAGCTTGTATAAAGTATGACTAACTCTAAATATGAGAGCAATTTTCCTATTATTAATAAGCATCAATATGATATTAAACATCCAGATTTAGATTCATATTTACAAAAGAACAAATAATACAGCTGGGTTTTCATGAACATAATTCCCATAATCAATATTCAAAATTCTTCATTCCCAACCTTAAAGAAAATAAAAAAAATTAAAAGAATATATTATATATAGAATATATTTAAGAATATTTTTCATTGTAGGTACTGTGGCTATTTTTCAATCACTGTGTGTTCTCATAAAATGTTTTGCCAACAAAATATTTAATAATTGTTTAGTTTCCTGTTATGAAGAATATTTTTTTACCAGGGATTACAGCTATACTGTACAGACTGATATACAGGACCCCTAGTGGTCCGTGCCGTAATTGCAGGGGGTCCATAGAACCTTTTAAAAATGTTTTGAGTTATTATCTTCAGTGGTGTTATGTATTGGAGTAAATGTTATTAGTTACTGTACTTAAGTATATTTTTGGCTACTTAGTAGTTGAACTGATTGTTAAAGATATTAGCAACTTTTACTCTCTACTTGACTTGTGGGTGTGTGGTTACATGAGGCGTTTCAGGCAGATCTGGGTGAGCATTCGCTGTTAGATAGAATACATATTTTGTTCCGACACTTTAATTTTTGCAATATTACGTGTCTAATACATGCATGGGCAACTTATAACACACCAAAGACACGTAAAAACAGGTGTTCTTGCCGTATGACCCCTTTTAATTAAATGTTGTTTTGTTGAAAAACATAAAAAAATGGCTTACAGCTGGATTTTTACAAAAAACGGAATGTCTAAAACACATTTTTTGTAGTTTTTATGAAGTGCATGAGTAAGAAGAAATTATATACTTAATTTAGGCAAAAAGCTAAAAAAAGCTGTTGTTCTTATTAAACAGATGTAGATTTGCCAGCTGAGTGTAGAGTTTTAAGAAGGCATGATTGTGGCCCTATGCTGGCAGTGTCAGCTCACTTTTAGCGCGTGGGCTTGGGCCAGTGGTGGCTGAGAGTACAGTTTTTAGCTGGCGTGATTGTGGCCCTGTGTCGGCTCACTTTAAGGCACCCCGACTCGGGCCAGTGTACTTGGGCCGATTCTGAGGCATCCTTCATCCCAGATTTGGCATGAGTCTAGCAACCGCAGTTATTTTTTCTGGCCTGCAGTTTTTGGGCCATTTCTGAGCTAAACAGTTTTGACTGCATCTTAACAATTAGTCTCACTGACTAATAATCAGTTAGGTCTAATCAGTCTTACTTTCCATATTTCAACTAACCCAATCTACCTTTTTGTGTAACTGATTTAGAGAAGGTTTGACCACTCTTGAAGAAAAAAATAGATGGCTAACTTCTTGCAGTTTATGCAACCAGTCCCTGATGTTTTGGGAGTAAGCTTAAAGCTAAGCATCCGATGCGGAAAGCGTGAATAAAGAAATATTTTAGAAATACTAATTTCAACCAATATATTGTATATCTATCAACATACTTTATTTAACAATTACAATTATTTAAACCATGTGGTCCAGGCCGGGAACGCGAAGTAGGCCTAATTTGTGACCCAAAAATGTGTGACATAAATAGAAGTAAATTAAGCCCTCACATATCCCGCTCCGAATAGTGTTTAAACATCTAAAATATCCTTATTTGTGAGTTTTCTAAGAGGTGTACCTAAAAAGGTGTCAATAAATCCTTGTAAACACAAAGGATGCGTGTCCATCGAAAGCAATTGCACTTGGTTGCCTCTATTGGTTTCAGTTTAAAAATGTGCAGGAATGAGAAAAGAAAGTGCGGGACCTGATTAATGTTATTATAATTATTAAGAGTAATTTGTTATGAATAGGCTACGATATTAGTCTACTTTAGCCAAGACATCCGAAGCTCGCACACAGACAGTGTGCGATCCTGATATAGGCCTACACATAGCCTACACAAAATCACAGTATTTAAAATCACTCAGACCTAATCTGTTTACCTATGTCTTCAGGGGATGTTGGATTAACTGTTGGGGAAAAATGTGTGATGCATAACATTTTAGATTCTAGCGTTGCAATATACAGTAGATTTAGGCTATTAAAGCCTAATGTCAATCACGTTGTCGGTCGGGGCAATGTGAACACAACAGTTATTTTTCATAAAATTCCATGCATTTGTTTGTGCGGTGTGATTTGGCCTTATGATAGTCAAACACACCTGGCTAAATAAGAGAAAACAGTTCGCTGATGGCTAGCATCTTCAAGTTAGGTGCATTTCACATTTAAACCTGTTCATAGAGTGTGGGCAGAAGGATAGGCATTCAGTGATTATTCTGTTGATCTAAACAAATGAATAGAGATGATTTTAAGGTATTGGCCAACTGTAGGATGTCATGATAGGCAAGTCTCCATGGAATGTTCTACATCAGTGGTTCTCAAACTTTTTTGGCTTAAGTACCCCTTTTATGATTTTTTCAAGTACCCCTTGACCAGACAACAACATTTTACCTTAACATTCAGTGAAATAAGAGTCAAACAGTTATTATATCTAAATTAATTTATTTATTTTTTATGCATCTTTGTGTAGTCCTAATTTCATATAAAATACTATCTATACTATATCATATATTTATTGATTTTCATTATTTAATCGTAAATGTCAGTTTCTCTCGCGTACCCCCATTTGAGAACCATTGTTCTACATGAAACGTGACATGTAGGCCTCTAGAAGACTGTTCTTTGTTTTTAAGTGTTTCGGCCAAAAGTAGCAGCATTGAGAAGGGAGAATGCAGAGAAAAACACATTTGGCCACTGGCTGTTAGTGTCAGTGTAATGAGAACTTGATGCTAATGGCTGGAACCATCAGCAAATGTGAAGACTTGGCATTGAAAATGCTGGAGTAGATTAGAAAGATTAGTCTCGTGTTGTGTTTATCCTTGTTTACTCTCAGCTGCCCCATGGAGAAGTATGTGGGTGTGTGGATACAAACGTTTTTGCAGAAGGAGGCAGGGTAAAGACATGAAAATCAACTGTGAAAGTAAGAACAAGGTCTAGATGGTTGTCTGCTTTGAATTACGGTACAGAGGGGCTGTGTATCCAACAAAGCCATTACATACATCAGGGAATGAAAATTCTTGCATCAGTCACTCACCCTCATGTCATTTCAGGCCTGTGTGAAACAAAAGGAGAAACTTTAAAGAATACTGATGCTACTTTTTGTACCATAAAATTAAAGGGAATGATGGACTGATTACTTTAATAGGGAGCTCCTCCACTTAGGTGTCAATACTGACACCTTCAGGAAAAGAGAAGAATAGCTATCCAATTGAGTAGCGATCACAATTCCGTAACCATCTTATGGGATTCAAATGTGTTTTCAAAGTGGAAAGAAAAAGTATTAACATTCCAGAAGTTAAAAAAATCAAAAATCAATATAGAAGTTCGAATTTGTCAATTTTTGGAAACAAATGCAGACGAGGCTGTGTTTACATTGACTCCTGTAAATAAAAAGGTAACTGGCAACCGGCAAAGCAAATGCTTAAAGATGAGTAGAGAAGATAGATATAAGGTGTTATATGTAAGGTGACAAAATGTTTAATATTTACAGGAATTCATATTTACATAAGGCCTTTACATATGGATGGTTTCATACAAAGACAGATTTGACAATTTTGTATTAGGCCTACCGTTTATTTTTCTATTAACCATAATGTCTCAAGGCAACACTCAGTAATCCAGTAATGTATGTGAAAATGTGTGGTTTAAAAAAACACTTACAGCAACTTTCATAGAAGAATATTGTAACAGGGGATCTCCAAGGCTTAGACCAGGCTTTTCTTCCTGCCCTGGAGGCCTGATGTCCAATTTTTCCATGTCCAGTAGTCTCAGCTGTGGACGTGTTCTCTGCAGCTCCCCAGAAGTGGACAAAGCTTTTTTAATATGCGTCAATGGAAATACTTCAGGACCATACCTGTGCAGCATTGTATCTTATTGTTTACTTCCTTGAAATTATCTGTAAACATACAAGCAAGTGGAAACTGTATTCAATGATTTCAATGGTTAATGATTATGTTAGACACAAAATTAATTATGACTCCATTTACTTAGAATCAACAAAACTAAATATTTGAAAGAAAAATTGTGCCTCTGCCCTGTAATGAGTAATTAATGACAGAATTGTCATATTTATGTGTCATTCATTTGATATTGCTACAAAAAAGTATTTAACTTATTGTAATGAAGTCTCACCAAAATGTTTTTTTAAGAAAGTGCAGAAGATAAACCAATAGGCCTTTTTCAAACTTCGCATTTCCGGCAGTATAAGTGCTATTGCAAAAAGAGACAAGACAATTAAAATCCAATTAACAAAAATGCTGAAGCATTTTAAAACATAATTTTAAACCCGGGCTGTTTCTCTCCAAACAGTGTTTTAAGTTTAATTTATAATATTAATAAAGCAATGCTATGACAACACCAAAAACTAGAAAGGCAAATACCTCCAGAAACATGGGTTTAAAATTGCACGTTAGAATGCTTCTGCATTTTTGTTGATTGGGTAACAATTGTCTAGTCTCTCTTTGCTAGAGCACTTGTGTGCCTACTAACACTGAACCAGATATAGCCCTTAGCATCTGTGAAAAAGGCCTATGTAGCTCCAACCAAAAGATGATTTTAATTAAGGTGTGCGTAACAAAGAAGTAAAACTGAGGAATGCAGAATTTACTGTGTGCAGTTAGTTTTCGGTTTTAAAAATGTAACAAAGCTGAAAAAAATGCACTTTTATATTCTTAACACATGTTGTAGGATAATTTGTTAAATAGCAGTTTCCCCATACAAATGATGCATATACTGTACCATATTGTCAATACCCTGGATCTGAACATTTGACAGCATGAGGGGTCACGGAATGATTTGATAGTTAGCCCCTAGCTGATGAAAAGAACATTATACTCAAGTCTTACTCGAGCGTTCCAATAAGCCAGTTTTACATTCCAAAGATGTATTTAGGCCAATCAACTGAAACCTTGGTGACGTATGATCATCTCAAAACAACAAAAAGTAACATTTCTGATTTTATTTTGCACACACATTCAAGCCAATGAGCTCATGTTACATTTCTGCTCAATATTGCCCCAGCCCAAAATTCACTCAAAAATAAATATGCAAATGGTACATCAACAAAACAATAACACTGGTATTTACAGACAGAATAATGATTTTAGACAGAAATTCAATTAAATATGAAATTAAACTAAAAATACAGTAACTCAGTCAGATAGGCAGGCAGTTTGTATAGCATGTATCAAGGGGAGGTACAGGCCTTCTGTGCTCTGGATAATACATATTAAGTGATTGAACAGTTTCGCAGAATTGCATGTGGTTCAGCTATGTCATCTGGCTCCTTTTCAGGCTTTGCAAAGAGCCACAGCAGAGAAACGCACCTCCCCTTTCTCTCGCTCCATAAACTCACGGCACACCTTTGCTGCATCCTACAAGAGATGAGTAGAGTCATTTAATCAGTCATCTGACGACATTATTTTGATAATAGCGAATTCATAAGGGAAACGCTTATAAGAGAGTTAAACACAAATGTCCATGCCAAGAATAAACTGTTTACCAGGACAAAGCTTTCCGGCTTTGTGGCTCCATGACAATAATACCTGTGCCAACCGCTCGCCATTGCAAACAAACATGTGTGAAAATCAAAAGAGGCAGCAAGAAACGCACACGAAACACACTGCACCTAAAGAGGAGAGAGTCAAATCAGATCTGACGACATTACAATAGACGAATTCATAAGGGAAAAGAAGAGAGTTAACACAAATGTGCCAAGAATAAACTGTTTACCAGGACAAAGCTTTCCGGCTTTGTGGCTCCATGACTCACAGGTCCATCGATTCTGCCATCTGAGGACATTTTTTTGTTTAAATGACAGTCATTAATCACTCTACTGATACTTGGTCCTAATAACAATCAAGCTTAAAACATTTTGAACCATTTTCACTTACCCAGCTCATAAAGTTGACCCTTTACATTGACAAATGTAATGAAATGGAAGTTGACTTTGTCTGGCTCTGGCTTTTAGGATTTAATATAATAGGGGAAAATATTAAACAATCCATCCAGTCTCAATAACAATCCATTACTACAAGTGTTCAGTGTAAATTTGATCTTACCCGACACTGTCCATCATCGGCAACCTCATCATGAGTTTCCTGGAAGGCCTGAAATAAATGTTCAAAATTACACATTCATCACAATATTATCAATAACTTAAAGGAATAGTTCACCCAAAAATGAAAATGTTGACATTTATTCACTGTTCCAAACCTATATACATTTCTGTGTTGTGCTGAACAAAATAACCAAATCGTTCTTGGGCACTATTGACCACCATAGTAGGAAGAAAAACTAATATGCTAGTCAATGGTGCGCCAAAACTGGTTTGTTTTCCACATTCTACAAAATATATGATTTTTCGTGTTGAGCATAACAAAGACATTTATATTGCTTTGTAACACTTTATTGGCAAGCAATTGACAGAATTTCAATTTTGGGTAACTATCCCTTTTATGTACAACAAATTATAAATTCCAAAGCGACATTTGTTAAATTGTGAAAAAATAAATAGTACATTTGTCACCTATTGGTGGTATAAATTATTGCACACTGATCAATGGCCTTTTAAGATTTAAACGTTCTTCGTTGTGACCAATTCTGTACACAGTGTAGTTCAATTTAAAGAAATAGCTGTCATACCTTATTTTTCTCAAGTTTCTTGGCTCTTTCTGCAGCAGACATCCCTGAGGTGGCATCTAGAAAACTCTTCAGTGCAGAGTTATTCTCTAAAAACACAAGAAGTGATTGAAAACAAATAATGCAACTTTCTTATCTACAAAGCATATTTTAGGTTTTTGTTTAGTTCGTTCACAAAGCAGGCCTAACATCGTACATCTTTGCTTTTAATTTTTATTTAGCTAAACAGGTCTGTGTGGGCCAACTCAATCTTGACCTTAGCCCTAGTCAGGCTAGCACAATATCAAGCATCTCTTCGACATATCAATACAAATATCCTCCCAGGGTCTCCATCTTACTTCAGAATCAGAACCAGAACCAGAATTAGCTTTATTGGCCAAGTGTGTGCAAACACACAAGGACTTTGTTGTGGGTTTTTTGAGTACTTGGTACATACATATATACGTGTGAAGAAAAACTGGAAGAACAATAAGCAAGTAAATAAGTTAAACTAGAGGTAATACTTATATTAATGTATTATTATTATTATTATTATTATTATTATATAATAATGATGTAGTATAAAATTTGTAACAGAGGATTTATGTACAGATTTGTGCATTTACAGTATATTTTAGTAGACCACACATTGGTATACTTCGGAAGACATGCGTATCATGTGAAGATCTCAACTGACCAAAATCAATACTGTCCTGATTGTTCGCCACAGCATGTATCAAACCCACAGTTCCACACGAGTTGACCACCGTTTGTTTCAGAAAATATACGCCTTGACCGTTTTCAACTGACTGTTTGGAACGGAATTCCTCATGCTGAGAGACAGACAAAGAGGGTGGTGGTTAGAAGGTTACATCACTTTTTACTAATAAAATTGTTAAAGACTAACACTAATGAATGATGAGTTGTGGGAAAGTAGCTACACTTTTATTATGAATAGCAAATATTTTTTTGTACATAATTAACAATTTGACCCAACATCTTACATACGTATTCATATCCTAAGGTACTTTACTGATATTGTATTCTTAATTAAGAAAAACTTGTGTCCCAGAATAACGCATCATGTCATCGTGCGGGGCCACGCCCGCTGTTCTGTGTGCGCGTACCTGTTGCGTTAAAGGAAAGAGCAGCATCAAGGCACAGCAGGGTGAAGGCACCCCGGACAAAGACTCATCCTCTAGACCCAGAACATCAACAAAACGCCAACTTGAACCAACACCCAGCTTACTCAATACCTTAACAGAAAATATAAATGAATTCGTGTTGTCAGATGTCATAAAAGACACATCGGTTGATGATGATGATGACATGATTTAATAGTTTTCTACTATGAGGCCTATGTAATACAAATGTGTCCTACTCAATAAGTATGTAGGAGCCAAATGTATGTTTCGCGTATTAAGTATTAAATTTAGTGTGCATGGGTCAAACGCGTGATAAAAACTAAAATGAATAAGTTAAGTACCCCTACTTATTTATGCAAACTAAAAACTGATTGCAAGCATGCGTTTCTGAAACAAGGATGCGTGGTATTTTTATGCAGGTGAAAGTGGGTAAGCCCACGCCCTGTCGTTTCACAGTCGGGTCCATGAAGATTTCACCTCATGACACCACAAACCTACCGGCCAGACAGCCTCACCATCAGCAGCATCACCTCAGCTTATGACTCAGCGAACGTACCTTGTTCAGCATCTGAAAGCAATACAAACGCACAAAAATGTCGGACAATAACAGACAAGATGAAGCGAAAGCATGCGTTACACTAGTAATCTAGCCATCGAAGCTAAATAATGAAATAACCATAAACCTCTGGGTTGATTTCCATCGGTTTCCATTCCATGCTTGCAAACGTCTGCGAGTGCCACTCCTCCGAGAGTTCTATGATGAGGTGCCGCCCGAGAAACACGAACGCGCGTAGTCTCTCACGAGGATATTTATATATCCGACCGGTCGTATTCCATTTATACAGAAAATAGGGGGGTCCGCTGCCACACAATATGTGTTTACGTTCGGCAGGGAACATATTCACAATATAGGGCAACTTTTATCATGTAGTTAGTGTTGTAAATATTACACGGTAACACGGAAGTGGGGGAAACGGGCTAAACTTGCGTTGAGATTCTCATGGAATAGATTGCTCCGCCATCGGGCTTCATTCTGGAAGCTGCCAGAATTTTCGAGTCATCATCAGCAGCTGAATCACTTGATTTAAAAAACAATAGATCTGATTGACTTCACTGTTTAAAGGACGATTTTATTGTAGCCTTATTGTACTTATAAATACTTATTAAGTAAAATTCTGAATAGAAAAAATCTGCCACTTAACACTCCGAATTAACACACAGTTTATTTAACCAGACACTTTGAGAGGGGTAGTTTTCAATGACGTACAGGAGGTCGAGCTGTTTATTTCTCCCAGTCCATCTGTGATTCAAACAGTCTGGGAATTTTCATACGAACCTAAAGTCAAAAGACCACTAAAAAAAATGCTTTAATCTGAACAGAAATTGAGCATAGTTGATTGACAAGATGGCCATAAAGCATAATATACATTTTTTGACTTTTATTATCATCTTGGGCCAAGGATTTATCTTTTATATTGGGGCGGTTTCCCGGACAAAGGATTAAGCTGTAGTCTATAGTAAGACTATATGGGGCACAGTTTCCCGGACAAGGATTATCTTAACTCGGGGACTAGGCCTTAGTTAAATTAAGATATTTAAGTCAATTTAAAAAAATATATTTTACAAACAACTTTACAGGCCTGCATCTTGAGACAAAACAATCGCACGCATATATTTTAAGTTATGTCCGTGCAAGTTGTTTTCGATCAAGACACCTCTAACATTTGAGTTAGTCTAGGACTAAGCTTAAGCCCTGTCCGGGAAACCGCCCCTATATGATATTTTTACGACCTAATATCCAATTTAACCAAGGCCTAGTCCGGGAAACCGCCCCATAGAGTATATGGAGTTAATTAATTTTACTTCATTCAAAACTTTAATTTGTTTTACAACAACCTTTGGAATATACAGTTGTGTTCAAAATTATTCAACCCCCACTGAAATTGATTGTTTTGGTTGGTTTGACATTGATTATGATCATTCAGTCATCCTGCTTACAATTAAATCAAAGAGGCACGTGTAGGTCAGACAAATATAACATAACATTTATAATGAAATAACCACAAATGTCTTTTCTGAGCTCACATCATTATCAGTTTTATTCAACCCCCAAGTGACATTCAATCTTAGTACTTAGTACAACATCCTTTTACAGTTATAACAGCTTTTAAACGTGAAGCATAGCTTGACACAAGTGTCTTGCAGCGATCTCTACGGGTATCTTCGCCCATTCATCATGGGCAAAAGCCTCCAGTTCAGTCACATTCTTAGGCTGGCGCACTGCAACTGCTTTCTTTAAGTCCCACCAGAGGTTCTCAATCGGATTTAAGTCTGGTGACTGCGATGGCCACTTCAAAATGTTCCAGCCTTTAATCTGCAACCATGCTCTAGTGGACTTGGAGGTATGCTTGGGATCATTGTCCTGTTGAAAGGTCCAACGTCTTCCAAGCCTCAGGTTTTGATGATGGACTGCATCACATTGTCATCCAATATCTCTGGTACTGAAGAGAATTCATGGTACCTTGCACACGCTGAAGCTTCCCAGTACCTGCAGAAGCAAAACACCCCCAAAGCATGATTGACCCCCCGCCATGCTTCACAGTAGGCAAGGTGTTCTTTTCTTCATAGGCCTTGTTTCCTCCTCCAAACATAGCGTTGATCCATGGGCCCAAACAGTTCTAATTTTGTTTCATCAGTCCACAGAACACTATCCCAAAACTTCTGTGGTTTGTCCACATGACTTTTGGCATACTGCAGTCGACTCTCTTATTCTTTGGGGACAGCAAGGGGGTGCGCCTGGGAGTTCTGGCATGGAGGCCTTCATTACGCAGGGTGCGCCGTATTGTCTGAGCAGAAACTTCAGTACCCACATCTGACAAATCTTTTCTCAGTTCCTCAGCAGTCACACGGGGACTTTTCTCCACTCTACGCTTCAGGTAGCGCACAGCAGTCGAAGTCAGCATCTTCTTTCTGCCACGACCAGGTAGCGTTTCAACAGTGCCCTTTGCCTTGAATTTGCGAATGATGCTTCCTATGGTGTCTCTTGGTATGTTTAACATCTTTGCAATCTTCTTATAGCCATTGCCCTTCCTGTGAAGAGTAATCACCTGTTCTCTTCTCTTCCTGGACCATTCTCTTGACCTCACCATGTTTGTAACCACACCAGTAAATGTCTAGAAGGAGCTGAGTATCACAGTCATTTTAAAGCTGCCTAATTGGTGCTTATTAGGCTTTATTGCAGCTCCCTGATATCCACAGGTGTTTTCAATACCTGATTGAAAACACTTCATTGAACCTCTGTTCTTCAGAGTGGTAGTCTTTAAGGGGTTGAATAATTATGTCAATGAAGAATTCACAAAAGAAACATTTACTACTGTATTACAAAACTAATTGATGTCATTTTAGTTGCATATGGTTCTTTAAGAAGTCCTTGTAGGATTTCATTCTGAATACAATTACAAATGTACACTAAATTCCCTAAAACCATTTACAGCATTGGGGGTTGAATAATTTTGAACACAACTGTAGTAAAACTAGTCATTATAAACAACTTCTGTTGTAATTGATTTAACAGTTCTTTCGTAGGGCTGTACATAGACAAACCACGCAAAGTTTAAGAAACTAATCAGCCAAGTATGAAGTCAAAGTTTACAGTTAATCTCAATGAAAAACTTCTGTTTTAGTACATTGATATATTTCTTTAATGCAGTTTCTGTAAAGCTTCAACGGCTGAATCTATAGACACAGTCAGCATTCTACATGCATCCGTGTAACTAATTGTCAATGGCTTACTATCCCAAAAAGTGTTACACTAGTCTAATATGGCCCTTTGCGTATTTGATTATTCTTAATGTGTTGCCTGGCAAATACTGGGTCTGTTTGTCTATATGATAATGATATTATCTGTTGTGTTGACCAAGAGGGTGGGGAACTACATTGCATCAGATATCACAAAGCTAAACTATGCGAGGAAAAAGTGTATAAACTTATTTGTGAGTTGCTAAAAGTTTGTGCTATGTATTGTGTAATTCACTTGCATGCCTCAAAAATTTTATTTATTGGTGTCATGTTCACAAATGCATTAAAACGGACAAGAAAGCAAAAACGACATTTCCCATAAGTCATAGCGTTTGTGGCTAGAGTCGCTTGCCAGGGTGTGGCTCACCCAGAGCTCAAATTCAACAATTTGATCGTAGTCAAGTTTATTCTTCCTGCTATCGCGCTTCATCCTCATTCTTGGTCTCACTGCAGTCATCTGCGCTTCAACAGAAACACTTTTCACGGTAACAACAAATACTTCTTTTAAACATGATTGAATATTCTAAACGTTACACAGGTATCACTATACTTACCTGTTCAAAGTTTCCTGTGCAAAATATTTCCGTAAAATCTCCCATTGTACACGTTTCTGCATTAGGTAATATAACGTCTATTAACATTCACAATTTAACTAAACATTCATTTGTGTATATTTTCAGTATCCACCTCTTGAAGTAGTGAATCGAGTCAGAGATGGTAAGTTATCTCTTTTGGCAAAACTTTATTATTTGAAGCACGAAGTAGTCAATTACAACACGTGTGTATTCGGCAGATATTTCATATGCTTTTTAGAATAATGCTATGATTTTTTTTGCAGTTTGTTTAAGTAGTCGACGCCCTGCTGGTCAAATAATCCGTGAATTGCGTGGCTAAAACAAGCCTTTAGTAAATCGGTCCGTTTACTCAGTATTGTATTGCTGTCAAAAGCAATAGCATTTCAATGAAGCTGCATCCACAAATACTGAGACACTTTTGTGCATCTCACTTTGGTAAAAAGTAGTACTGCTTTTATTATTGTTTTACTTCTTGATTAATATCGATCACAGAGACCACTAATGGTTAGAAAGAAAATGAGTGTTATAAACAGATGTGAATCAGTCGATGAGTCATTCGTGTGGGTTGAGGTACTAGGCTATCCAAAGGGCGTTCCTTCCTGTCTCCTGCATACGAGTCTGTTGTTGGATTCGACTTGACGTGGCATTGCGCAGAATTATCGTCAACGACGTCAAAGTACCGCGAGAGCGATTTGAGCGCAACCTTCTCCGTGTTGGTTTGTAACGCTCTCGCGGTCCTTAGGTGTCATGGGCCGATCGTTCTGCGCAGCGCCGTGTGAAGTCGAACCCCACTTATTTTCTCCACTCTTGGTCCTCTTCTCTGCCTATATTTCACTACAGTTCTGTTTAATTGAAGTAAACTGATGCGTTCCTTTCATAAATGTATTACAATTGGCAAAATGAGTGAAAGCTTACAATGTATCTTTTTCTGGCGTTAAACGTTGTGCTATGTGTGTTTACCGTCAATATAAATGTAGCCAAGTTTGTTAAAAGCTTGTTGTTGGTCTGAAGTTGTGAGCTGCGTATTGCGTTATAAATCTGTTAAACCAAACAGATTAGAAAGCATGCAGGCAGTTCAGTAATGTAAAAGAAAGGACTATAGCTCATTTAAATGTATTTGGATACGTGTGTGTTTACCCTGTTGTATAGACAGCCTGAGTAACCTGACTCCCGTGACTCCAACTGACAGCATTGTTTGTTTGCATGTGTGTGGATGCTGTGTTTGCACGGTCAGCTCTTCCATTGTCTTTTCAAATAATCGCCCGTTTTGTGCAGGTCAAATCAACAGTGCATGATGTAGTTATCATGAGCCAGAAGGCATCTCGGTTGTTGGAATTTGGAATGGTTGACTCCAGATTCTTCTAAAACCACAGAAAGCTTTTAGGCCTGAGTTTGCACATTCCTGTGTCTTAAGATTTAAAACAAACAACATCAGAAATAAAAAAAAAAGTCATTATACTGTATAGTAATACAAAAGTTGTAATTGATAAACTACTGTACAAAGAACAGTTGTTAGTATAAAGATGCTTATATTGACCTTTCTTATTGGAGGTTTTCTGGGGTTTTATGAACCACTTCTGGCTTTTAGCTTTATCGTAGTCTTATCATAAAGTAGGTTTAACATGAAATCATATTACTGAGAGGTTTTGATGTGTATTTGTTTGTTTCTGTGCTAGTGTTATTGAGTCAGTACTGTGGTTGTCCCCCAAGGGGGTTAACAGGGCGTCAGTGTGTGTGTGTCTCCCCTCCCGTAACTCTTTGGTTCTGTTAACAGACACCAGTTACTCAATACATTCAAGTTTATTATAGGGTTTTAAAAAGTGTGTGACTCTTATAAATCACCGCAATCTTTCTTGGAAAGCTATTTTAAGGAAACAGGCGTGACTTCCTGAATTTGAGTTGACAGCAGTTTCCGTTTTCTGTCACAAACAGGATGCAAATATTTAACAAATCTGCTGCTTCAGAATGTGAAAAAGCTAAAGTAATTCCTACTTTCTGAAATTAAACTATGCGTCTAACTGGATAAGGCATACGTTCACATCTGGGATTCTGTTTTCATTCCCCTGCCCTCCCCACCAACACACTTTATGGTGTATTACTCATTCAAAGTTTCCATGTGGAATACTACAGGATACATTTTTAATACACAGCCCCTTAAAGAGACAGACCACACTTAGAAAAACGTTTAGTAGTAATGTTTTTTTTAAATACTAGATTGTTTCAATGTGTATAAAAATGTGATTCATTCCTTTTGGCTGCGGTGGGAAGGAATATGGGTGTGGTCTTCTATGTAATACAGTATATGCATCCTACAAAAAGAGACCACAAAACAGGAACTATCTGCTTTTGTCACTGTTATAGGCTGGTAGAGGAACAGTGAAGCCCCATGCTGGATTCAATGCCAATAATGATGCGGCGGTTCTCTTCAAGGCCATGAAAGGATTTGGTGAGTTGACCAACACGATAAATATCAAAACACCTACAAGAATGTCTTTCTGCGTCTTGCTATATCACCAAATTAAATAATGGTCACCAACTTGTATTCGTTTTGTTTATGCAGGCACAGATGAGGATGCTATTGTGCAGTTGTTGACAGCACGTAGCAACGAGCAGCGCCACCAGATCCAAGCTGCATATAAAACCCTGCATGGAAAGGTGACCAGCATTAAACCTGGAAAGAGTTTCCTCTTTTTTGTGTGTGTGGGTGTTTTTGATTGAGATCCAAGCAACCTTCTCATTCTTTTGCCTTCTTCTAAACATACATATAGGATTTGGTGAATGATTTGAAGTCAGAGTTGGGTGGCAAGTTTGAGACTCTCATTGTAGCCTTGATGACTCCTCCCATACTGTATGATGTCTCATGCCTACGTGATGCCATTAAGGTATATTAAAACAAAAAAGTATTTTGTATTTCTCTTACATGTATCAAACATGCTTATAAGACACACAGACGTTTTTATGCTTTAGATAGATGTGGCTGGTCTGTAACTTTTCATGTGTTGTCTTAGGGGGCAGGCACAGATGAGAAAGTGTTGACTGAGATCCTGGCATCCAGATCAGCTAATGAAATCAATCAGATCAAAAGTGCTTACAAGCAAGGTAAGTGTTTGTGATACCATTCTTTGACCTGGGACTGCTCTTATAAATATTCACATGTTCAAATGATATCTTTGACGTGATATTTGATGATAATAATGTGTGTGCGTGTGTATGCAGCACATGATAAGGACCTGGAGGAAGCTGTGACTGCTGATACTGGAGGTCACTTTCAGAGGATGCTGGTTATTTTGCTGCAAGTATGCAACCCAATAGTAGTTTTTTTAAAGAAACAAATAATGATTCTATAAGTGTGTAAAATATGTTTGAACTAGATTAAATGTATTAACTTGTCTTGTGAACAGCTACTTAAAAGAGGAAGTCTATGAGGTTTTACTAATTTACATTACTTTGTTTGTTTTATTCAAAAGAATATTCAAGGGTAAACAATGAACTTCATTAACAGGAGGCAACAAATTGTATTAGATTATTTTACAGAATAAACTGTCATTTTGTCCCAAAAAGTGTTAAGTGAAACACTTGTATTGTATGAGTGGATGAATTGGAATCCCAGCAGGCATGTGGGAAGAACTGTGACTTGTGTTATCATCTGGTGTGATAGAATCACATGCCAATAAGTGAATTTCGATTTAATCTTTAACTAAATAAAATAAAAAAATCCAATTGCATGAATGGGACATGACAACAACAACTGGTCATTATTCTATTACTTTAAATTCTATTGCTTTTATGACAAAACCTTTTTGAATTTAGAAAGATAGTTGTCTCTTTGCACAGTGTATACATATTTGCATTGGCATCATTTTTATCCACTGTGAATAAAGGTTACACATGCTTGTTTGATTTTTTTTTAAATGATTAAATATTATTTATCCATAGGCCAGCAGACAGCAGGGTATACAAGAGGGCCTCATTCAAAGTGATGCGCAGGTGAGTGTGTATATGTGCAGGTCATTGCATTTCTAATGTCAGAAGCCTGAAAGATTAACATAATAATAGGTTTATAAATATTTTTTTAATTAACAGTCAATCTCTCACACCTTTAGTTCATGGATAGGTGTGTAGGAAAAATACCAACCGGTCCAAATATATGCAAAAAAGAAAAGAAATCCAGCACACTACCAGTGCTTGCAAAGGGGCTAATTTAATTAACAAGGTTTTGGTCTCAAGACCTTCATCAGGCATATACTGTACACCGAAACATTGTTAATTAAATTGACCTCTGTGCAAGCACTGGTAGTGTGTGGGATTTATTTTATGCTTAAAATTATAGTAAAAAATTGTGGCAAGCACCTTGTGCTTTTACTGGTTATGTGTAGCAGCTGTTGTGAACTGTCCTGGACCTGTAAAAATGTCATTTAGTCATTGCCAAAAGGTTATTAAATGATGAAGTAGCGTAAAAAGTATATAGAGGCACCAGAAAACACAGCAACACACCGTTACTGATTTTACATGCAAAGAAGGGCATTTACAAATAAGCTGCTGCAGCAGCACACAGTACAGCTCACCAGGTTTATTTAAATGGTTAGAAAAAGGGTCAAAACTGGTCCGATTAAGGTTATAAGTATGACTAATTTTAGCACAAGCTTCACATAAACAATAATTGGGAATTAAAATGTTATGATAAAAATGTACAACATGACCTCTTTAATAATACATTTGAATGGGGTGTAGGCATTGTTTGCTGCAGGTGAACAGAAGTATGGGACTGATGAGAGCCAGTTCATCACTATACTGGGGAATCGTAGTGCTGCTCACCTTAGGAGAGGTTAGTTCAGCACACACACACACACACACGTGTCATCAAACAACACTGTTATTGTCATGTATTTATTATGTCGATGCTGTTAATGTGTGGCTTGTATTTCTACAGCGTTTGAGGAGTATAGAAAGCTGTCAGGATATGAGATAGAGGAGAGTATCCAGAGAGAAACCTCTGGAAGCCTCCAAGAAGTACTGCTGGCTGTAGGTGAGAATCTTATTCAGTGATTCTTTCAATTGCTCATTTTAGTTACTTACACCAAAGTTAACCACAGTTTTCATCTGTTTATAATGTTGTTATAGTAGTGTAGTAGTATATGGCAACCAAACCTAAATGCAAAGGTTAAAAGAGATTTGTCGAATTGGATAAAACCTTGCCATGCCATTAAATTAAATTCAGTGGATATTTTTCTATCTTTCAGTGAAGTGTGCCCGCAGCGTTTCAGCTTATTTTGCTGAGAGTCTTTACAACTCCATGAAAGTGAGTAGTAGAACAATCTTTTGAAGAACATGGTTGTCAACGCTTAATAGATAATATATATATATATTATTACATTTAGATATGAATGGTTTCAGTAATGTTACACATTATTGCCATCTCTATTACGGCTTACTCTGGATCATTATTGTCTGAATCTAAATAGATTTTCCACCATCTTCCTGGATTACTGTTTCATATTAGGATCTCGTGGATGTTATGAAAAGCTATTAAAAATTGAGATGTAATTGTACTTTTGTCCAGCAGGGGGCAGGTACAGATGACCAAACATTGATCAGGATCATGGTCACCCGCAGTGAAGTTGACTTGATGGATGTTCGTGCTGATTTCCGCAGGATGTTTGCAACTTCTCTGCATAAAACGATTCAGGTACGCTCGTGCATACAGCTGTCTTATAACAGTTTCTTTTTGACACAGACTGAAATGCTGTGATTTGATTTGTTGTTAAAATAAACGTATGCTTATTTCTTATCCTCTTTCTGCAGGGTGACACCTCTGGTGACTACCGTAAAGCCCTGCTGCTGCTGTGTGGTGGTGATGATGCATAAGCCCAACCCTCCGTGCCTGGGTCATGATACTATGGATCCCACATGGCCAGGGACCAGTACCCTTCCAAACCAAAACTAAAGAAAACAAACTTTACATTCCAAATCAGTAGAAGGATGTCATGTCCTACTGGACATGTGCTGCGTAGCAATATTTAATTCACATTAGCAATATGTGAATTTTGGCATTCATTTGTAATGAAATGTGTAGTAGAAAAAACTCTTGTATAATCATTATTACAGTTTAGCCTTTTTGCACATTGGAGACCACATTGGAGATTAGGCCTCAAATCCATGACTTAAGATGAAATCACAGAAAAACTGCTAATATATATATATATATATATTTTTAAATGATTAAGTCTTTTACAATTTTTCATGAAAATACCTTTTGACTCTACCATCTACATGAAGGCCAAATATTTTACCCTATAATGAAGCAATATTTTATATACATATTCAAAATTTTTCACTTATTTATTGTTTGTACGCTAACTAACTTTCAAAAACATTTCACTTTATTATAATAACTGCTTTCGTAACTGTCATTATTAGAAACTTCCATATATTTATATGTAAGGTGTTTGTATCTGTGTTTGTTGTCATCTAAATTTGTGCTTAAATGGGAGGTTTGCTTAACTGCTTAATTTAGTAATAACATTTTGGCTCTGATTAGTGCAACAATATGAACCTATACACTGCAAATAAAAACAAAATTCTTCCAAAAGAGTCAACCTTTCTTTTAAGTTTGTTTTGAGTTTAAGGTTACTAAAAATGTTTGAAAGGGTGCTACTACTAAAATAAGTCTCTGCATTTTATTGCTGCAATGTTGATGATAAACACTAATGAAGTTAACACAAAAAAATATGTTCTTTAGTATTTCACAGAACAAGTTATATACAGGTTTTGTTTGACGTGATGCTGAATAATGACACCATTTTTATTTTGGTGAACTATTTCTTTTAAGCTCATTGAACAAACAGAATGAAAGGATTTTTTGTCGAATTTTCAAGCTGATGTTAAATTCGCATGGGAAGCTTTTGTATGGGAAAAGTTAACAATTGGATAGAAAGGAAAGCAGCAGTGTGAACTGTGGATAGAGTGGCAAGAAAAAGTATGTGAACCTTTTGGAATTTCATGGTTTTCTGAATAAATTTGTCATAAAATGTGATGTGATCTGATCTTCATCTAAGTCAAGGGTATTGACAAATAAAATGTGTCTAAAATAATAACACACATTTTTTTGATCTTTCATGTCTTCATTGAGAACAACCAAAAAACCTCATAGTGCTTGTGGAAAAGTATGTGAACCCTTAAGTTAATGACCTCAAAAAAGCTAATTGGAGTCAGGTTTTAGCACACCTGAAGTCTCGTTAAGATAATAAGTTTGGAGGTGTGGACTACAGCTACTTTGACTGATACAAACCCCTCAAACTTTTGGAGGTTGCTCTGCACAAGAACACATTTATGTGAGCCATGCCTCGCCAAAAAGAGCTTTCAGAGGATCGACAATCAAGAATTGTTGATTGAAATAACTTCGTAACCCTTGCCACCTTTATGTAAAAGATTTTACAAATTCACCAGTCTTGTTAGGCAAACGATCTACAAATGGAGACACTTTGGGACTGTTGCTACTCTACAAAGAAGTGGGCGCCCAGTCAAGATGACACCAAGAGCACAACGAAGAATCAATGAGGTAAAGAAACGACCCTGAATGACAGCCAAAGATTTGAAGGCATCATTGGAACTTGCTAATATCTCTATTCAAGAGTCTACAACACTGAACAAGCAGGGTATCCACGGCAGGATACCACGAACGATGCCACTGCTTACTAAAAAGAACATTGCTGCAAGCCTGAAGTTTGCAAAAGAGCACATTGACATTGCACAGCGGTATTGGCTAAATGTTTTGTGGACTCGTGAAACTTTGATTGAACTATTTGGAAAAAACACCGCACTACATCTGGCGTAGAAAGGGAACGGTATATCATCATGAAAACATCATCCCAACTTTAAAGTATGGTGGAGGAAACCTCATGATTTGGGCCTGCTTTGCTGCATCAGAGCCTGGCCAGCTTGGAATCATTTAGGGGCAGATGAATTCCCAAATATATCGGACAATTCTTCAGGATAATGTGAGACTGTCTGTACGTCAGTTGAAACTGTGTAGAAGGTGGGTGACGCAACAGGACAACGAAACACCGGAGCAAGACCACAACCGAATGGCTTCAGAAAAACAAAATCCGCCTTTTGGAGTGGCTAAGTCAGAGCCCAGACCTCAACCCAATAGCGATGCTATGGATTGGCTTGAAGAGGGCCATACACATGAGACGTCCAAAGAATAGGACAGAGCTAAAGCAGTTCTGCCAGGAAGAATGGGCTAAAATTCCTCCTCAACGATGTGCAGGTCTGATACACCGCTACAGGATGCGCCTGGTTGAGGTTATTGCTGCCGGGGGGGTCAACCAGTTATTAATTGTAAGGGTTCACTTTCTCCACTGCGATTTTTGAATGTTAAATGAGTGCGTTCAATAAAGACATGAACGCTCAGAATTTGTGTTAATATTTTTAGACGCATTATGTTTGTCAATACCCTTGATTAAGATGAAGATCAGATCACATTTTATGACAAATTTATTCAGAAAACAATGAAATTCCAAAAGGTTCACATACTTTTTCTTGCCACTGTATATTAAGGCTTGAAAAATCACTCCTTGTTGAACACTAAAATACATGACGTGCCCACAGTGAGGCGCTATAGTCAATAAAATGAGTACAAAATGCGAAGCAACATGTAAGTCTACATACCATTTAACTTTAATGATAAGATTCAAATAATTGGGATACTCATGATAAACTGTTGTAATTGACAGGCTAAAAAAGGCTACATATGATGACGAATTTAAAAAGGATGGAGAGTAATGTTACATAGGCTACTTACCTTAAGCCAGGCAAACTAGACGATCTTGATTTCAACCATTATTTTCACTATGACTTAAATCTTTGACATGACATTACTCGGTCAATATTAAAGATATAAAGGTAATATTTACAGAACGTTCTTTACTTTACATAAGATGATTCTATGTAGAAAACGGCAAATCACAAAAAAATTACTTCAACTGGGTTTTCACCGGCTTTTTATTGTCAAAAATTTCAGGTGCTCATAAATCAAATTAAAAACGTATTCCCATTCATATCTCAGTGTTGTTGAGAGTGTGATCAAAGTGTGATGGAATAGAAAACATCACTAGCATGACAAAAAAACATCTTCACAAATATAATAATACAGAAAATTGTGTTTTAGGATTATCTACAGAGATGAAATTGTCCGTACAATGTAGGAAAGTCTTACCTTTGCCAATTGTGTTGACAGTTTGCAAATACCAGTTGCCTCTGCAATTCAAACCGCTTTAAAACATAAACGCCTATAGGTTTATAAGAGATTAGATGTAAGGTGTGTGTTTATTATTTTGTTTGATTCAGAGGTATAGATAACTGCTTCATACAAATATTGTCTATGTCAAGAGTTTCTTAGATGGGTAGCCTATGTGTGTAAATATGAACTTCTGTGTGATTGTAATAGTATATTTACATTTTTACAAATCCAAAAAGCTATACATTTTATCAGTATGTGTGTTGGATTAAAGCCGTGATCATTGTGCTGTTAACACAATGCTCTTCTTATTGACCTATAGGAAAACAAAGCGTGTAAAACATATAACCATGCCAAGTTCTAATCTGACCTACTTTGGCCAGGACAATGTAAGTGATTAAATGTATTTTGGTTGTAGATCAAATATGTCACCGCCACCCACAGTAAAGAGAGGTAGATGTGGACCAATAGGTGTGACTACAATGTATGTGGTCGGCCAATAGGACTGTCTGAATTCAGGGGTGTAACTGTCAGGCCACCTCAGCCACACAAAGAAACAAGTGTTAAACCCAGCCCACCGAGCCATACACATCTTCCGTGTGTGTACATGTGCGAATGAATGAGAGGGAAAAAGAAAAGCTTGTCATGACAAAATAGGTCTGTAAAGATGCACCATGGCAGTTTTGAGGTCATGTGTGTGCGTTACATTGAGAGTATTCATAGATGTTGATATATCTTTGTGTCTTCATGAGTGTTCAAAGCCAATCCCTATACCTTTTGCGGGAATTGTACGGCTTTGATCTTTTTGCCCTTCCGGCGGCCCAGGTGCTCCAACATTCATGTAAGAACATGATCAGGTGCAGGTGAAACACATATCATCCATACGTGTGTAGAGTGTGAAATACAACTTTCCGTTCCACTGAATGCTAGGGTCTGTTTAAGCTCCGACTTAAAAAAACTTGAATCTCCCACCCACACATGGATGACTTTATATGATGCTTTGCACTGGGATGATGCTTTGCACCTGTTTTCTAGCTTGAAAACCCAATACCGGTAGTTTTCAGCATTAGAACATTTTTTATATGCTTAGGCTTTTTTAGCAAAACATGCTATGGGATTTACCGTTTTATATAGGTGCAGTAATGAACATTTTTAAGGCCTATTTGGAAAAACGAAATCAAGATTTCTTGAGAATCAATCACTCATTGAGAGTAATCACAGTTATTGCTTTCTATATGGGCTGTAAATAGACTTCAATTCATAGACTATTACATTTTTCATTCATTTAAAATAATAATAATAATAATACTTGATAAAATATATTTTAAATAAAATCAATTTCTATGAAGTTTCCACTATTTAGAATTCTTGCAAAAACAGCTTTAAAGAAAATACAATTTGTTACAAAGCGGAATAGAGATAAGAAAAATAATAATTACAACAAACATAGAATACATGGTATACAGTAGGCCTATGTATATTTTTACAGTTACCTTCATTGAAGAGAAAATGATATCTTGCAGTAATACATCATGGACGTGAATTGTGTGGGTGGGTAGGTTGTGCGTGCATTCAATGATCCTCTTTTAATTCTCTCCTGTAGACTGTGTTATGTTTATGTTTCCTGCTTCCTGGTCATATACACTGTCTGCTGTCGTAGCTGTGTACACATGCATTACCTGCACACATGCACAGACCACCCAGATTTGAGGATTTATCACAGAATGGCCACGTTTAGGTTAATCGACGTCAATTTTTGTGCAGTTGAGTAAGTGCCCATGGGAAACTATGGAAGAAAATATTTTGTTGCTAGAGGAAATGTCATGGATGGTCATGTGACTGAATCATTTGGCCTTTGCATGAGGAGAATGAGGTTCATTATTGGTCTCATTCTTCAGGAGGAATGGAATATTTATGGGATCTTTTGTAGGAAAGGACAGGTGCGTGTAACCAGAGAACAAGCTGAACACTGCCACTGAAACTTAACCTTTACAACAACATTCTTGGCAGTAAAGTGTGTCTGTGCTGGTTTACTAGTATCTTGTATCTTAGTTTGAAAACTGTAGCACAGGCCTATATGAGAAGCTCTTCACTAACTTGTGTGTATTTGTTAGGTTTTCCATCTGCATTTCCAGAAATAGATAAACACAGCGATCACTCTTTTTACAATGTACTGTAACCGTTTACACAATACCGTTACAGTATATTTTAAATGTATTTATTAAATTTAAAGTTATCAAGCATTATGTACATTATCACATTTGCATACAAATTACAGAAAAAGACTGCAAATTTACAAGAAAAACATAAAAACATGTCATTTTTACAATGGCAGAGGGTGCATTTGTTTCAGGGACATAAACACTTGTTATTTCCTGCCTTTTAATTGTTTAATCTGTCATTTTCCTATTAAATCACCTGATAAATATTTTACCCTTACATTCAATACCAAGTGCCTC